>JALDNG010000006.1:2407500-3007500 GCA_024349245.1 Neodontobutis hainanensis | reverse complement strand
ATTTTGGGTTAAGAAAGTCAATCGGCCACTGGCAGTAGTCACGGTCATCTCTGGGATTCAGTTGGCTATTTGTTTAGCATGGATGTACTTTGGTCCCTTAAAACCTTTAGAATTGAATTTAGACAATTCTGTCCTTGAAGTTTGTGAAATGAGTCCTGACTCTGTTTATTTCTACATAGCCACGTTTGGCTTTAATGCTTTATTGGGACTTGTTTGCTTCCTTTTTGCTTATAAAGGAAAACAACTGCCAGATTTGTATAAAAATGCCAGCTTAGTTGCCGTGAGCATGATGTTGTTTTTAATCATCTGGGCTCTCTTAGTACCCATTTATTTTAACTTGTTTGGGATTTACAAAAGTGCACTTGAAGGAGCAGCTGTTGTTATTTCCAGCTACAGCATTTTATGTTGTCACTTAGCTCCTAAGTGTTATATTATGGTGTTCAAGAAACAGATTAATAATGAAAGAGCCATTGCAGAGTACATCAGGAAACATTATGAGCAGAAGGGCATCACGGTGGTAAGATCCTGATCAGATGTGCCCTTAATACATTCCATGACTTAAACCCTTACGTCTGTTCCACCCCTTACACGATTTGTACTTTTGTCTGTGTACACTAGATGGCGCTACTCGGGTAGTTAATGACCCGTTTTATTCACTATGGATTTTTCTAAGAAATGCTTAAGTTTAATCAATCAGCAATTATAAAAAATAAAATTTACAAAATTGGTTTTGCCGCTTGTGTTTTATTTTTATAAAAAAATACAAAACTTTCAAAAAGTTTCCATAGGAAAGCATAATGAATGTGCAGTCCAGTCTCTAGTATCCATTTGTGCTTAACCACTGCCATCACTCTCATGAACAAGCATTGTGCCTTCTACAAATAAGGAAAAAAAAAATAAATAAAAAAATGATAATGAGAAGGAGAGGAAATGTGTGCTTTGAGTCCCTGTTATTTCTGTGTTAATTATAAAGAATTAAGTCAGTCATGTTAAAGCATGCTTCATGAGCTAAAGTATATATTACAAATACATTTAAATGTGTTAGGTTTAACAGTTGTACCATTTGATGACAAGAACAGCATGAGGTACAAATGGTTGCATGTTCTTATACATATTTGTAATGGCAACGTGAACCAGTCCAAGATGAAATTGTACAGCATATAGAGTGGAGCATGCCATATAAGTATAAGAAGTCTTAATAATTAACACTGAAAGTGGTTCTGCACAGAAATGGGGATTGCAAATAAGCAAAAAAAAAAAAAAAAAATAAAAAAAAAAAATAAAATAAAATACATAAAACAGTCATTCTTGAAACTCAAATTACTGCACTGTCTCGCTGTTCACAACTATCTACCTATTAAGCTAATTAACATGGTCACTACATTGAGATAAATGAGAATACATGCTTCATATACAAGCTCACTTTTGAACTCTTCAAGTATTGCGACCTTAAATGTGGTAGATTTTGATAACACATTTCAGCAGCACTAGATTACATTAGCTGTTAGTTCAAAAAGACTCAAGTTACAGAGCTCCTCTATCCTTAAGTTTTGATCCCCAGTTTTTATACAGAACACAGAAATGTGCAACATGCCCCTTTCCTTCTAGTGTCAAGTAACTGGCCATTACATCAAAGAACTACATCCTTTAACAGCAGTCTTTAAACCATGTTGGTCTGGCAGGGTTTTGTAGGCATCTCTATGCCACTTTCTCTGCCACAGCACGTAGGCATATCATGAAGCCAAGCCTCTTCTGCAGGAGCTGGCAGAGCCCCTGATGAGATTTGCTGGACATATTGCCTAGAAACCACACATTTTTAGTTTGTTAGCACTTTAAAGTCATACCTGCCAATATACTTTTAGACAGACATCAGCTAAAAAGTAGTAAGGCTTACCAGGCAGGGCGTGAAATCACATAATGAAGGTCTGGTCTCTGGAAGCCATTGAACGTGGAGGATGCAGCCACAGTGTAGGCACCCATGTTCTCAAATACCAACCAATCGCCGACCTGCAAGTCTGGCAGATCACACTGCTCTACAATGCGGTCCAATCCATCACAGGTCGGGCCCCAGATACTACATGGGTACATAGGTTCATCTGGCTTTGGCTTCTGTCAATGACATGGGACCATAGAAATAATTAGAGCTTTTCATTAATTTTTATTGACTGAAATATTAATTTAAGACCCCCACATTAAGTTTACCTTGTGCAGAGATGGCAGACAACGTGCATGATCATACAAAATGCAGTTGAATGAACCATATACACCATCATTGACATAGTACATGATGGTCCTGTCAGTGGTCCCTTCATCCTCCTCTGTAAGAACATAATTATTAGCACTAAATAAATGTAATTGAAGGTCCATTTTAAATAAATTATGGCAATTTTACCATCAGATGCCATGTCATCATCCATGATAACTTTCTTGGCAATGATGTTGACAACCAGGGTGTAGGCAGAGGCTACATAGAAGCGCCCAGGCTCCGCAATGATCTTCACATTACTGTCAGCAGGGAAATACTTATCCAGAGCTGGGTTTATGACCGCTGTGATCTAAAAAAAAAAATAAAAATGCGGAAGATTAGACTCGTTTATAAAAAAATAAAACTTGCTGAACATTACTGAAAATCTAACAAGTATAATCTAAGAAAATACCTCTTCAAATTTAAGTTCAACATCTTCTGAACCAGGGAAACCTCCCCCAATATCCAACAGGTTCATGTTAAAGCCCAGCTCATCCTGTGAAATTTACACAAAATGTTTTAAGTAATGACCAACAAAGAGAAAATTACGCACACACACACACAAAACAAGCGCTGTAACTTACCCCCATATCAAAGACACAGCGGGCATCACCAATAGCTTGAGCATAGGTCAGTGGATCAGTACAGCCACTTCCAACATGAAAGCTAACGCCAATGACATCCAGCCCCAACTCCTTAGCCCTTTCTAGAAGTCCTCTGCATGCTTTGAGCGGTGCGCCAAATTTTATACTAAGACGACATACTGCCTTTGAGTCATCAGTGGCAATACGCAGCACAAGCCTAGACAGGAAAAACAAAAGTTACAAAAAGAGAAAAAGAGAAAGCTGGAATGCAAGGTTTATGTTGTTATGAGGTGTGTAGGAATTGCAACTTACTTGGCATTGTCATGACAGCGGGCCACTTTCATGAGTTCCACTTCACTATCAAAGGTCATCATCCGGACCCCATGAGCCGATGCATACTTAATCTGAGAAACCTGCTTGCACGGATTGGCATAAATGATTCTGCTCGGATCAACTCCCAGAGACTGAACCAGCTGAATCTCCGTCTGAAAATTGCCATGACAGCAGAAAAAAATAAAAGTTACAAACACTGACAAAGCCATTTGAGCCTATCAGTGAAAGCTCAGTAGATTTGTGGTAATAAACCAATTTGCACCTTGCTTGCACAGTCAAAGCCTGTACCCAGAGATGCAAGAGTTTTAACAACACGCCGACTGTCATTGCATTTGACGGCATAAAATGGCGTGACACGAGGCAGGGCCCTGGTCCACCGCCGGTGTTTCTTTAAGATGTCACCCAGGTCACAGACATAGAAGGCATCTCTGTCATCCTACAGCAGACAGAAGGGACAGAGTGGTCAAATTGGCATAATATTTTAGGCACAGCATTCCTAATGGTTCATATTAAATGATGTACTCAGCAATAGTGATATGGGAAGAGGTCCATTTAGCAGAAATTTTACCAGAGAGGATTTGCAGTAAGAAATTGTTGACAGTCATCACATAAAAAGGTAAAATTTGTGTCTCTCCTAAACATTACTAACCCAGCAGGCTTACCGTCATGGATGACTCGTTGATCTTCTGCTCAACAATGTCCCGGGCAGAGAAACCCTCCTCCAGGAATGAGAAGTCAAAGTCAGCAGCAGGGTTCATGGTCACAAAGTCTTTGTGGTGGTTACCAAGAAGCTGTAACGAGTAGTAATGTTTTAAGTATACATTTTGAGTAGTAATTTATTGATGAATGTACAGTATATTGTGAAACTTACTGGGATACAACAGACAGAATTAAATACAGTTGTCACTCAAGTGCAGAGCCAAGGTGGCTCACCAGTGAAGTTAAACCCCTTTAAATAAGCCTCAAGGCCAGGGCTTCCAGAGTAGCCAGTGTGCGTTTCCCTAGAATGATGATTCTGTAAAGGAAAAAAAATATATATATTTATATAGGTCAGATTTCAATATAGGAGTCCATATACAGTGTATGATAGTTTATACATGTGTGTTTATTAACAACTTATTCGGAATAAACACTATAAAAAAAATAGGACATAGGCGGATGCAACAAAAACACTAGCAAAAATGAGAAAACGATACCATAAGTGCAATAAATAAAAACAGTCTCCGGAATAAAAACAATTGGTTTTGTGCACTTCATAGCCTTACGCCACTGCAGCGCTCATTTAAACCGCGTCTTTACGGCCAATTTTGTAACGGCGTCATGACAATTTGACACCATCTGTTACAAGTTATAAACGCCCAAGACCCGCCTAGCTATGACTCAACCCAATTACCAAGAAGAACCGCCTTTTACGTGGAAGAAAGGCACCATCATACACCAATCGGCGGCTAACAATGGGCAACGACGTCAGTCTGCAATAGACGTGCCGGTTCCGGCCATGCGGGAATTTAGCAAGATCACAAAAGTGCTTCATTTTGCGCTATATTTTTAAATACCTTGTCCCCAATTCACGAAGTCAAAACACAAAATAGCACAACGTACCAAAAAAATGACTAATATTATTCCAACATTTATCCAGAGCCATTTACGGCGACCACTTAATGTAATCTGGCTAGTGAGCTAGCAACCAAGAGGGCCACGTATCATTTAGCCCCGTTACTTTTTTAAAGCTAAAAAAAAAAATTATAATAATCAGTTTGAACAAAAGCTAAACATCACATTAATTTACTTAGTTTTTTTTCATAGCTGCAAATAGCTCTAGCTCCCAGAGGCTAAACTTGATTTGAAATCGCTGCAAATGAAAAACCTTACATGGGCCAAAAGGGGGGGGGGGGTACGTAACTTACCTTAAAAAGCATTTACAAAGAGTTTGTCCATTAGATCCGAGTACTGGGATAAAATACAGCAGCTCCCCCTTAGTGAAATCTGCTGTTCGGGTCTAGCTTCACCGCGATGCCTGAAACTGGAGTGGAAGGCGATAAAGGAGCTCTCCAGTATTTATAGGAGGCTGGTTACTACAGCAACGCAGCCAGCTAAAACCGGCCGCCCACCCCCGTCAGAACCGGTTTAGTCCTGTCACAGCATCCGCATGGCGCGCACTAAGACACAAGGGGCACCTCAAAAAGTACAAAATATCAGTAACGAAGTAACGAAGCCTGTTCAAACCGGTCTGTCCTTTCAGTATGCTTTTTTTCCCCATTGTCTTAATAACATTCAAATAACTTCAAAGTTACGTGTTCCATCTGTGTTTAAAACAGAAGTCTGAAACAAAATGATTGCCACACTATACAAGTAGCCTTTATAAGATTTACCGTTATCAGAGAGTCGAACATTAAATAGACAGTAGCCTAAAAGCCTACCTGAATCTGAAACTTTGTAGTTTTAATGGAGGCCCGTTTAATATTGTAATATATTGTCCCATGTAATTTAAACATGAAGTAAGCTGGACAATAAGTACACTTACTGTAGCCTCATTTCATAGTGTAGGGATTTAGGTTTTTGAAAGGAAAACACATCGGAATCTGCCACAGAGGAGTTTTAAGTATTTTAATTAAGTCAGCATTGAACAGACAATGAACAGAGCTTAAACAATAGGCTATGTGCCCTGGTTTGCACACAGACATTACTAAATGGAAATTCAAGAATGTTCTTTTTTTGTGATCTAACTGTATGAATGGAAATGTTGCAATCAGCATTCGTTTTAGAACACTTAAGAAAACTGTACGGTCCAATGTAATAGAGTCAAATTATCGTGGGCCCGCTTAATGTGTTCTCCAGGTTTTTCAAGCCACCATCAAAATGGCATCATTCTCTTTCCATTGTAAACCATTACAAATCGTCTGAAGTCATTCATTCCAAAAAAATTATCTAAGCCTTTTCTAAACTGGTCAAAAGGGAAGTCTGCTTTAATGTCACATTTTGAAGTGTTTTTTTTTTTTTTGTTTTTTTTCCTTTCTTTTTGATTCTGCCCTTAACTTGATCACCAGCCCTCACTCACTATGCAGATCTGCCTGGCAGGCAGGAAGTGAGTACCCCATTAGGAGATAATTAATTTCCCACAGATGCTTATCAGGTTTTTAAAATCACAAGATCGCAAAACAGTATCTAAAACCTATTATAGCATTTTTAATAGTTTGTTCTCTTTTGCTCTTTAGCCATTCTTTCACCCTCTGCACAATTCCCTTAATATCTCTGCCTTGTGAAAGGTCCCTGTAATGATTACTGTGAAACATTGCGGCTTGTCTGCACATTTGCAAGGCCTTTCAACAGACAAGAGACATGATTGTTATTGGCCACCCACATGAGGCCTTGGTGTATCTCTGCATCTGAAATAATTTATTGTAAGCTTATACAAAAGGCAGCTGCCTTTTATAGAGTTGCTGTGGTTGTGCTTCTTCTTCTGCAGGTCACAATTCAAAGAGGATAAATCTAGATTGCAATTTTCACTGACTCCCAAGACAAGAAACTTATACCCTACTTCTGATAAGATATCCTCCAACTGTAATGTGGAACAATCAAAACAGCCAGGTCATTGGTTATCATATCTAAAACTTTTAAATGTTATGTCTAGTCTTTTATTGTGTCTTATTGTGTATCATGTTTAGCATAAAAGCAGTATGGGAAACTGAGAAATGAACATTTGAAAAGCTGAAAATATCATTTAAACATTTTACAGTAATGTCTAACATCCAAACATTGTAGCCAAATGGTTTCTGAGAATATTCCAAATTAGTTAGGGCTTTTTCAAATAATTAGCAATGTCTCACTTTGTCTATAAAATAAAACATTTATCTTTAATTCCAGTCCAGTGCTACAATATGAATGAAATGTAAAAGTTAGTTTCTAAATAAAAATGTCTTCAATACGTCAGTGAGTCATCAACTGATCCAAGGTGGTGCCTTCAAACTACATAGCAAGGTCAGAGGTCAGAGGTATTTTAGCATCAGTGCATCCAGACAGCTTCCTGGTCAGGGTCTGAAGCATTAAGATGACACCTTTAAAGTCTTCTCAGATGCCGGCAGTGGTTTTCTAATCAACTCAGCGATGTCAGACTTCATCCAGACAGTTGCTTAAATGTTTTATGACCAGCCAATCACAGAAGGAAGTTCAAATTATATTGCCAACCTTGATTTTATATAAAAATAACTCTTGTATCACCGAAAGGAAAGGAGATCCAAATCATCAAGGAAAAAATGAAATGCCACAAACCACTGAATTAAAAGAATGTAGAGGTGAGATGTCCAGACCTTTTTCAATAAGTACACAGACGACTTATAATTGGGTCACACTTAGTGTCTGGCAACCCATAAAGTGAGTAAATGAAAAGCTTACCATAGCATAACTGCACACCACCACATCTTAAATGCTAACATATGTCCTTACACCAGGCTTTGTGGTGTTTTTCTAAAGGCTGCACTATTGAAAAAAATAATTATCTTAGAGCCTTACTCAGTACAGATTTCATAATATACTAGCTGCAACCTAGGTAATCTAAAAGGCTAATATTAAACTACTATATTAACTATAGTGATGGAATTAGTGTGTGGCCATAAAGCTGACCCAGTTGTCCACTTGTCAGCCATGAAGTGATGAGAAGAGAATTGTTTTATCTGGCTCTCTGCTGACTCATCATTTTGGACTTCTTTCAGGGTTGAGTTGTCCAGTTAGTTCACTCGTCAGTGTGAAGACTAAAAAAAATGTAATCGTATTTTCATTGGAACATCTTTTGTGCCTCCAGGGATTGGCCCAAAGCTCGTCAAACAAGCCACATCAGCACATTTTAGTCAGGCTTTGATCCTGTCAGAATAAAAAGAGTCCAGACTAAAGACAAGGTGCTAACACAGTTGTATGAATGAAGTGGATGCATACTGGTAAATTGTTTGATATATCTTTTCTAGAAGTGTGAAAGACAAACAAGGTGACAGGTCATCTTATTACTTCTTTTAAATGGCTGATGTAATAAACATGATAGAACACAGATATGTTGCATCTAGTGGTGAAAACAGATAGCAATTCCACACCTCACATCGTTCCTTTTAACAGCTTGTGAGCATTTACAGTAGCCCAGCAGGGACATGCCACTGTTTTCAAAACAGTACAAATTAAGACATCTTTATGATGGCAGTGCTCTGCCTGTCTAGTCTAAGCAGAACAGGAACATGAAGTAATAGAACTAAAGCTCCAACAATATTTTTTTTAGCTTTAAGGCTGGTGGAAATGCTTTGTGTGTTATATTTCAACAACGAGACAGCATAATTGGACGAGGTGGAACAACTGACATCATGGTGCAAGGACAACTGTCTCTCTCTGAATGTTAGCAAGACCAAAGAACTGATTGTGGACTTCAGGAAGAGACAGCAACGGTCATACTCCCCTCTCATGATCAGCGGAACACCAGAGAGTGAGCAGCTTCAAGTACCTGGGAGTGAACATCTCCAAGGACCTGACCTGGACTACACACATTCAGACACAGGTGAAAAAAGCCAGGCAAGACTGTACCACCTGTGCCAGCTGAGGAAATCCAGGGTTTCACCAGCTATCCTGAGAACTTTCCATTTAGGGGCGAAAGAAAATGTACTGACTCAGTGCATCACAGCGTGTTACGGGAACAGCACCAGTCATGACTGCAAAGCCCTGCAAAGAGTTGTGCGCTTATCCAAGCGTATCTCAGGGTGAGCTCTCCCGTCTCTGCAGGACGTCTACTCCAAACGCTGCAGAGGTAGAGCTACCAAAATCATCAAGGACACTAATCACCCTGCAAACCGTCCCTTCACCCTACTGCCATCTAATAAGCGCTTCAGAAGCCTGATGGCCAAACCTGAAAGACTTATTAGGAGCTACTTCCCCCAGGCCATCAGACTCCTGAACTCAGTCACTAACAACATCACGTGACTTCACTTCAGGATAAACATCCACATACTGACACTATACAGACATTGCACTGCACTTTCTGTTCACCTTGTTACTGTGTAACAACCTGTTATAAACCCGTTTGGACATCATTTTTCTTTGTACATTTCTGTTAACCACTTTACAGTTTAAGTCTACAGTTTAGTTCATCCTTGTATTTTTTATAAAAAAAAAAAAAAAAGTTTTTAAATTTAAAGTTTTTTTGTAACTGTCGGTTTATATATTTTGTACACAACTGTGTATGTGACAAATTAAAACTCTTGAATCTTGAATTTCACCCCATGAAATGCTCTTTCAAGTCAATCCCATTGAACATCTTTACATATTATGTAATTATATTATATATTATTATGACTCTTGATGACGTATGTGACAAACAGACCTTCTAATGAGTTAAGTGGATTTAAGAGTATAGCCGTGACTGACCCACAGTCCTAAGTAAGCCCGCAAAGCAGTGGCAGCAGCTTGTACTCAAAACACAATAAATTAGCACCTCCACATAAACAAAGCCATTTGCCCCATTTAAAACTTCCACTTCTGCTGTAGAAAAGCAAAATGTTCTTAATTCGAAATGTTGTTAATTCTAATTAACAAGTGTCACTTGTAGCTACAGCTTAGTCTGTTAGACATAACTAGTCCTAGCACCAACTTTACTTTTCACATGTTCAAAATGTATAAGGTATGTTAGGTGCAAACATGATACAGCCTTTCAGAGTTACGTTTTTGGGTGACCAGAGCTTAGGTTATAATTTGCATCTTACTATCATTCTTCAGCTGACCCACATCCTGAGACCTCCAGAAAAATACAGGACAATTAGAGTTAAATACAGATTAAAGGGCTGTACCACATGACACAAAACGGTGTCACAGGTGTGCCTACCATCACAATATAATGAAATATATTACAGTCATCTAGATAGAGTAACCTTATAGTACTCACAAAATTAGACAATCATTTTATCCTAAAGCCCAAATGTCAAATTAATACCATAGGGCAAGGTTTGAATATCAAGTTTAAATCTTTACTTCTTGTCAGATAATAGCGATGTAACTAAAGCACAGGAGAATAATCAAAGCATTGTGCCTTCATGACTTCAAATGAGTCATTGATGGCAGGCCCCGCCTTCACATTTTCAAAAGCACCAATTCCTGAATCAGGGGCTCAGACTGCTGGCCAAATGGGGAGTGGGGGATGGGGAAGACACCCAAGCAGTCCTTGCATTTCCAAGAAATGGTTGGCTTGGGGAAAAATCCTCACTTCTGATGCAATAACATCTACTTCTGATGCCATCATTCTAAGATGTAATAAAAAAAAAAAAAATGACAGTCACGCATGTTTTGTGCAAAATATAATTATAGTACAATTATAGTATCTTATGTACTCAGCAATATAATAATACAGCATTAAAACATGTTTTGTCACAAACATTTCAACTCGACCTAAATTACTGATTCCACCTTTTACAAGACAAATTATGTAATTTTTTCATATCTGTAAAAAAATCTAGGGGTGAGGCAAAGTATTTTGGAGGTGTTTACAACACTTTGAATTCTTTGTTAAAAACAACATCTATAATCTTCTCCCATGCTTTTGACCTGTGCATGTCCATATAATTGTAACGTAGCAGAGACCCCCCAGTCTGTTAAACCGTGTCAGTTTTGACACTGAAAGAATGTCTGGTATTGGTCCACTGCAAGGCATCTGAGTTAGTGAAAAAAACAAAAGATGAGGGAATCAGGTCAGGCTTAGGCTAAACACCTCAGAAACGGCCTCGTCCCCTTCCCCTTCCCCTTCCTCTTCCTCGTCCTCTGGCGCTGCTTAGGTGACCGGCTGAACGCCTCAGCTTCTTCCTCTCCTCGTGGTGCTCCCTCTCTGCCTGCTGCTGTTTTCTTTGCTGCTCTGACTACAATGAAAGACACACTCTTTAAAATAACCTTCAAACATTTATGATTTTTTTTTTTTACATCAGACACAGCATATTTCTAGTTTATTGCATTGTTGTTCAATGTTTAAGTAGGCCTATTTGTTATTGTTAAGGAACTTGAGCTCAAAGCCAGAAACACATGCTTCTATGTCTTAGTAATGATTTAAGTATCTTGCTGGAAATCCATTCATGTTCTAGAGTTTGTTTACCTTTTTTAGAGTAAAAGTAAGCTGTTTGCTTCCCACTGCAGTGTCAACCATGCTGCCAATTCCAGAGTTCTCCTCCAGCCTCAGACGCTCCTCCAAAGACGCCCTGGTTAAAACAGAAACAGCTTTTAAGGCATGTTTAAAAGACATCAGTATGGCTTACATTATTTGATTGTTGTTAAAAATCACACATGGCCTTTTATCATATCTAGTGGCAAGAGCCCCTACAGCAATCTGATAACAATCTGGCCTCAAAAAAGATTACTTTTATAGTTTCACATACTTTTGCAGTTTCTGCTTGCGGGCCATGTCATTAAAACTGCGGAACTCTTCTCCAGCTTTAATTTGATAAAACTGAGGTTGGCTCGACTTCTTGCCCGTGAACATATTAGGGTTTTTTCCTGTCTCGTTCTGCTCTCTGTCCAGTAGCACAGTGTTGCGGTCCGTTTCCTTCCTCTCCTGCCGCCGGCGATCTCGGCCCTCCTGCCACAGCAAACGTCGTTGCTCCCTCACCTCCTCTACCCAGCTCTTGTCATCATCTGAGCTCTCTTCCTCTGAACTTGCTCGGCCTTCTGGTTCTTCATCCTCTTCAGCCGCCTGAACAAAGACACAATTTTTAAAAGACCCAAGTTCTCCACTGTTAAAAACGTAAAATTCTTTTGACCACACAGAAACATATATATACTATATATGTTAGTGGTTACAGTGCAGGTAATTTACAATGTTTTCTGCTTAACTTTACAACACCAAATTATTCATTCATTGTGAGAGAACAATATACATTATTATTACAATTAATACTATTATAAAATAGGGATATATGCAACAACGTATGTATTGTAAAGCTGCATACTATTACAAACCTGTAACAATAGGCAGTGCTGTTGTTGAACGTTGAAATAACAAAATAATGTGTGATAATTAAACTTCCAACTGGAAAAAAAAGCTTCTGCTGTACAATAACATTGGCAGTACCTGTTGAGAGGCAACAGACTGCTGAGCCAGAAGTCGTAGTTTCTTCTTCCTTTTTTGGCCAACCTTTGATACTATAGGGTTGAGTAAGCGGAACTCTTCGCTCTGCTCATCTACCTGATAGTCTGGGTTTTCAAACATAACCTTGAAACGGTCGTCACCCAAAATACTTGGAACAGCCTGCAAATGCAGACAAGGTGAGGAGAAAGCAAGAGAGAGAAAAAAGAGAGAGAATAATGTGGGATTAATGATGTGTTAAAATCCATAGAGGTTGATAAACAAAACAAAGTGTGCTACCTTTCCTTTCTTTTTCCTAGAAGCCAACTCAGCTTCGTCATCACCCTCCTCCATCAGCTTAAGAGCCAGCTCCTTGTTCACCTTGGGCAACTTCTGTGTCAGTAAGAACAAAGTGTTTGAAAATTACACACACACCCTGAAAAGGTTGCATAAAAATCAGCTGTTGGGAAGATCAGAGAACATTCAAGCTGTTGGGTGTGGTACTGTATACCATTGAGCAATAGCATCATCAAGTAGCCTGCAGCAACCACATCAACAATCTCCAACATACACAATTTAACATATGTATAATGGTAAAAAACACAAAAAACCTCTAGCCGGTTTAATCAACATAGAACAGAGACATTTTTTAAGATCTAACCGTTATCTGCACTCTCTGGGTCCTAGATTCCTCAATCTTCTGACGGATCTTATCCTTGCGGTACTCTTCATATGCGAAAGGATTTGCCATGCTTTTGACCTGTGACCAAATGAAATACCAGATTACACCCGGAAAATACATGATTTAAAAACTATAATAAGAATAGAAAAAGAAAGTAGAAACCTTGTGATAAAGTCTGATGTCCATGAAAAAGCCGTGCATGTAGGCTCTCAACAAAGAGGATCCCACCAGGTGAGACAATCCTGGCAGGAAAACATTTTTGTTTAGGATTCAGTTGTATAAAATGTCTATGCACATATTTAAAACTGAAATGAAACTACAAATTTTATACATCTATACATGTATAAATCTATATCTATAGATGGATCTATACTGTCAAAGGCAAAGACTTGGCTGAGTAGAATGACTGGTATGCAAATCAGGTAGATACAGCAGGAAGTCAAGTTTAGTAGCGGCTGTACTGACTGTACTCAAGTGTGAACAGGGCAAACTGCTAGAAAAGGCTTTGTGGTGTCAGGGCCTTAAAGCAAGTGAGAGCGTGTAGACAGAGACACAAGCAGAATGTGAAGTGCAGGTGGCAGTGGTAGGCCCAAGGTTACATAACAGAAGCGCATTACAAGGCTTCTGTAAATCAACACCACTGCTGGCCTGCCTGCCCCCACTCCTCTTTTATTCCACAGCAGCCAACCACTTTTCTGCTTCTTGTCATTTGATCTTTTTACTGCTGAGCCTGCATTCCAATGTTCATTCAACCCTTCCAGTAGCAGTACCCTGACGCTTCTTCACCCCGCACACACCACTTACCCCTCTTTCCAAAAGCCATAGCTACTTTGTAGGCCCATAGTTAGAACGTCTCAGTCTAGTAAAGTTTGCAAATGCTATTGTTAAGTGTTCTCAAGTTTAACATCAGGAGCTCACCCAGATTTTCCAAGTCCTTCCGGGTGACAAACTTGTAGTCATCATAAACCGTGCTCTCCGGGCTTTCCTCCAGCTCCTCTGTCAGATTGTCAAGGAACGAGCACCATCGGGGTGCTGGGCCCAGAGCCTAACCACACCACAAACACACACACACAGATTTAGACTACTGAGAAAGCATTGAAAGTTACATGTATTTACAATACATGGTATATACAATTATAGCACGAGTGGTTATGTTTCCATTCCAGACCAGAGTGCTTCCTTTTTGAAGGAACAGAGCAGATGTTTAACCTAAGCCTGGTGACGTAGTATGAAAAGTACAGGCAGAGTTGCAGTTCTCATTTTTGGAGTTGGCACAGCTATAATCATCAATCACGCATTTTGTGTATTTTCTTTTTCATTTGTTATATCATGTCTTTTAGATAGGCATTGCAACAACTCCAAATCAACCAAAAGGAGCCTTAGCTAAGACTAACCAGTGTCTGAGCCCAATCTGTGGGAACTATAGATTAGCACATATCCTAACCACATGTGACAATAGTCCACATAACCTCTGTCATCACATGAGGGTAAAGTCAAACCCACCAACACTGTTCTGTGGTTCAGCTGAATTGATAATATGACCCTAAACTGATAATGTCTGTGTGCAGGACGTGAAAGCAGTTCTTTGAAATGGTGGCCTCAAAGAGAACATTTAAGTAATTCAGTCAATCCTTAACCAGAGTAATCTCCAAAGAGTGTGAAATAGCAAGTAAATGATAAACTATTAGGACTTGCAAGACCAGGACAGGCACAAACTGGCCACATAAACGTAAAGTATGCTCACATCAGAACAATCAATGGCCACACTTCTCAGAAAATGACATCATATCCTTATGACATAGGTGGAACCAAATGTGTAGTAATCTTTTGCAAAGACTAGGCCAAAACCAGCCCTTACAATAAAGGGCAAAATACACAAATGTGCCCATATGTATTAGATAGGATTAGCTAAAGGAAACAGGGACAGAAACCGGTCAAAAGAGTCACCGCGTCCTTGTCTGTTACGTGTCACATTTACACAAAGCAAATCATATTTACAAGATACACACGGTGTCTCTGGAAAAACGTGCATGCTGGAAGATGCTCTTTTTTGAGCTTGTGACACAGACACCTTGTAAAACAAAATTATAGTGACTTTTACCTAATCTGATTATGGTTTTACTAAATTATTTTGTCTTTAGTATTATTCTAAAAATTCTCTTTAAATAGAAACTGGACAAGAGGGAAGACTTTAACCTGACAACATCAACACATAATGTGCCATGTACATAAGCTGAAAAAGAAATATAAGTTCCTGTTGACTCACTGGGATGTAGAAAGTATTCATCTTAGGATCTTCATTGGCAGTGAAGAGCATCCCTGTAAATCAGAATCAGGCAAAATATTATTAGAACAGGCACACAACAGCAATCTACTTGATTTAAAATTATTCATTCATTCATTTTCTATTGCATAGTCCCGTTATCCCAGCAGCTTTGGGCCTTAGGCGGACAACCCACCCAGGATAATAGGCCAGTTAGTCACAGGGCGAATATTTAGAGAAAGACAGTGACAGACAACCATTCACTCTCAAATTCATTCTCTAGGGACACTTTAGAAACGCCAGTTAACCTATACATGCATGTCTTTGGACGGTAGGATGTGAGTGCCTGGAGAAAACCCACGATAACACGTGGAGGACATGCAGACTCCTCACAGAAAGGCCGGAGTTGACCGATAATGTTTGAGTCGACCGGGATTTGAACTTATGACCTTCTTGCTGTGAGGCAGCAGTGTTAACCACTCTGCCACGTAAATTATTACTACAGAAGAAAATATAAAAAATATATAATTTGTATAGTATAATAATATGAATATTGTAGCGCCACCAACTCGTTAGTTCACTCTAAACAGACAGGTGTTTTAGTATATACTGTAGAAAGACAAGACAGCAGTCAGCTGTTACAACTATCCCCAATGGTGCAAGATAAGATGGCGCCACCCAGTGGTACAAGAGAGCAGCTGTTTGCAAAGCACTTGTTTAACTAAAATGTCCACTTGTGGGAGCATGCTGAGGACTGGCATAAAAAAAAGTCATACCTGACTTAGGATACATGCAAACGTCATTGATGTTGGATTGAGGTTGAATAGAGGAGAACACTTTGCCCTGTTGAAATAAGAGATAATAATTAAGGGATACAAGGTTATTAAGCAATGTCACTCACCAAAAAAACAAGTGACATTAATTAACCTAATCAACTAGCTATGAGTATCTATTGTCACCAATGTTACAGTCTTACAGTATCTTTATTCCACATTTTTATTATCTTGGAGTCAGCAGACACCACTAGGTCAAGTTGGTCATGGAAGTTTAGGGATTTGATAGGCAGGTTGTAGAAGTGGTCTTTAACCAATAGTGGCTGGTTGGAGCGCAGGTCATACAGCAGCACCTTCCGGAGAAAGTTAAGACATTAAATTACTCTGAGCTTTAAAAAAAAAAGTGATGATACAGGAGATGAAAGAAATGCATTTAAAAAAGAACTAGTCAATTAGCCTTTACAAAAAAAAAAAAAAAAAAACTGGTTGCATGCTTACTGCGAGATCAATTTGTTTTAGTTTATGAATGTAATCTGTACCTGTCCAGTGTTGGTGCCGACTGCCATGGTAAGGGAACCGTTGAACTTTAGCGCACTAACTGACGGCAATCCTTGAACTCTGTTGGACAGTAAGTCATTACAAAAATCAACTTAATATAAGACAAAATGGCCCTAAAAAACACATACATACTTGCATAAATACATGCATGTCATTTAATTTGATAGTTATTATACAAATGTGATACAGTGTTAGTATATATATATATATATATATATAAATAAATAACATTGTTATATAAATACACATTATAACTTTGTGATAGCTTACTCCGTTCCCTCAGTGACACTGCTAAGGGCACAGTCCAACAGGCCCACACGATTCCTAACACGGGGGTCCCAACACTCCACCCTTCCCTGGCAAAGAATGACAAGTCAACAAGACAATTAACTCGCGGGTTGGGTGTTCATAAATATTCACAATAGGATTATGGTAAAATAGTATTACATTATACGCTACACTTTGGTTTTTGCCCCCATTTTTAATGAGCTGAACTGAAAGATTTATACCATAACCCCACCGCCACCATGGGCCACTTGATCCACAACGTTGACATTGGAACGCTCACCCACACAACACCATACATGCTATCTGCCCTGTAGAGTGAAAACTGTGATTCATCCATGAAGAGAACACCTCCCCAAAGTGCCAGACACAATTAATTGTGAGCATTTGCCCACTCAAGTCTGTTACGACAACAAACTGCAGTCAGGTCGGGACCCCAATGAAGGCAACGACATGCAGATTCAGCTTCCCAGAAATTCTTTGGCTATGCAAACTGATTGTTGGAGCTGTCCAAGTGGCTGGTCTCAGAGGATCTTGGAGGTGAATATGTTGGATGTTGAGGTCCTGGGCTGGTGTGGTTACACGTGGTCTGTGGTTGTGAGACTGGTTGGATGTACAGCCAAATTCTCTGAAACGCCTTCAGAGACGGCTTATGATAGAGAAATTAACATTCAATTCACGGGGAACAGTTCTGGTGGACATTCCTGCAGTCAGCATGCCAATAGCATGTTCCCTCAAAACCTCCGACATCTGTGGCATTGTGCTTCGTTATAAAACTGCACATTTAAGAATGGCCTTTTATTGAGGACAGCCTAAGGCACACCTATGCAATAATCATGCTCTCTAATCAGTGTCTTGTTATGCCTCACTTGTGAAGTGGATGGATTATCTCGGCAAAAGATGAAGTCAATATTTGAGTATTTGTGTATACATAGAAAGTGTCTTAGATCTTTGAGTTTAGCTCATAAAAATGGGGGCAAAAAAACAAAAGTGTTGCGTTAAAATTTTTGTTCAGTATATATACATTTTTTTATACATCAAGTCTGAATAATGAAGTTCCTAATGTCAATCATGCAGTTAGTTACTAAATCTGAATGAACACAGTATTACATACCCAGCCAACTTAAGCACTTACCTCAGATGTTCCTGTGGCAAACAAATGATGAACTGAGTTGATGTCGCATACATTGTGCTCTCTAATTGAGAAAAGTAAAAAGAACTTAAGAAAGGGCAGCTATAAAAATATATCAAAACAAAATACAATGGCCCAAACTGGAGCCATTTTTAGCTTTTTAAGTATTGTGTTTATTTTGAAACTTGTCCATGTTGGTTGTAAGCTACTGGGCAATAGAATTTCTATTTTTTGGAACAAATAAAAGTATCTATTATAATCATCATTTTAGGGCTGCATTTAGACTTAAGTAACATTTCCAGTCCTATTAGTCCATCATAAAACACGCCTTTAGACTTACACTGCATCAGTCTGAAGTGAGGCGAGGAAGCGCCCTTGTTCCAGATTCAGTCTGTACACCTCAGAGCTAAAAAAAAAAAAAAACAGTGTCACATAACCAAGCAAATATGGGCAAAAAAAAGGATTTGAATAAAAATCAACTCTTACCCTGTGCCTACAAAGAAAAGGTCACAAGATGGATAATGGTATGAAAAGTCTCTTCCAAACTTTGGAATCCGTGTCTTGTAGTAGTGTCCATTTTGGGAGTGGAATTCTACATAGCGGTCACAGTGCAGAAATACCAACTACACACAAGGACAATGAGTTTATTTTAAAGAATAAACAGCCAAACAAACTCAACCTAAAATGTCTGACCTTAGAGTAGTCATCAGACAGGATGTCAAACGCCACAACTGTAAGAAGAGACATAAGACATCAAATATGATAATGATGTGGAGGATGTTATGCAAACAGCTTGTCTACAAATTTTGCATACCATCTGAATCTAGACAACGCTCAAACTTCAGCGACAATTGGTATGTATCATAACAGCGAATCCTCGGTTTGTATGTACCTAAGAGGAATAAAATACATGAAAAATATCTTCAAAAAAAGAGCTAAATTAATTGACAGATTAAACACCAATTACTGTTCCCCATACCCGCTGCCAATATGTACTGCCCATCCCTTGAGACTTTAATAGAGGTGCACACTGTGGGCATCTCAAAGTCTTGAATGAGCTCAATCCTGCGTTGAATGTCTGAAATTAGAGAATCAAGTCAGTATAACTGAAAAGTCAAAAGTAGCAACAAAAAGGAAATAGATCCCTTACCGACATCTTTCTTTTGAAGTTGTCTCTTTTTTCGATCTGACAACCACTAGAGGTTAAAGGGACAGAGGTATTAATCAGTAGCCTACTGCCTAACCAAGTGCTGACCAGATGGACAGACCGGACAGAGAACATGACAGCAGTAAATTAATTTGTTGAAGAAAAAAAAGAAAACATGTTGCTGATGTCCCCTTTCTACTTCAATATAAATTACATGAATGTGGGAATTACGTAAGTAAATCTGATAATCATAGGTTTAAGCTAATGAGGGAAGTCATTCGTGTATGTGAAACTATAAATCTGTCCAAGCTTATGTTTCTTCTTTCTTTTAAACTGTTATATTATATTTCTAAACTCTATAGTGTATCTAGGCTATTAGCTAGCTGGCTAGTTTTAATAAAGCAGTCTGGTCAACTGTACCATTTAATTAAAGAAACCCTTTTACCTCAGGAAGAGACTTTCCGTGGCTTAAATTGTAAATCTTGACATCATTTACACTAGATATCTGCATTGTAAAGGATAAATTAAACTCTGGTCATACATAACACTATCATAACACACCGGGCAGACTGCACAAACCCCACGTTGTTGCCTCGGAACAAAACAGGAAGTGAATGTGAGTTTTTACAAATACGTCCGTGTGGAAAACAGAGCTTAAACATGCGGGACCTAACTTTGCTTCGCTTTATCACAGTAATAAAAAATCTAAAACAACTTACAACTTTTGAAGGTAGACGCAATTTACTGATTCTTAAATATATTTTATATATATATATATATATATATATATATATATATATATATATATATATATATATATATATATATATATATATATATATATATATATATATATATATATATATATATATATATATATATATTATTTAATATAAAATATATATTTTGTCTTGCATAGACTTAGCTCTATACATTTCATGACCTGTCATTTGGAAAAGATGTCAGCAGTGCAATATTTATTCAAAAACAAAACTAGAAACTAACTTAATTAAGTTTTATGACTTTTTTATAATCATATTTTTGAAAACACATTGTTATAAATATTATAGAATAATAATGTGTCACAGAATTTGCAACATTGAAGGAGGTTATAAGTTGCTGGGTTGTTAGACAAACCTAAACAAACCATGTACACCTGTAGTATTTACTTGTCTGTATCACCTGGGTGATGTAACAGTATGTGTGTGATCCTAGAGGACAGTCAGCTGTTAGCAGTCAGTCTCAGGTAGGCTGCTGCTCACACTTTCCCTTCACCTTGGGGCTGAGAGAGGATGGTCATCCAGATAACCTGATGGTAAGTTAGGCAAGCAATGCTGGTAAAATGTGTGTTTAATTGTAATTAGTTACGTAGTTACATAGTTAGGAACAACTAAAAAGAAGTAAAGAATAGTCCATATATAGGCTACATACATCATAAATACATGTCAAAGGATAAGTTAAGAGCTAGACACAGCAAATTTCACAGTGTGCTTTTTTCTGTTCTGCAATATATTCCCCATCAAAGCCCATTCTTTGCATGTGTCTTGGTCTCTAAAGATCTGGAGTCATGACAGACCTGTGGTTAATTTCCGTTCCTCTGGACAAGACCAGCTTAACCAGTGTAGAGAAACTCAAACACACCATTGCCAAAACAAACCAGGTCTCCTGCTGCAAGTTCTCTATTCCAGATCTCAAGGTAGGACAGAATATGTTATCTATGAGAACATAAAGCTATTGTGCACAAGGGAAAAAAATCTGCTGTTCCTCTGTTTTTGCTTCATAAATTTATATTAATATTTTTGCACAAAGATGGAGGTAGTCAGTGTCTGTGTTTTCTGTGTCTGTGTACAGTAGAGTATAGATGAGGAGGGTGATGGTGTTTGGTGTCCTTCTCTGGTGAAGGGATAAAGGATCAGGTTGCTCTCTACAGTTTGAGGCAAAATTTCCATCTGATCCCTTTTACTTGCCATAACTTTGCTTTTCAGGAATGCTATTCACACAACTTACAGCTATCATAATAATATTTTTGTCAAACTGGGTCAAACTGGCTCCAAACAAAAGCGACTGAGATGGACATGGACGGCTTTGTGGCTCAAGTTTACAACGCATATCTGTTGCATTTTTTGATCATTGTGTTCTATTATAGCAACTAAAGTAACATTAAACATTTTTTTGTGTGACCTCAGGTGGGAATCCTGGACAGTTTGCTCAGCGTTTCAGATGATCTCTCCAGGCTGGACTCACTGACTGAAAGGTGAAAAAAACACCACACATATACAACAATAATTGTGTGCTTACTGGCAAGGAGCCTCTTGTCTTAATGGTCATTGCAAGTGTGTCTTAATGTGCTGCTTTGTCCTTAATTAAGACTTGTAACATTGAGCTTGTGTGTGGTCTGGACCATGATTAATTTATAGTCAGCGGCAGATGCTGGTTAGTTTTCCTTACTTTTAAATTCACTGATGTTGTGTCTGGACTGCTGCAGTGTCTGTGTGTGTTTCATATAGCCCTGGCTAGCCTTCCTTCAATTTTAACAGAATGTGGAACATCGAAGTCTCTACCTCAGTTAAACTTTGAATAAATATAACTTGAAGCTACATTAATTGTTTATTGAGCGTCAATGTGAGCGTATTGGAATCTGGTTAATAGTTTTCCAGGAATGTTCTAAATTTTTCAAGAGTGCAACAAAATACTGAAAAAGGTATATAATTTCTGTTTTTTTGTTTTTGTTTTTGTTTTTTCTGTTGCTGGGTCAGTGTGATTAAAAAAACATGTCAGTGTATGAAGGAGGTGATGGAGCACTCCAGTGATAAAGTGCTGGAAAATGCCTTAGTCAATGGAGGTAAGTAATACACATACACCCACACACACACAGTGTTAATTACACTGTATAGAAACTCATTAGTTAAATGCAAATAGGCTGAGGCCACATGCACATTGCAAATAAGTATACAATCATTTCTATTTAAAGTTTACCTATGCTGATTTGTTAACCTTACACTGCCGACTTCCTGTGCTTCTGTTATTAGACCACAACATGAATAAGAAAGCTCCATTGTCACCCCTGATAACTTATTTCAAGTCACTAAGGGGTATTTTTTATTTACTTTTAGTGTTTGATTGCAGTGCTGTGAATCTTTATGTGATTATCACTTTGCATATTACACCTTCCTTTTTCCTGATTTAAACTTCAGCGTGGTCATAGTGTCTATGCACTGCTGCAGCCCCTTTTTGATTTACATTCACTTGTTTGTATATTTGTCTTAGTGGACCTGATGAGCTATGTGGCAAAGTTTCAATGGGATAAAGCTAAGTATTCCACAGCTCTGCCTCTTTCCTCCCTGGCAGAAATCATCAGCAAGGTGTGTGTGTGTGTGTGTGTGTGTGTGTGCAAGTGTACATGAAATATGACTCATGTAAGTAGAGAAATAAATATGTAGATGAAGTTTTATAACACTTTACTTTATATCACCAGGAGGTTTCCCAGGTAGAGACAGAGTTGAAAACTCGATCTGCTGCCTATAACAGTTTGAAAAGTAGTCTTCAAAATTTTGAGCTGAAACAGAGGTGAGAGACTTCACACATGAGCAAAATATAAAATATAATGACATATGAAATACTGTGTATGAGATTAAGACAAGCATCTGTCTTTGCAGTGGGACATTGCAAAGTCGCAGCCTGAATGACATTGTCAGGAAAGAGGATTTTGTGTTTTCGGAGTACCTCACTACTCTTCTAGTTGTTGTTAACAGGTTGGAACAATACCTTGACAGTAGAGTAGCTGATTTAAACTTGTTTAATAGCATGCACTTAATATTTGAATTTGCTCATGTAGCATGTATGTATTGATATTTCTAGAGTGGGCTATGAAGAGTGGGAGAAGACATATGAATTGCTTTCAGACTTTGTGGTACCACGGTCAAGCAGGTGAGTCTTGGTCACAAGATAAGCCATTCCACCTGATCCAAGGCAAAGCTCAGAGTACCTGTTCTCAGGATTCAGTAGTTTAAGCTAACCAAAGGTGTTTGGTTACAAGGAGAAAGTAACAGTCCACTTAGCAGTAACCAGTGGTTAGTAAAAAAAAAAAAAATGGCTGCACAATCCAATTTTGGTGATACAATGGAAAGTGTAGCAACTAAAATATTCACACTGTTTTTTGTTTTTTGTTTTTTTTTTGGCATCGGCCGTGCAAATTAGAATGTACTTTGGTGCCACTTGCTTCTAGACAAACACTTGTGTCAGTTTGTTGCTGTAGCACTGCAAATATTTGTGAAATCAACTCACTCACTTCCACAAACATATCAGCTTTACATTGTAGTTTGTGTCACTTGTTGTCATTCTCGGTGTGACCATCAGGAAGCTGTACGAGGATGAAGAGGCTGGTATTTTCTCAGTTACACTTTTTAAAAGAGCTGTGTGTCAGTTCAAAGCCAGAGCCCAGGAGAAGAAGTAAGCAGGGTGCATCTCTACAAAATAAAAGTAAGAGCATGAGAGCTGTGTTGTCTGTGTCACTTACCATAGTGTAGCCTATGATCCATACAGGTTCACTGTGCGTGAATACTGCTTGGAGCTGGAGGAGCAGAAGCTGCAAGAGATGAAGCAGCTTAGTGTTCACAAGAAAGAGCAGTATGTAAGTCAATGATCAAAACCGCATTCTGTCAACTTGTACATGAACCATTATGTGTGTTTTTAATATATACGCTTCTGCAGGGGATCTTTGTGCGATGGCTCAAGGTGAATTTGAGCCAAGTATTTGTTGCCTGGATTCACTTAAAGGCACTCAGAGTATTTGTAGAATCAGTCCTCAGGTCAGTGTAGCTACAGAGTTTGCATGTTGTATCTTATTTTAAGTGTAATTAGTTTCATATTTTTTTTTATCTCTGGCAGGTATGGCTTGCCAGTAAACTTTCAAGCTCTTCTTCTGCACACTGACAAGAAGCGTTCGAAAAAACTGAGAGAAGAACTTGCCTCACTGTTTGTGCACCTGGACCCCACAGCCACTACCAGCAAGAGTGAAGTAAGACTCACAGAAGTTCACTGTCCACATCTGCTAAAGGACCAAACTCTGGGGTTTTCACAATGGGATCACCTTTTTTCCAGGCACTATTACATAGTTTGTCCAGCAGGGAGCACTGGCATAATTATTTTTGTGCTGTGATAAGATGAAAGCATTTTTATCACATGTTACAGCACTATTTTATCACTCACAGCAGGTAATAGTTTATAGTAAAAGTTACAGTGTATTTAACTTTTTTTCAGCCAGGCTTGATATTAGTCTCTAAATACTCGAGAGTATTACCAACCGTCTGCCACACAGCCTTTTTCAAAATGACTGTCTTGACTGTCTCCATAGCCTTGTCGGTCCACAGTAAGGGATGAGAGGGTTAATGCTCTGCTTTGTCATTTACTGCAGGAAAAAATAATCACACACAATATAACACACTGCAGCTCACACAGCAAACACTTTTACATTGTTTTAGCTTTAAGGTGACCCAATATGTTTTCTGTCTGTGTCTTTAACCTGCAGGTAGGCTGTGACATCCCAGGACTGTGTCAGCATGAGTATTTCTCATACATCTCCTTTCATATCAACACCAATGTTCTGGAGCTCAGCTAGCAATTGGCAACAAGAGGCCCTGCTAAACAACACATCAAGGACTCTGTTGTTTAAGTAGTGTTTTGAACAGAAACACTTATTTAAATAACCCTTCTCCATTGTGAAATATATGGACCATTTCATTTTGATTTGTTATCTGTTTAGAACGATGGCAGAACTGCTAAAACACAAATATACATCCTGTGAACAGCACATGGACTACTACACTAATGTGCTGTGCACAGAACATATGTTTAATATCTGTCTTGTGACTGTAAAAACTTTGTAAATGCTAATGTTCAATTTTAGAAAACTGTGGTTTGCACATTATTTCCAACAAACATTACAAAACTCTTTTGAAATGCATTATGTATTCAACAAGGAAGGAAATGTCTACAGTAATTTATTGACAAATACATGATAATGACAATTACAATTGTTTTATAAATATACAAATGAGGCACTTTTTTACCTAATGTGATTACCGTAAGTAAGTTCGCCCCCTGAAGACTAAGAGGATTTTTTGAAATATGTTAATATGTTGTCCAAGACACTAGGGCTATTTTGTAGGAAACGCGTTCAGAGAACCGTAAAACAGACAAGGAAAACAATCTTCCAAAATGATGCACTTGAAATGCCATGTAGTACATGCCCACCAGAGAGTACTTTGTTCTTTTCTTGGTAAACAGTACACTATCAATGCTAAAATATTTCCTCATTAAAAATAATGCAAATTTATGACAGTGGGAATAAATGCAGTGCTATTAGAACTAATTCAAGATTATGGGCCTTGTGAGCACACAACACAACTCCGTTTTTGGCAGACATTTGTTTCAATATAAAATTAGTTCCTTTGTTGAAGTGTGATTTGGTCAATACCGGATATATTATATAAAATAAAGTGAGGTTACACACACTAGGTGTTATTATTGATGACTAACGAGAAGTGCTGCTTCATTTATTCAGTGAATCACAACCAAACGCTGTTTATTGCATTTCTCAGACACGGGGAGTGCATTTGGGTTCTAGCCTCTCTCTCCCCAACACTCAGAGGAAGAGAGAGAGAGGTGGGAAGTGTGAGGTAAAGCTGTGCCATTCATTTCATAAAGCACTTTGGAGAGTGACCCTTTTACGCACCGGAACAATGGGCTTTCATTTTGGTTAGTGCGCTCTGGCAAAAACTTGTGGGCAGTATCAACTTATAACTTGTCAAAATGTGGACTGTACCGAAGCCAAAATACAGACCTGGATTTCGCTCCGAGGGGGAGATCGCCGTGAACATTGGCGGGGTACGTGTTGTCATGTTCGGGGACGTTTTGAATCGCTACCCCGAAAGCAGACTGGCAGAGCTGCTCACTTGCTCCGCTCAGAACTACGAAGGCATTGCGGGTCTTTGCGACGACTTCGACCCAGGCAGAAACGAGTTTTACTTCGATCGAGACCCAGACGCTTTCAAGTGCATCATAGACGTTTATTACTTTGATGAAATCCACATTAAAAACGGCATTTGTCCCATTTGCTTCATTAAAGAGATGGAGTTCTGGAAAATTGACCAAAATGTTTTAGACGAATGCTGTAAGAGTTACTTGAGTGAGAAAGAAGAAGAGCTAAAGGAGATCTCCAGTAAAGTGAAGGTGATCCTGGAGGACTTGGAGGAGGACCGGTGCGTAACGCAGAGCCAGAAGTGCCAGAGGTTTTTGTGGCGACTCATGGAGAAGCCTGGCTCTTCTTTGCCTGCGCGAGTCATCGCCATCGCTTCATTCCTCTCTATCCTCGTTTCTGCGGTGGTGATGTGCGTGGGTACCATCCCTGAGCTGCAGGTGACAGACGCAGAAGGGAAACTTGCTGAACACCCCACACTGGATGCCATAGAGACCGCGTGTATACTGTGGTTCACCGCAGAGTACGTTTTGCGTCTTGCCTCTTCTCCAAACAAACTCCGCTTTGCGCTTTCCTTCATGAACGTGATAGACTTTATGGCTATAATGCCCTTCTACGTGGTCCTGACTCTCACATATCTCGGCACCACATCAATGATGGAGCTTTCCAACGTGCAGCAAGCAATCCAAGCCTTGCGTATAATGCGCATAGCGAGGATCTTCAAGTTGGCGCGACATTCCTCTGGACTTCAAACTCTTACTTATGCCCTGAAGAGAAGCCTCAAAGAACTGGGGCTGCTTCTCATGTACATGGGTGTAGGCATATTTGTGTTCTCAGCTTTAGCCTACACTATGGAGCAAAGCCACCCTGAGACAATGTTCAAAAGCATCCCGCAATCTTTCTGGTGGGCCATCATCACCATGACCACAGTGGGATACGGAGATATCTATCCCAAAACCACCTTAGGGAAGTGTAACGCTGCAGTCAGCTTCCTCTGTGGGGTCATAGCGATAGCACTCCCCATACACCCCATTATTAATAACTTTGTGGTGTTCTACAATAAACAGAAAGTGTTGGAGACTGCGGCCAAGCACGAAGTGGAGCTTATGGAGCTAAAGTCTGACCCAGAGATGGAGAGAAAAAAAGCAAGGATTAAGACCCAAGAAACAGCAAAAATAAACATGAAATCTCAATTACACAAAGTCAAGGGGTGATCTACAAATTGGATTGTATTCAAGAAATACAACACTTTCCTGTGACCAGCCAATGTTGTCTGTTCTCAGCTGTGCATTGTTGCTTATTATAGGTACCATGTGGTGCTCATGTGGTTTGAAATGTCTGTCAATGTAGAGGATGTTGTACAGTACGAGATTAAAACCTGTGCATGAAAATACAATGTTTTCAGAGATAATTATTGAAGCAATAGCTCTGCCATAAGTAAAAAAAATCAAGATAAAATGCAGCGAATCAAAACAAATAAATTGAAATTTTGTTAGACATGTCATACAGTTTATTATACTTAATTTGCCTGCGGGAAAAAAAAAAGTAAGATAAATGGCGATTACATAAGTATGAGTCAGACAGCCATATCTCATCCACAGTTGTGAGATTGACATTACCATAATTTGCTGATGATGCTATGTGACCTTATTTATTCAGTGACAGAAGGCTTTAATAAATGGATTTACCATTAAGTAACTTCACAAGAAGCACATGGAGAACAGTATATTATTATATTACAGGGATCTAATGTTATATGTAGGTGTAGGTGAAGGTAGGGTATATTCTTGATAGGATTAGGCTAAAGGTAAAGTTATGGGGCACCAGTCCAAAGACAATAAATATTAATAAGAAGCCTACTGTATACGTTTTAATGTGAGTTTGCATAAGTTTGTTGACAGTAATCAAAATATTAAAGTGAAACTACCACACCAAGCATAGGCTATGAAAAATACTGACCAAATTTATATTGAACAAACTTAATAACCAGACAGAATTTGAAAATGCATCAAAAAATAATATCTTATAGAAGTTGTAAATCTATAACGGTAGTATTTCAAGGATTGAAACAATAAACCTTTCTTATTGAAGGTGGGATATGAACTTATACATTTTGAAAAAGGTCTAGAAAAGTTATGTCTAAATTAAATTGTAATGTTAAATCTCTGTTTCCATGTCAACTAAAACTGTGCAGATCTTACTTAAGAACCAGGAGACCGAGGCTGGGTCAGAAATGTGCCACAAGCTGAGGGCCAATGGGACGTGGTGATACTGAGCTGAGCTGATATCTACTGGTCCGAGCACCTTCAGTTTTTCTGATGATGCAGAGGAATGTGTGGTCCACAAGCTGTAGGGAGGGCTGGGCCTGTTCAGCCTCAGACAGCTCTCTTTGCAGGCTGGCAGTGCACTGCTCGTGCTCTTTCTCTGCCCAAAAGCTGGTGGTGCTCTTTCTCGGGTCAGAGTTCAGGAAACGGCTGTGTCTGACGGCAAGGCTTAGTCTTAAACTAAAGAAAAATAATCTCACTAACTAAAAATAACAAATTAAAACCACACCAACTTTGCCCCGGAAAACTTCAAAACAAAGAGACGAGACAAAACTAAGACAAACTAAAACTGATGAGATGGATAACTGTAAAATAACTAGATACAAACAACTGAGAGAGCTCTGGGAAGACAAAACAAAGCTGAACAAAACTAAACAAAAACTGAGCACCAACACCAACAAGAAGAGTGTCTACCAGGCAAATAGGCTTGTTTTAACTTGATGCCGTGATGTTGTATTACAAAGAGGAGAAGTAAAGATTCCACCTTCAAACATGAAAAAGACACATAAAAATGTACCTATACAACATATCATATCTGCATGTACTAAACACATTGCATTTTAAACATAAAATGAACTGTTTCATGGTCAACAGTCTTTTTCAAAATGTACAACAGATAAATCAACATTTCTTTTGGACTGTCTTTACACAGATAGATAGCAATGAATCTTTATTAGTGTTTGACTTTTGTCCATAAAAGTCCTTATAAGTCTTTATTAAAGTTTGTTATAGTTTGTCCCTTCTAACAAGTCTCTTAAAATGTTTTCATCTGAAAGGAATGCACAGCCACAAAACAAGAGATACTGTGCAATTTATGACCCTTGCACTCTGACCTTTGTATCTGCCACCAAGTTTTACCTCTTCATCCAGAGAGGAGTTACTCCATAAATCTGTCTGTATGAGTGTTCACACAAAGAAATTATCTTAGCAAGTTCCATAATTCCTTGTCAATGAGGTCAAAGGTTATATGCTAAATATATATTTTTTCTTTTTTTTAATAAGATGTACATAAATAAATAAAGTAAATTAAACTGTGGTTCTCGTCAAATGACAATTTCTCCTTCCTTCCTATATTCTTTACAAGGATCTTTGTCAGATGTTATGTGTCCTTGCTTGCACTATAACACATTGTCAGTCTATGTTCTCATGTAACTTTCTGCACTTATTCATGTTTATGCATCCCATGTCACACTTTCGGATGTGCTTTACTGTGAGAAAATGCAATGCCTAGAGGCACAACACTTCAAAGTAGATGCTTTATCCACCCACATGCTGCTCACTTCAACAGTATCTTCTACCACCGCTGTCATATGCTGGGGCATACATGTCTTGTGTCTCTGTCAGCTCCAGATTCACTGAGAATCTGGAGCTGTGATGAGAAAGTGATACTGCAGTCACATTTTTATAGCATGGTGGAAAGCAAAGGTTCTGGTAGTGCACAACAAAATAGAAGGAACCAGAACTCTCGTGTGGTTGAATTAAGGTTAATCAAAACATCAGCACCTTACGACGTTGGACTGGAGCTGACTCACTCGTCTTGTACTCTATGGATGAACAGATTCAAATGTTGTTGTTCTTCCTTCTCTGTGATGACCTATGGAAACAGATCTTTATTCTCGAGTCTCCAAAGAGCATTTATGTTGTGGGTCTCCTGGTGGGTTTAATCAATGGCAACCTGTTGGAACATGAAAGAATTAAAGAGCTCTATTTGTCAATACTTGCTTCACCAGGTCAGCCTCAATACCTCCCAACTGTGGTCTCCCATGATCTTCAGTTTCTTATGGAGCATTTGTGTGTTTAGAAGAGGGTCAGACTTAGTGTGTAGGCGTAACCAAAGGTAAAGGTTTGGTTTAGGTGAAAACATAGTACACACCATTGAATATATAACACGTTTTTTCCCCGTAATTTAAGCTCAAGCAATAACAAAAATGGAATTAGATGTCTTAACTGTTTAACTTCCGGAAGCCAGTTCAGGCCATAAAGGGTTAGATCTAAGCTAAAAACAGATCCAGTCGATGAGGAAATTGCAGCTGCAGGTGGACGTTGCAGCAGCAGGATGCAGACAGTAAATGTATATAATTATTTCCAGCACATAGGTTATTGTGTAGATCATTCCCGACACATCCATGTCTTCATACAGACACCATTCTGCTCTGTTTATCTAAAAAAACCCTGTGTCATCATCCAATGCACACTTATATATAAGAGGATGGGAGAAGGAGGGGGAAACAACATTGGGTAAACAGACAAAATGGTAAATTAACCATGGTTATTAATGTTGTGAGTGCGCTACCAGTGACTCCACCCTTTTATCTTATCTTGGAAAATGATACTCCATGTGTAATATATACATCCATCCATTAACTGAGGAGTTTATTTGATAAACAAACAAACTCGTAAATAAATGCATCAGTCTTAACAAAGCAATACCTCAAGGAACTCAACCTCATGTTTTAAATCTCATGTCAACAACATTTTAGCGAAATATCACCCTCTGCTTTCCTATTTCCAATGTGAAAAGCTTACCCAGCAGTGGTCTTCAGTTGTCATGGTTCCAGCCTTTAAATAACAGTCTGGCTTATTATTCTGCTTCGACGGAGATTTTTTGCTTTGACACTGGACTTCCACATTGAGTGTACGCTGCACTTGAGTGGAATGGCTTTAATAGCTTTATTTAAAAAAATAAATAAATAAATAAATAAAACAAGCGCGGCGTAAAAGAATCATTAAGATATTTTCAGGTGTTGCTGAGATGGCGGTGAAAATACACTTAGAGGAGTTGGATTACTTGAAACAAGATCCGATCTCTATGTAATAAGAGGCCAAGCAGTTAGTTATATATTATCTTTGCTACGAGATACATTAATGACAGAAATCTTAATTCTGTCACAAATATCTGAAGACGTGAGTGAGAATCCTTTATTCACACTTTCGGGGGGGGGGGGGTTAAGTGGATTTTGGTGTACCACAATATCTTTCCCATTTGCACCTGATATTCTGGTATTGTTGACTCTGATATCAATCCCCAGAACGCCATCTTGTCGAGTGTCACTCCTCTCAGCTTTCCCCTCAAATACACAGCACTTTGTCACAGTGACCACAAAAAGAGGAGCTTGAGTTTGTTTCAACTAAGTAATTAATTGTGTAAGAATCACTTCTGTCTCCTCTATACTGAATGGACAGTCTTTGCCACTGCTGATTTATATTGATCTTAAGAATTAATCAGTGAAAGCAGCAGGATGGTGACCTTTTAAATGTGTTATTTTACAGTACTAGTTTGATGCTGAGCAGGCACTCAGCCTTGGCCCCTCAATGATTGTTTTGTGTAGGTTTTTTAAGGTTTTGCTTTTTGAGAGGAGAATGTGTACGTCTCACTTTTGCCAACCACATCTTGGTCATTTATGCATGTACTTTGTGCAAAGGGCACTGCTGGCAGCAGGTAAAGAGGTGGATTTGTGTGGAAAGGTGTTGTATGTCACATTTATTGTCACATTAACAAGAGTTGAGAACATAGTCTGCTTGAGTTTGTGGTGATAATGGTATTTGATTAAAATATTTGTATGCAGTAGCTTAGACAATAAAACAATATATTATGAATAATAAAAACGGAGCAGAAAATAAATATATCTCACGTAGTGACAACTGTCCAAAACCATCCATCATTGTTCTTTTATTTTGTTTGTGCCTTAAGCTTTCATTTACTCAGTCAGTGGACACTATATTAAAACATAACATTTTTGTGCTGCATTATCCAAAAAGCAGATGATATAATTACATACCTTCCAGTAATCCTGAGTCTCCATTCAAAAAACTCATCTATGTGATACTGAGCTCTGAGGTTTTTGGACATATTGTAAAACTTATGAGAATCTCCCTAATGATTCAATTAGGGTTATACTGTAGACTGGGTCATTGTGACCAGTGTTTTTTATTTGTGGAGTTAAATAAAAAAAAATAACCCATCCAGCACATTTCATGGGGTAATAAGTATGTTTTGGCAGAATATAAACATGCTGGATGCAACACACTGTTATGAGTAACACTAACATTACAACCATTGAAGCATTATACGTAAAAACAAAATTTTGCCCTAGTGTGAAGGGCTGCCCGTCATATCAAAGTCTTGCTGAGGGAAATATGTTCACAGCTCAAAGATTATGGGCTGTGCGCCCCACTAAATATTAGTGGGAACATGGGGAAAACTCAATCACATGGTTGAGCTAGAGCACCATTCACATCCTTTTTCTACAAATTGCTCTTCAAAATGTCACTGGCTGCTGCAAGCATGCAAAATTCTTTCTAGACGCAAGGATCGCTTATGCACTTTTGACCACATGAACAGAACTGTAACAACAAACCTGGAAGTGATGTCTGCTTAAGGAGATTTTAACAAATTAATTTAGTGTAAAAATATTATTATTCAAAAACGGTTTAAAAAAGTAAGAACATCAGATGAGCTTATATATTGTACTTTTATTACATTTGCATAAATGCAATGTGCACCAGAGTGGGTGTACAAGTATTTAGCAATAATAAACTAAACTAAATAACTTACAGACCATTTATAATATCTCAAGAGCCCACAACTCACAGTTAATGCAACTCAAATGCATCATCTCTTTCTGCACTGATGACAGTACAGTTTTGAGTAAACTTTCAGTGACCTGCAACATTTTAATGAACCCACCGTAGGCTCCCACAGCTCAGTAAAATATTTATTTCAAAACCAAAGAAAAACTTTTTGCACTAAAGTCATCCAGTTTGTTCCTGCCCCCACAGAATTTTATTTACCTGTACTTATTTACTGTAACTATAACTGTACTTTAGATACACAGTTTCTGAGACGAATGTACCCAAAAAGAGAGGAGACTGTGAGGTTAAGTAAGTGTGTCCAAACTGAGTTCAGCAAAGCAGAGGAAAAAGCTAAAATATTCATATGATGACTACCTTTTCATTAATCTCTGAAAACTGGAAAGTGCTTCACCTCTGCAGTTAATAAGTTAATAATAGCTCCATAAAAATAAGTCTAAATCAAAGCCAGTGTTCCATTAACCTCAAGGCACTAAATTGGCTGGACAATACCATGTTGAGCAGATTTGTCTTCTAACTTGTGTGAGAACTGTTTTATTATGAAGTGGACATTTGGAAAATACCAATAATGTTTTTATTTATGACATTTTTTACAGAAGACAGAAGTCAGAAGTCAGACACAGAAGAATTCATGTTTTTTCACCTCCAAAGACCACTTCCCACTAAGATTACATTATTTTTTATTGTCTGGCAAACTGTAAACAGCCGCGCAGCATCATTTGTCCAAAATCCCTGAGAGTTCATTTATCATTTTGTTGTGTTTAAAGTTGTCCTCTGTTTCTGTCCATGGCCTCTGGGTGTCTCTTGTGGTGAATGCCCACTATGGCAGGGGTTCAGGATTAAACTTTAGAGGTGTGCAGTGTGTGCTGGGACTCCATGGGTCCCTCAGCCAAAGCATTAATGCTGAAAAGGGAATACTTGGTCCCAAAACAGTGCTGTAATTCAAAGACCCGCAGCTCTGGAGGACAGTGCCTATTGACAGAACTCTGATGCTCAAGAATGACATACTTAATCCTAGATAAAGATTTGATGACACACAGTTTAAAGGTCAAGTGCCTAGAGTAAAGCCAGACTTTGCCTTCTCCTTTTTAATAAAAAGGTTAAAGCAAAGGCATCTGGACTTTATTTTCAAGGTGAAGACGTTTCATCTCTTGTCCAAGAGACTTTATCAATTCCGAGATCAGCTGAGCTTACATCTCTAGAGGGAGAGGTTTGACCTTAAACGAACTCTGATTGGACCAGGTTGTTTTTGGTCTCATAGTTGTTACTTGAAAGGATAGTGTGACCCCTGATGGAAGAGTCGTTAAGGCTCAGCTGAGTTGTTAGTGTCACAGCATTCAAGTCTTAGCGAATAACTGTAAGCCCACAGCCTTTAGCTTTTTGAACCTGACCTTTCAATAATCCATCCTATAGGACTAGTTGTGGACTCAAGTATGCACAAACCTATGGTGACCGGGAAGGGACATGATCGGTTTACTTAGTTTTGTCGTGGCCACGAGATCATATGGTGGGGGAACGACATCTGGTTATATGGCCACAAGTTATATTAGAGAGACCACACAGTCACTGTCACCATTCACAGCAGTCAGATATGGAGATGTTTAATGAAATAGCATTTTACTTTAAATTAGGAATTAAAGATCATATAAAGATATTGTGTGATCTCTGGCATTAAGACATTGATATGTTATAAGTGATAGACACCTGAATCGGATTCCTAAATGTAATGAGCTTTGCTGTTGTAAACAAAATAAAATAAACTAATACGAGAAACTGAAATAAACAAATAACAAAGTGATGGCCAGGCCAGTGTTAAAGGAGAAGCCTGTGCTGTAAATATTCGGCTCGTGGCTTCAAACCGGATGTCGTTCCCTTACCATATGATCTCGTGGCCACAACTTATTATCACGTTCTCACAAACTAATATTTCGTGGCCACAACAAAACTAAACCGATCATGTCCCCTCCCGGTCACCGTACAAACCTACCTGAACTGTCATTTTCCAAGTTAATGTGAGCACCATGAGTGAGGGCAGTATGTTTCTGGGACATATATGCATTAGCTCCTCTTCAAAGTAATAGGCCATTACCTTACCAATAAACATGCTTGACTCTCACTGCAGATTAAATCAATATCCAATATTTCAGTCACAAAACATTAAGACCATTGGTGGGCTAAATCAAACCCCATTGCGGGCCACATTTGGACCCTGGGGCCCAGTTTGGGAACCCCTGTTCAAGAGTGAAATTGTTTTAATTTAGATGGTTTGAGTGAAGGGTAAAGGAAGCCTATTTTGGTAATATGAAAAAAAGCCGTCATTGAAAGCCTCCGTTATCACCTGACAGCTATTTTCAGCAGTGATTTGAAATCTAAATCAAAACAGTTTCCCTCCAGATGGACAACAATACCTGAAGTGGGCAGTGAAACTAACAGCTCACCTGGGCCTGGGCCAGAGTTAGTTTTAGGTCAAACCCCTATCTCTAGAGATACAAGCTCAGCTCTCGCATCAGTTGATCTCAGGATTCACTTTGAATTGAATTCACGTCTTCAGTGTTAAAGGTCATTCTTTATGTTGCAGCATTATTTTTATTGTTTATTGTTGTGTAACAGATCAACAATCTTCCTGAGAATGTTAGCAATGACCTTGAATGTTATAATCCTTTGTGTTACTGTGTGTACTGATAGAAGATTGAATCAGCCAGGTCTACATGAGAGTGCATGGCTGGACAGTGCTACACTGTATTTTGTGTGAGTAGCCATTGTTACAAATATGTCAGTGTCTTTTTGATAATGTGGCACTAAAATGAAAGTCACCCTCCTAGTGAAAAGGCAACTATAAATCTGCAATAAGCATTTCATGTTACTATCATTACAGGCAGAGTAATGTGTGCATTAGGTTTGACAGACGATATGTCCCATCAACTCCCTTTGACCTCTACTAAAGTGTTGGCGAGTTAGGTTCTTCTAGAGGGATTGTTCCTTATAGCTACCGGAATTTACTTGACTGATAGCTTGACTTTACCATTAGTGAACATTTGACTGTGTAGTTAGTTACAGGAAGATTCTAATCACAATAATCATATTTCTTTATGTCCCAAATGTGCAAAATATATTTCAACAGCCTCATGCATGATCTTTTTCCATTATCATTACTTGCAATCTGCAGTGCTGATTAACTGATCCTCTGCCTCATGAGCTGTCACTGACTGGAATGAGGTTTGGATCACATGGATGTGAGCTGGAGGATGCCTAATGTCCTTTACCATATAAAATGTGGCAGCTTTGTGCATTCTGAGTAGCATGACAAATACTGATGACGAATGAGTCAATGTCTTGATAGATTGCACCACCTGCTTATCACGCTCAGCTCACATATGCCACACAACAATGGGTTCCTCTATGAATGAAGGGCTCATTTTAACTGGCTATAACCTTGTAGCTAAACATTCTTTATGTTGAAAGTCATGTCATGGCTCATTCAACCAAATGAAACAATTTAGTAAAATCTGCTGGTCTGGCTACATAATAAAAAAATAAAATATTCTGCATGACAGACATCCCAGTTCACACTGTGTTGGCAAATTATCTGCTTCAATTCACAATTATTTTGTTGAATAAGTGATTTTCTGAGTGAAAATGTAATGTCTGTAAATAAATTAAAAGACAAAGTAAATTGATTTCTTTACAATGCTAATATTAGAAAAAATATAGAATCTGACACTCTACAGTGATGTAATTTGTATTATTTTGTTGGGCTGCTAAAGTAAAACCACTTTTCATCAGCCTTTATGCAAATTAATGTTCACTGTATTTTGATATCACACCCACGCAAAGAAGCAGAGAAAACTGCTAGACCTGAGGGGAGTGAGCCTATCATTTGAGGAATCTCCTATAATCAAAGTAAGTTTTAAATACCTTTGTTCAATAGCTGTGTCCTGACAGGATAATTACTACAGTCATTCCATTCATTCAAGGTACAGCCCTGCAGACTACACCAAACACTCGACAAGAACAATATTGTAAAACTAAATTACTATTGCCACTAGAAAATGAGGGTCTGGCATTCAAATATAGCCATCAAGAGTGAATGAAGTATACATTTACATTTAGTCATTTAGCAGACGCTTTTATCCGACTTACAAGTGAGGAGGACAATGGAAGCAATTTTAGCAACACAAGGTAGCAAAAAGCATAAGTGCACCAAAAACTAGTCTGTTAAAACCCAGCACAGTATACTACGCTAAGAATAGTTTGGGTGATTTGTGTTTTAAACCTGTGGAATTGACACATCCAAAAGCAAAACCTGATGTATAATTATTATGAGATAAAGGTATGTACATTATGTCTGGCTGGGACATTGCTCCTATGGCTAGCTAACACAGTCTGTTCAACATGTGTTTCAGGTGTAAAAAAATGAACGTGGTTAAAGAAGGTAATAATTGACCTTAAGAGTTTTAAACTAATACTTGTCAAAGTTTACTCAATTGCAATAACAGTAAATCAGTGTGACCTGTTCGGGACTCTCTTCCCTTGGTGAACCTGCCACCTTAAATTTATCCTCCTTGGTTGTAACTAACTTTAACAAAACCACCTATTATTGTGCACAGCTGAGACTAGTTTCAAGACAAAAAAAGACCTGTAAGGAATAATGTAATTATATAGTTTGGATAATATAGATGTAGATGATAATTTTGATGATAGATGATTAAATATAATGGTGTAATCCATTTTCGTGTGCTACTCATTTCACTTTTCATTTAAAAATTTTAGTCCACAAATGCTTTTGAATCAATGGTTTGAACAAATCACTTGCCAAACAGGAGGGTATATCCATCTAGTGGAGAAATGGTAAATTGCAAGGAGTAGGACTGCAGGCCTACGCTTTTATTGTCAATAGTGATGGTGAGTTTTTTGTTTTTTTTGGAGGCAGCTATAGTAGCCTAAATGTTTAATGTCAAAATCTAAATCAAATTTTTAATGTTTTTTACAGAGCTTCCAGTTGAAAACATTAGGCCCCAAACCAAGCACAACAATTCCACAGTAACCTCAAAGCTTTGACAAGATCTTAAGATAAAGCGCATAAAGTACAAATCTACAATCATAAGCGCAAGCAAACTAGAGCGATATGATATTCTCTAAACGACAACACCCAGAATGCATCGGCAGATCCGTCTTCTGTAATGATTGGCTGTTGGAAGTCCCGCCTACTTCTCGGGTTGAAGTTGAGTGGTTTTAGATCAGAGCAGGTCCACACTAGAGCTCGTGACCGTCAAGTTGACAGATTTACATTGTTGCGAGGCTGTCAAATGCTAAACTATGACTTCTCACGCTAGTTTGTTGTGTCGTTTTTTCGACAAACATAGAAGATTAATAGATTTGAGAAAACTCTTTGTACGACGGGCTAATGTGGACACACAACGATATATGTGTATTGCGCAAACGGAGAATAAACTTGAACCTGATGACTCGACTTCAGCTGCTCCCAACTACAACTTAGCTGCTTCTGTAAAAAACAAAACGAGACAGGTAAGAAAGACCACCAAACCCTATCTATACAAAACAAATGAAACGTCTTAGCTGTGGCTATTGGACTATCATTTAGCGTTTATTAAGCAGTAACAAAGTAGAAAAAAATAGGGCCCTACACACAGACTTCACTGGGTAAACTTAAGCTGTATTATGCAGCTCATTTAAACATCTCTTTTATCTGTGTGTCAAATTAATTCCCCGCTATATACTGGACAAAAGTAGACCTCTGTAGAGGGATTTATTAACTGGCTGTGTGGGGATTTACAAATCAACTTCTTAACTTTGTACATAATAGGCTACTAGTAGTAACATAACAGCAGGTGCTGGTGACAAAGGTCAGGACAGGAACCCTTTGTCCATCCTATATTCTTTGCAGGAGAGGCTAAGAGATGACAACATACCCTTTTCAGCCTTCTTGACTGACAACTTTGGTCGAAGACACACATACCTACGGATATCCTTGACTGAGAAATGTAATCTGCGCTGTGAGTACATATGGTTCCTTGACTTGTCTTTTTTTTTTTTTACAGAAGTGACAGTCGATGTTCTACTGTTTTATTATTACACCTTTTGTTATGAATTTAAAACCATGATGAATCATTTTTAATAAAAGATTCTACAAATGTATTGTGCTTATTCTCGAGCGGCAGTGTTTTTGTCACAGTCAAACACTGTGTTATTTAATATTGCAGCAGAGTAAAGTAATTTTTTTGTTTTGCTTTCCAGGCCAGTATTGCATGCCTGATGAAGGGGTGACGCTTACACCAAGGGGCCAGCTGCTGTCCACTGCAGAGATACTGACCTTAGCTCGCCTCTTTGTGCAGGAGGGGGTTGATAAAATCCGCCTCACTGGAGGTGAGCCCCTCATCAGGCCAGATGTGGTGGATATTATTGGTAAGGAACCGTTTTAAGGAAATAGCAAGTGGGTATTATCATGTAAAATCCTTAAATAAATGTAATGCTTTACAAAAGAAAGGAAACATTTTATTTTTATAGAAGACTTAAAGAGTCTGTTGACTATTAATAGTGATCTTAAATGGGTCTATATCACATTAAAAGGGTGACTTTTCATTTTGATAACCCTTAGTGAGTATACAAGAAAAAAAAGATCTGGTTGATTTTTCATGCCTATATGCCTTTTATAGAAGAAATGCATGTGACAGTGAAAATAACTTTATTATACACGTTATCTATTGGCTATATTGAAAGACCATGTATTTGTAGTGTGATTGATCTTTTAACAGTATTAGCATAGACTTTATTGCGTTGTCACTGACTGAATTAATGAATTAGGTGTGACTAAATAGGAACACCATACTGTGTCACTTGACAAGCAGCTGTTTTGAACTCACGTGATTCACAAAAAGAAAAAATAAATACAATTGTCTCTCCTGTAGCTGAACTGAAAAAGCTGAAAGATCTCAAAACGATTGCTGTCACAACCAATGGAATGAACCTGGCCAGATCCCTGCCTAAGCTGAAAGATGCTGGCCTGGACCTGATAAACATCAGTCTGGATTCTCTGGTCCCTGCAAAATTTGAGTTCATTGTTAGACGAAAAGGTAAAAAATACATTCCTACTTTTTAATACTTATGTAAACACTTTCTCTTTTCTACTCACTCAAAGAGCCACTGACATGAAATGACAAATAAATTATATGGTTGAGGTTTTTTTCTTTACTTCTCAGGTAAATTATTTAGAGTTTTGATAGATATTAATATATTGAGATGACAGACAGTGGTTACAAATCTGGAGTCTATATTAGATGCATGTACCCCAGGTCTGGGGTACAAAATATTATTGACGGGATGAGGGTGTGTAGCTGGTGTAAACAATGTTTACCTTAATTCACAGAAATCTACTGCTACATAAATTTGGTAAATGAGTTTTTTAATGTTGTAGAAATATTCTGTAGGTTCAAAGCACATGTAAGTGTTTGTGGCCGCATAGCAGAGCTCTGGGTGGTTGACATGTGGAAGGCAAACACAGATGGACCAACTGTGATTGAGGGAACAAGAAAGAAAAATGTAACCTGGTGCATTTCTCAGTTCTTACAAAATCTGGCAACATACGTTAGGCACAGCTTGTGTGCTTAAAGAACCTGCACGTTTTAGTGTTTAACACTCATGCTTTACAATTTTCAACATTTGTTTGCTGTTACCTGGCCACTTCTTCTACATATTCTTGCCACTGATTAGAATGGATACTGTAAATATTTATCTTTTTCTAGGATTTCAGAAGGTAATGGAGGGCATTGATAAGGCAATTGAAATGGGGTATAACCCTGTCAAGGTGTGTCTTCCTAACTTTTCCCAAACATTGCTTTATATTATAAATCTTTGCTGCTAACCAAGCTTTAGTTAAAATGGCAGTAATATTTAAATCTTAAGGTCAGTCTCTAAATAAAGAACAGTGACCACATATGCCTTAACATATCACAGCAAATATAAAAGAAAATGTGAATAAAATTGACAAATTCTGTACAATCTTTATTAGAACAACTATCTATGTAGATAAATATATTTTATTTAGCAGTGTAAAAACAAACAAATTACCAATTGTGCAAGTAAGGCAGTATCAGTGACCTGTTGTCTTGTGCTGCAGGTCAATTGTGTGGTAATGCGAGGGCTTAATGAGGATGAGCTATTACATTTTGTAGCACTAACTGAGAGCAAGCCTCTGGAGGTCCGCTTTATCGAATACATGCCCTTTGATGGTGAGTAGTCATGCTAAAATCTTTTATTGAATATTATATTCAGTGTATTATACTGAAATCTGTGCCATACAGATAAATGCGTGATGAATTTTAGAAATTGTTATGTCTAATTACTAAACAGCATACAGATTTAACTTTTAAATAACTCAAACTGACTGTTAGATATTTTATTTTTAGGAAATAAATGGAATTTTAAGAAAATGGTGAGCTATCAAGAAATGTTGGACCGTATACGACAGCACTGGCCTAACCTAGACAGGCTTCGAACAGGTCTAACAGACACAGCTAAGGTATGATTTGATTAGCATTTGTTCAACATCTGTAATAACCTTTCCTCCTCACTTTATTTCTAAATCTTAATGTTGAATGATGTGTTTTGTTTGCAACAGACATTTCAAGTACCTGGATATAAAGGGCAGGTGGGCTTCATTACTTCCATGTCTGACCATTTTTGTGGTTCTTGCAACCGTTTGCGCATCACTGCAGATGGAAACCTCAAGGTAAAGCTTCACTGATGGCTATCTTTGTTGATGTTTTGCATAGTATTCTTTTATAATGAATTTTAATTTCTCTTTCTGTTTAATATGTCCAGGTGTGTTTGTTCGGCAACTCTGAAGTGTCACTTCGGGATCTCTTACGCTCTGGGGCTTCAGAGGAAGAGTTATTACAAATAATTGGAGCTGCTGTAGGCAAGAAGAAAAAGCAACATGCTGGTAAGCTGATCTTAAAGACTCTTAACTGTTACTGTTGTACTGGAGAATAAATTTTACTTCACTGTCACTTCTTTTTCAGGCATGTTCAACATATCCCAAATGAAAAACAGGCCCATGATCTTCATTGGTGGGTGACATAACTGTAGGTACACAGTCGGCACTTTTAGAAACTCTATGAAATATAATTGCCTGTTAAGCAGTGCTCCTTGTTTATGCACCCTATCCTCCAGGTCCTATGTCCAAAAGGCAAACACAAACACTACAACCACGCCTGAGGACTTCCTTAACAATTAACAAACAACGCAGAGATGATGCTTTTCTCTCTCAAAAAACACATCTCAGCCCATTTGGCAGCCAGAATGTCTTCAACAGAGAGGGTGTTTTGTGCCTTAATGACTACAATCCTTTAAAAACGATCCCACATGTCTGTTGCCTAAAGTCGCCAAAAAGTGGGGATCTTAGATCACTAATCAGCAATGAAAAATCAAAAGAGGAAGACTTTTTTTCTTCTGCAAGTGTTACACAAACAAATGTCATGAACTATGCTAATGAGGATTATTTTAGGTCTGCACAGAGCCGAGGTCTCCGTGTGATAGCCAAGACCCTAGGCCATATTTATGGCACACAACCTTTTAATGACAAATTACATCAGAGTATTAGATCATGCCACAGTCAAGGCTTCAGTGAAGACCTTAAACATAGTCAATCAGTGAGCCATCAGGACAAAGCATTTATAAACAAAGAAAAACATCCAGAAGCTAAGTTATCACATACAGATACCCAAGGTCATGCGATCATGGTGGATGTTAGTGGGAAAGTTCCCACATGTCGAACAGCCAAAGCCCAAGCCACTGTCTTGTTGGACCCCACAGCTTTCTTACTATTACGGGAAAATCAACTGATAAAAGGTGATGCATTGGCAGTGGCACAGGTGGCTGGAATTGTAGCTTCAAAGCAGACCTCAACCCTTATCCCACTGTGCCATCCACTCCCTTTGGACTATGTTTCTGTCACTTTTAAACTTGATGAGGTGCAGAATGCAGCAATCGTCACTGCAACATGTCGCACTACAGGCAAAACAGGAGTGGAGATGGAGGCTTTGACCGCAGTGTCTGTGGCTGCGCTGACCATCTATGACATGTGTAAAGCAGTAAGCCATAACATTATCATCACTGACATTAAACTTATTGGTAAAACTGGTGGGAAAAGGGACTTTAACAGCAATCTGAACACCGTGAAAGACAACTTGACTAATCTAGGAAACTGAACACAAACCACTACAAACGCACAAATTATGTCAGATACACATGCTGTATACATATTTTTTTATGTCATAAGATGGAGAAAGTTGATTTATTTGGCCTTTTATATTTGCAAATCCCTTGCTGCTTGCGCAGGACACATTTAAATATCTCAGTGAAGTAGTACAATTACAATGAAGACTTGAAGATTACATATTGACTTGATGATTATTTGCTTTGTTCGAAGAACATGTTGAATGTCTTAAGCATTTTGGATGCAGCCATTCTATTCAGGTGGCAGTACCTAACACTAACAATGTATATGCTGTATAATCTTAACACATTTTAAATAAATTTCACAAAAATATGGCGAACACTGTCTTTTTTTTTGGTTTAATTTTTTAAAAATGTATGTAATATGTAATAAAATACATTTCATAATTTATATAGTTAGTGTGTAGTGTAAAGCTAGTTTTATACTCCATGTCCATGTCCCAACAAGTAGTTGTGTCTGCATTTGAACAAATCACTACCAATCATTGCAGCAGTTTTCCAAACAGTAATACATAGACTTATGTCACTCGATGTTTTTACCATAGTTTTTTACTCATAAATAGCAATTATATTTACAAGTAGATGGATTCATTGGGAACACGGGTAGTGTAGTGTAGTGTAGCAACTTTTAGATTATGTCTTGAATAGATCTAAGATTAACTTCACATAAACCAATGCAGGTGTTTTTTTTTTTGTTTTGTTTTGTTTTAAGCACGTGTCAGTGAAAGTTCTGTGTCTACGGTTTCTATGTGCGACGTGCGTCACTTAAATCAGTTTGCTAAACTGGCTAAGCTTAACTACTTGAAGGACATTTGACTTCGCTGTTCAGGTGCATCTTGGTGAGTAAGAAAATTGTAGGAATGTTAGAAAAATGAATGCTATTGTGGCAATCACCCGATAAGCTGACATAAAATGTGAATTATTTTTGATAACAATATGAATGAACAATATCACGGGTGAGTAAAAACAAGCTGCTTCTGTCGCCACGTAATTATTGTATTAATTCATTTTCTACTGCTCAGTCCCGTTAGGGGTCACGGGTGACTGGAGCCTATCCCAGCAGCTTTATTGGGCCTTTGGCGGGGTTCACTCTTACGGAGCCCCTCTGGTCTCACTATGTAAAAAAAATATATATATGTAACTAAGTCGTGGCCACGAGATACGCTAACTCGTGGCCACGAGTTAAGCTAAGTCGTGGCCACGAGATACGCTAACTCGTGGCCACGAGATACGCTAAGTCGTGGCCACGAGATAAGTAAATATGAAAGCATGCACGCTAACTCTGCCGCCCATAAGGCTCATACATACAGCCAGATGGACCTAAGCCTACAACGCCCTCTGCTGACGTTTTATCGTAGGCTACACAGACATGCTTTTCCAAAATGTCAAAGACTTCAATAATTAATAAACCAGTCTGCACACTAATATAGACTATCTTAAAATCATAATCAGAAATACTTTATTGATCTTTATTGATATTGATAACCTTTGTTATTTAAATGGACCCTGTACTGTAGTGCAATGTAATACTTCACATTCTGTGCAATATTATCTGTTTTAATATTCAGTGTAATATAGTTTGCTGCAGTTCTGCTTCTATTTATTTACTAGTACTGTTCATCACAATCAATTCAATTCTGTTAATACAGTAATGTAAATCTTGTAGGCTGCATATCCATGGTCCTTTATAACTCTTCTTCATATTTTATAGCATATATTTATTTAGCATATACTTTTACATGTGTATAGGCTACTTGTTTATTTACCAACTTATATTATTATTTATATTTCTTTAAATGTCTTGATGTGCACATCAACTGTGACACAACAATTGTCCCCTGGGTTATCGATATCAATAAAGATCAATAAAGTATTTCTGATTGTGATTTTAAGATAGTCTATATTAGTGTGCAGACTGGTTTATTAATTATTGAAGTCTTTGACATTTTGGAAAAGCATGTCTGTGTAGCCTACGATAAAACGTCAGCAGAGGGCGTTGTAGGCTTAGGTCCATCTGGCTGTATGTATGAGCCTTATGGGCGGCAGAGTTAGCGTGCATGCTTTCATATTTACTTATCTCGTGGCCACGACTTAGCGTATCTCGTGGCCACGACTTAGCTTAACTCGTGGCCACGAGTTAGCGTATCTCGTGGCCACGACTTAGTTACATATATTTTTTTTTTTTTACATAGTGAGACCAGAGGGGCTCCGTTCACTCTGGACAATGTCGCCGGGCTGAGTAATTATTTTCAAAAGAGTTAATACAGTCAAAGAAGCTAGCAATAATTAGCCTATTAGTAGCGTTCAAGAAAAGAACACACGTTAACATGACGTTAAAATAACGGACGTAAATAAATAAATACCTTTTTATGCAGTCTAAATTGCCTATAAGGACTTATCAAGTTATTAACGTGCAAAACAGTTGGTTTAAAATACTTTTAAATGACTGATATTACGTTTGTTTTCGTTTTGCATTTTTTTTTTTTTTTTTTTTGCTAAAACCTGTTTTCTGTGTAGACGGTTAGACCCTTGAAAACAGTAAAGAATGGCTGAAGATCCTAAGGTGAGCGACTAAAGCAGACGCCGACAGATCAGTGTGTTGTTTCAAGCTATAAAGGACCTCATGCTAAGTATAAAAACTAAACTGGTGACTGTTTTGTTCTCAGGATTGGCAGGATATCTCCACAGATCCTGCTGACAAAACTGCTGAGAATAAACCGGAAGTAAAAAAGCAGAATACAATCAAGGAACAATGCTTGTCAATGAAAAAAGGTGACTACACTAGCTAGCCAATTTTAAAATGTGAGTGTGGTAGTGCTTATTTTACTTTATTTATTTATTTATTTGAAAAAACTGGCAAGAAGAAGAAGAATACAAATGCAAGAAGACATGAGATTGTTTCTGAAACATTTGAAATGGAACGACTTGAGGTAAAGAGAACAGCTTTTTGTTTAGTGTTTTTATTAATTGTTCTTTTATTTTTATTTATCTGCTGTGCTCCTTTTGCTTAGGAGTTGAATAGACATTTAAGGTCAGAACTAGAAACCACAAAGGATTTGATTGAAGAAGAAAATATGGCACTAAAAATACAAAAACAATTACTTGAGTTTCGCAAAAATCGGCATTATGAAGACCTCAACAATCTCCAGGAAAGACGTGCTGATGCTGTAAGACGGTAAGAAATACTCATGTAAACATCACATAAAAATCCTATATTATCTCTACATGATCATGTATTTATTATTTCTCCGGGGGCAGTTTTGAGCAGGCGAAAAAGACCCAACTTGAGCTGGACGCTGGCATAGAGAAGTTAGCTGTTGAAAAAAAGACTCTTGAGAGGTAGTGTTTTATGTGTTATATTTGTATCTAGCTAAGAACTATAAAGAACATTGAGCTGGTGAACCAAATGTCATGTGAGTTTAATCTCCACAGGGAAATTGACAGGTTGGAGAGTCGTTGGAGTCATTCAAAAGAGTTGAAGGACCTTTTGTTTCAATTGGCTCCAGTGGAGTGGCAGGAGGTCCAGAGGGCAAAAGCTTTGAGTGTAGACCTCGATACAGGTAAGTGAGAGAAAGAGAATTTGCTCTCTTAGTATGATAGATCTAGTTTTATCTTTTTATTCCTAAGCAGTGCATACAGAAAAGTCTAAATATTGAAAATGAAATGCACACAGGTTCAGATACCAAAGAGCCCAGCCCATGCACAGTGACCACTTCGGCAAATGTTACCAAGTAAGGATACAGCAACACACTGAGCCTGAAAATGAAGTTAGTTTTACCTCCGGTTGTAGGGATGGTTTCCTGTGAGCCTTGAAATTGTTGTAATTCTAAACGACATATAGTAAAACTTTTATTAAAGTATTAAATACAATTACACATTGTTTGCATGATGGTATTCACTACATTTTATTAATATAAATATTTTTTATCTTTGAATTTTGCAAATGTTACACATGGTATGCATGTTCTTGTCCTTGTAGTGGCGAACATAACACACTGAAGAAGGATGATGCAGAAGTGGTGAGTTTGTCTATATCAGTTACTATTACTATACAATTCACTTTTTAGCCTTATTTTTACAAGTGTTTGTCTTTGCTTCAACTACAGGATAAGCCTCTGTACTTTTCTGAACCCAAGGAGGTTCTGGAAGCAATGGATTCACTTAGAGACGAAATCCTGGTCTCAATTCAGAACAACGCCAAACTGAATGAAACACTGAAGGAGCTGAACCAGTCAATTGAAATCACAAAAAAGAAGGCGTAAGTAATCTTGTGAAGTTTTTTTTTCTCTCTGGATATCTTAGCGACTCCTACCCAGTATGATGTGCTAAAATACTACATCTATACAATCCCCCACAAAAATAACAATATACTGTAATGTGCTAAAATGTATGCATTGCTTTTTTATTATTATTATTTATTTTTATTCTTTTGTCTCTGTGTAAAGGAAGGAGGAAGAAGATAAGATAACTTTGCAAAAACAGGACCTAAAGGACCAAATTGAACGAGAAAAGTCACGTGCAACCAACCTTAAACAAAGGGTTCTTCTCCATAACTCACTAGATACTACAGAGGAAGTTAGTTTATAAATTCTAAAATTCCGTAAACCATTTTACATCTAAGGTGGGATTATTTAGTAGACTTGAATCCTGCTTCCTCTTATTCAGGACACTGAGTTGGAAGCGTTGGCAGTGATGGTGTCAGAGGAATACAAAAGCTGTATTAATAAGCCCTTGACTAACCCCAGCACCTTAGAGATGCTGGCCCACATGGAGCAGCGAATGTATACACTTCAAGAGCAGGTTGAGAGCATTCCTAAGGATTTTGTGGAAGCTGCAATGCGGATCAAGGAAAGTGAGAGGAGAAGCAGGTCTGTTCCATAGATTTCTATCTATATGTCTAAGCCCTAGTGAATGAAACAAATTTACCTTGAGAGAGTGTCTTTTTTACACTTTTATAGAAAAGGTTAAAGCAAAGGCATCTGGACTCAGTTTTCAAGGTGAAGTCATTTCATCTCTTCTCTTAGAGACTTTGTCAATTCTGAATCCAACTGGTAAGATATGTTTGAGGACAGCAATTTACCGATATTGTCATTACGACAGGGCAATGAAAAGGCGGATACATTGTGGCTTTTACTCCATATTAAAACAATAGTTTTTAGATAGCATAAACAGACATATTATTCAAAAAATCCAGGCTGTAAAATTGATTTTGTGGTTTCTCCTTATATTTCCGCTTTTAGAGCCTGCCCTCTGGTGGGCGGCGTATATTGCAGTATTTCACCGTATGCCGGCGCCCTTACTCGAGGACCATTTAGGAGGTTCCATGAGGGAGGCTTGCTTTGAACAGAGGAGGTGGCCTCAGATTCATGTTGCCTAGTATTTATAACAGTGTTTTGAAACCTAACTCAAACAACAACACCTGAATGGAACAGTGACACTAACAACTCACCTGAGCCTTTAACGACTCTCACATCAGGAGTCACGCTGTCCTTTCATAGTTAACAAATATGAGTTCAGAACAGCCTGGTCCAATCAGGTTTAGTTTCAGGTCAAACCCCTCCCTCTAGAGATATCAGCTCAGCTCTCTTACCAGTTGATTTCAGAATAGATAAAGTCTCTTGGAATTAGAAACGAAACGTCTTCACCTTGAAAACAAAGTCCAGAACGCTTTTGCTTTAAACCTTTTCTGAGGTAATGACCTGGATGACCTGCATGACTGAGAAACGTCACAGTCATGTTTTTATTTTTATATTAAAGTTACATGTTTTTTATTTTAAATAATACTTAATGTAAATGTTTGTGTCCGTAAATGTTTATTACAGGCAGGTCCAGGAGCAACTGCAACTGAAAAGTGAGAAACAGATGGAAAGGCGTAAGAAGTGCATGGAAAGATCCCTAGGCAACTCAAAGAAAAAAGTATTATCAACTGGACTTACCTAAACTAAACATTACAGCATTACAGATTATTATTATTATTATTATTATTATTAACATTATTTTGTTTCTGCATTTTTCACTGACAAGAGAGGTTTTGGTAATACGCTCAAATATTTATTTTTAAATGAGAGACAAGTATCTTATTTTATTCCCTATACCAGTTGTGATGGGCAGGATTATAATGACTGGACTGTCAATCAGCATCACACATACTAAGCAAAAAACACAAAAAGAATATTTTGTCAAGTTTGTCTTCTGATTTTATGTAATCCTATCTTTTTAGACAGGAAGGAAGCTTATGCCCAGATCTATGCCTTTTGAGAGCACCGCCAAAAATGAAGAAAGCAAAATCTCGGCTGAGGATGAGCTTGAAGCCTACATGTATGGCACAGATGACATATAAAAATCAATTATTGCACACGATCTGGAATTATCTCTGAGATTTGCTCATATATTTAATCAGTTCACTGTTGACATTAAATAAAAAGCTTACCAAAAGTTGTTAGTTTTTTTTTTTTTTTTTACAATTTATTGTACTCAAAATAAATGCATAGAGTGTGAAATTTCACACCTGAGATTGATACATTCCTCACAACCTTACACTGTGAAAAGTTAGCCTGTTTTAGCTTATCGAAATGACTGATATTTGTAATATAACAGATTTGATTATTTTTAATTGCAGGGCAACAACAAAATAAATATTATACAAACAAAGATCTTCACATCAAAAGGCATCAACCACTAAGAAAATTGAAAATAAATGATTGTAAATGCGTGTACCTTTCATAAGTTATTATTTAAGGACATTCATAAAAAACAAAAACACTTTAGTTTCAGGGACAAAGTTTATTGTAACCCTACAAAGGACACAGGGTGAGAAAAATACAAAACAATATAGAAATGAAAAAGTATTCTCTTATACAAGTCTATCCATCATACACTGACCACAGTTTTATTATTTATTTTTTTAATATAACATTTTGTTGTAATGCTGTGTGTACATACAAAATATAGCAAACTAAATAAGGCAAATAAATAGAGGTATAATTTACAGGTAAATGGAACATTCCTCAAATGTGTTCATGTTTTCATCAAACATTAAGAATGGTGTACAAAATGTTTTTTATTTTTTTTGTTTTTTTTTCCAACTGTACATCTTTCAATGGAGGATACTTTTTCCAACCATAAAAATACTGATTCCTCACAATTACACAACCTGTAAAATTTGGTGCAACTTTTTCTCAGGCAGTACACAAAGATGTCAGTTAACAGATTGGCTGTGTTGCAAGCATTCTTGTGGAAGATTTACGTCAGAACAAAACACTGTGTGCACCTTGTTTATACATGCAAGTCAAGTGCATGGACCAACAGAGACATGGCAGAAACATCTCCCTCCCTTTATCATAAACAAAAGCTCACCTCTATGTTCCTCTGCCAGACTCCTGACATAACTTTCATTTATTTATTTATTTATTTTTTTTGGCGCGCTGCTCTTTCATTGTACCCCTTCTTAATTGAGGGGCAATCCAACGCCTTTAGAGCAATTGTGCTGCAAATGGAAATGTCCCACAGTAAAAAAAGTGCATTAAACAGTTACTAATTTCTTTCCTCTGATTTCCATCATTATACCCTCCAAAATCTGCCAGTCAATGGCCGAACATGTGACAAACACAAAAGTGAAATAATACTGACAATGCAAAACTCTTTAGTAAATAGAGCCAGCTATAATAATAATAATAATAATTATTATTAAAAAAAAAATTCAGCTCTGGGTTAGAAGTTTAAAAAAAAATGCTGTCTGGTTTAGAGCCTGGGATGGAAAGGTGCTGAAGAAAAGAAATAACACAGCTTCATTAAGGGCTTAGATGCTGCAACAACATTTGAAAAAAAAAATATAAAATTCTTTAGGAATATTTATAATTTTTACAAAGTGTCTGAATGTATTTGGTTTACCAGAAAAACATCAGAAGGTTAGGACAAAGGAATTTAGCACTCCAGTGAGGTTTCAGTTTTGTCTTTAAATTGCATAGGGCCATGTGAATAACTTATGTTCAAAGAAGAAACAACTCATTTTGTGTTAGGTATAAACCTATACAAGGAATAATAAAGAAAACTACCGCATGTGACATATTACACCACAAGATGGCGCCCAAGTTTTTACAACAATCAGATGCTTATCAGCTGGTGAAAAAACAGGAGCCTTTTATTTCCTGCCCATACTGACTTGAAAACCAAGTGTTTACCAAGTTTAGTGCAGTGGGAACATTTTTCAATTAATGATGAGCTCTTTTTGAAGGACATTTTACAATGAAATGCAGGTAATGTTTGTAATGTTCTGCGGTTTCTCTGATTTGAATTTAGCCAAAAGGACAACCGATCCTAATAGCCTGCTCTGTGTGCGCATGTATCTAAATGGAATGGATTAAAACAGTGGCAGTAAATAATTAGCTGATAAACAGAATGAAACAACCAGATGTAAAACCTCTCTTCTTGTCTGGATTATTCAATTCACAACACGAGAGCCTCCTCTTTGATAAACCATATGCAAGCAGGTAACTTTATCTCTTACAGAAAATCTGCCTTTATATACACTGCTATAGTTTAACAATATCACTGGCAATCAATCACTGTGTTTATGCATCACACAGGAAAACTAAAAAGAGTGTGTTTCATAATTTGGAGAAAATTGAAGGGAACAAGAAAGCCGACCTGGTTTTTAAACGTTGAAACATGCATTAAGCCATTAAGTGCTATGTTGGATCCTGACATTGTGATACATATATGCTGCCTGAAATAAATATGAAATAGTGAAATCCACATTACAGTGAAATCAAGCACTAGCTAAAGCATGGTACATCCTCTGTATGAAAAATGTTTTAGCACCAGTAGACCAGACCCATAGAACAAGGTTCCCTATTACAAAAAAAAACTAGCAAAATATATATAAACCATAATTCATATATGGCATTCCTTCATGAGCTTAAGTACAGCTAACTAATGACCAGAGGCTTCTTCCCAGAGGACATGGTTTGGGTAAAGTTCTCTAAGAAAAAGCAGTACAGGTGTGAAAAGGGCAAGCCATTATCTTTATACATAAAGCGCATAATGTATATCAATATCAATGTGAACTTGCAACATCAACTTACAATAATGCATTGTGGGTACAAAAAAAACCCAAAAAGAAATGCCATGAAAACATAGAAAAACCTCTTGGCAATTAGCTTGTCTGCATCTAAATATAAATATATATGCATTGTATAGACACCTAATGTATGTTTTATACATGTACACTTGTTTTCTCTCTGCTTTGGCCCTGGGCATTGCCAGAACAATGCAGAAAACACCAAGAGGATAAGTGACTCTTGAATCCTTTGTGGCACCTTTAGCATGTGTCAGGTTGTGGGTCAAAATGTTTTTTCCTTGAGAAAAAGTGGATCCTATGTAGATGTGGTCTACTTAATTGGGGAAGCCAATGGGGTAGGTTCTAACAACTTTTTTATCGTTCAGCCTGTATGTACAATCTGTATGCATGGAAACAATGCTGATCCATTAATTCATCTGCTGATTTTCTGTGGTGACACCTTTCTTATATCTTTCATGTTTTCCTTCAGTCACTCAGCTTTCAACTATGTACAGTGTGGTTAATCCCAATGCATATGGTTAGACAGCTCCAAGGTTTATGGGAAAAAGGAGCGAGCAAACAGGAAGTGAAAGTCAACACTTCAGCACAGTGCTAACAGTAAATAGTCCGAGGATAATGTGTCACAGTGGTCTGTCTATTCATCAGGTGTCCTTGGACCAGCTCAGAAGCAACATGGATCATCACTAAATCCTGGACAAACAGGTTGGAAATAGCTTCACATATAAAGCAGAGGGGAGTCTGCATCCTTCCAACACTGTAACAGTCTATGTGACCGGTACAGTCTGTGTCACAGTCTAAAGACACATACAAAAGCTGTTGGTGCGCTTGTTTTTTTTTTTACATTACTTTTTTTGTCCTTCTTGTTAGTAGTTGACCTTCGTGACAGCTCGTTCACGGGCACCACCTCCCTCCACCAGCTGATTGACGGAGCGCTTGCGGTTGCGCTTAAACTTGTTTAGGTCCTTGTCAAAGACTTCACCGGAACGTAAAGCTGAAACCAGGTCATCGAACTCTCCACCAACTTCCTCTGTTGTACCAGCCTTCTTGGATCGACGTTCCCGTTCTCTCTGTTCTTTGAGCTGAACAGCAGGGAACATTAGACATTAGATGACAGGAGTGCACGAGTAATTTATATGAAAACAACTATTTAACTATGAAATGTGCACAGAAATCTGGCAAAATCCCGATAGACTTGTAATGACAACATAAGTTAGATCATCGACAGGCATTTTAAATGAGGTATTATGACAATGTATTATTACCATGGCCTCCATCCTAGCTCTTCTCTCCTCCTCTTCTTTGCGTCGCTGCATGTTGTCCAGGTCTTGCCTTGCTTCACTAAATGACTGCAAGAAAGTGTCAAAGATGCCAAAGAACTCGTCTGGCTGCATCCTTCCTTCTTCCTCCCCAAAGTGCTTCAAAGCTTTGGTAAACTGCACGGAAACATAGTGTTAAGATGTAATAAGAATCCAAGTGTAACAGTCGAACTAATCTAAAGGCAATAATGCCCCTTAATTTGCAAAGCAAGCTTAAGGTCTTTCCTAAAACTAAACTCCACACTCTCATAAAAGCTGTACACACGAGAGGATGACAACATAATCTGACCACCCTCAGCCAAAACTAATCAGAGCACTTTTATATTCAGTGTACACTACTGCATTCATTTCTGAGGGATTCCACAGTGGCACATCACTTGAGGTTTGAACACTCCATGTGGCCCCAAGTGTTACAATATGAAGCTCTCATTCTTTTCTGAGGATGCTAAACCATCCTGTTATTATGGGCTGGCAACCATGGCAACCACCGCCACGATCCCTCTTGCTCCTGTAATTATGTGTCTGGTCAAATCTGTTTCCTCTCGTCCCCCTGGGTCTGTGCTAAATGAGTAAACACACACACACACACACACTTAACAAAATAGAGGAAATAAAGTTAGACAAAGACTAAATCCCAAGAAACTGTAAACAACTTTCTAAATGTATTTATGGCTGAACTGGAGCTCGTTTCGTTCTGCTTTTCTCAGTTTCTCAGTAGAGACAGGGTTTCCATTTAATAACACCTTGGATGTAGTGTTAAGGTTAGTAGAGGTTGAAGAATTGACAGGTAGTGACTCGGCAGGTGTCTGAGAGCTTCTGTGCCACACACTGTATGACCTATAAATTCGATGGGCCTATTTCAGCTACGGTGCAATCATGTTACAGTTCTTTTTGTTGCTGCTCTTTTGCAAGGAAAAGTCTGGTTTGGCAAGGAAAAGTCAGATCCGTCATAATGAGGACAACCACAATGCCCCCCTGAACATACCCCCTCCACAAAGGAAAAGGAGCTGCCATGTATTGTATCGTCTGTAGAATTAACAAGCCATTTTCTTCTTGAATTGAAAATGTCATTGTTTGTGTGCAGTGCTAAGTCCCAACCAATCCATCCATCTCTGGATATTAGAATAATCACTGCACTCCTCTGGAATCCTCTGTCCCTGTAACCCCTCATGACCTCTTCAACTATAATTCTTTGTAATGTATACAGCTATACGTAGCATCTCTAGAAACTATCTCACAGACATACAGGATGTTGCTAAGAAGCCATACAGGTCTCACAGACTGCCTTTGCCTTTAAATCCTCCTTGATTCTGAAAGACTCAGAGGACACACACCAGCACTTCACATTTGCATACTGCTGGAAACCTGTCAAAGAGCCTTGACATGCAGAGTTAATACGTCAGTTTCCCCACTTCACAGCACAGACACACTCCCAGTTGTAAAGAAGAAAGGCGGTGTTTATGTAAAATGCTAAGTCAAAGAGACAATCTGAGAGTCTATCCTGGGTTTCTTCTGCTGCATCAAACTTTAAGTTAATTTTTTCTAAGTCTCCCTTCAGAGTATTGTCTTTCTTTGTCTCTCCTGTCTGACACAAAGACTTGGCAAGGCATAGCAAGCAGAAAAGCCACCCACATGTGCAAATCCCAGCACATATGTGCTTTACAAGTGGATGTTTAAGCGTTTAACTACCTTGTCCTTGGCTTCACTCAGCTGGTCCTCCAGTTCAGAGAAGCTAAAGCCAGCTACGGTGATGAAGTCTCCTATTACTGCCACAAACTTGTCACCACGTTCTCTTGTCCTGCTCTGCTGATAGTGCAGCTCCTATGGACAGAAAACACATTTATTAAATATTTATTTAATATTCTAAGGCATGGCATCAACTGTAATCCAGAGGTGAGCTGTTGCTAGATACAATTACTTATATTTATGTGCAACAGTGTACATACAGTGTAAGACTACAGATTCTGAAACTTCTATTTTTTTACTAAATACATTTATTAATTTATATTTATTCATCTATGCATCTATTTTTGCAACTCACACTTCAGGATTCAGCCTGGTATTGTGAATATATATTTCACTTTACATTTGATATTATTTTGATATATGGTATTATACTTGGTTTTGTAAATATATTTGGAAACGTTGATATAGTTATTGCAATACATTATAACAACATATTTACTCATAGATTGGAACAGATAATGGCTACTCTATCGTTCTCTACCAACATCTGTTTTATGTGCGGTGCCAGTCTTCATGTGGTGCTCCACTTTCTCGCAGAACATTTCCAGCACTTAAACATCTCACCCTGCTGTCCATCTCTGCTGTACTTGAAGACATAATTACAGACAGTCAAATAACCGTTGCGAGGGAGCGTGACACAATGCAGAACAACTCACCGCCTCAAGTGCCTTCAGTCCACTTTTGATATAGTGCACTTCTTTTTCCAGTTCTGCCAAACTAACAAATAAACAAGAGACATAATTCAGCTTTGTTTGGTTATAGGATAACTTTAAATATATCACTTGTACATGTTATTGTAGTGTCTAAAATGCTTTACTTACTTTACTTTAGCAGCCTCTGGTACACTACTGAGGTCATACTGGATTTGCAGTGTGTCAGGATAATTCTTCTCGAAGATCATAATTAGGTAGTGCAACATGGTAATATTTCTGTATAAAACAAAACATTCTTTTTACACTTATTATGTTTCAAGGTGTGTCGGGTACATGGCAGCTGTATAAGAAAACCTTTTTTCTGTCTTTGTGTCAGGGCAGGGAAACATAGGTCAAACAGGGACAAATAACTTGGGATTTGTACTGCAGTTCCCATCATGCCTTGGAAGAGACAAACAGGAAGTGAATGGCTGGCAAAAAGTTAAGGGTCTTTCTAGTTTAACTTTTCAGCAGTGGAAAATGGTGCTGTACTCCTGGGTAGCATTCTCTGTTTGCACAGTCACCATGGTTTTATATAAAAAAAAACAAAAACAAACAAAAAAACGTTTTTGATACTAAATATAAAGCCTAAATTTAATATAAACTGTATAGTTACAGTTTGCGGTGTGATTTCTAAACAAATCCATAGATGTGTATTTTCAGCACCCATTACAGAAACTTGGACATGTAAAAAAGTCATGTTGGGTCCAGCCATGTCAATGTGCTCCATGTTATGTTTTGAGTGACTGAACACAATCTCACCTGTCTATGCTGGACTTTGTGTCAGCAATTTTGTTGAGGCTAGAGACCTTGAAGCCGTAGGCGTTTCCTCTCTGGCCTTTGTTCATAAAGTTCCCGAAGGCCAGCACCACCTCCAGGATCTGAGTCAGCCGCTTGCTCCGAACCACCTCCTTGGAAGCATTCAGGAGAGCTGCCGGATGAGAAGTATAAGCATAAGAGACACAGCTGCAGAGATCATATGTTCTATACTGACTGATACATGTGCACTGTGTGCAGAGGACACTTCACCTTTTATATTACACATAAACTGGTTTTGCTATATTTCTGCTTTTTCACTCAGCCTGACTGACACAGATGCAAAGCAGAGCGTTGAGTGTACATGACTTGAAGCTCCTCATGCTTCTCTTTAATACTAACATTCATTTTAATGATTGATCAGTATCTGTGCTGTTCAGTGGGGAAAGCCATCAGCCTCTTCCATTTATCACTAAAAACAGCAGGGGAACAGGTTTCTATCCCCCATGAGTCCAGACTCCTTTGGCAAAGTGCAGGGGCTTCCTGTGGCAGTGTGAATGTAAAAACCATCAACTACAGCCACATTGTTTTTGTTAAGCTCCTTCTGCTGTGGTACTACAACAGGTTTTTTGGCTGTGTTCTTCTTCACCATCTTTTAAAAAGCTCTATTGAACATGTTGGGTGGTCCAGGGAAATATAATCTAGTCAAGATTGCATGACATGAATAATAAAAAGACATGATGACTTTAATATGTGCATTAACGAACAGCGTGGTTGTGGAGCATTTGGAGGTGATTTTGAAAGCTTGAATCAAAATGTTAAATTATAGAATTACAATAAGAAACCTTTTTTCCCCATTGGCAAGTAATGTATAAACAGTAAAGAGTGAATTACTTTATATCCATTTCATCAATGAGTAAATTGACAAAGATGCTCAAGTCATTTAGTGGGCCCTTGATACAAATCATGAACACAAATAATGTATTCAGTTCGAAAAAGACTTCCAAGTAGCCCTGGATTGTGACAGGTTAGTTATGACACACCAGCTTTCCCACAGACATCTAAGTCACTTGCTTTCTGATGTTGCATTTATGAGAAAGGCGCTTCCCTCTAAACATGGGCCAGCTTTCCGAAACAGGCTCCCTGGCAACCTGAAGACTGGCTTACAGAGAGAAGACTGCAGCAGGCAAAATACTTTACTCTGCACATGAATATCACAAGATACTGTCAAAAGATTTGGATGCAAGAGCTTCTGGCTGCTGACATGTTTAGTGTTTGAAACATGTTTCTTTGCTTGTAAACGTCTAAGTATATACAATCTGAATGCAGTAGGGGCCTATACTCCTTTGTTTGATTTCTATGTATAATTTATTGCTTGTGTGAGCACATTTACAACATCAACTGAGATTTAAGTCTCAAAGGAAAAGAATAAATTAGATTTGAGATACACAACAATGACTCAAGTAAAAATTCTTATTTCCCAAAAGCATGGCCTCTGCTTGTTTGAACTTTTTATAGGCCTCTTAAGGGTCTGTCCTTACCTTCAACTTTTGGCTTGGTTTCTGCGAGGCGCTCTGCAAACTTTTTCTTGAAGAATAGTGCCTGAAGTCTTTGCTGGTAGTGGTCAATTCTGACAAAGACAAGCATTTGTTACATTTGCCTTAACAGCTTGTTTAAAGTTAGAAGCCACTCAATCATTCAAAAGCCGTGGTCTCAGTTTCTATTATTGTCTAATTGAACAGTTGACAAGTGGGTGAGGCAATGAATATTTGAAAGTGGAAAAAGGAATATTAAATAGGAAAAAAAGGAAATAGGAAAATAAAATGTAGTGAACGGGTGGAAAACTAGACATGGCAATATTTTAGAAAAGAAATTAATAGGCCTAATTATCTTGGTCATTCTGTTCATGAACTTACCAAGTTTGATCGGACATTATGCTTCTATTATATGTTACAATATTAGACCAATATTTTAAACTTATTTTAGTAGCATCAACCAGCAAATGGCAGTTATGGCTGACAAACTTGTGTACCTGCTCATTTCAAAGAGGAAGCGATCAGCGCGGGCCATCCGCTCCAACTCATGTTTGTGCTCCTCCAAGAGGTCAATGTCACTTTTCTCCGGGATAAACTTTAGCAGCTACAAACACACAAAGCCATCATTAAACAGAGGAAAGAGTTACATTTTCAAAAACGTCTTTAGTTACTGATAGTTGAGCCATATGTAGTTTAACGCGATTATCACGTTTCAACCTTTACCTGCTCCAACATATCTTTGGCAAGTTCTTCTCTCTCATCCATTTCTAGAATAGCTCTCTTAATCTCTTCGTTGCTCATTTTTAACCTGTAAATACAATTAAATAATTATACACTGTGGATTTGTTACTAATGTCAACTATTGATTGACTACAATTTACAGATTACAGAATTGATAATGGGCTGTGAGTGACGCCAGTTCTAGTCTGGACCAATATGGCCGTCTGGGACCCTGGCCAGCTGTTGTAGAGTGCATCTGATCAGTGTTAAGTGTACTGGGTTGGATCAATATTGGCATTGTTAGTCATTTGAGAGCTTCAAAGCCATAGTGAAATGCTGACCCCATTTGAGTCTAGTTCGTACCCCTGGGTCTTTAGCTATTGACAAAAAACAGAGTTCGTGGTCTATGCAGCAGTGTTTTCAGACAACACTGAACTCAGACTCTGCCTACTTATTGATCTGTGAAGAAAGGGGGCAGGATTTGAATTCTCTAGACTGGGCTCTAGACTATAACTGCTTAAAGATGTACAAAAAGGAAACCTATTGTGGAGTGGCTGGTAAGTGATGGTTATTTAATCTAGGTCATATAGTGTTCCTCAAAAAGGTAATTTAATGCATCTTGATTGATTTGAGACACATTCACAGGCACACAGATGTGGCTAAAACTAGTTTTGTTAAGAGGGAAAGAGTTCAACACATCTAAAATAGATGTCCATCTGCAAATGTTTAAATTATACAACTAGGTTTCCCTCCAAAAATAAAAAGAGTAGAAAAAGTCAGTTAGGCTGACAGATGTCCTCTCAAGTGCTACATTAAAAACACATTGTGCACAAGACATAAAAAGTAACTGTCTGACTAAGTGAGTTATGTCTAAACCCTGACCCGGTGACTGCTGTGTCACTGAGCAGACTGTCTGTGGAAAAATGATCAAATTTACAGATGCATGATGTATGCGGATATTATAGTTCAGGCTGCAGCACATACTTTGAAAGCAGAATGACACAGTTCTGTGCACGTCTGCCATCGATGACCGACAGCTCTTTGACTTTCCTGGTGCTGACATATATGTCATCCATAGAACCAGTTTCTTTCTGCAGAAAGACAAAAACACAGAAACACAAAAGTACACTAAATCTCTTTGCACATTTAATATAATACAGAGCCTGTGCCATCTGGCTGACATCTTTATGCTGCTTAAACATGATATGACCCATTCTAAAAAATTGAATGTGTTAATTTTCAAAAGTAAAGGAAATGCTTTTAAAAAGCTGCTGATGGAGACTAGATAAATAAGCAGCACACACTCAAACGCTATGGTTGGCCAATGGCCAATTTCCATGTAGATGTGAGGTGGCATGTATTCTGAACATGACATGAAGCCACAATGCAAGTACTTAGAATAAGTTTAAGAATTCTAAACTCTGGAATTATTAGTTGGATGTACATAAAAGTATATATAAAAAGTAAAGTGAATGTCAAAAGGAGTTGTAAAAAAGGATTTTGGTCTAGGCTAGAATTTTCGAACATATTTACTAGAGAAAAAAAAAAGCAGTAAGGCCCATAAACTTTTCTTAGAGGAACAGGAAACACTGTTCAAAACGCAGTTTGGGCAAACCATATTTTTTTAAACTTCACACAAATGTAGTTTAAAAAATCCACAAGGGGAAAGAATAAATGTCTGAGAAGCTGGTTGTGGCTGCATGTTAAGCATGTTCTATTTATGATCCAAGCTGGTTTCCTGCTTGCCAGAAACATCTTGAGGCTGCTGCGTATGACGTATGTAAAACAGATGCAGCTTGTAAAGAAAATGTCATTTTTCCATGGCCGCATTGACCTGCATAGTCTGGCAACAACCTTGGGTTTGGCACTGGGTTAGGGGGGCAACTCCCATTCACTGGCCGTGCTAATGTCCTCTCTGCCCTCGCATGGCCAAGCAATACTGCCAATCAGTGACAAGCACTCAACCAAAGTGACTGAACACTCTCTCCTGTTGTTTTAAGCAAATATATAATGTGATATAATTGGCCAAAAAATAAATAAAAATAAAAACATTATTTTATTTCTTTGCTTTTTATAAAAACACATTTAAATCATGTAATGCCATAACAATGATACTGAATAAAAAAAAAAGTGTCCCATCTTTTTTTGGATATGACTAACGTTGCAATAGACGTCTCTCGTTTTATCTCAATCATGTCTCGCTTTATAGGTTTAGTACTATGTTTGTAGTTGGCTTGTTGTTGCAAAGCCAAAGATAAAGGGACAGTGCAATGAAGGTAAACATAGAGGAGCTGGAAAACCTCAACTCACCTGTTTGAATGATTGGTTAGTGAGCAGGTCCTGCGCAGGCAATCGGAGAGTGCAGAGAGAGAGACACACACACACACACACAAATCAAAAACACATGCAGATATTAGCATTTCAAGCAGAAAAAATAAGCCGAAGCTAGAGCAAAGATCTACAACTATGCACACTGCAAGCTGAAGCTGAAAAGCTCTCTGAGAAAAAGAACTCTCATCTACATTGTCCAAATCATCAAGGGCTCATGAGTAAAGATTGTACTTTGAAATATCTCTCTGATGCATTACTGGAAAGCCTGTATTTTATTTGGGTTGAAGAGGTCATGATTGTTTTAATATATTCTTTTGATTGCATTTACATCTGTCATGACAAGGGAAAACAAGAAAATGAAAAATGAGTGCGGTAACTAATTCTACAGAGGGCAAATTTAAACAAAACTTTATTTCTGACTGAATTGCCAATGGCAAACCTAAAATGCAATTATGCCATGTATAAACATTCCCTTATTGTCCAGTTTAACTGAATGTTGCTTTTGCCAAATGAAACTAGTGTTGTCAAAGCCAGGAAGATCTTGGGATTTTTTGTGGCTAGATCCATAGAGATCTCCATTTAACCACTGGCTCAGCCAATAAAAACCTGCACTGTATAAATAAATACCCGCAGCAAATCACTGTCAGCAACTACCTCAAATGACCCATTACCCTTTAATAAAACACAGCAAAGACTGGTTGTGCTTTTGCCTCTTAGAGGAATAAAAAAAAAGAAAGTAATACAGTAATGAATAAAGGCTATTTTAGTGACAACACCAAAGCCTCTGTGTACTTTATCACTTTCAATAAAACCTTTAACTGAGCACAGGAAAGTTTTGAGGCATATTACTGTAACATTTAAAACTGATTTGATGCAGTAAAATACATCAGCTTTCATTATATTTTCAGGAAGTAATTAATATTGTACTTGGTGTGACCTCAAAAAGAAACAATTATCCTATTAGTCAGTCTTTGGTTCAACATGTTTAAATCAACTGCTTCTTTATGGTTTCTCTGTAGTCATAAAACATGAGCCCGTGATGACCCAGTCAGTTGTACAAATCTAGAAAGACCAAGCTTAAGCTCCGAGCCGTCTCTACAGTGGAGCATTCAGTAGTGAGCAGCTGTGACTCCATCACACATTCTGTAGTGAGCAGCCTTCAACTCAATCACACTCACGATTACACACATATTGAAAAGAAATCAGTTTCACACTACAAAAATACACTATGGCTGTTACAAAAACTGCACAGTGCACTGGAGCTATTACTTGTGTTTCACAATAGCATATAATAAATGCAAACCTGCTGCCTCTGATAGGCTGAAAACATTTTCTCTATATCCTTGAGATCAAGAATCTTGAACGCTTTCAGGTCATCAATGTCATTCCAGATAGTGCCATTAATCACATTCTAAGGGGAAAAAAAAAAGAAAAGAAAAATGTGATGTTTGTGCTGCATTTCTGACTAGGGAGGCATGTTGCGTGTTGTCTTACCTCTCCTAGTTTGGCCCAGTTAAAAGACTTCAGAGGATGAGAAGGTTGAGGAATAGACTTGGAGCGCTGGGTATTAGCCATGTTGAAAGAGGAAATGGGAGGTGGTGGCGCTCCGAACATGGGTGGTGCTCCTGGAGGAGGGGGTGGGGCTCCTGGTGGAGGGGGAGGCGGTGGAGGAGGCGGACAGCTAACCGGTAGTGGTGGAGGAGGCGGTGGGAACCCGGCCATCATAGGGGGTGGAGGCGGCATCATGGGTGCAGCGGGACCTCCAGGTGGGGGTGGTTGGAAAGACATGTTCCCGCTCTAAAAGAGGAGACAAACAAACAAGACAACACTTCACTATGTGACTCTTCAGGATGTAGAACCACAAAAAATAAAAGGACTGACTGCAAACTCTTGAATAAAGAGTGATAATTAATTGACTTTACTACAAAGAAAATAATACGTTTGAAATGCTTTGGTATTTAATATTGTTTAGATGGCTCAAATAAAGTAGTTACAAATTAAAGAGCTTTTGGATGAATATATCATAAAACTGCCATTAAAGCAAGGGAAATAGTTGGTCATTTTCTATGGTCACATGATAAATGCTACAAACTAGTCGACTGAATGTAACACTGTCATACTATGGGCTATTGGATAGGTTCAATGTCACATCATGTGTTGTTGTTTTATGAACTTCAATGAGCAGCTGCAGTTTGATTAATCCAAACTGTGGTATTCACCCATGATTTGTTGGAAAGCAAAGATTATTTTGCTTTTCTTCAGCAAATCTGGTAAATCAGCAGAGATTTTGGTAGGACTGTTTTTAATGTGTGGATAACTCGTGGCGCAGGTTACATGAACAGTGCAGCTTACAGATATGTCACTGATGCGTGAAGACAGGTCCAGGACTTGTTCCCGGGCTGAGCGTAGCTCCACACCCTCACGCTGAAGCTTGTCCTTCATCTTGTTCAGCGTCTTCATCATATCGTCTTTTTCCTGGGTCTTTGTCTCACATTCACGTTCCTTTTTCTCCAGTTTCGCTAGCAGCTCAGCATGGTCTAGACATGGGAAAAGTTATGAATACTTGTAATGTGTTTTTTTATCTTAACCTGTAGGGTGCACTGTGACCTACCTTTCCTGAACTTCTCTGCCTGGTCTCTCCACTGTTTCACCTCATTCTCATTCACCAACCTGTAATTGAGAAACAAACAACTTAACTTAGGAGAAAAAAAAAAATCAGAAACACACACACAGAGCCCTGCACAAACATTAGAGACAGTAAGCAGCTGCAGTCCAATCAAAGTAAAATTAAAAACCTTCCAGAGTAGCAATTATTTAATATTGATAATAATTAGATTTTATTCAGGGCTGATACAATTCATCTTAGCATTGATTGAACTGATGCTGTATACTTCCTAAAGCTTTGTAATAAATTATTATTGCTTTGGGCTTTAATTACATTAACTTCGGGAATAAGCTTAAGTCAAATTGGGTTAACTGTTAATTGACAATAAAAAATATGTCAGATAAGTTATACATAAAAGAAATATAAGGTTAAAGTTGAGAAAAGAATTAGATAAAAATGACTAAAAATGATCAGAAAATTGAACCTTGAGCTTTGGCAGTAGCTTTGGCTGGAGTTGAGAGAAGAGAAATGTTTCACTGAGTATGGTATACACTGACAAAGAATGAGCTCCAAAAGACAAGGACAAAGCTCTAAATCTACAATACAAATCAAAGTTAACCGGTCATAAATCAGACTTGCCTCTTAAGTTCTTGAGTTAATGAGTGCAACTGAATGGGATTACAAAGTCAAAGCTGCTTTAAAGAGCACTCACAAATTGTCCCTCAGATCTGACTCATTAAATCAGAACAACTCAATCACTTTAGACTTTGGATCAAAATCTTCACATAAATTTGAAAATATGTTGAATTTTGTGTTGGGCACACGTGCGAGTCGTCAGTGCCGTCTTCATGGCAACCACAAATGATAAATGACTCTATCTCACAGCTGTTTTAACAGTTGTTTTAAGGTCCCTCTCTCAGAGCCGCCAAGACGCAAGACATACTTTCACCCATAAAGCAGCACACAGCCAAAATAACAAGAAAATCTCACTTTATGCATTCTTCTGCAGGCATAATTTACTCTTGAAGAGTTTATGGAAACACAACAAGGCTTTGGCAGTAGTGTAAAGTGAGCAATACATTTTGACCCTGTGATGGATCAGTGCTGAACAGTAATGGACAGCTTTGTTCAGATGGTGTGTCCAAGTTCAGTATTTTACACAGCCACAGCTTGGTGATTGCACAAACAATGGTGTCTGAAGCAGGGCACACGAGTGAACATAAGCCAACCACGCTACCCTGCTATATGTTAACCTCATAGACTAAACACATACATCACCAAGCCGAGACTAGGCCTTGAAATAACATATATTTGGAGAAAAGAAAGCAAGAGAGTGAAAGAATAGAATGACTGAATGTTGAAACGAGAAGCTGAATGTGTGAGAAGCACACACCATTATTTTGTCTGGACAAGTTCTGAATTCCAACTTTGAACATCTTTAACATCTATGAACAAGGTGCACACTTTGGCTTTCAGACATTGTAGGGAATGAAAGAAGTAAAGCAGGGGATCAAGGCTCATGAAGATGATTTCTTCATTAAAAATCTTCAGATAAATAGCAGACCAATCAACTCTGATGTTATTATCACTTAAAAAAGGTGACTGACACCTTGCTTACTTGCTGCAAGCTTTTCATAATTATAAAATGAAAAAATACTGATCTTGCAACAGCTGACTTTGCATTAATTCACAGTTCTTTTGTAAGTTTAAGAGTTCTAAATGAGACAAAAAAAAAAAAATAGCTTTATCGAGGTGTGTGACACTTACATGCGAATGATATTCTTAACACTAAAGTTTTCGAGAGGAGCAACATCTGGATCCTCTCCTTTGTCGTCTTGGAGCACAATCTGTTGCAGGATTCTGTCTAAAAGCTGCCAGTGCTGCAGACCGCTGCGTTTATCTGTGGAGAAGTGGTAATGGCAATGTTACATCAAATCACACAGATTCAGCGCAGTGTTGCTGGTATCTACTTTCAATGTAGCTACGTACAGGGCATCTGCAGGCAGTGTTGGAGAATAGACAGGAGGTGCATGTACGAGTCTGTGTGGCTCAGCTTCTTCTTGATCAACTCAAACATGGCTCCAGCACTTTTAGTATCTATATGGTTCTGGTCAAAAATAACAATACCTCAATGTCAAAACAATTGCTTACCATAATGTAGAACTTAGACATTCAAATATCAGCTTACCATGTCAAACTGTTTGGCTAGTTCAGAGTCATCTTCATTTCGCACCATCTCAAAGAAATCCAAATGCCTGTAACGGAAGTTTCAATAAGAGATAAAACTTTAAATACATACTGCCAATAAATCGACAATGCCCAGCCCCCCTAAAAATGTAAGTCAACACCTGGATTTAACTTAGCAAATAGGTAGGAGCCTCTTATTGGATATTTACTCTGTAGATTTCAGCTGCAACAAATGATTTAACCCTTACTGATGCAGTGACTAGTTTCTAATTTCTTAAATAACCATGTGAGAAGACACATCCTGTGGTCGTGGAAAAGAAGTAAATCTCTTTCAGAAAAGTCAAGTTATTGGCATGCAAAGAAAACATCTAAGGATATTGCTGAAATAACTAAAATTGGGTTAAGAACTGTCCAACGCATTATTAAAAACTGGAAGGATAGTGGGGAGCCATCATCTTCACGAAAGAAATGTGGTCGGAAAGAAAATCTTGAATGATTGTGATCAGCCATCACTTTAACATTTGGTAAAATCAAATTGTAAAAAAAACAGTAGCACTCACAGCTATGTTTAATAGGGAAAGTAAAAACATTTCCACAAATGCACACAGTGTGAAAGGGAACTCAAGGGATACATTTTTTATTTTTTTTTACCTATCAAGTGTGGCATTCTCATGCTCACGGAGTTTGTCGATGACTGGCTGGATGCCCAACATTAGAAACTCGTACCTTAGGTGAAGGCGAAACTCTAAGTTGTCCTAAAAATATGATTTAATGCAACATTTAGTACATGGAAAGTTTTTTTTTGTTTGTTTGTTTCATTTTATTGCATTGGAACACATACAGCAATAGCTAAATTCTAAATGACGTTTACTTAAGTGTTGGTTCTGACCTCCCCAGCTCCAGCGTTGAGCACTGCGTTGATGAAAGACATAATGGCGGTCTTTAAGTTGACCTCATCTCTGTAGCGGCCTGTACTCTTGTCCAGCTCATTTAATAGAGTCTGTGTGATTGGGATATACAGTAAAGGTTAGTCAGCCGGAATGCTTTAATAACTTTTCAAAGTGCAGTTGGGTCAAAGATGAAGGAACATGACACTGTGCTGAACTACAACAGTAGCAATCAAAACTAAGAACAACAGTGGATGGCATTACCACAGGGGCCAGTGTTCCCACTTCGGACAGCCTATACAACCCCTTCAGGGACCCCCAACATACTTGAACAGCTTAATCATAACTCATAGCAACATTAAAAGGCTTCATAAGTTCTCAGCGTCATGATTTACCACAATCCGCTGGGGATATGCGAGATGTGGCGTGTTGACCCAGTCCCGAGTAACCACACAGTCAGTCTACAACCTCTATAATTCTCAAACCCCATTCAGTATCCTCAATTGCCTTTAAAACCCAGTCCCTGTGTTGACTTAATCTGAGACATACTCAGCTGGGCGCTGCAGAATGAGTGGACACCTAGTCAAAACTACCATTTTATTTTTTTCATAATTTCTGTCTGGCCTGTGTCTCTAGGAAAGGCTGAGCGATTATTTTCACATGCCATGACACGATTCAGGGAACGCTTCAGCTGTCTACACTCCATAAACATTGCATGTTATTTCTTTTTACCTGGAAGCGAGTCCTCTCGGCAGCGTACTTCTGGTAGTGAGCCATGGCTTGTAGCACCTTCTTGTGTCCACCAGGGACAAGACAGACGGCCCCCAGAATCTCCAGCACAGCCACTTTGGTCTTGATGTTCTCCGTGCGCAAACTCTGTGAGATGATGTTGATGCTCTGCGGATGGGCCAGGACATGAGCACGGCCCTGGGAGTTGTTCATCAGAGCTTTGATGCAACCGATGACCGACGTGTGCACGCGACTCTCGGACGTCTCGTAGTCCATGCTTCGCAAGAAGTTCAGGAGGCAGGTGAGACCATCAAGCTCAATGAAGCGAGTTACAAACCTAAGGATACACAAGAATAAAGTGTGTTTATCATGGGCTTATTTGGTGTCAAACTAAATTCTGCTCTACGTCCCAAAAGCTACAGTTGTTACAGTCGGGCAAATATTATCTAATTTAACAGCTACTAAGTGACTCCTAATAATCCGTTTAATTTCCACCATTCAAATGAAAAACAATGAATCTTTGACAAACACATCCAAATAAATGAAGTATCCCTCAGACAACTGATTAGCAGACACGTAATTAGAAGTCATTAACCTCTCAGGGAGAGAGTGGTGCTGTTGACAGATAGGACATGTAAACACTGTGGTATGTGTACAGAAAATGACCTTCCTACTCACTGAGATTTTTCATATGCATAAATTATTGCAAACAAATCAGTGTTTGTTAGATAGAGCAAGCAAGAGAACAAAAGGATAAACAGGAAGACTGAGGCGACAGTGTGAAGAAAAGAGGGCCTGAACACAAACAACCTAAGAAATGGGAGTAAGAAGCTGTATTTTATTGCTCCGCACTGTAACAGATACATTGTTTTGACACTGTCAGAAAGTTGCGGTCCAAGTTCCATCCCCTCCCACTGCTGTCTGGCTCTATGCATGGAACAAAACTAAAAATGTAAATCATCTCATTATTATATTACTGTATATCTGAGGCCAGGATCCTTCACGCAATCAATGCCAGATTTCAATGCATAGATTAGTACTATCCTGAACACCAACTCAAACTTTACATGGCATGACCAGTAAATCTCCTCAAGACATGTAATCCTCTGATCTCCAACAGCGGTGAAATAAGATCAAGTAGTTCATCCTATATGCACCCAAACAGTCAGTTTTTTGGACAATGCACAGTGAACACACAATGTGCTTCTTGTCTAGCTGCAGTCTCAGTATCCATTGCTAACAGCAAGGTGCCGAAAAATAAAGAGCAATAAATTAGAAATGACTAAATTCAGATGCAAGACAGACATTGGAACAGGAGCTATCCAAGTGTTAGAGTTACACATCTTATATCAGAGGGAATTCCTTGGAAGACGGCAGCAGCCATGAATCCCGGGGCCACCTCGGAGAGGGCTTTCATACTGAAGGAGAAATTAGCCTGAACATCCTTGTGATTAATGTATGGAAATATGATGGTGATAGATGTTGTTCTTGGAGTCTCTGTTCAAAAAGGTGGATTGCATTCAAGGCTTCACTTGCTCCCTGCTTCACTCTGCCGTGTTGGTTTGTTCACAGCCTGCCAGTATTGTCTACAGAATGTGTAGCCGAAATCTCAAATTAAGACCCTTCTAAAAAGGCATTCAATAGTAACTAATCTTTTCTAGTATTAACTAAACATTCTAGTAAGCTGACATCCATATCTGCTTATGCCTCCCCCTCTTCACAACCACCCAATCCTACACGTTCTCTCTAGTGAGCACTTGAATCAATCGATACCATCTCCTCAAGAGTAAAGAGGCTCATCTCTTGTCCGCTGATCCTTGCTCAGCTGAATAGCATGCAAGCCACCTTTTAAAAAAAACAAAAAAACACTGCATACTTGAAAACCCACTTGGACTGTGTTCAAGAAGCCAGCGACAGCGAGACAACTGTTGCATAAGATATGTACTATAGCCAACACCCAGACGCACAAGACAAAAGACAGAAGTTGGAAAAAACGACTACACAAAAGTGAAGCAAAAAGTGAGTTGGAGTGTTTGCACCGATTAAAGGTCAAGGGCAGTCATAGGTTAGCTGAGAATGAAGATCTTATTAGGCTTTTTAAAACATAAAAGCTTTCCACCAGAGGCAAACTTGGGAATAAGCAGGACAGCGTGATGTCCGATAAAACATTTTTCTGTCCAACTAGTCTTTTTTGAACTGTACTCGACCCCTGGACGGTTGACTTATGCTTCAAAAACAAAAACAGACTTAAAATATATTTGACCAGGGTCTGAACACCTAGGTAGGGTTTCCAGATATTTAGGTAAATTTGATGAAAGGCCTTGCCTAACAGCACTGAACAAAGGCTCCACACATAATTATATGACAATAAAAGGCCTGGCCAAGGTGAACATGTGTGATGTATGTATGTATGTAGTCTGTATTATATGAGAACAGCTCATAGACCAGGTTTAGATCGGTCTGTCTGGATATTTATGACTGCTCTCCAGCAGACCATGTGCTTGAAAGTCCACCTGTGACGGATAATGAGGACACACACACGGGCACACACACAAAAAAACAGCACATTATCTGCAAAACAACACAGAATTTGAAGGTAAAATAGACACGTGTGGGAGATTAAACTTATAAGAATAACCTTGTTTTAGTACAAAACTGTGAGAAATAGGCAAGAATTGAAAACATCACTCCATCCAAGACGTATTGGTAATACATGAACACAGATATCACTGAGTGCTGAAAGTTAATGTTTTAAAGAATAATATTTGCATGTGGTGGTAGCTATTGACTCTAGTAATGGACGGGAGTCAATGTTCTTGTTGGAGGAACATTACAGAGAGCAGCTTTGGGAACCTTTGCAATGTCTTAATACTCAAACTGCCCCCCTGACCCTTCCAAAAGCTTCATTTCCTGTCATCCTGCAGTTATTTGATGGAGGAAATGACAGGAGAATGAGAAGCGTCACGTCTGTGTTACAGGAATCCATACGACATATAAACATAAGCACAGATGTGTTGATGACTCAAAAGGTTATCAGTACTGAAACACATTTAAGCCTTATTTAAGCAAATATGTTGAAAATCCAGATATTTAATCTATTGCAAATTAATCTGAACTAAATGTAAAGGACAGTCAGTATGTTTTGTGTGGCGACAGAGTGCATTAGCATTGTTATTGCTCTTATGCAACAGCTTCAATTCGGCTTTATGTGCCTAAACAAATAGCTGGTAAAGTGTTTTTCTTTCCAGAACTAAAAGTTCCCCTGGCTGGGTATAATTTATAACATCTATGCATAGACATTAGGACATGATTAGATTAGTGTCATGATTACAGCAATAAAAAACTATTTTTGGCTGACGCATGCACTTTATTTGTTGTGTAGTAAAAACATTTTATAACATTTGTGTTAGTTGTCAACAAAAAAAAGAAAAAAAAATTAGTCTAACATTTGGTAATTTGAAGACATCGTAATAATCGTAATAATTAAAATGAATGAGCATTTTAAACCATTCCACCACTCTGAGTCACTCTGAAATGTAACCATGTTATGTCCTTTTTCATTTGGGCCCATTTCATGTCTGAAATTGATTTCCATTTACTGTTTATTGTGTACAGTTACACGTATGTGAGCAGAACATGTCCCCTTATGTTTTCATAGAGACATAATGAGCCTCTAAGTGAAAGCAGCAGCAGTGGGTGGCCCCCAACAATGTGCTGCTATTGTGTGCTCTCCCTGGCACTCTCCATGGTCACCATGCGTTTGTGTCTTGTGGCTCTCCAGAGGGGGCTGAGGGCACAAGGGCATCTTTTTACTCCAGAAGCCAGCTGCCACTCTAAAATGCCACAGGGGATTAGGGAGCCAGGCCCATGAAGACAGGCATTGAGCAGTAGCCATGAATCTTTAAAATTTTAACAAATGTGTGAGAAAAATATTGCCATGAAGTCACATAAATGCTAATAAAAAATAAATAAATACAGTGGGCATTATATTACAATTTCCCCAGACATCTGTGATATCAAGTAAAAGGTAACCTTTTTACACACCGTTCCACACCACAGAGGTCATCTCCTAAAATCCATATTTTGTAGAACACACCTGCTACAGCACTGAACAGATCTGTTGTGTAATCATTCCCAATAACTCACTCAGACAAAAGCACTGGTGAAAAGCAGCCATTTGAATGAAGACACATAAATCTGTTTTAAAAAAGTCAATAAGGCTGACAAATATTAAAGTCTCATCTGACTCAACAGCCCAACTTAAACAAACTGCAGACAGGAGCAGAGTGGTGGTTTACATTACAGGGCCGTCTGAAGTTCTTCATTGTTATTTTGTAGGCTATAAGTGAGGCCTAACAGCCACTGATAACCACATGAAAAACAAGGTAATTTATGGATGGTCTTATGGTGTAACAAGTCTATAATGAAAGTGTAAAGAATCTCTCACCTCATGGGCTGAGTGCGGAGAGCCGTCTTCAGATCCTCCACCACCTTGTTCCTCATCTCCATTTCCTCCTCATCAAAAGCGAACAGGGTCTGCATCTGCATGTCAGAAAACAACATGGATTTATGAGTGATGGCCATTAAGTTTGTTTTGAATTTGCATGTGTCACTTATATATATTTAACATAGTCTTAATTGATCCTCTCCTTCATAAGGGTTTGTTTGCATAAGCAACACATAATCACAGCTTCATTAGCAGACATATGTTTCAGGCTCATTTCAATTCAAAACACATCCATCCACATACATGTTCCTTATAATGACAAGGCATTCAAAACACTGAAATTATGCAGACAATAATCTACAATCAGGATTACAGCTAATGCGGCAAATGATAAATGAATACAGTCCAGAGGCAATATAGTGCATTTGTGCATCAATAAAATTCCCTCTGATACATCAAAGCACTAGTGTGCTCTTATTAGTCCAGGCCACAGGGCTTCTGTTCAGCCTCTGCAGGCTTTTTCCAGGGCAGCGCCTGCCAAGTGCAGTGCATTTTCTGCTCAGTAACGTCATCACTATGCCTGCCTCGAATACTCAAATGTGACCCTACTTTCAAAACCTTAAAAAAAACACAGCTACAGGTCAAAGTTTGGAGAAAATCCTGATGCAAAGTAAAAATCTTCAGAGCAACAGCCAAATAATCTGGCCTAATGTTGACTGACAACAGCTATGTTCTGTCCAGTGTGTGAGATTGTTTAATCTAGAAAGAGTGCAGTCAAAACATCCATCATGTCAACTTAGCCTCAAATCCAGATGGTTCGGGGACCCTTGTGCCAAGAAGAAAAGCTCTGGCTCCTGTTTCTTTATACGAATATGTTCATAGTGAAAAGAAAGTTGGATACATCATGTGTTGGGAGAATGAATGATTTGGTCGTGTTGTGAGCCAGTTCACCAGGCCATTGAGTCTAGCCAAATGTCTTCTTTCTACATCTGCTATTTGTAAGCCCATTTTAACTTGTAGCCAACATAAGGACACTAGAAGAAACTGTTGGTAAACCAGCACACGGTGGTTCCCTAAATCCCTGTTATGGAAAGTGACCCCCAGCTCATCATCAGCACATTATTAATACCTTGAGTGAACACAGCTCATAAAAAACTTAATGTCCAACATGTGAGCTCCATTGTGCCAAGAGGTAACATTTTCTAAATAAACAGGGGCAAATTACTGAGATGCATTGCGTAAACAATGATCACCTAAAATCAGAGCTAACTCCATAACATAGCCTGTCTGTGTACAAAAAGCCCAAAAACTATTATAGCCAACTGAATATTTGTTCACTATTTTTGGCTTCTTTTGTCAGTGCAGTAACACAAGTGTTAGTAATAAGAATAATAAACTCTTCTTTTTACGTGTCCCAGGAAACCTTCTCAAAAGTCAACACATGTAAACCCTGAAGCTAATAAACAAAAATAAAATGCAGACATGGTTAATGAGATATTCTACTTTAACAAGTCAATAATGTCTCATAAAGACTGCCTTTATCATTAAAAATGGCCAAACAATGCTCTCAGATAGCACTTTCCCATAGTAAACCATTCTCTTTCCTGCATTGTTTTTCAAAACTACAAGCACTAGCCAAGTCATTGCTCTAAGGTTTAGCACACTCACTTGGCCACAGTAGGACAACAGCAACTCATGTCAGAGGCACAAAGCAGACTTATCACTACAATGAACACAGTTTGTGAATGAACATTCAAGAGACAGTACAGTAATCTCTGTGGGCGGCTGAGCTCATCTAATAAGTGTAGCTACTGTAGAAGGGCTGTTCTTAGTGAGCGCGCCCAGGAGCCAAGACATGAAGTCATACACAGAGCTGAGAAACTCCAAATTTTTTAAAAAAAGGGCTCTTGTCAAGATGTTGTCAGGGACATGACAGTAGGAAAAGAGTTTAGGAAATCTGTTAAAGCTATTGTAACTATAGAAGTTGGTTTGTGTGGTGATTTAGGAGGAAAGCATATTTATTATATGTTGTCTTTACATTTTTGAATTACCTACTGTATACCTCATTATACAGCATGTGGATTTTTTACTTGAAAGATATGCAATAACTTATAATAATCTAGGTGCTGCCAAGAAAAACATAATATGCAAATGTAACTGTGTGACAGCTAAAAGCACAGAGGCACTGCTAAAGTACTCAGATTTTGTGCAACTGACAAATCTGCACTTAAAACCTTGTGCATGCATGCAAGTCACTTTGTGGCTTTAAGAGAGCAACTGAGAAATGTTTTCTCCAGATTACAACATTAAACTCCCAGGTACGGTGTTGTGCAGAAGTAGCTCATCTCTTGAGAAGAAGCAATAATCAAAAACAGCTGTAACATAGAAGTTTTTGCTATATGCATTTCTTACAGAAAAAAATTATAAATAAAAAAATAAGAACAGATTCTAAATACATTACATTTTCTCTATATTTAAAATATGTATGTAGAGAAAGACTTGAGTAAAACAATAGCTGAATGGTTCAACACTTAAAGCCATTCATTGGAACAATAACGCATCATTCTCTAAAGTTTAAGCTTGCCTGTTAAGGAGTACCTTATAAAATTGTGTTTTATGATGTACAAACATTTGGGAGCCAGCTTGGTGTGCACATGAGGACTCGGGGTCAAAGGTCACTGAAGCCAGTGGCTGACAATGCAATTAAGTGTACAATCAAACAATGCTCTCATAGCAGTGCTTGTGTCTAAAATGACACCAAGGTCACCATTGACGACAGTTTTGTCCACTTTTTATTCCATTTAGACAAGCTCCTAATAATAATAAAGATTGACATTTCTGGCTTTGCCTTGCGTTGCTGACTGAGCTGCTGAGCATCTAAATGGCCTGTTTGTCATCACAGTGTGTGAAAGCTAGGGTCACAGTGAAGGAATGTGGTCATGCGAATATAACAAGCAGTCAGCAGGGAGACGATAAAAGTGAGCCAAGAGAGAAGTCTGAGAGCCTTAATAAACACTGACTTCTCAGGAGAGGCACCCGAGGACTTAGAAGAGGTAAAGAATCAAGGATTACAACGTTGATAAAAAAAATCAAATAATAACAATTAACTTACAGCAGCCATGGAGTTGATGCGGTCGATGTAGTAGTCAGGCCAGCTGGTGGCCAACTTGTTGGGGTCCTCTTGCTCCTGCAGATCAACAAAGACTAAAGTGAGTCAGAAAATACAGTTTAGTGTTAACAGTGCACATTTAAAATAAAGTCATATTTAATTGTATGTAACAACTACAACTCAGTTCACCAATTATATCCTTTGGCATTCTACCTTTGTGTCTATCCCAAACACTAAATGCATCAGGCACTCAGTCTATAATAATTGGGTCATATCATCTTAGTCAAGTCACATAGCTTTTATTATAAAGAGACGGAAGGCAAAGGAAAAGTGCAATTGCCAAAAGAAACAAAGTGCACTTCACAATAGCTCTGTCTGAGATCAATTTGTCCTGGCCAATCAGAAAAAGCTTGATGCCACGAGCAACCGAGCCACAGGGGAATACAGAAAGCATGTTCCTCATTTACATCTGGTTTGGTTTAGGCTGAAATTAAAGCGATGAGGAGACGTTGTTCTTGTTACTATGTGCAAGTCAATGAACAGTGTAAAACACTATGTGTTGCAGTTAACTGAAATGCAACTTTGGTGAGATAAGACGTAAAAGTCTCTGCTAGTGCTATAATGTAAATCAAATCGCAACAATATAGATGTTTCAAAGCGAGTGCCATTTTCTTTTGTTTGGAGAGATACTACTGACGTTGTAGAGGATAGGATCTTCTGCTACTACAACTGCTCAATGTGTATATACTTTGTAAACAAAATGTTCTAAATTGTGAAGTGTATTACAAACCTTCTTTTCAATAGTCATTTTTGCTTTAATTAGAGCTTCAAACTTGTCCTTTAAATCAGAAATCAATATAAACATTTCTACAAGATCCTTCTTTAAAGCATGCACTTTGATTATTTGCATGTTTGCACAGCCAAAAAGCCCATTAACCTTTTAACCTTTCACAATACAGATATGATTATCTTATTAGAAGAAGGTAAACGCCCAGAAATATATTGAGATGTGAACATAAAATGAGCTGCAGAAACACAAAACCCATAGCCACTAAACTGGGAATAAACTGGATTCTTTGTCAAAGCCAAATGGTTTTGCGCCTGAGAATGACCACTGTTTGGGAGCTGCACGACATGAGGCCAGCAGCATTTAGCCCTAAACTAAAGAGCACGAGTCAAACAAAAACAATGGAGCTCACTGTGTTTTCATGCTGACCACTGATCTTACTTTTCTGCTGACACACTCAAGATGCGATGCCAGACAGAACCTGACGCTAAGATTAACAATTTAACCACCTCACTCTGGGCCATTGGGCCGCGACACACCCTTCAAAACATGTTGAGTCCAATGCAACATTTACTCTGGCAATTGTAACAGCTGAAGCAAAGTACAATAATTTTCATCTTGTTGGTGTAAGGGTGAATAAAAAAATAACACTACTGTTGTACGGGGCAGCTTAAGATTTTTTAAATAACGGTTTGTATGCTTCTTTTTTAATCAAGCCCTTCTGAGATTATGACATAAAACAAGTAGCCAAATTACCAACAGTTTAGCCTCTTGTTAATAGAAAAACAATCTGACATAAAATAGTCATTAAAATGTGTTTACATGTCTATAAATAAGAGGTAAAACTATGCATTTTATTTAGATTACATTTTTTTATTTTACATTTATTTTTTTTTATCATGTTTTTAGTTTGTTGCAAAAAATACATTCATGGTTGTGCCTAGGGAAGAGCCACACAAGGACTATTTTTTATCTTCGTTATGTTTTTATTTTCAAACCAAAGAAGGATGACATGTGTGAGATTCTCATCTACCACATACGAGTCCTAGGTTTTGTATATCCATCCATCGCCCCAACCCAAAAGCTAGATATTTTACATATATTGTAAACATTACATCACATGTAATGTCCTGGAATCCAGATGTAATGTGCTGGAAACAAAAAAAATGTGCATTTATTTTTTGTGTGAAATAATAGAAGCAGAAAACTCTAATGTAAATTCTTGTTCTGCTTCTCTGAAGTAAAAAGTTCCAGTTGCATGTTTGACTGTGACAGTTTAAGGTCAGCCCTGTTGCTCTATTACAGCAATTACACACTTACTCTACATTGTACATTCTTCATGTCTGGTGAAATTAAATATAATTTACAATCAGAGTTGGAGCAATGCAGGGCAGGAATCCCCAGAAGTGTATCAGGTAGATTTCTGTAAGGTGTTACAACCATCTGTTGAAGCATATATTCTTTCTCTCAAGGCCAAAATGCCAGAGGAAATCCAAAGCACAGGAATATTTCAATATTTGTTGGCAGGGTATTGTGTTTGGAGAAGCACCTGTTAAAAGCAAAGACAAAATTACAAATTTTAGCTCCCTACCTGTCGTGCAACACAACAGGTAGGGAGCTAAAATATGTAGATTGTGTAGATTTCACTAAAAATATGGCTCACAAATTACAAAAGTTGAGTTACAGTTTTAAGAGCAACAGGGGATGAAATTTCTGTTTTTCAATCAGTGTTAATAATGATCAATGGACTGGGAGATAAAAACTGGTAAAGCATAATACAGCTTAATGCAAGAAGAGCTTTCGTGCATCAGGATGTGCTATTTTTTCTCCCTTCTGCACACCTATAGCATTAATGTTTTCTGCCAAAGTAAGTGTGTTATGTAAGACCAAAGCACAGCATGTTTTTACTTCTAGATCTTGGCTTAGTGGCTCATTTAAGTAGCCAAGGCATCTTAAACAGGCCACAGTCTGTGCATTGCCTCTCACTAGCATACTAACATGTTTCTTTGAGATCTCTTTGGAGACGCTTGTCTCACAATCTGTTCCCATGTGCTCAGAGAGGCCCGGGGGAACCCTGGCTCTTCAGATTCTTATGAGGGGACATTCAGATGCTGGCCAAAGCATGAGGGAAAAACACAGATGGAATGTTTACTCTTACTGATAAACTTGATAAGACAATTTTTAGTTTAATAAAGTGTTTCAGTTTGTATAAATTCTTACCACATTTATGAAACACGAATGTATGAATGCCGTTATGGTCCTACAGTCTCTACACTTTACCAACTGCATAATGCAGTAGAACCACATGGGCCATCACAAAATACATTATCACTACATTTGGATGCATCAGTTTTGATTGAGGTTTATACAAGTATATATTCTCTGCTCCACTAGTTACCACAAAATATTTCTGTGTGAGCATCAAGAAGACATTCCAGAGAGCCAATCCCTCTGCAGGGAATATTTATCTATGGAACCACAATATAAAATCTCACCTAGAGAGGCAGGAAATAGACAGGATATTAAATTCTAGGCGTCATGTAATGGCTGCTGTTTCCGACAGGTAGCAAGGTTTTATGAGTTTAAGAACATGTTTGTGCTGGGTGTTAGGTTAAAGTCACATTGGTGATGAGGATAAAGCACATATGATTAGCCAGCTGATGATAAAATGTTTAAAGTACCAAAGTTCAAATACAATAATCTTTAATACACAGGAAACATTAATAATAGGGTATATGTTTCATTAATTTAAAGTGAGGACAGGCGACATCTTGTAACAGTCATATTTGTGATTACAGCAGCACTACTAATGAGAGTCAGGAGGAGGCTGAACGATTATCTGGAGTTTGTAGATGTAACACAGTGTTTTCCGCCTTTAGACAAATGGACATGAGGCATGCCTGCAAAACAACCATGGCAGTATGTACAAATACACACACAGCAGTGCACATAATTTGTTTATTTGTTATATAATGAGGCCAAGACAACCACCAGAGTGTTTCATTCTCCCACTTACCAAATAAAAACACTACTTTATGTTGTTTGTGTGTTTACAGACAGATGACCTATAGACACTGAGTAAGTGGCTGAGGTCACAGAAGCGGGTGAGGTCACTTACTGCACCATGACTCTAGTTAGTCATGGTGCAAACGGATCATATTATCTACACTTATTTGGTTCCCCAAGTTCTCAGTGTTGTTGCAATAAATGAACATACATAAAGGCCTGTTCACACCAGGACGAATTTCACGTGCGATATTTGCCAATGTTTAACGCCTCGTGACTAAACAAAGGGCCCCAATGTGAATGTACACACCGACGCAAAAAAAATCGGCACGCGTAAAAGCGTCAGTTTTTAAAAAATGCCTCGGGTTCGTGTTTTTGGTTTGACGCGTTGCGTCAAAAACTGTACGACCAATGAGATTGGCACTTTTGCTCATGTGTCTGGAACTTCTGAAGTTACAGTAAAACACAACTTGGGGGCGCTCAAACACAAAACGGTATTGCCGAGCACACATACTTAACGGCGAAGAAGATATACACCAAGTAGTGTCTACACTGCCGGGAAGAAATAAGACGAAGAAGATGCAAGGCAAGATGAATGTAGAGCTTCTGGTCTCGTTGGTGTCGGAACACAAAGAACTATATGACACGACATCGATTACAAAAATTACTTGCTCTCTTCTTCTGAGTGAAAAGCGATTGTCAGAAGTGTAAAGTTGCGCAGCGCCACCTTGTGTACTGGGGTATTTGTGTTTTACATTAAGCGCCATCTAATGTCAGGGATTGAATTTGCATATTCACTCGACTCATCGTCAGCGAAAATCGCTTGGGTGTAAACACAGAAAACGCGTTGAAAAACGCTGGCGAATAACGTGCGCCGATATTCTTCCCGGTGTGTACGGGCCTTAAGGCTATACATATGTAAAAACAGGCATAAATGTTGACTATTATACTGACAATATAACATTGTGTTTTGGAATCACACACACACACACACACACACACACACACACACACACACACACACACACTCACGCACACACGCACACTCACACGCACGCATCATACATGCATGAGCCTTAGTCAGGCTTTAGTTCAACAAATCACTCCAATAGTGTTTTTTGATTCACAGTATGAAAAAAAAACAGAATGGTTTGCACTAAATGTGTTGACCAGTTTGTTTAGCAGGTGAACAAAGTTAGTTTGTCCTTTCGCGGCCTTGTTGTAGTGGTTATCTAACCACAACAACTGGACCCATGGTTCAGCTAAACAAGGGGAGTCTTGTTTTTGTCACCGACAGGACCAACTGAGCGAAGTTCTGCTCTCCATTCAAATCAATGTCACACAGGAAAACAGGCCTGCACTGTTTGTCAAGTCTGAATAAGTGTGCATTTACAGACTTGTACAGTGTAGTTCATGTAGGCGTGTGCATGCGAAAGTCAGACTCATAACTTCCTGCCCACGTTTGCCAGTTTTATACAGCATTGCACGCCGGTTGCCATTTCCCTCCATTACATTGTCTCCGTTCATGAATGAGGGGTTTTGTTTGGTTTTTCCTCTGACTTTCCAGTGTTAGCCGTTTTCGCTGGCTCTCTGTTTCCTGGCTAGAACCTTGGTGATTTTTTTCAGCTTAACTTTGCAAAGGAAATGATTTTTGACTCCGAGGGATGGGAGAAGACGACAAACAAAATTTATCCCACACTTGAACCCTTTGTGGCTCACACTAAAGGTTTCAAAAAGTATAATATGTTGCCAGTTTTCTGTTTCCATGACTTTCCACTACAACACTAACTAAGGTCCTTATAAACATCTGTGGTTACTTCAGATATTAAATAACTGATCTTGGAGTCATATTCCACTTTCATGTGCAAATGCTTTACACCAAAAATACATTTCTGTTTAAACTATGCAGGTTACACAAAAATCACACATCTCTATGCAATAAAAGAAACACTATCTCCTATAATTATTATTTGTTACCCATATTCATTACATTGTAAACTATTGCGGTAGACCAGCTTCTATCTGTACCTTAATTTCCTTCTAAACACAGCATTTTAACTTTTTTAAACCAACCTCAGACACATGCAGGTGAACACACAAGACAGTGTTTTTTTTTTTTTGATTCATAAAAGGTTGTCAGGGCACATCACATCACTTAAGCCTGCCTATCGAAAGCAGGAGTACTGCTTCCAACACTAAGCCACAGCCAAAAAACAAACGAGCAAAACGACACAGGCGATGGTTTACAGCCATTTATCCAATTAGCTCTTGAATGAAAGAGAGGGCAGAATTACCTTAGTTCTCCGAGCACAAGGTCACTCAGTGGTGAATATGTGACCACAAAGTGAGATGCGAGTTGTTGTGGTCAGGCAACGGGAGATGTTTTGGGGCAATATAGGGGTGAACCAGAGTGTTCTGGTGCCTTGTCGTGGTATGTTGACAATTATTGCACGGCGAAAGGAAATTACTTGTTCCAAAAAAAAGGGGAGGGAGATGGGAAATTCTGGAGGGAACTAAGTGGCATAATGAGAGTGTGAGTCAAACTGTTTTTGTCAATACAGAAATTGGTTGCTGGAAAGTGGGCTCACTGTGGGTTCAGATTGAGTGAACACAAGGTCAGCCAGAAAGTGATACTGGTGCTGCATGTAACAAGCTCAGCTTACCTTCTTCTTGCTGCAGTATATCTGCCATTTCTTCTCATCAGGTAGTGCAAACATGGCCTCCCTGTTCTTGTCTGTAAGATCCAGTTCATCCTGCATGAAAAGTTATAATTATGAGTTTAACTCAAAGAAAACAAGGGCCAAAGATTTATGTGTTCGAAATCAACGTGACTTTTTGAATATTTTCTCCATCACAAATTGTAAAACACAGGTTAAAAACAAATTTTCAACAAATACTTTCAAATACCAATTCCAACTATAATTAGACAAGAGGAATTGCTTTCCTTTCATCAATCAATTATTAATTCAGATAAGACAAATAAATAAAAACATTTAAGAAATTGTGCTGATTGCCTCTTAAATTCTGTCTTGAGCATGACAGGTCTACAAGAAAAAATATTTGCAAATGAAACAATGTAGTGTATAATATAATCACCTGTACACAGAAGACACAAACATAGTTGATCTATTGATCCATTTGTAACAGGGTGGAATCTAATGTGCAACCTTCCCTGTGTCTGACTAGAGATTAAGGACTGTTTTAATATTCACCCCACTGCTCTGCTCAATTCTGCAGCTTGGTACAAGGAGCCTCCTGCACCTTTTGAAATGCATATGAGTCCAGGAAATAAATCTGTGTGCCACAGTGGAAAAAGTAGAAAAAGGGAATGGATAAATCAGGATTTAGGGGAGAGAAAAAGAACGAGAAAAGAGAAGTAAAGGAAGTGTGAGAAAAATGAAGTGATGGAAAAAGTGTAGATGCTAAAAAGCGGGTGTAGATAAAGAGGATGCAGAGCGGCTTTGTGTAGCGCTCAAACTAATCTCATCATAATGGCTGTGCTGCCATGATGTCAGCCAGAAGTGCAGGGCCCCCTAAGTGAAGATGGCTACTGGTGCCAGAGGTGGGGGTCCCCTAAGCTGTTCATTGGAATCACATGGCTTGTTTTCATTCATTCATCTGGATGTGGCAGGCTGAGGTGGCTCACAATCCACATATCCCAACACTAAGGAATGACATCATCTCCCACTCTGGTCTTTCAGCAGGACAACCAGGGGCTGCATTATTGTGGCTTTGGGGGAAAAAAGTAAAATGTGAAGAGTGTGAACTTCAAGGTGGTCTAACACAGATAGAAATTCAATAAAAAAAATTAAATAAAAAAAAAACACAAGAGAGCTTTCAAATCCTTGTTCAAAGCATTCTCCTGGATTCAATTAATTGCTCTAATAACGAGCTACTTCTGTGCTTCTGTAAACCCTTGCATGCATATGTACTCATCAATAGAACATCTTGCTGCAGCAAAGTGTTTTTTAATCCAACTTTGTCTTCTGCTACAGACTTTAGCACGGACTTGTCAAAGATGTCGTTGCTGATAGGAGTCGAGTAGGAATGAGATCTTTGACTTTAAACGTATGAATGTGTAAGAATGTGCAGTGAATGTATGTGGTGTTGGTCGGAGAGGCCGTAGGCGCAGAATGGCTGCCACGTCTCTGTCAGTGTGCCCCAGGGCAGCTGTGGCTACAGTTGTAGCTTATCATCACCGGTGTGACTGTGTATGAATGAATAATGGACGACCTGTAAAGCGCTTTGAGTCCCTGAGAAAGGCGCTATATAAATCCAACCCATTATTATTATTATTATTATTATTAAACCAGATGTGAGCGGAGTCCACAGTCCTTGTACTCTTCATCTAACCAATGCAAGGCTCTCAATCTAGGCTCTATGAGGATGGGGAATACTTGAGAGAAGGGTATACATCAGCAGTGCAGTTAGGTTTTAGGTGTCTGCAAAGCTTCTTGTAGGAAAGAGCAGCTCAGCCACACCAGGAAGATGTTGTTACATAGGAAATTCCATTTAGAAATGGATCTAACATTACATAAGTCTTTATATAATGTTTAATGTGTGAGCATAGAATAGAGCCAATGACAAGTCAAATAAGTGAGAACAGGAAGCAAAGAACTGAGTGGCAGGTCAGACTAATGCAAGATTCCAGGAATTGCTTGTTTTATAAAAAATAATGGAGGGTGGTTTAAAATGTCATATGGATAATATGTTTTTACTTTTCTCTGTCTTATTTAATGTGCCACCGTTTCCTTCTACTACATAGTGTGCTCAGATATCACGTGGCTTGCCCTCATGACCCAACCAACATCCAAGAAACATGCTGCCTGTCCACTAATCTTCCAAAACAAAACCAAACTCCCTTTGGCTTTACTGTGTAAAACTCTCCTGATCTGGCCCTCAGCTCTTTCTTTCACTGTTTCCATGAAGAATTTATATAAACCAAAGCTAATATTGTTACACCTGCTGCTTCTGAGCGGCCTGGCCTATGGACCCCTTTCAAGTTTACTTTATTCCAAAGACTATTGAAAAAAAATGGACAGAACTGAACAATAACAAAAATTAATAATAAAAAATAACTGTTTTAGGTGATTTTATTTCATTGAACTGCCAAGAGAAAGTGGCTGTTCAGGAAGCAATGAAGCAACACTTGTACGGTATATATTGTGACATTAATCCTGTGTTAAAGAGTTTTAAAAGTGCATGTAAACACTTTACTCCAAATGGGCATGTGGCCTATCAAAAAATTTCACAAAAAAGGCACACACGTAAACAGATGAGAAAAACACAAAGAACTATGTTTAGATAATACTTTACAAAAGAATACTCACTCATTTTTAGACCAACAAAGACATATTTATAAGGTCACACTGCCATTGGGTATTCTGTTTGTCAGTTATTGGGCCCTGCCATGTCATTAAAAGTTTAGAAGAACAAGCTAGTTTACTGTAGCTTTTGACCGCACTTACGTGTGATGGGTTTACGACTCGCCAAGACAGTGTGTTACTGTTGATATTAATAATGATTACTGAACAAATGAGTCTTGAATATTAGGATTCAATGCTACAAACAAGTCAGGTTTAACAATTGTTTTATCCTTTTATTGGCTTAATGCTGTGAAATACCAAGGACACATAAATGCAGCATCAACCCCATAGTCCACTACTTAAGTTCTTTCTTTAGCATTTCTAGTCTATCTCTATTATTTGACATTACATACCACTAAGAAATGTCAAGGCTTTACATGCGTGCCTTATGAGAAAGGAAAACTGGCACCTGAATGTAAGCTGGTCCACAGGAAAAGGCTGTAAGTAAATGAGTAGGTGTGAGGGACTGACATGGGAGTGGGATTAGGTGTGACAGCCGATTGAGAAAGTGTCAGCGTGCTTCTATGAGGAAACTGCCCGTTGGTGTGGTCCAGGAATGACATCCTCTGTTCCGCATGGAGTCCATTAAAATGTCTTTCAGTCCCCTGACTGACAAAAGACAAATGCTATATCCTGTAGCAGTTTCAGGGCCAGACAGGAAGGTACAGGAAAGACAAGTGAGATGGCAGGAAGTCATAGGAAACCTCTGGGGAACTGGCAGGAAACATTATTGGCTAAATGATGCTAGAATTTTGTTACGTTTGTCAAGCTCTATATATACAAAAACTAAATGAACACACTGAGGAAAGGTCAAACTGACAATGTGTACTATAGAGCTGCATTTATATTCCTATAAATTACACTGTAGCTCCCACTGTTTAGCAGCATTCTGATGAGTCAGAATGCTCCCTTTCTCAAAACAAAACTTCTATGATGAGCTTGGCTCTGGACAGAGAGCAGGAGGAAAATGAAGAGGAAAAGAAAAGGTGCATCCCAGGGCATGCACCGGGGAGGAAACTCTCCCAAAGGCACAGAGGGTGGAGGTCACATTAAGGATTTATAAAATATAATTGTGGGGAACATCAGCAAAGGATTTACGTTTGAAAAAGTAATTTTCCTGGAAACAACTAAATTAAAGAGACTAATTTTACCATCACATCTTTAGGAACTAAATTTATGCGAGGCCACAAATTGTGATTGGAAGTCATTTCGAATAGATAGATGGCAGACACTGAACATCTGGACCACTGCCCAGAGTGGTTGGATTAAAACTGGCCCAAATTGCGAGACAGAGGCAGAATAACGCATCAGCATTGGCCAAGAGGCAGACAGACAAAGCAGATAGAAAATCAAGATGGGCAGGGTGGAGAGAAAGCAAAGCACTCTAATCTAATGTCTGCCAATATCCTTGCCAGATGTTGGCCTTTTGCACTCTAGTCTACTGTGCCAATTTGTCCAGACTGAAAATTACACACTTATCTCAATCACAACATTATAGGGTAAAACGGGTGAAAGATATGTCTGAACAGTTTCAATTACTTGATAAACCTATCAATTCTCTGATAAGAAAGCACCATTTGTCAACCAGTGCAAATCAAAGACATGCTGAGTTACACCAGTCCTCCTTCTAGTAGTCATTATTTTTAATTCTATGCCACATTTACATCCATTTTTTGTTAAAAGCTGGGTCCAAGAAGTACAAACGTGCTGACACGTTATGACCATTTGCAGACCTGTCCACAATGAAAACAATCTGAGCAATACATTGCTGAGTGGTTGAACAGCTTAATTTTAGTCTTGCTGTCCCCAAACAACCTCACACTTTGTTTTTTCCTTTAAAAGGAACCAAAATTACTTTTTGGTTTACCAACTACCAACAACGGAAAACCATGTCAATTTCAGCTGTGCGCAAAAGTACATTTATAGATGAAGAGTTATTAACAGGAAATGGTCTGATAAACCATATTAAAGCTGTCATTGCACTGAAAGGACAGCCAAGATTTAGCCATGAGTGCAACAAGTTTGTGTCTAATTCTAATTCATAAAACAGAAAGGCATGGTAGCTATCAGGAAACTATGTGGCCAACTCAAAATGTGCAGCTAAATTAATGTTACTGTCTGATGTGGTCTGTCAGTAATGCATTTAAATCAGTCAAGATTGCTTCCAGTAAAATTTTACATTGGAATGGACGAATTTTACATAGAAATTTCTATTTGAGAAAGTATAATGGATCCCATACGTTTATACTGTGTGTGTTTCTATACCAATATGCTAGATACTCAAAACTGGTTTGGGACAGTTTTAAAAAAGACCCCTGCTTTTTCTCTGAATCCAAAGCATTTTGAGAAAAAAAAAAAAAAAAAAAAAAAAAGAAAAACATTACAACAATACATTTTTAATACTTGTTGTGATTGATGCCCTGCCCTTCACCAACACTAAGGGCAAGCAAATGTTCTCACTCCAATTCAAAAGAGTTAGAAAAGCTGAAAAAAGACAGAGCAACAAAGTGACATTATGGCACAAACAGCTTCCTGAAATATGCCTGTGACAAAACAACATCTTCCATTAGTAGTATGAGTTAAGTGAACACTGTGCAATATCTTCATAAAGTGAATATACTATTATAGACATGCAGACACATGGAGGTAGTTTACTCCTCCGTTTGGCCCAGATCTGTCGCTCCCACTCTAGAGGCTCCATTCAGTCTCATGCTCCTCCTTAAAAAAGCCTTTCATAACAGTAACCCCTGTCTCCTGTTGCCACGGAAACACTCACTGTTCTGTTAGTGCCTATTATCTTTATTTCTGTAGCATAGATGTCAGCTCTAGGAGACAGTGACACAAGATTAGGATCCATCTTGAGGTTTGGTTTTACATATTTTTGTCAGTCATCTGCAGCGACACTAAAACAGATGAAGAGGACCAATAGAAAGACAGATGAACATCATTAACAGATTGTGCAGTGGCTCATCCAATCTAAGCAAACATAAATCAAACTGTCAAGGCTCAGTGATTATCATATTAATTTATATGACAAACTTTCTATCAATAGCCTTTTAACAACTAGTGCTACATTTAATAATAATATGCCACAGCACCACATAAACAACACCCACAAAGTGAGTAAACACAACGGCACTATCACACGTATCTCCAATAACCATCTGAAGAATAATCTATTTGCAACATGTGGACAGGCTCAGATCCAATAAGAAAATGCCAAATCTTCTTCCCTGGGATCACAAATCTGCAAGTTAAGAGGTTTTGAAATCAGAGAAGGATCCTCTTTTTCTCAACTGTTTATTCTTGTAGCTTAGATATTTATTTCAGAATTAAGTAAACACACTTCTGTCAAACTTCTTCTGACTTTTGACAAACATTTTTGCCTGTGAGAGAGCTTTGGCGTTGGTTGCTTTTGGGTGTAAACAATATTTCCAAATTTTGTAGAACACAAATTTGCTGGTGTTGAGACATACTAAACGTCAACTTTAATGCAAAAATGCAGTTAAGTTTAGGACAATTAGCTGGACATTAAGGACATATAGGACAAACATCTGCATTGATAAAAGGTAATTAATTTTCTATCTCAAAAGGGAATTTTACCTAATCCCCAGACTGGACTCTTGAGCAATGAAGAGTGATATATCCTGCAGGTGGTGAGGTTTAGCATTCCCCTGAAATGGACAGTGCCAGAAGCAGTCCTGTAGCAATGCTGTTGAACATATTGGTAACAGAGCAAAAGAGTGAAGAATTAGGTTGTTTTTTTTAAAGGAAAGAGCTGGAGACAGGAAGTGAGCAAATCAAGAGACAGAAACAGCAAAGCCTTGTTCCAGTGGCCAGCCTGCCTGGCAGCTGAATACCAAAGCACTTTGCTGGACTCTGACAGCTGTGTCCTGATCCCGCCACACACCATGGGTACATGCCAAGACAGCCAATCTGGCAGTGATACAGTGCAGTGTCCTGAGCCAACAGGAATGATTCTACTATGAGATAGGAAATACTCTAAATGCAGCACATAGGGAAAATAATGAACTTTGAAATTCATGGAATGGAGGATTATGGGGTAGCTGCAGTGTTTTTCCCATCTTATTCATCCAATAAGATCTGCAGAATCCAATTCCAAGTTCAGTCTATTTAAGAAACTACAACAACTTGCTCAACACAAGAAACAAAACATATAGTACATGGAATTGAGAAAGTCATATTTTGGTATGTGACTGTTTGTTTTTTTGAGTGGCACCTACTGTGGCACCGATCTAAAGTTAAATGGGTAATATTGTGTTTTTATAAAGAGCATGTAACAGGTTTCTTTTCAGAGATTACATGCTCTCATGTCTTTTATGTACTCACCACTAGTTCAGAGAATCGTGCATGCAGCTCTTCAGCTGGCGGCATGGGTGCACTAAACTCCAGCAGCTGCAGTGGGACACTGTCTTTCAGGTTGATTTCCGGGGGCTCGCTGCTGCCGAAGCAGCAAAGAAAGCCCAGGCCTGGCCGTGTCCTCTTCCTGGGCGGCATGGTGGCGGTGTTAAAGCAGGTGGCAGTGGTGCTGCTGTACACCAAAGGTAGAGGAGGGGGCCAAGGGGCAGGGAGGGGGAGTGGAGAGGAGGCCCTGGTTGCTATCTGGGGGGCATGATCTGAAAGACAAAACAACAAACAGTAACGTTACACCCATGGCCACAGTCTCCCTGTACTGTGCATATTCACAAATTTGAGAATACAATGCAGTTTAATATACATAATCTCCAACTCGCTACATCATCTTTACAACATCTACTGCACACTGTACAGCCTTGAACCATTTGGAAAAAAAAGATGGTCCATAGGAAATGGAGAAATTTATGTTTCTGCAGCAGAATGTTAAGAATAAATGCAGAAAGCTACAACAGCAGGATTACAATACAGGCTAAAGCCAAGAGATTAATTAACCTGAAAGACATTACCAAAAGTAGCAATGTCAGTTCAAAATAAAGAAAAGTCCTTTTACCGAGTGATAAATCATCTTTATCCTCCTTATTTTGCCTACACAAACAGTGCCTGTGTAAAAATGTGTTATTTTAGAGCAAGTGCAGCAGGGACCGCTGTCATTTCCTTGTCTTGACACTGGTTGGTTTTATGCTCTGACAAAGGATCCTTGTCAGTGAGGTACAATGGTGCCCATATCCAGTGTGTTTGTGTGAGGAGACGTAGCGCTGCCCTAGCAGTGCACTCTGGTCTTGAATGAGCCAGACACTAGGCACACTTTGTCTGTAGTGGATGACACACAAAAACCAAGGCAGATACCTAAATGAGGCATGACACCCTGGAGGATTTCCTCTTTGCTGTGAAAAGAATATGGGTGGTCTGCAGTATTGTATGAATAATGCACTTTGTTTGCATTATGTTATATCTTATCAAGTACACACAATTGTGAGCACAAAGCCACAGCAGCTTAAAGCTTATCCAAGTTTCTCTGTAGTTTTGGGATTTTGTGAATGGACCACAAGCGTGTTATGCAAATATCTTGGACATGAAAATCCATAGAGCTCTTAAAGAAATAAATCTATTTTGGAATCATGAATATGGATCTTAATATAATAATGTTGATGTCAGCAGGTCTGAAAGAATGAAGTTGCAAGGGGGCTGTAAACAACAGAGGTCAGCAAAGCTTATAAAGTCTCCCTAACCATAATCAGTCTGTTTTCAGTATCATCATGCGTTCAGTAGAAGTGCATCTTCATTTCAGTCAAACAACATTGCTTGCTCAAATAGACAATGACCTTTTAATGAGAGGAAATAGTGACTCTGAAGGCAGCCCGCACTATCAACAACTGATCCCACCAAGCATTTTTCATATTATTACATGGTTATAGTTTGGTGTAAAGAAGAATACTCTTGTGTTTAATACAGCATTTAAATGAGTCAAGCTACAACAATATGCTAGATCTTGACTGAGCAAGGCTAACTGCCATCACTTTTACACTCACAGCGTAGGAGTTCTCACTGCAGTGTCTAAAAATAGATGGGTGGTAAATTCTTTATGAATGCACAGGACTTAAAAGGGGGAAAATGAAGAGAAAACACCACATTTCCATTTTGCCCTTTGCTTATTTGCTTTTTCTAACTCGAAAGCATGATTACAGAGTGATACCCCACTACAAATCAATAAAAACATGATAAATTAAGAAGTTTATATGCAATTTGCTGAACAACTGGACACTATCGAAGTAACTCATTTGACTCCAGAAGTCTTTTCTTTATTCTGTATGATCACCCAGTTTTAGAGCCGTTGCATCAGTGTGCTGTATGATAATTATAGTACATACAACATCTTGTAAATGTGAGCTGGGGTGAGTTGCATGTGTTATGCACCGCCAAAGCTACTCTGAAGGTCTCCGTTTTGAGCCAACTTAACCTGCTCGACAGCTGGGGGTTAAAAATAATTCCCTACTTTTTCCGTTTGCTTTGTATTGTTATATGCCTTTCAATTACTCAAAAAGGTAAACTGCTAAGAATGCCAGAATAATCATAACCTAGCACACAGCACACTTTATTTTTACAGTGTGTCCATACAAATGCTTTGCACCTGCGATTGAAGTGACACTATATTAATTCACATAAAACTTTTTGGGGAAGTAAATATTTTTGTTCCAGTGGAAAATACTTAAGACTTACAGAGACTGCTTTCATGTTTTCTGTTTTTGTTCCTATAAGATAAATTATGACTTAGCGATGCTCTCTATGGCAGCACTTAGTTAGTGTTTCTGTGGACAGCTGGTGGAGTCTAATGGAAAGGAGACCACTCAACAGGGGTTTAAAACCATTCAGCAAAAACACGACCTAAACCTCCTGTCCGGTCTCGTGTGTGCCTCTCTCCTCACTCTCCCATAGCAGCCCATGTGCAGCCAGTCCTCACTCAACACTGTTTCTGCTGGCCCTCATCCAGCCACTGCCCACAAAAAGTAGGCCAAGGAATTTCAAATACACTATAGCATTGACTGTCTAGAGAAACATAAGGAGGAAGCGACATTGGGAGCCGTGTGTTTGATTTGACCTCTGTGGCTGTATTCTAGTCACCACACAAACACAATACAAAATGACTGTGTCCACTACCATATGTTCCCATTGTTCCTCTTATCTTTCACTTTCTCACATTATTCCTCAATCCCCCGCTTCTTTTCAGGGTCATTGTCAACTTCCATTATGCTCCTCAATAGACTGATATGGCATTTAGCTCAGTTAACCCCATTCTGATAAGAACATTTGTCTCTGCTGGTCCCTTTCCTCGCATTTATTGGATATTGCGCATATGTTCTCACTCTCCTCAAGTGAAGAAGAATGAATGGTCAGTGTCTGTCTTTAAGGTGTACCCCGCTTCATGCCCTTAGGCGCTGAAATAGGCTCCAGTCTCCAGCAACTTGCAACTGTTGAAGCAGAAGATTAAAAAGAATATAGCTAGACCAAACGGTATAAAACAGGCTCCCAGCAAAAAACACAATCCAAAAGGGAAGTGCAAGTAATGTCAATGACCCAAAACCATTTAGGATGTAATGATTCACTCAACTCGCAATTTGAGTCACAATTCTGATCTCATGATTCGATTTTGTTATGATTTTCTTTTATGAAATGACAAATTAGAAGTGAACAAGTGCCTTTTTATTATTTCACAAATCAGGGCTTCAGACCAACTTTTTTTGTCACCGTCCCAGTACCGGCCCAAAAGCCAGTTCCAACAGTTCCTAAGTAAATGTCAACTGTCCCCATATTTTTTTTAAATATAGGCTAATGTTTGTCCATTTTTAAGTATATAAATAAATGTAAATAAAAGTCTACATACAATCTAACTTGCCTATAAGGCTAGGTATTTGGAATAAGTGTATATTAACAAAGTCAATACAAATTCCCCAATAAATCTCACTCTGTTAATTATTTTGTGTTTATTACCTAAAATCCACTTTAGATCAAACCTAATAAAAAAAATAAAACAGTAGAACTTAAACAAATAAAGTGTTTTGATAAATTGCTATCTTTTTAATGTATTTTCACCCATTATTTATTAATAATAACAAGAATGTATTAACAGTAATAATGTGAGGACCAGGAGTACTTCACAAAAGGACCGGATTTAGTGCGGGGACCTTAAGTTGGAGACCCCTGGTCTTTACTCTCAGTGGCCACAGCAAAGACACGGAAGGCAGCTCATGATCCACCAGAACATTGTTAAATCTCTCGGAAAAGGATGGGCCTAACAGATGAACAGTTAGTTTAAGTTGGGTCTGACTGTGTTATAAAATAATAACTTATGGCTCAGAGATGAATCAGACCTGGGACAACAGCTTCCGTTTAAAGTTTAGCCTCTCTGCTAATACAGACTATTGCTCACATGCTCTAACATTTCCGTTACTTTTTGTCCGTTTTGGAGAAAGTAAAGCTCAGCCTCAGACACAGACTTGTTTTTGTTGCGTGCTGGTTAAGTCCCGCTTGTTAAGGACCTGTCTGTGCAGCAGCAGAGAGCCACAAGTGAACTGACTTATGCTAAAGTGGATTTATTTATGCTGCCACACCTCTGATTAGAATGAGGATGAGACTTCCTCAATATCAACATCCTCACTCGTCGTTGCCATGCTACAAACTGCAACAACTTGCTGAAAGCGAGTTTACAGTAAACAGAATGGCCCCTGTTGTTCAAAACATGAATCGTGATTCAATTAACATCTCAACTGACTGAATATGTCATATATGTTTTTTTGCTTAACAATGTTAATTCAAGCATAACCCTCAGTTGAACCCTGTTCCTTAAGTCCATGTTTTGCAGCTAAAATCTATTTTCTGACTTATAATCCAATATTAATTCAATTTTAAATACATTTTTGTTTACCGTGCATGCTTCTCTTTTCCCTTTGACTTCATTTTTCATGCACACTGTCACAAATCCAGAACGCACGACTTGGAAAACTTCCCACACTTCCTTTCTTTCACGGCTCATCACTAGGAAACATATGTGCTTACAGGAACAGGAAACTATCACTTAAAGAGTGAATTTGTCTGTGCTAAAACAACACATTAGTATGTGTAAAATTTTTGAAAATTTGTCACATCAAAATGCTTGACCGATTTAGCAAGCTTCTGCAAACTGCAAATCGCAACTTCTCATAGTAGCGGACACGCCCACCTTAAGATCCATGCACATGCAGTGTTAGAATACTCACACACCTCCAGCCCTTAAGCAGAGAGGAGCCTGCACACTATTTGATGAGTCTGAGGGAGAGAGGCAGGGGATATAGGGAGATACTGCTGCCACTTTTTATTCAGCCCACTACCTCATCGACTCTTCCCCAGCGCCGGGAAGTAGGTCAATGGAAGAGAAGGAGGAGGGGGAGGCTGAGCAGAGAGAGACAAGCTGCCGCTGCTGCTGGTGTGGGACTAAGTGAGGTGGATGTATGTATGCATGTATGCAGGGATCAGTCTTTCAAACATCTGTGCCTGCGTACCCGGGATTCTCTTAAACATCGGTCACAAGACAAGAATGGATGGAAATCAAATTCTTGTACTTAGGCTGATTCAAATTACAGCTGCATCATTTTATCAAATTTTCACATCATCTGGTCTTTCACCTTTATGTAGAGCTTTAAGTAAATGCATCGGTCACAAACCTGCAGGATCAGAGGCAGCCACTATGGTACTACAAAAATTAATCTAAATAATCCAGCATAATGGACATCTGCTTCAATATTATAGAGGAGGAGAAGAAACACAACTGGTAGACACAAATAGAAACTTCAAAAAAGGCACTAAATAAAAGATCAGAGAGAAGCCAGAACCACACATTTCTCTTTAGCGTGTGCTCACACAAACATACACATGACTAACCTCTGTCTGGTCCCCACAAATAAGGGACCAGTCCTTCTTATGCTGAGCTGTGAAAAAGTGGGTTTATATAAACACCCACTTTTAATGGGAAAGCAGTGCCATGATGGAAAGATGGTCTTCAATGCTGGTGTCAAATGTTGGCACATGAAAGCATCGAAAGGAAGTTAGAGATCAGTGGGATTTCAGTGTCTGCTTGATGTGGTGACACTGATGTAAATAGTGACCATAGCGACAGGGGTGTGATGTGTGAAGACAAACAAAATACTACTGGAGTTACTCAGCATAAGAAGGGCCCTACTGATTAAAGATTCATGTATAGTAGCAGAGAGGCAGATTTGTAGATTTAAATGAATTACAAAATAAACATGCTTGTTGGTCACTATGGCTGTAAACTTGAATAAAGAAATCTTATGTGTCCCTTGACATGGAAGTGAACTACAATCATTCATTCATTTGGCAAGAAATAGCTATTGAAGCCATTCACTGGGCACATAGAAGCCAAGCCACTCTTTGTATGCTGTTGCCCCAGACTTGCCCTCTCCAACATGCCCTCCCTTTCCTTTCCCATGTCTGCTCGTCTGTACGATGACTAATGAACCTTTTCTATGATTCACTTCTCACTGGCACCAAGCTAAATCACCTGGGACACTAAAAAGCCCATTCCCCCAGCCACACTCCATCAGTCAAAGGCTACTACAATGCTTGATATAATAGACAAAAGCATAACTGGATGAAAAAACATTTTATTTAAGCTTGACATAATCATTCAAGCATGCATGTTATTTGTATGTATATTTAATCTTCATCTGTGTGGTCTATATTACAGTTTTTGAATATTTTATACAGAGTTAAAAACAAATAGCATTCAAATTAGGCATAGAAATTGAGGAATGCATTAAATCCCTTGTCCAGCAGAGACACTGGCATTCCTTATGTGTGACATCACCAATCTACTAGAAGACTCTGTGGTAAACTATGCATTAGTGACAAATCATCAAAGCAGGGGCGGAATTTCCTGGCCAGTCTGATTGAAAACTGTGTGGGACTTTATGTTGGAAGAGAAGCATTAAACAGGCTTGGATAATTTGTGGCAGGATTTAGTGAGAACAACGCTGCTGAGGCTAATTGTCTGCCAAGGGTAAACACACAGAGGTACCATTTGCTGCTTCTGCTAAGCTTGTTTTGCCCTGCGCTGTATCTGATATTCATGTTTGCTGCTATTTTTAGTTACAGCATGGTGACTACCTAAAATATGTCTGGCCTCAAAGCACAAATTAAGAAAGCGCAGCTAATGATTCTAGAAATAATTTGTTTCCTGAACTGCATGTGTCAAACTAACCCAATAACTGATAAGAGCTGTCTGCGCATTCATTGTGCCTACGTGCATCCTTCAGGAAAGAGTCAAGCATCGGAGGATCAAGAACACACCCTTTCCTTTACTCCCTCTCATTAAACTATTCATTCTAAGCACCTTCATTCTTCTGCTTCCACAATCACTTCCTTTCTGTCTTACAATCAGATTGGGAAAGCTGGAAGGATGAGGCAGCTGAAAATCTGTCAGCTGTGGAACAGGCTTAGGTGTTGCCCTGGGTATTGATGGGAAATATTGTCTGACTCACTGGGGCGTTAATTATGCAAGCTCGCAAAATACATAAGACTTTTTAAACAAACACAATTGAACATGCTTCTCACCTTTATGATAGTTAACTCTTCAAACTTAAACAACCTAAACAGAACTATGTTAAGGAGAGGGACCAGGCTAATAATAGCAGTACATAGAGCCAGACCACAAGCAGGAAATGAACTACGCTAAATACCGCCACATTAAATGCTCACAACCTCTATTACTATTAATTACTTTAATAGTCTGAATTTAATAATGATGTCTAAACAGTTCCAGACCCATCTGTAAGGCAAATTAATCTCATCTGGTCAAAGGAATTTTTCATGTTCGATTGTCAAATGGCCAATAAAATAGACAATGATTTCCGTTTGTTCAGGTTTGTACAATGAAAAAAATATATAAATATATATAATATAAAAAAAAAGGTCCTGTAACTTCAACATAGAGTCATTAATCACAGACAAATCCATATTGCTTGACTAACAATGAGACAGCAGCTCTCTCCAATGACCATTTTTCAATATCCCATAGTAATATCCTAACACTGTCAACCTTTTCATAGTCAAGAAATCCCAAAGGTCTTATTGGCTTGGAGCCTTATTTAAAATAAACATATAAGCACTGTTGGTTTTAACAGGGCCATGAGGCACTGTAACCTACCTCACCCATAAAGAGGAAATTCCTCATCTTAACCACTGGAAAAAAAGGAGGGGGAGACGTTTTCCAATCCTCAAGAGATGTCATTAATGGCCATTTAATTTAGGCTGATTAATAAAAAAAATATATATTTTTCCTGATTTGAGTCACATTTATAAATCATAAAGAGCTAGGGTATCATTACAACTTTTATTTAAATTCAAATTTTACTTTGATCAAAACCAATGTAGCATCTGCAAGCAGCAATATATGGGCTTCAAGATCATGAACAGTTGTAAATAGAAGCAAATTATTATAAACATGTTAAGCCTCTTCATAGAAGCCACAAACCACAAACAAAAGCTGCATTAGCAAAATAATAACTTCGAAGCGGTGCAAAAGAAGCAACATAGTTAAACAAATGAGCTCCACAAGATGCACAGAAACGGTCTGAAAGGGTTAAATGCCAAAACCTGACGTTTCCTTCATGTTTGCTTGAGTTCTACTCTAGCTCACTTTTTATTCATTTTTTTTATTCATTTTGGCAGACGCTTTTATCCAAAGCGACTTACATTGTCCTACAGTAATTACCAGTGTAACAGTCACTGGAGACAAGGTGGGTTAAGTGTCTTGCCCAAGGACACAACGACAGTATGAACTGTGGGGAGAGTGGGAATCGAACCAACTACCTTCGGGTTGAAAGACGACTGCTCTACTGAGCTACTGCCGCACCACTCATATTGTCCATTTCCAAAGGGCAGCTAAACGTACTCGAAAAAAAAACTAAACAAATGTCAACAACAAAAAAAAAAAAAAAAAAAAGAGCACAAGTCTTACCAAATAAAAACGTCAGCGTTAAAAGCACAGATCCACAGTTGACCCACTTCTCCACTCGACGATGGGCCCATCTCTGTGAGCCACATCTCAGCTCATCATGTAGCTGGATCACTGGAGTAAGTGTGCTATTAATACTGGAAGAGAGAAGAAACGCCATGCCACATTCCACAGGCTCTAACATTCCCACATATTAACAGGACTAGGAATGAAATTCAATACTTAATATCCCTTGACCCCCAAGCGCCACTGTACTGTCACATTGTTTTGCTTATTTCACAGAAGAGGAATGCATCACAGCTCAGGCCAACTAAAGATATCTGGGTATAGAGTTGATGCTCTACTTCCCAAGGATACCACAGTCACTTAGTAAATCTCATCTATCAGTACAGTACATTTATCCTAATTACACAGAGGGGCTTAAGGAGATACGACATTAGTCAGTGACGATCAACTATGCCAAAATATAAAAGCTCACAATATGTCTATGGTAATCCTACCTTTCATGTATGTTGTGCTAAAGATTTAATGTGTCTTAAGTATCAGTGAGTTAAATGGGCTTTGTATTGTGCACTATTAATGACAGCTGGGTGAGAGGTCAACAGCTGCACTATTGAGGATATGGGCCTTTTGGGTAATGTCTGGAATGCTCTACTGAGACTGCTTTAGCAATACAAAGACATGGCCCTGACCAGAATTTTTTTAATAGCCTGCAGTAATGCTGCTCTTAATCCAGGCACTGTAAAGAGGAGATATGCTTACACATCATAAGCAGCAGAAAGTGTGTCACTGGCACAAATACAATAGTGCCACTTGACACTCGTCTGTGTGGGGACTTCCAAAGTAGAGGAGAGAAAGAGACATAACGCTCTCTACCAGACAGCAGTAAGAATCATCTGAAATAAATGATAAATGAATCCATATAGAAAGGCAGATAGGTGACTTTATGCATCTACATGTATAAAAATTGTTGTTTTTACTATTTCACTACCCTAATGAAGGAACAGATAAGTTGCTAGGCAAAGTGATTAAAAAGTCAACTGTTGCTCTAATTCTTCATTGCACTCACCTCTAATCCCAAGAGAGCAGTCCATGCATCAATAATGGTCAATAAATTATTAAAAGCCCTGAGAGCGCTGACGGCAGCACAGATTGAGCATGTGTGCTATGTGTGTGTCCTCAGTGTTCATTAATGTCCTGTCAACATACTGAATCTTTGAGCAAAGCCACTCTACTTGCCCTTCCCTGGCACACGTGAGACCCAGAGGATTTCCACTAGACCGGAGAGTAAGCCTTTAATGTGGTAGAAATGGATACTATTTTGTCCACAATGCACAAGACTTCAAAGAAAAACAGACATGACCTTTTGACATGAGCAGTGCTGCTCTTCAACTTTGAAACAACCCACTGAAAACAAATAATTACAAATTTGCTAAAGCCCACAAATGTTTATAAAAGATTTGAAAATGTTTTCTATCCGTAAAACAGCGCCAACCCTAAGTAGGCATTGCTAACTATTTATACAGGTGGAAAATAGCTAAGGCTGAAACATTGCTTTGTACACCGGACAGGTTTAGAGTCACTACAGACTTTCAACTGGGAGCAAGAAAAAAAAAAAAAACAGGACTCTCACAATTGCTCCAAACTAAGATAAGTTGGCATGTGTATTGGCTTCACATGAAAGACACTGTTTATAAAACGTTCTCAAACTTCAGAGTTTGAAAGCTGAGATGTCTTTAGAGGTTACTGGAAAACTCCTGTGCTTGTTCCATATTGGGATGGGTCGGGTTGTTGCTGGGAGGAGATGTAAAGCATAAATGGAATGTTTGGCTGCCAGGCCATTACTTACACTTCGGGACTGTCTATGTGATTGATGAACAGACGGGGAATGATGTAGAACACAGAAATAAGCCACAACCCTTAACATAGGACAACAGTCCCATCCTCTGTCGACTCCTTAAATAAATACTTAAACTTGCCTGAGACTTCACATGAAAACGTATCCATCTATTGCACAGTTTCATGCTATGTTTTGAAGTCCAATGAAAGCCAGCCAAACATAAATCCAAGACTAACATCAATAAGCCAAAATTCTGCTTTGTATAACGCACCAGCTCAAATGGGGGTAAAGGAAGCCATGCTGTCAACGCCGCTGGAGATAGAGTGCAAACATCAAGAGCACGCACAATTCACAACCAGACTTTTGCTGCTGTTTATTGACTATAAAGCCACTGCAGTAAAAGTGAGTGTTGTAAAATAGTGTCCTAACCTCCAATCACAACACAACAGAAATGGTGGTACTAGCTTTCCACATTGTCCATCAACTCCACTCAATCCAGCTTGTATAGACTTATGTTTATTTTATTGGCTGCAGTAGTCTGTGCAGAGGGATACAGTGAACAGACAGGCCAGGCTTAAACAGCTGTAGTCTGTTGAGTGTGTAGTCTCCTGCTGGGTGAGCACTGTAGCTATTACTCACAATGACCAGCAACGATTCAGGTATCAATGTTAAGATCAAGTAGCTCGTACTCACCCACAACACACAGGCTGCCTGGAGAGATGGATCGTCCCTGTGTTGTGTCAATTTTAAAAGAAAATGAAGTCAAGACTAATATTTAAAGTAGTCCAACATCCTCAGGCAGAATTTAAAGTTTGAGTTTCATGGTCCAAAATCCCCGGGCATTGCAGAGTCTGTTGGTGTTTCCCGGTCGCGCCTGCTGCGTTATGTCTGCTTCCCCGCTCCGAGGCTGTGAGCCGAGTTGTGGATTTCAGCTGACTGTGTGGAGAGCTGAGCTGTTGACATTGTCCTCTCTCTTTCTCTCTCCCCCTCCCTCCCCAGCTGAGATCACCCACCCCCACTCTCTTCAGTTTCCAGCTACAGCGCCTGCATGACAGCCTCAATGTAAACTGACTGAGGTGATGAACATGTGAATATATAAGCATGTTGGTATAGTATGCATGCTATATGCATGTCCCTACAGCGCAATGCCAAGGGTGACGGCAACATGAAAGGAAGTGACCCATGGCGCCCTGTGCTTCCCACCAACACCCTTACTCTCAATGTCAACTCCACCCAATACATTCCCTTGCTGTGAAAAGAAAAAAAAAAAAGTATTTGATGGGAGATAGCACGCCCAAAGGAAAACCCTTTTCCTGTCTCGTCATGTTATTGCCAGCACTTGCTCAAAATGATGCCCAGCACATGCCATGAATACAGAATTACTAGAAAAGCTTCATTAGTGTGGAACTCAAAAGATGCTTTGTTCATAAAACATTGGTCGGGCCTTGTCCTCTTCACTCCATTAGCACTGACATCAGGCATGTACGTGTATGATGTGTGTAAAGAAGGTGCTGCAGAGATTTGTATTTCATTGGCCTGGAAACAGAAATTGCTACCCTTGAAGCAGCAGAGGACATACCACATTTGCAATATTACCAAAGTTTAAAATACTGTAAAAAAAGAACTCCAGAAAAGTGTGTGCAATTCAGCCAAGCTGGTTAGAACCTTTATGATATATTTAAAAATCTCTTGATACCAAAATTACTGATCCGTCTCCAGGTAGAGACTAGATGACATTAATTATTTATTGGTGGTCATTTCTGATAATGGTTTTAGTTAAGCTTTAATTGAATACATTTGATTTTTGTCATGTCTTGCCGCTTTGTATCTGATGCCAACACCCACTCGAAGCAATTTCTGGAGCCATCGCATGGGCAACGTGGGAGTGATCATACCATTTGTCATATTTCTCCAGGGACCCAAGACAGATGTCACAGAGTTGGTGGTAGAAATCCCTGGGCGCATTCCTAAGAGAGCCCAAGAGATGCTTCCATTAACTCAAGGCTTTTAGTCTTTGCCGGATTATCCTAATAACAGGCACATTCAATTTGGCCTGTTTGTTTCATTTCTGTGAGTGGCGTCAGCTGTGCTTGCCCCCTCAATGTCTGCATCTTCCATTGTAAAAAACAGATGACTTGATGAAGGGCATTCGTGTATACCTGTATGGTGATGGTCAAGTGTTTATCTTACACTATCATCCATCACAAAATGGTATTTAAATTTGGTAAACTCTGAATTGGTTTGTTTTTCTTAGGGAAAACAGAGTTATAGGGCTATTGTTTAAAATTGTTATGGACTGCATGAATTTTGCCTTAAGAAAGAAAATAAGTAGGTTAGACACTTAACATCATCACTCTGTGTGCCAGAATGTAACCACAGATTGTGGCCTCTACAGACTTGACTTCAGGGAACTTGCGCCACCCCCTGAGTAATTCTTTTAAATAGAAGCTGCACTCGTGTTTACCCAAAGGGAATTGCATGAGATGGTAAAAAAAAAAAAAAAGCACTGAACTGACGGCAGAGTAAATGTAACGCACATGACACTTAAGGAAACCTGACACTTTAGGTTGGGTGCTTTGCTAAGATCTGTGAGCCATTAAATGACACACAGTTACATACAAGCGGCCAGTCACTTGTCCATCTGGTGGGGAAAGCTGCAGAGCTTCAGTTTCAGTACCAACCAAAGAACTCAACTCCACTGAGCACTACAAGCTGAACAAAAATTCACCACCATAGTTCCTGCAAACAAGGGCTAAATCTAGTCAGTTGAAAAGCACCCTGACCCTTGGTGGGAGTTGGACAAAAGGTGCATGGAATATTGGACAAGACACAATTCATTCAAGGTGGTCTTCCACATGCTCATAAACTATAACAGCCCCCAGATGACTCAGGTGAAAAGTCAAAGATAATAAAAGGCAAATAAATAGCTAAAAGCATGTAAAGTGCTGCTTTTGACCTGCATAAAGTCTCCAGGGATGTCTATGAAGAGTAGTGGTGAGGTTCCTCCTCCAGCCTGGCAGCTGCAGGCATGGTTTACGAGGTGTTGTTCCTTAATCTATTATTTAGGGTTTCTTTTGACCAGACAACCCTAACTTACATTTGTTTTGTTGGTCAAGGAATTCATTGTGGCAGCACTTACACAAAACCATTTCTTTCAGAAAAAAATTACCCTGGGATTCTTACACAAAGCCTTGTTCTTTGACAACATAAACACAAGTGTACATTTTTGTCCATCTATTTGTATATTGGCTATAAATCATGATATAGGGAAAAACTTTCAAATTTGACCATAGAAAAAAAGAATATGGTAGTAACGTCTCATTCTCGCCACTATGATTTTATAACAACATTCCTTATCTCTGTTATTTATCCACTTCTGTTCTAATTTACACTTAATAAATGCAAAACTTCTATTTCATTAACCCTTACTGAGTATTTCATCAGAATTGGCATTCATTTACAGTAAATGCTTATTTTGGGTGTGCTGTTGCAGCACTTGGCGCATGAACGGCTCCTTTGTCAGTAGGGCAGACTGGGCAGGGTCAAAGGCCACCCTGCTAGCCTGCTGTAGTACCTCTGCTGTCTGGGCTGTCTACTTGGATATGTGCCAGTTAAATGCCATCATGTTTGAACACAGCTTTACACATCCGACTTGTGACACGTTCACAATGTTGACCAACAGCAACAGTTTGAGCTGGAAGGCTAATTGATTTAGCTTATATGCATTTATTCCTTTTATTTATTTTTGGGATAAGACCAATCAAACCACTTAAAATGCAGCTGTGATGATTGTACTGGAAACACCAGTAGAGGGCCTTGACCTATCAAAACTTCTCACAGCTATATATGTGACTATAGTGCTTCCAGGTGTGTGAACGTTATAAAAGTGGAACTGAACAAATATTTATGTAAAAAGACTGAAATCAAAACCGAATGGCAAAGGCTTTACTTTTGCCTTTACCAGGTGTGGCCTTTCCAAAGCAAGGCTTATGTATTTCGTTTTTTTATATTGGCAACATGGGGACCTCTTGTTGCACTGTGTATGGTACAGCAGACATTATAATTTATCATATATTTGACTTTCATGGGAACCATTAAAATAGTAATCTTTTTAGAGAAGATTTTTCCTTCATAAGCTTGCTTTTCCATATGTTTAGCATTTTCTTTTCTGTTGATCTGAAAGCATGTAAATCAAAACTACTGCCTTCTCTAAAAACACTTAACACTTGCACATTTAAAGGCAGAGCAGACTGAAAAGTTTAATCACACTTTAAACAGGACTGGCAGTCCTTCCCCGCATGTGACATTCCAAATGCAGTGATGACAGTTTCTTTGGTCAGAATATGACCACATCTGGGAGTCATCTGCTCTAAAATGGGCCACAGTGAACAGGTCTACAGCCATGGCCTTGTGTCCTTTTTACTTGACCTTTGACCCCTCATCATGGCAGATTGCACTGCCTGAACAGTCATGGTGATGTTTAATACTAGGCCTTTCAACTTTATCATTTCAATGAAGGTAGAGCTTCAAAGACAGACACTGGATCTCATTTTTAATTAGCTAGTGACAGGCTGTGATGATAAGCTCGATGAAGTAAAAAGAACTCAGATGTGATTTACAATTTGTATAAAACTAGGACAGCATTAGCAAAAAATATCCTTTTTAAAAGGAAATGCAACAAAGCATCCCTCTTTTGTCTCTCAAAAGATTTTTATCACAAAACCAAAAAGAGGGACTGGCTTGATTAATCAACTGAGCCTTGACCACTTTTGCAAAAACTGGAATAAATGACAAACGTTTAAATCCTTTTCCGAGTACATCTACTACCAAGAATGATGGCTTACAAGTGTGTTTAGCTGCACTGCAAGTATCTATAAACTCCAGAGATGTCAGAAGAATAACAAACACTTCCTGTTTATCCTTCTATCCAGTCAGAACAGTCTGTTCTGAGCTGCCATTCATTCCAACATAAATCTGTGGTTATCATGCTGTTATCAAGGAAGCCACATGTATTTCAAAATTTAAAAAAGGGGAAATAGATTATAAATTAGCATTCGCAAGAATTTGTAGTCTACAAACTTGTAAAGCTTGAGCCTTGACAAGGGTATTGCGTTCCAGTCACAAAGACAGTTCATCTGTTCGGCTGCTTCTGATAGAATGGGAAGAGTCAGCCAGTGAATAATTGGCCCCCTAAGTAAAGAAGCCCCTTGCCCTTTTGTGTCCCCCAACTGAGACGTCAGTCACAATGTCCTGACACATGGACAGTTCTCTTGTCTGCATGTCATTTCTAATGCATATTAATGCGTATTGATGCATAAGGGCTTGGTCAGGACTTGTGGCTTCAGCTGACAGGCAACACTTATTCCCATCTCAAGAAAACAATCATTCATACAACTACACAAACAAAGTAAGCAGAGAATACACTCAAGCTAAAGATGAGCGTGGAGGATTAATTTGGCAATTCATTCAGTCCATCTATGCACAAAATAATCTTATTTTTAGTATCTGCTAGATGATTCTAACAAAAAGGAATGGCTTATTTAGACAGAAGGCAGATGAAAATGAGTTGTAGTTTAAGGGTACTGTATACTATAATCAGTGTTGAGAATAGTGTGTTGGAAACATGCAGTTAATGTCTGGTCAAGCTGATGCCATTAATAAAAAATAAAAAAAAGCATGCAACACTTAAAAATCTAACTTCAAAACTATAGATTATTAAAAGCTACCATGGAGGTCTGTACACTTCAAGAAAGCATCATTTCCATAAAATACACATGAGTTGGCAGTACCACAAAAAAAAACTGTGTAAACAGAAGTCTAAGTTGTAACTTTCCATCAAAGAGAACCAGTTGAGTGAATGAGAAAGAGGGGTGTTGGTAAGAAGTCTCATTGTGCACCGATTACCGTGAGAGGGGTAAATGATGGTGTTGATTGAAGCCAGCTGAGGCTAGGGCAAGCTCCTGGGGTGGCAGACACACGCCTAGCATCAACACCATCCCTGCAACCCATCTGGTTTCTTCAATGACAAACACACAATGATGAGCCCCTCTGCTGTGCACATTCTGCAGCACTTGCACACACAGATGATTGTGAAAAAAAAAAAATCAAACATGACAAACAACTTCAGCTGAAAATTGTCTGCTGTGTTATGACAAAACCATGCACTTTGTTGCACTGATGAGGACTTTCCACTGATTGCGCCGTTTTAATCCTCTTCATTTCTCAGAGTGAAAACACACTGCACTACGGAAATCACAATTATTCTAATCTTGTTTGGCCCACACGATTGCAAAGGTTGCCAATCACAACCAACCCTTGACCTCTACTGAACTCAGCAGTGTTTCCTCAGGGACTTTAAAGTGTGGTGAAGTATGGCATAAACCAAGCCAAACCTATATCTGCCATTTAGAGATTCTATACTATTAATTTGAATGTAGTGTAGAGGTGTCCTTAAACCTGCTCAGGTTAGAGAGTAAATAAAGACTGTCACACAATGAACAGTTGTCCTGTGTGCTATGCTTTCACCAGCTGAAAACCTGCACTAAAACTACCCCTGTAGTACAAATCTGGGTTAATCACATCTGCTCTAGCTAGATATAATCAACACACATTGTTCCTATTACATGCTATTTAAGTTAAATGGCCAGGTTGGACCTTGTATTATTGTCCCATTGCATGCTGCAAGAAAAAATGTGGGTCAGCATTTTTTTTTTTTCCTACAGCTTTTCCTCTCTTTGCATCTTAGTTTCCTTTGTAGAACAATGAGTCTGCCATTTCTTTCTCCCAGGACAACAGGATTAGTGACAACTGGCATTATTATGACCGCAATGGGCTCTGTGCTACAGACAGATGACACGCCTTCTCCCTGATGCAGGACGTGATATGACATAGAACTCAGTGACCTTGCTTCACTTTTCTAATCCACTTTTCAAACACAATTCAGATGGAAAAAAGAAAGAGATCAATGTGGGAACAGGAAAATAGGCTCATCTGCAACTTCATCCTCTTCCAAGGTCAACAGCCTCTGATTTGAGTGACACAGTACCTTCAGGGAGATGAAATGGCTTACTCAGCTTTGGCCCACATTGCAGTAGTTTCACAGGAAACTATGGTAAAACCAGAATTCTAGGCCAGGTGTCGGCAACTGTAAAACCACAACTAAAATACACTACATTGAAAGTCTTTGCAAATAATATACCGTCACAGATTAAAGGGATGATGTTCATATTAAGAATTTTTTATTCATATTTTTTTTTATTTCTTTTTTACACAGGAGATATTCTGGTAACATACACTGTCTGGTATCCATTAAACAGATTTATGTTCAGTGTTTGCTTTAATACTTTCCATCTGCGTTTGAGGTGACTGTGTTGTGTATATGTTAAAATGTACAAATGAATCACAGCAGGGCTTTTTCCCCTTCATTCTCTTTCACGCAGGCCAAATTAGCAGATCACCTTCCTCTTCCTCATTGAGAGTGTGTATGGAATGTCAGGAAGCTTATGTGGTGACGGCTTGTAAGGTTTTGAGCTAAGACGAGTGAATGCCTGGCTATACAATATCCACTCTGTGTAAGTGATGTACATGTGCAGTGCTTACTCAAATAAAAATACTGCTACTTAAAAAAATGCTATGTAATTCTACAGTATAATACTATCCAAATATTTTTTTATCAAATGGGAGTATTTTTTTAAGCTTCTTTAACTAACTTTCTACTACCATTTAATCAAACCTCTGATTTTGATTTTTCACACAAAAACTAGTACAGATATTTGTTTAATTGGGTTAACCTTTTGAAATAAAATCAGAGCAAACCTATTTAAAGCTTGTCTCTAAAATGATTTCCTCCTCACACTGAGACGCTCCCCATAGCTTAGTTTATGTACTGTACAGTCACCAAGGCAACACCGCAGTGAATGAGAGCTCAGCACACAAGTAGCCTAGTTGTCTAAGAAAGGGAGAGAAGGAGGAGGACAGAGACAGTTTACCAACTTGGGAATCTTGTTGAACAAGTTATATACTCATCTTTATATATTCATAGCCTGCCTCGATCCTTTAAAATCAAACAATCTGTTGGAAAATCTCATTAAATTCACATTGTCTGACTGAATTCAAGTCGTTTTGTTCCAATAACTTAACATCAACAACAGTCTTTATGTTTATTGCTTGTGCAATCTGTAACACCCACTTAACATTAAATCAATTCTAACAACACATTCCCTTTACAAAGAGCTGCTTCATTCTACTAGGATCAGTGTGACAGTTAACTGTGCATTTACAGGATTGTGTTTGTCAGTGCAGCCAAGGGTTGGTTGGGGCTTTGGAGTATGTTCTGATTAGAGCAGTATTAGTGTCTGCACCAGGGGTCCGGTCTGTCAGCCTAATGTCACTAATCCACCCCACTGCTATGGTCAGTCGCAGTGGAAGTAGCCATTTTACATTTTTCCTCTGATCACAATATTCTTTGGTCACCCCACACCACAGCTAATCCCTGTAGCTGCTGGTCAATGTGAACGTATAAAATAAAAAAAATCAAACCAAGATTTTTGGGGAAAAAAAAAGAATAGCCCTCTACCAAGCCAAATCTTGCATTGACTGTGCAGCAGTCGGATGGTTTGGCACACAAAACAGCAGCAGCTTATTGGTTATCTCTCCATCACTTCAGTGTTGACAGCATGGACCTTTAAAACATGCTTGCGCACAAAGACAAGCGATACTAATGTGCACTCTTGTCTCAAACACATTTGAAAATTGCACTGTAAAAAGCTAAAGTTGACAACCTGACAAATGACTATGGCTCTAACATCAGCAGTAGTAGCAAACACACTGAAATAGGTGTATTTGAGCAGTAGCTGAAGCATAGTACTTTTGTGGATTTGGGTCAATTACAACTCTTTTGATAGTAGCATTCCAATTTAAGCAAGAGCAATCTTGAAAATGTCAAAAGGTGTAAACGTAAGACTGCTTTAGTAAGCATTATGATATTTTTCAAATGCAGCAATACAAATATTATTAAGTATAATAAAAAAATATACAACACGGTAACTTTGATGCATCTTAATTTGGAAAAACATAACATAAAATTGTAGAGGTCTTAAGGATGTGCACAAATTTAGTCTTTTTTTTCAAATTTAGCTGATTAATTTAAATACATGTTTTTTTTTTACATTTTATTATTTCTTGACACAAATGAAATAAATCTATAATAAGCAAACAGGCTTTTTTACATAGAGCACAACTGGTAGTGTTATGGTTAACTGCAGTCAGATTTGTCCACACGGCGCTCGGTCGTCCTGTTCCTGCTCTATTCACTTCTGCTCCTAAGTCAGAAGTGAAGGCGGAAAAGGCGGAGGTGACACAGACCTGTTGTGACTCAATTTCCATCCTTAAAAAAAAATAAAAATAAAAAAAATAAAAAGAGAGTTCATGGCGTCTTCCTCTAAACTATTAATTAATTATAATTAATTATTCATGATATTAAAACAAAATAATAATGCTGTGTGCGAAAAGTTCTCACAATAGCAGTTTGTTTCTGAATATTTACCCCAAAACGCTTGTTCGGAAATGACATTCAGAATTATGTTTCATCAATTAATCTCATTAAACTTAATTTAGATAAACAATTATATGAATTATTTAAAGTCTAGCTAAATTATTTTAATATTTTATTTATGGAAAATGGCCACCCCTACTTTCAATTCAAATTTTCAAAACAAAAACACTTTTTCCACAATTTTAATATCACTAAGTTAGTTCTAGATGATATATAAACAAATATAAACAGACTTAAAAAAATATATATATATATATATATATATATATATATATATATATATATATATATATATATATATATATATATATATATATATATATATATATATATATATATATATATATATATATATATATATATATATATATATATATATATATATATATATATATATATATATATATATATATATCAATAAATAAATAAATAAAAATATGCAATGCAAACAGTCATAACATCCAAAAATAACCTGCTTTTCATGGTTGCTAGGACATGTCCCAGTTATTTGATTTCCCCTGCTGGCTCATTCATTGTCATTTGTTTACCTCCACACTTCCTGAATGCTGATGGCAGATAGTCTCCTAGTTTATACAAGGGGAAAGAGAACAGAAACAGCCCACTGCTCTGTCTAAGAGGCTACTGTGAGTGGGGTTCATTTTCACCTGTAACCAACGAAACGGCACCGATGGGGGGTGGGGGTGGGGGGGGGGGTCACCTGATGTCCACATGTGATATTTACCATATGGTGATAATTATTTTTTTGCATGCCTCTTCTAATTTTAACTATGTTGTTTCAAGGGGATGTTTTGCTTTTCTGTTTATTTAGTGAGTATCAAGTATCAATACCAGAAAAATCACATGGACTGGACAATGCCTAAGGTTAAGTTATTTTTTTTTCCTGTGTGTTATACTTTTAATATGACTGCAAGCTGCTTGGTTAGGATAACACTGATCAAAAGGTCATCAGTTAAAAATGACTAGTATAACACCACAATGCAACCATTGAGAGACAGATGAGACTATAATAGACTAAAGGCTTGTCCACAGGGAAGTGGCTTTTGTTACAGGTGACTGTAACCATAACAGCAGCAAAGACCAAGTGGGATGGAGCCGAAGAGAGATCGCCCACAAATGATACAATCTGGAGAAAGGATGCCGTTCCTCATGCAGTTTGTCATGCTGTGCAAATAAACGCCTTGCCTTTCAAAAGTCCATTTGAAGTGCATCACCAACTAGAAACCGGCGCAAGATCAATCTGTATCTCCAGAGGGGAAAAAGCAGAGTAGGCGCCACTTCAGCAAGCTTCTCGAGAGACAAAACTCTATTCATAGCGCAAATGAATGTTTCAGTTGTTGCCAACCACGCGGTTTGTCACTTGGCAAAAGGTTGTTTTTTTCAATAAATTGCCAGGGATGAAAGCTCCATGTCCCAGTACCACTCTTCAGAATAGTGTTTGTCTGTTTAGTTGAGCTGTAACATAAAGAACAGAAATGTTCATTGCCCCTGGATGCTCAGAAGCCTATCCCTCTTTAAGCTCAAACAGTAATATTTCAGAAAGCTAAGACTATGCATTAGGGACTAGGAGAGGAAGACAGTAAAAGCTTTCTTTCTAACTTACCAGAAGCTACTGTATCAAGACATTACAAGACTGGAAAGAAATGCATGAGAAGATATTGATGCCAACTTTAGTAATCGAAGAGTCTAGCTAGAATTATGATGGTGTTACATATAAAATAGAAGGTTTTACTGTTTAGTAATTGCCTTCAGATTGAAACAAAGTGGCAAATAGGGAGGTTTTATTTGTTCTATGTTTAAAGCTTTCTGCCACTCGTGAAATAATTGGTGGTTTCAAAAACTGAACAATAAGTATACATTTTATTTGGTGGTGCCTTTAAAGACACCCAAGAACACCTCACAGCAGAACATTAAAAACAATAAAAAAAAAATTACAATTAAACAATTAAAAAAATAAGAGAAAAATTACAATGAGTATGCAGATTTGAACAAGTATGTTTTGAGTTGTGACATAAAATGTTTTTCAGAGTTTAACTAATATGGATGGGTAGTGAGTTCCAGAGTTTGGGGGCAGAGTAACTGAAAGCCCTGGCCTACCCATTGTGACCATTTTGATGGAGGGGACGGAGATGAGGAGACCAGTAGAGGAGGGCACAGGAGGGAGGGAGGAATAAAGGATGCAGTTTAAGGCAACACACTGGTTTATCTAATTATTTTTATTTGTAACAATGTCAAAATCACAAGACGACAATACTGTGATCTTTTAGTTTGATAAAAATTTCTTTACAAGCAAAATAACATTCTCCAAATAAAACGCAAACAGCCTCAATAAGAAGGCATAATTTTACCTATTTCATGCAAAAATGTAGCTATACATCCGATGTAACATGTATTGCTGTGTTAAAAGATAAACAATATTAAAAAATGCACACAAACAGTCAAAAGAAGAGCTTAAGAATTCTACTAATACTAGGAGTTGCTGGAAGAGCAACTCAGTGGCAATAGTGGACTCACAGCATGAAGAACCTCAAGGGGAAAAAAAAGCCAGTATAGAGCAAGGGACTCTCACGGACAGGCAAGAAATTTTCCCACAATCAAGCACACAAACAGAGCCACACAGGGCAGAGGAAAGGACCCCTGTCCACCAAGAAGAGGGAGGGGGAACGGGACCTGACAGTTACAATAACAAAGCCTAAAGACGAACATGCTATGCCATATTTACTGTGAAGAGGCCCCTCATGTTACACGGTTTAGGCTTAAACTTCACACTTTTCTTGGCCTCTCTAATGTGTCAATGACCTTGTCTGAAGGGTAGAACCCACACAGCAGAGCTGGATGGTTCGGTCAAACAGTACAGTTCATTGATAAATAACCTCACTAAAGGGAATACTGGTACAAATTGCATGAAAGTCCTCAGGAATGTTTGTATGGAGCAATTCAGGTAAATTTAGGGATGCTGTGTTCCTGATAAACAATAAATATGACCAAGTTATGGAAGGAATGTGTAAGTTACAACTAAACCACCCATTTAAAACTCCACTACCTGACTTTCTTTTTGCCATCCCTGTCTCAGACTCCACTCACCATCAAAAGGAGCCTTGGGATCTCTCCTGCTTTTCAGTCAGCGTTAAGACAAGTAATCTTCGCCTCATTAAACATTACGTGATTGAATTGACAGTATTTATCTGTGTTTTACATTGCCTCCCTTTTCTGTTGACGCTTTTCTTTTCTTTTTTTTTTTTTTTTAAGATGTTTTGCTGTGTTAAATGACATATTTACCACTGAAAATACACTTTATCACCAGCTACTAAACTTCCTGGAACATCATATGACAAGCCGGTGTAGACAAATGGGAGTGCTCCTTTTTCAAGCATGTGGTTGAAATGCATGTGAGTTTTCCGTTACCCAGTAGAGGTTCTTATCTATTAAAATCCCTTATCAGTAGATGGTGATTGGCTTTCTATATCAGTTAGTTTGGCAATTTACACCGGCTGCGTCTCAGAAGCAAAGCCTCGCCAGTTAAATTTGGCACTCATCAGAACTGCGGTCCTAGAACTGCGGTTCTGCAGGAATACCCTTATTTTTTTGAGCGACTCCGTGTCAATCTGCGAGCGACACCGGAAAAACACAGGAATTAAACTTGCGTTACACTATCAAAATAAAAGCTCACTAAAACATAGTGATATCTAAACAATCAAACTTTTGAGAGTTTGTATTGTCTGATCATTGTGCAAGCTCAATTGTAGCTAAAACAACTGTAAATATGCCATAACTTTTAATTTGAACTAAATGATAAAAAAAAGTACAATATAGTGCAATAAACATAATATGGGAGTAAATAATGTAGCCATTTGAACAAGTCGGAATATCACAAAAGTATGGAAGTAATCACCAAAAGAGAGGGAGATTCCCACACGGGGAGAAGTAGCAACCACGCCGACGCTTCTGGTGTAAATTGACGCTTTCAAAGCAGACGCGAGTAACACGCAACATGCGTGAACCTATGAGACGCTTTCAGTGTAGATTGGGGGTTAGGCAATGTCATCAAAAGACTGTATAACCCTTCACACATGTACAATACAAACTTATTCAATCCAAGAAGTGGACAGCTTTGTGTTTGGAGTCTCAAATTCATTACTTTAGTTCCTCACCGTTTTGGCCCAAACCTAAATTCAACATGCTTTATGATGGATATCCAACAACTCCAAATCCAAAGAAAAGATTACATCTTGAGAAAATGTAACATACAACAAGCCTTATATCAAGAAGGTCTGCAACAAGTACTCTTACTTCCTTTTATAGAAGTAACCCCAAGCTGAAATTCAGAGCCATTATAAATAAGAAGCTGGAATGCAGAAAGGAAAAAAATAAACACCCAAGCCACTGTGTTATCTGCACCCAGCTGTGCAGTTTAGAAGCTCGAACTTGAGCTGATGTCACACTGGCATTGTGTTACCATTAAAATAAGGCTCCTATTTGTGCGAACACCTATTAACTCAAGTGGGCCTAATGTTGACCTAAATACAGTCTCAAAGGCAAAATACAACGACAAATGATTTCCTTAAATTTTAAAGTGCTACTACTTGGATTTTTCAGCACTGTGGTAGGCTTCAATATAACCATGAGATCATCGCATAAGATATAAATAGAGTAACTTTGCAATAGCAAAGAATTAGAAGTTTAATGGGTTCACAGAAGCAAAGGATGATGACTGACGAAATACGTCCCAGTGGTGCTTCTCAAACTAATTTCAGAGTCAAAGTGAATCTGAGCGGGGAAACCTGCAGCCTGGAGCATTGAAAAGGCTGATGCGTTGGAGGTTTGATAAATGCTTCCATATGTGTGCTAGATCCCTAGTGAAAGACATGCTTTGTGCTCAGCAGGTAGCACGCGCACAAGTCCCTAGTGGTCCCCCCCCTCTCCATTTTCCACTTCTACTGACAAAAGTGATCTTGGAGCTTGGAGTAATCTTAGGGGGCAGAAGAGGGGGGCTTGGATGCCCACGTCTCACACCTCCGTCCAAATTGCCTGTGCTTACTTGAAGACAGTGGACCGAAACAACAGTTCAACTTAGGTGGTTGACTGAGGGGAATCAAAGTAGGTAGCGTAAGTTGTCAAAAAAGTGAAGATATATTAGGATATTCAGCTAATGGACAGAAAATATACAGCTAATGAACAGAAAACTCCTGAAGACATCATACACATGCACCTGCTCCTTGTTTGTTTTCTTATGATGCGACTGAAGCAGCAATTATCTATCTATAATGCACACTTAATGCAAAATACAAGCGTTTGCTGTAACCACAGGCTTGTCTCTGCAGAACAATGCACGATGAAACTGAGACTTAAATTGCCTCTAAATTATACCACTGATGGAAACATGCAAGTCTAATCAGGTAGTCAAGGCAGCAAGCTACTGTTTCTAAAAACATTACAGCCGCACAAGTTCAGCAAAACCCATCTAACAATAACACATTGTCCAGAACTGCAAGGACAAAGAGAGAACAGGCCTTGCCTTTTGCATGAGATGGTTTGGGTTTTTAATATGTTAATTCTATTAATTTATTAGAAGAAAAGAGTGTTGGTGGAGGACTATGGAGTTGAAAAAAAAAGAATGGAGAAAAAAATAAAATAAATAAAAGTATAATACAATGGTTGCTTAGTCTGAGTGGATCTCTTTAAAGACATGAGTGGTCAGCTATTTCCAGGTAAATAGGATGCAAAAAAAAATCCAATCTACTATGCCAACAAAATTAGAGTAATGTTTGGCATAGAGGAGAAAACCAAAAAAAAACACCCCTGTACAAATGATAAAATTAAAAAGTTAATGCAAATGTACATTAAGATCATATCTTAGCTTCACAGTCGGGTGAGATGAACTGGTGCCAAGGGTCTTTGGCATACAGGTACATTCCTGCCACACTGCAATTCCTCCTAGCTGCTTTATGGCAGAGAACAGCCTCAGCACTGTGTGAGGGAAACAGACCAAAGCCTGTTGCAACTACACCAGCACTAAAAGTATTTGGACAAGACAAGTCATCTAAAAACGATAAAACATCTAAAAAAGATAAACCTGTGATATAAGACTTTTAAAAAGGCCAAACATTTTAAATTTACAACCAGTCACTCATTATTTTATTAACCAGAATAAACCATTTTCTATTTATAGTATTATTCTGACAGAAAATAACTGTTAATTTTACATTAGAGCAAAGAGGGTTGCAAACTTTTGGCACTGCATAATCCACCAGGAACAATTTGCTGGTGCAGATTTTTGTCACAGTCATAAATGAACATGATTGTAAATGTTCTTTAAATGTGTTTGTATACATCGAGGAAGGTCATAATCACCACTTGTGACTGAGGACCCGGGGGGTGAAGGGGGAGGGGTGTTGGACAGTGACCTTTTAACAGACGCAACAGTGTCTGGTGTGGGATTATTCCCTCTAAGCTAATTACTCCCAGACTCCTTTGCTTCATCTGTGCCAGAAACTATAGTGCTGATACAGTAAATAGGCATGCTGCCTGCCTGTCCAGTGCACTCAAAAGGAAACCAGACTGGAATAAGACTGGCAACAGGCCTAAAGCTCATGCTGTGGCCATGCTGTTTGTTTTAAAGCCTAAGAAAGAGAAAAAGAAAAAAAAAATCCAACTGAGTCTGAAGTTTTAGCATCCTAGGCAAAGCAAGGGTGGCACCATTTACTTACACTTTACACAGCAAAAGCATGAAAACCTCGAATGAATGAGTTTTTTAATCAAAAGGTAAACTGTGACCACACATGGAAGAAAAAAAAAAAAGGTTAGACTGGAGACCCTCCACTACCATGTGTGGCCTCCCTGATGCAGCTAACACACAGCTACTCTATTGCAGCCATCCTTCCACCTCAGACAGTGTCTGCTGTGTGAGCAGGGGCACTGCCAGCAGAAGCCCACCCCAGTCCAGTGACTGTATTACTCTTGGTCCAATTTTCCTTCCCTCAAGTCCTCTATAAAACAGGTATGTGAACGAGGATTAGGCCATGCGCTGTAACCAAAACATCAGAAATTACTCAAATTTATAAGACACCTGTTGTTTCCTTGTGTCTATGTACAACACACAAATGTATTCCATTTCAAGTGGATATTCAACAGGTTTAAAGCTTTTTAAAATAACCACCCATAGCTGACATCCATTAACAGTATGTAGTATTCAAATGGCTTCCAATAAATGCTTGTAAATTTAGTGCAAACAACTTGCACAAATTGTACAAGCTACCTAGTATAAATACGTTAAAAATAATAAAAATGTAATTTTGCAATATGGTTTTTATTTTTACATTTTTGTGTCTTTGAGTCAGTTCCAAACTGTTAAGGATCATTGTGGCTTTACGTAACACTCCAATCTTGATCTGGTAAGAGGAATGTAGCAGATGCTAAGTACTCCTTAGGCAAAGCCATGTGGGTGAGGAGGAGAGGATGATTTTGTGCCTAGCTTGGCGCTGTGCTTATAAAGACACAACAACTGTCCAAGAGGTCCCCATTGTTGCTTTAGGGCCAGATGTTCAGTGCATTCCCAACCTATAAACTGACTGGTAGTGTATTTTTTTTAAAGAGGCACAGATCCCCTGGAGGGCAGACAGTAACACACACTAATATGGAACCAATGACGAATTCGTCTCTGATGATAGGCTATTTATAATAGTCGCACAAGGCATCTTCTGGTTCTCTTAAAACACACACACACACACACATACAGTATGTACATACCACATACACGCAACTAAAACATTCAGTCTCCTATATTGGACATTTTTGTAGGCTATTTAATGCCACTTTACATGATTTTTGCTTAACTACCGCACTTCACGGGGGAGACAGAGCAGCTGACGGGACGCAGCTCCCTCTATGGCCCCTTACTGGAACTTAAATGTGTAGTCCAGTGAACGTAAAACCGAATAATTTCGAGGTCGAATGCTTCACACACCTTTTCAGTCTATTATTAGAGCACGTGTTGATTTAAACATACAACGCGAGTACTTTAAAAATGAAAATGAAAATACTGCGTAGAAGACGTTGGCGGTCATGCGCTAAAACTGAATATAACTGACTAATATATCAATGGCGGTCAATGGTGAGACAGGTAGCCTGGTTGATAGTTTAGTGAAGTCATTATTAATAATGCTGTGTTAAGCACTGGCCTCAAACCACCGCGGTCAGGTGTTAGGTCTTGGTACAGTAAGCAATAGCACATTTAGCCACATTTACATTTCTATCCAGTTATTTAAGCTACAGTAATTTAAATAAGAGCGCTGTATAAAGCAGCTGACATGAGGAAAAAAAGCCTAAAATCGAGCATTAATAATTAAACATCCATCTTCCAAAGAACACAGAAAGATGTTTACCATCGCAACGCACACTGCCGATCCTGTCAGCTCCATTTGCAGAAGGAATAACCTTACCTCGTAGATGTGCAGCCGAGAAACAATTACAGCTCGGTGTTGATAATAATCCTTTGGGGCTGTCAGCGGGCAGTTGTGAGCAGAGTCGTTGTCACAGAAGACTGAACAAAACAGAAAGCCGATGTGTGCGCAGTGTCTGCTGTACGAGCCTGCTCATTCAGCTGGATTGGTAGTGGAGAGTGAAGCCACTGACAAGTCGGTCAAAGAGCAGCACCACGCCTCCCTTCTTAAAGCCACCGCACTACACCGCCTCCCTGTCCGCCGCCGCACACCGGGCTCATGCAGCTCAGGATGCTCTGCCTTCTCCTCACGTCCAGTCTCACTGATGCAGGGAAGCAAACGCAGCTACTTTGTGTATAAGAAGAAAAAATATAACTTTTTTTTATTTATTAATTATAATTAGGCTATGCGTTATAGTATAGTATATGGAAAAGCAAGCCTTTTTCTTTTTGCTTTAAGAAAGTCTCAAAGTCTAGATGGGTCTCTGTTTTTTTCTCATTACATGTTTTGTAGAGAGGAGAATACTTGCAAACATTACCCACAATCCCCATTTGATTAATAATGCACTATGCTGTTCTTGCTTTTCCTGCTGACACAACTAATCAATTATATATAATGTAGACATTTTATCATGGCATATTAGATTTATTTAATTATTACCACTAATTATTAAGTTCAGATGTAATTTAAACCCAAAAATCTAAATCTCTTCAGAAGTGATTACGTATGTTGTTTTCTGTGTTTGAAAATGTCCCAAACATACAGCAGAAATCTCTGGTCCAGCTGCTAAGCGTTTAATCCTCTGATATGAAGAAACAGTATGACTGTGGCTGTGTTTTGATCTACTCACTCACAGCCCATAATCCTTCATTAATTGCACATTCTGGGCATCTACTTTGACCTGGGCTCAAACGTGGACATCAGACGTCAAACCACGTGTTTCAAACATTTTCAGACGATAGGTTTGGATCAGCTTTGCAATGAGTAAACAGGATGTTGTCAAAAGTGAACACTTCATGATCCATATTGTATCAATAAAGTGCAAGATTATTCACGCTGAGGAGATGCTTGAATGGATTTAGTGGGTAGTCACCAAAGATTTTTTTTTTTTTTTTGTTCAAGCTTTGTCCCATTATACTTTGTTCTATTGTCACAATGAAGTAACTTACAAGCGAGAATGATGATAATGATTTTTGCATGTAAAGGCTCACTGTATATATCCCACTCCAGTGTTGAAAGTGGTGATCAAATGAAAGAAAAAAAAGCATTGGAGCATGTACCTGTATTGTTTGTCATTCCTCATGCCATCAGTTCGGTTTCCAAAGCATCATTTGACACTCTCACTGTCTGGATTCCTCATTTGTCAACGCTGCACGTTTAGAACAATAAACATTGCAATGCAAAAGAAGCCATCCATTATGTAAATATACAGTCACTTGGTAAAAATGTTAAGTTTCCGAAGCCACCTGGGGGCTACCTTCTCCACAGAAATCATCATGTCAGCAATACTAGCTGTCAGGCCATTCATACAGCTTGTGTTGAGTAAAATTTCAGAAGCTGGTAGACATGGGGGAGCTGCAGTATCCCAGCAGTTTGGCCTGTCAGAGAGGGGATGACATTATCCAGTGGAAACCATGCAATTCAGCCCCTGGGTGAATAACAGCCAGAAGAACTCGATTAATCTCCTCAATTTGGCAACACTGAAGGGCGGTCAAATGAATAATCCAGAGCAGATAGTATATCATAGGGCAGTTAGTCTTGTGTCAGATAATGACACTTTGTCTGTAATTTTAACCTGAGTTTTTTTCGACCTGACCCCCACAAGTCAATCAGTGTAATAGACTTGGCAACATGGGCACGCACAATAGTGCTTTTTATACTTCCAGGATATCTTAATCAATCTCTTGTTTGGAATAAAAATATTGGAGCTATGATTTTACATTAGCTCACAGTATGTCACAGTGAGCAGTACACAGTGATGTTTTCCACAGAATGGGATGTCAGTGGTTTAGCAAAAGCACCTCATGGTTTACTTACCTTAAAACACCTGGCATGGAAGAGACCCAGGCAGAATAGCTGCTTAAGTGCATTTGAAATACTTAATTGAATTGAGGCTCAGGGGATTGTTGGACTGCTGATCACATGTTGAGAATGAAAAATCAAGAACACTCAAGAACACTCCATATTATCTATAACTGGATAGTGTTTATGATGGAGTTCAACACTCACAAGTAAAGCCAAGACTAACAGATTTAGTTACAAAAGGATTCTCTGTGCGCCAATCAAACAGGAGCCAAGTTGTTTGTAGACAGACTTGATTTAAAAATGCTGCATGTGTGAAATGGTGCACTCAACACCTTGGCCTGTCATGTGTGTCTGCGAGAACGATGAAGGCACTAACAGAATTCACACATGTATAAATTATGCAAAAGCACACACCGATACGTGCATATATTGTACATATTTATACACTTGTGGTGAAGAAAACTGGAGGCAGGCCCATACTTTGCAAATTCATGCACATTTGATCATAAGCAAACAAACTTCTGTCGGCTTTCAAAATCAAAAAGATAATAACTATTCTGTCTGAAAACTACTGTATGGCCAGTTCATTTGCATAATAATGGGAGCTGTAAAGAGCAATAAAATTTAGCCGAATATTATTATAAATACATTTTGGAACCTGTATGAAAAATGCAAATGTTCTGTTAAGATAACACCCTACAGTTTGCCCACACTTGGCAAAACTGACTGATTTCTTTGGATTTCAGCCAAACCATTCAAGAAACTTGATTTATTCCTAACAGAAAACACTGAGTAGTTTTCAAATATAATGCCAGTATGTTATTCTTTTATTCTTTATTCATTAACCATTCTTTGGGACATCCCTATGGCCATTCTTATTGCAAAATTACCTTTGGAGGGAATGCATCAGGTCTAAGGACATGGTTGCTGCAGCCACAGATATAGTGTGTGCATGCCCTTGACCTGGGCTCTTACCTCAAATTGCTTGAGCAGCAAGCCAGCTCAATAAATGACCAAAACCTTCTGCACATGAGGTGGAAATTACCCCACTAAGTGAGTCTATTCATAGAGTGATGATGGAAAGTGAAGGAAGTCAGAGTGAAGGAAATGACTTCATGCATTCCAAAATTCAACTTTGACTTAAAATCACATTTCCATCTTATGCCTTTTTGTCTAAACCCCATCTACACGTTTTTATCAACACAATTAAGCCAAACACATAAAAGTGCATTACAGTAGGTCAGTATGTAGTCCAAATGTCATGTTGTGTTGACCAAACAATAAAAAAATTATACTCAACCCCATTTCTTTGAAATACGGAATATGCCATTCATTATTGTTGACAGTGCAGATTAAGTTTGATTTTTTAATCAAACTTAATGTGTCACTACCCCAAACAGCTAACTAGACAAATGACTAAAGTTTAAGTATTTTTTCATTGGCATGAGGTTTATATATAGCTCCTGTGTCTCCTCACCTGACATGCTGGAAACAGCTGACCTGGCTGTCCACTCTAAAACAACACCGAGGCCCTCTATTATCTAGTGAACTGCATGCTGGTCTTTGCCTTCTGTCATACAGAAACAAAGTATCTACTTTACACTCCGTGTCACTGTGAAAAACTGAAATACAGCACTAACCTACACCAAAACGTCCACGTTAGCCTTTACACTGAACAACGTCATGCAAAGTCATCTATTTAATTTCAATATCCATAGTTTGCCTCTCACCATCCTTCGGTCTACTTCAATATGATGACTACAGTAAAAAATGAGAATGAGACTTAACAAGACAGAGCTTTGTTCTATTTTTGCCACATGACGATTTTCATTTCCTGGATGCCATCACTGCCATCTCTGAATTGTTCCCTTTCAGAGCTGTTCTCTTCTCTTTATGTTTCAAGGATTGACCATATTCAACCATATTCTTGAGTTTAAATACAATACTGTTATAAAACCATTTCATGGACACTGTTGGTAGAAGCATCACATTGCCGCACCTTTGGGGTAGAGAACCAACCAAAACAGTAAAATACAATTGTCACATGCTCAAATCAATATGTCCTACTAAACTAGAGAGTGGCACATTTTACTAATCTATACACAATGCTATCCTCAATAAACTCCAGATTCTATTAGTGCCACAGAAACTATGACATATTGTCTGTTGGACTGTCAATAATAAATCACTGCATGTTTTAGAGCTCATCCTTTTGATGAAAAAACATTCAAAAAAGTTGTTTACTGGTGGTTAAATCTTGCTGGAGCTTTTTGCTGACTTGGTCATGCAAGGCTTCCTCTGGGGTGACATTTCCTAGGGTTTGTTCAGGGTAACAGTGACATAAGCCAGCTTTTTGTGTTAGGAATGGCATGCAAAAACAGTAGCCTGGTGCACAGTGCTGAATAGCCACACTTCAAAGACAGCAAGGTATTTCATTTCATTGTAACTCAATTGTACAAAGGAAGAGAGGTATTTAGGAGTTAGAATCCTCTATAGCAGCAGGAATCTGCAAACTCTAATCATTATTAAGCCAGAACACATCATGTAATCCATACATAACACTGCGAGTGCCAAACCATCACCTGCACATATGTTTGTGAAGAATGGATTTTTATTCTTCATTTTAATCTTTCTCATTACTGATTGCATCCCTGTGGTAACAATGATAGTCAACACTTTAAAATGAATAAATAATTCTGTGACATTATCAAAACAAATTACTGTTTATCATGTTTTTATTTCCCTTTTCTCCATTTTGAGATATTAAGTTATTTTAAACCCAACTTTATTCTAGAGTGGATGATTCTGTATTTAGGGCCCAATGTCTGTTTTAATCTGTAAGATATAAGACCAAACTCTGCATCTATGAAGCCACCTTTTCTGTTGTAAAATATTTTTTCTAAAAGCTTTTTTCAGGAATGTTCACAATAACAGCTGAGTGAAGTGATATGATATGCTGATATTTACACAGATGTCTCACAGCCTAAACGGACTCTATGAAAAGCCCTGACATAATGTGAATTATGCAAGAGCAGTCTAAAAATTCCCCTTTGCTTAAAAATGCTAGGCATGAGAGTTGCTATAAAAGGACATGGTATGCTTTAGATTTTCCAAGCAATGGGTTGGCTTTACATGCTGGCTGAAGTGCTTGGGAAGTGCTTTGATGAGTATTTATTAAATTGTTATCAGTGTGCTGTTGAGGAGAGTTATGTGATGTGATAATATTTAGAGACAGGAGGAAACATAACTCAAGCTAATCCTTAACAACAAAGAATGGGCTGAGGTCACTGCAAAGCAACAATAAAAACAAAACAAGGAGATATGTTTTTTTTTGCCATGTTTTGTTTTTGTATCCAACAACCTTTCTGTTTTAGGCTTGCATTTTACATTTACATGGAGCCATTGAAAGAGGACAGTTACATTTTAATGCAGTAAAACAAAGCTCAGCACAAAAATAGAAAAAACACTGAAAGAACACAGTATACTATATTCCATTTCTTCCTACTGACAGAAAAACAAACACACCGAGAAATAGCTAAATGTCACCCAGTCCATGACTCCGTGTTCATCCCCAAATCCATCCCACAATATTGCTAGGCTTTGAGAGTTGGAGATTCATATATACAGTATTTCAGGAATGCAGGCTTGAAGTTTGATATGCCTCAGAGAATAACACATAACCAAAGCCCCAAAGAATTCCCTTGGACTCAGCTACTGACCAGAAAGAGTGCAGTGAAGGGGAAGGCAGTTGAGCAGCTAAAACCCCAGACTTAAATAGCAATGGCTCCGCTGCTGGTGACTGCTGGAGATAGGCACTCAGCACTTTGGGTTGAGCTACTTTGGGCCATAACTGAAATAAGACCAAGGTATATTTATAATTTACGTACATTACAGTCAAGACCTTGACAAATACAGATTCTCTTTGCAGACTAATACAAATATATCGACACAATGCATACAGTAATCAGTGTAATTAATGGAGCGGCAGTAGCTCAGTGGGTAGAGCAGTCGTCCTTCAACTGGAGGAGGGTAGGTGGTTCGATTCTCACTCTCCCCACAGTTCATACTGTTGTTGTGTCCTTGGGCAAGACACCTTGCCTCCTGGAGGTTGGAGAGTCTGTAGGCGCAAAATGCCACGTCTCCACCACCAGTGTGTGACTGTGGAGTGAATGAATAATGGACTCTGTAAAGTGCTTTGAGAGCCTTGAAAATGCGCTATATAAAACAAAGCCATTATTAATATTGCCTTCCCTTATCACTGTTAACAATAAATCAATTAAGTATTTAAATTACTAATGTAAAACATTTCATGTTTTGTATATTTATTTATTTATTTATTTATTTATTTATTTATTTATTTATGTATTTATTTATTTATTTATTTATTTATTTATTTATTTATTTATTTATTTATTTATAATGGCTTTACAATATATTCTATGGCCTGACTTTGGTTTGGTTTCTAATGTAAAAAGACAAGGATAAAACATAATACTTGGGCAATTTTGCAAGAGTGAAAGTCCCAAGTCATCAACATCAATTCGCGATCTGACAATTTTACAATGCCAAACAACTTTATGTATATCTTTTGACACTATGTCTACTTCCTAATGCAAGATGCTCCTGTGTGGTCCAAAAATCCCTGTGTCTTGGTTCACACCCTGACAGTATGTTATATGTCTGACAGGGTCAAAAATAGAAGGCAACATGCAAACTTTCATGTCCAGGTCACAGCTCGGTCTGGCCACTTTTACCACAGCAACCAAAACCCTTATTCACTCAGAATAACATCACTTTCTTAGCATAATTTCCTCTCTAGCTCAAGCACTTTTTGCTATTCGCCTATTGTTAACTTTTTCCACACACACTTCTTGCAAATGTGCCTTGCACAGATCTATGATCAAAGCAAATGTAGTAGGCATTATAAGATTTGTAGGGTTATACAGTACTGTTATGCATACATATTTAATGTGTGGGCTGATACTTAATGTTTACACTGCAACCAAGGTAGCATGGTAGTCATAGATAGCATGCTTCTAACAGTCTCTTCAGTTAAAGGAGCATCTGTGAATTTTTCTACTAAGCCTCTGTGGCCACTCTGAGACAGAAGTGGAACAACATACACATTCACAGAGCAGCCAATGAATATACCTAACCTCAACCACTAAGCCAGCAAGAGGCAGCTACTTAACTGGAGCATCATCTTCTCCTATAGTCTGTAATAACGTAACCACTCTGCCTGAAAGCAACACCAACATGCTCTCGTATGGGCCTGATTAGTTGAGAACTGGTGAGGGCATAGTGTTTACAGCTCAGTGGGATGGGTGTGCGCACTGACACACACAAATAATCTTCATATTTACAGTAAATACCCACGCATACATATGAAAGATGAACAGAAGGACAAACACACCCACATTTGTTCACAAACTGCATACTAAGAACTACTTAGAGCAAGCAGTGGCAAGCACTGCTGATCCACAGCAGTCAGTAAACCATTTCAAGCTGACTTCTTGAAGTACTACCAAAAACATGGCTTCTTAAAAAAGAGAGTTTAGTTTTGTTTTGTTTTTCAAATGAGAAGTTAAATGGTCATTGGTCTCCTTAACATTTGATCTTGTTGTAATTGTACCTTGAAGTGGGTTGCATTGAAGTCATCTTACAAAGATCCAAACAAAATCCCAACCACAAACCAAAGCCAGCAGACTGTCAGGGGAGCACATGCACACACTCACAGGCCACCTGTAAACCTCTGACAAGAGCACACCTTGATTAGCTGCCCGGCCAGGTCTATACAGACATAAGTGTTGAATGTTGGCAAACATGACTGAAAAAACTGGTTTTCTCTTTGCAGCTGGTGTACAAGTAGTTTTTGCCTTTAGGATTCTGCAAGTTTTGAAATGTTCTTAGTTGAAGTCTTTACTGTGCCTTAGCCTTTTTAGAGTTAATGAAGCATGAATTGTGTGTGTGTGTGTGTGTGTGTGTGTGTTTGTGCATACATACTTGCACATGTCCGAATGTGTAATCATCATCTCTTGTGACAATTCCATTGTAACACTGCAAACTTCTTACTGTCACCTGATCTTAAAATGAGCCAAGTACAGGAAAGATGAGAGACATTACGGTAAATTATTAATAACGACCTGAAAATAACTTTCAGTTACCTCAATTTACCAAAGACAGCTTGTCAGTATAATTTTCATGCTTGGAGAGGTGAAACTGTCACTTCTTTGGTAAAAGTGTCTTTAATTTGAGGTTGCTCCTCCTGTGTTCATTCATGCTGCTGTACAGTTGGTTGACTTCAGAAACCACAGCTATGTCAGTCAAAACTAAAGACTACACATGGACCAAAACAGGATATTAAAAAAAGATTTCACATCTCTCTAACAAGCCCGGTCCAGCCTGTTGGTGTTTACAGCCTGTGCCTTTCTGTGCTTGTCAAGCAAATACATATTTTCTGCAGTGTATAATTGTTTTAAAGCTCCTGGTAAACTATTATACTTAACAAGCTCTAGTCATTAAATCAAATTAAGCCTTCCAAAGTCTTTTTACTCTATTTTTGAGTCACCTATATTTATACTCAAAATAGCATAGTCAAATTTAAATTTGCTTAGGAAGTGAAACTCAAAAACAAGGTATACTCTCATATCTTAACAGCAAGTGAAAAAAATTAGATTATTTTCTACTTAGCTACTTACCTACCAGAACTACTTATCCATCCATCAATCCATCTTCACAGCTTTTCCTACTCTCACCTATGGTCATGAGGTGTGGGTCATGACTGAATGGACAAGATCCCGGATACAGGAGGCTGAAATGAGTTTCCTCTGCAGGCTGGCTGGACCTTAGAAACAGGGTGAGGAGCTCGGTCACTCTGGAGGAGCTCAGACTAGAGCCGCTGCTCCTCCAAATCAAGAGGAGTCAGCTGAGGTGGCTCGGGCCCCTGTTTTGGATGCCTCCTGGACGCATTCCTGGGAAGGTGTTCTGGGTGTGACACTCTGGGAGGAGGCCCTGGGGAAAACCTAGGACACGCTGGTAGGACTATGTCTCTCGGCTGGCTTTGAAACACCTCGTTATTCCCCCAGAAGAGCTTGATGAAGTGCCAAAGGGTGTGTTCTGTACCTGTAGAACTTTGTACAGTTGTTTCTTTGAAGTTCTCTCTCACTACTGCAGGGAAATGTAGCTTCTGATCAGTCTTGCTCTGATTTTAGCACCTGTTTGCAACACAAACTCTTCAGCAATACACGTGAGCAAGAACTGCCTGAAACAGAGCCCATCGTTATGTCCGTTACATAACACAGTTTTCCACACAGAGACAAATTTGAAGTAATGTGGGATTGCATGTCAGACCTTTGGATGTTTGTGCAAAACTCACCCTGACCTATTGGCCATTCTTTTAAACATGCATCTTCCATTTCAGGAGGAAGAGTATACTAGGTTGTAAATATAAATTGGTTTGTTGTGTAAATAAAAGCTGGAACCTGGGTTAGGCTATTTTTATTATGTTAATTTATATATGTTCATCCACAAATAAATTCTGAAATGGAAATCATAAAATATCATTGTCTACACCATGCTGCCCAATACTCTATTCTATTCTCTTTACATCTTTGTCTATTTTGCAGCAGAATGTCAGTGTACTATAAAAATGCACAATACACCCAAGCACACTACCACTAAAGAAAACAAGGCACCACACAAGAAGTCACCATGAAACCGCACAGCCTTCTTGGTGCACTGTGCACACTGATGCAGCCAGACGTCCTGAAAATTAGGGGTTCAGGTAAAATACCAGAAACAGCATGAAACACATAAACTGAAATTGGAGACAGGGCCAAAGCAACCATCTCTGCAAACATAGGCATATGGTTCCATGTTTACTACTTTTGTGTAGTTTAGTCACATTGTGATTAAGTGCCCCTGGCAGAGTACAGGGAGTGCCAGTGCTAAATCAACTTGTATCAATATACCTGCAATGAGTCACTGAACTTTAACTTGACCTTTTGTGCTTTTAGCATGAAAACAATCCCTCAATAGAGAATGACATGCATTATACAGTAAAAGAAAAGTGGTAGCCCAACCTAACTGGTAGCCCTACCTAACCTAATGTGTGTTTTAGCAGGGATGTTGCTTTTCTAGTATTTCTAGTAACAAATTACTGTGACTAGAAGTGATTATTGGTTTAGAAATTGAAATATATATATTTTAAACAAAATAGGTGTAATTTCCTCTGTTCTGGTGTATTTTAGTGCTTTTATTTTACTATAGAGCAAGTCCAATTTTAGGAACTAGTTTTTACTGGTTCAGATATTTAAAGATAGACTGTTATATGTAAATGAATGAGAATTTTCACAGACACTGGACACAGACATTATCACATTGTACAACATATTACGCTTAAGAACTGACATTTTAATATCTATACTAATGTATGACTATAGACTAGGAACGTTTGGTATGAGTGAGTTAAGCCTGCTTTTAATATGCTCTACAATACGGGAATCGTTAGCTTTGTATTTAATGGATGACAATATAATGTTTAAAATAGTTTGTGGTCTAATTATTACAGGTATTATTTCTTTATTTTAGACTGTGGATATCATTGCAGCTGTTCTTTAGCCTGTTTTCTGCCGCTCATCTGCTCTAATCTGATCTGATTGATTTATTTATCTGATTTATAACAGGATGGATTATTTCTCTGTGACTTGAGTTTTATTAGCCTTAATGTTGGCTCTAAACATTAGCATTAGCATTAGCATTAGCAAAGTGAGGTACTGTTTCGTTTTTTTGCTGTGAATGGCTCAGAATCCAATTCTGACCTGGTCTTATTCTGACAGACTTATTCTGTTTGTCTCCAGCCTCATGTCACTAACATTGGTGTCCCACTGAGCATTGACTCAGTGTTTTTAGTTTGATTTATGTTTTTAGATTTAGGAAGGATTTAGGTATTACAAAAAAAATACCTAAAATACTAATACGAATGCTTAGGATACAAAGTTACTACTGGGGGACACAAATTCCTATCAGGGGTTATTTAAGACTGCAGTCTCTGAGGGGATCACCTTTCAGAGATGATCTTTGTCTCGTTTCACTGTCACCTAGCAACCACCTACAACAAACTGGGAGCTCAGCAGTGACGTACTAAAATAAAACAAAGTAACTAGCTAGCTAAACAACAGTGTTAACTGTATGAAATAATATATTTACAATGGTTAAACAGACAATTCAGATATTCGCTCGCATTAAACCGACCAGAAAATCGTCGGCGGTAAGTAAGCAGAGTTACTTTCTACAGACTTGGTTAAATAACTAAGATAGTTAACAAACTATGCTAGCTTAAAACTAGCTTTCGATAAGTCGCTTGTCTAGTTTAAACTGATGCATTTCATTCATCCTTCATTGCATGTTGTCAAGTATTATGACTCACTTATTACGGTTAACCAAAAAAGTTAGAGGACAAGATTCTTCAGTAAGCTGACTGTTATGGTTTACCTCAAGTGACCTGGTCTGCTCTTTCTTTTCTCAGTTTTTTTTACTAATGACTTACAATTACAATTATTCATTTAGCAGACGCTTTTATCCAAAGCGACTTACATAGTTCTACAGTAATTACCAGTGTTACAGTCACTGGAGGCAAGGTGGGTTAAGTGTCTTGCCAAAGGACACAATGACAGTATGAACTGTGGGGAGAGTGGGAATCGAACCGCCTACCTTCCGATTGAAAGACGACTGCTCTACCCACTGAGCTACTGCCGACTTATCCTAGGCATTAAAAAAATTTTTTTTCCCTCTCAATGAAGGGCTTGGAGCAATTAAATTAATTAAATTACTCATGATCACAGTGGATCACCACCTCTCATGGTCTCTCCACACATAGACCATATTAGAAGAAAATGGGTAGGTCCTATAGGTCAGTAGCAAACAAAATAGATCCAAACAGACTTCACTATCCCAGAATATATCACCAGTGTGAGTAATATGCATCAAAGTATAACATGACCTCTAACAACCACATTCATTTTATCAATTTATAGCAGACTGCCCTAACCCATGCTATTTTTTCTTCTGATGGGGCACTCTATAGCACTTAAGCTTGTATTGACAATATCCCACTAAATGCAATAATGGCAGTTGTCTCCTTGGGGCATATTGAGATTCTGCATATGTCAGACGTAAATACAACAGAGATATCACTGCAGGAAGGGTAACAAAAATAAACAATCCAATAATATACGTAGGGCTTATCTTTTATTCCTTAAACCCCAGAGACTTGAAATTGCATGAGTGTCTATTGGAAACATATGCCAGGACATATGTCGAAACACAAAGACTCTCTATCCATCACTGCAGTAGCAATCTATATTGTTTTTTCCTGCACTTTGGCCCTGAGGATGTCTGCAGGGACATTTATATACAGTATATATTCAGAGGGCAGGTTCTCATCACAATGTCTGTTCTCATGTTTTTTACAGATACATGCTTGATTAATTCTACACCTGTTCTCTAATGTCACTGAATAACAAGGGATTATGAGGGCTGTTGTTGTTGTCTGTTGTTTGAAACCACTTTGTAAAAGTGACAAAAAATAACTGTTTGTGACTGTTGCTGTCTTTCGCTCCAATAGATTTACTCTGTGGCCAATGAAGAGGAGACAGGTGCTTCATTGGAGTTTGTGGTGCCCAGAGACTTGGCTCAAGGCTTCATTAACAACAAGAAAGAATGCTACAAGTTTAGGTCTTCAGAATTTGTATTCTTGTTATTTATGTAAAACAGAACTGACACTTTATATTCAAAACTGAATGATATACAGTATTTACAACTCAAAACCATTACTGAATACTGAATGTTGAAGAATTCATCCACCAATTTCGACTTTGCAGGGCCAGAACATCTGTTGAATGCTGGGGGTGAAAGCTGCTGCCTTATATACCCTCTGGGCGGAGTGCATAGAGCTTTCAAACCCCAAATTCACAGTTAGTGAGTCAGACTGCAGTGGACACAGAGAGCCCTTCAAAACTACAGTCTTTTCTTTATACTTTGTTTATTGAGAAAGTCCCACTGAGGTGACAAATCTCTTTGCAGGGGAGTCCTGGCTCCATGGGGGCTGCGTAGGTTACATGTTTTTGTAACCTACGCAGACACAGGAAGAATACGCAAACTCCACATAGAAAGGCCCTGCTCCAGTTGGGAATTGATCCCAGGACCTTCTTGCTGTGGGGCAGGAGTGCTAAACATCCCCTTATTCATTGGGGACATTAAATAGACAGCTTTTTGTTCTTATTCATAGCAGATGTACTTTTTCAACTGTACATGTCATAAAAAGCATGTAAACATGTATTTTTGTTTAATATACAAAATTATGATGGTACTGAATAAGTACTTTATTTTTTCATTTATGTGAAGATTCCGGAAGATTTTTGATCAAAGTGCCAAGCAAGAAGACATTTTTGAAAATATAGCCAAACCAGTAGTAGACAGGTAAGAGATTATTTTACATACATATAATTTTCATTCTTTCATTTTCTTCTGCTTAGTCCCGTTAGGGGTCGTGGGTGACTGGAGCCTATCCAAAATTACAGCTGCTGTATTAATAAATAAAAGTTTGTGCTGATCATGTGTCTCCAATATCAATATAAACAAGTTTGCGTTTATTAAGGATGTAATGTAACGCACAGAAAATAAATAAACAAATGAAGCGTGTGGCAAATCTAGATCTGTCAGCGTAAGATGACACAGAGGTTTGCTTTTGCACTAATAATAATAAGGATTAAAAAGATTCTCACTGAAGATCCTGGATGGAAAGCTCCTTTGAGAATTAAACAAAGATTTTCCAGTTGCATTGTTTTTTTCACAGAAACCTTTTTCCCTCAAAACCTAGCTTTGTCCTCTGTTTCTAATCAGCTGTGTCATCATCTTAACATTCCACTTTAGGTCCATTTCTGTCCCATTTCTGTGGAAGTGGAAGGTACTTCTCATTTTACTTTACTATTAGGACAAAACACATAAACAAGATAGCAAGAGTCTAGATTTGCTTTTTAATCACTTGGATTTATTTAACCTGTCACATAGGTTCACTAACTTGGGTATTAGGTTTTCTCCCCCCGCCCACCTCTTAATAACCAACACTTTGTTGTGGCAGATGTTAAACATCATGTTAGAATGTCTTGCTGTATCAATTTGAGCTTGGCGTCTGTTAGACTTTGATATGATGGTGATGTCTGCAACTTAGAGCATACTTGTCTTTTTGTCTGCTTACAACCAACTGTCTCCCTGTTGGAAATTACTTTGCTGTCAGGTGTTTTTTACCACCGAATGCTCCAAATTCCACACAGTTTTACTCTACAGAAGTAGATATGTCAAAAAGAAGTATTCAAAAAAAAACTACTTGAAAAGGATAAACCTTACGCTCTTGTCACAAAAGGTATTGGAGGGGATTATGAAAAGCAATTAGAGTGACTGACTATTAATACCTAGTTGGTCTGCTAATCATTTTTAATCTATGGTGAGATTATCCCAGTAACAAAAGCTGGGGGAAAAAAAAGTGTACAAAAACAGAATAAAACCTTTCATTCACAGTAGTTCAATCTCACTACTAAAGCGCAGTAGCTCACACACACACAGCAGCCTATCTTCTCAGCTAGCAATAACTGTCAGGGTGTTGTTTTCATTGGTAGTCTGTCATACTTGGCACCCTTTAAGTTTAGCCAGAAGCTCTAACTCGTTTACTTGCACACCAGTCCTTGTCTCTTCTGTGGTGAAACTGAAACCAGTCATTTCAATCCCAACACAGTAGTTCAAAAACAAACCAGCATTAATAGCTCCAGGAGAGGAAAAGCCAGCATAGTGATGTTGAACTGGCAAAGCTAACCCTCTATCTGCTTTGTAATCCCATTTCATCCATGGCCATGAAACCTGCTGCCCAAGTTTAATGAAGAATTGGGAGCTGTTTGGTTTAATCCTTAACTATTACATTTTAAGGGTGACATTTCATGTATTGAGAAGATGAAGAACAGGAATCTTTTATAAAAAAAACCTGCTTTATATGATCTCCCGGAAAAGAAGCGTAAACAGGTTTTGGGAAACACTGGAGCCCCTGTGGCATTGCCCTGGCCACATTATTAGCAGTGACATTAAAGTAAACACTGAATGCTGTGTCTTGTCATTTGCCCCTTTGCCAGTCACTGCTATGACTCATGCTGCATTAAAGGACACACTGTGACTGTCCAAATCCAAGTAACCAACCACCCTTCTCTTAAGTGGACACTGCTTTTTATACTGACGTGCTATTTTTTCTTTTTCCTATTTGTGGTGGGTGTGGAATCATTTGCTAAATTACTATGATACCGTCCAAAGACATGCATGTATAGGTGTCTCTAGTGAATGAATGTGAGAGTGAAAGGTTGTCTGTCACTGTCTGTCTCTAAATGTTAGCCCTGCAACTAACTGGCTACTGTCTACATTGTACCCCGCCTCAGGCCCAAAAGTGCTTGGATAGGCTCCAGCCACCCGCAACCCCTAATGTGACTAAGAGGTGGAAAATGACTATGAAACCAAATATTACAATGTCATAAGTAAAATAGTCATTATGTATTTACGAAAAACAAGTTCAAATGTCAATAAAAAACACTTTTAACTTTTCAAGAAGCTTTTCAACTTTTCAACATAGGATTATTATTTTGGGATTTTAATTAAAAAATAAATAATAAAAAAAAAAGATACCAACCTTGGAGGCTAGGGCCTGTTCCCATGCAACAATGCCAAACCAAATTTACCAAGTGGTGTCTGGTCGAACTGGTTTGGGCCCGTTCCTTTAGTCATTCTCAGAGACATTCCTTCACCGGCAGATGTCTGCCGCCATAGCATTTCTCCACTCACTCTGATGTTTTCCTGTGGGTTTATGGTGTCAGGTTCAATTCAGTCAAATGCTGGGGTTTTGACTGCTTTGGGATATGTCAGACAACCTTGGCACTCAATTAGGATGGTGATATCATAGTAAGCATGTGTTGAAAATGAGAAAGAATATGGTTTGGGCTTTGCAAGTCATCACTTACACTCAAGTTATACCTTAATGTTTGATCTCATTGTTACACATTATTGTAATAAAAAGTCAATGATATCTGTTTAACAATCAGCAAACAAACAAACTCTTTGTCTTTTTCTAAACTTTGTGTGTTTCTCTGTCTGCAGTGTTCTGGATGGCTTTAATGGCACTATTTTTGCCTATGGCCAAACAGGCAGTGGGAAGACTTTTACCATAACAGGAGGGGCTGAGCGCTATAGTGATCGTGGTGTCATTCCCCGTATTCTTTCATATCTATATGAGCGCTTCAGCCAGGTCAGCTTAACAATGCCTCTGTTTTAACATTGTAATATATACATAATGTTTACACATTTAAATACTGCATACTAGATTCTAATGCATTTCAATAGAGCTTAATGTAGATAGTCACATGCTTTATTAAGTTCTTTGCTTCACAGGAAAGCAGCATGGTGTATACAACCCATATCTCGTACTTAGAGATCTACAATGATACAGGATATGACCTCCTGGATTCTCGACATGAAGCATCTCGGTTAGAAGACCTACCGTAAGTATTAGTTTTATTATCTGTTGCCAGTTTATTGCTGCATACAGCTGTTCTCAGAAGACAAATTATTTTGTGTAATTACTAATAGGACAATTTATTATTCTCCTACACATCACTCTTAAGATATCATTCTTAAGCAGCTGTTTGTCAGTCAGGCCGCAAATTATGTGGTAATGTAAGGAGTCTTGTTTATTAAGCACCTCTCTTGCACCTGCTGAACTGGCAGACTGTATGCTAGTATGGGATGTGCAAATGTCCTTGTATACATTCTTGGTATTTTTAGATGTTTGATTTCTTTTAGCTTACTTGGTAATTACACTTAATTATTTAAGTTTTGCCATACTCATGTCAAGTAGGCCTTATGCTTACTTTTTAAGTTTATTTTCTCATGTTCTTACCAGTTCTTCTTTTTTCCTCCACTTTCACTGAGGATTCAGTTCAAGGTTTAGATAGCCACAAATCACAGTCTTCTGGAAATAGACAGTGGCCCTTGTTAACCATCCTGTGGCCTCACTTGCTTATTCAAGGAGTAGCTGTCTCCTTTAACTGGTTTGATTTTTCCATACATCATTTACACGATAGGCAGCATTCCAAACTAAAATAAATTAAAGCTGACAAAAAAAACAAATCTCAAAATAAATACATGTTCATAGCCATGTATTCTTTATCAAAAAGTAACAGAGGCATATAGCAGTGATCTTTCATTTTAGTTCTAATCCTACTTTACCTCAACTGATAACTTACATTTACATTTACATTTATTCATTTAGCTGACGCTTTTATCCAAAACGACTTACATTGTTCTACAGTAATTACCAGTGTTGGAGGCAAGGTGGGTTAAGTGTCTTGCCCAAGGACACAACAACAGTATGAACTGTGGGGAGAGTGAGAATCGAACCGCCTACCTTCTGGTTGAAAGACGACTGCTCTATCCACCTTTATAGATATCGTCATCCCTGGTGGCATGTGGTTGTTATGTCTCATAAGTCCCATGTTTGACTTGTTGTTGACACTTTCAGAAATGAGCGATGTCTATTTTCAAGGCACTAACTACCAGTTATAAAATACCTCTATTTGTCAAACTGGGACAAACAAGATTTGTATCACATATGTAAGGTTTGAAACATATCAATTATCCATTCATTCATTCTTTTTACCACTTTTCTTTCTACCACTTTGTCCCGTTAGGGGTTGCGGGTGGGGCTGTTAGGGGTCCTAGCCCAGCAGCTTTGGGCCTGAGGCGGGGAACACCCTGGACAGTGGCCAGTTAGTCGCAGGGCTGACACTTAGAGACAGACAATGACAGACCACCATTCACTCTCTCATTCATTCACTAGGGACACTTTAGAGTTGCCAATTAACCTGTACATGCATGTCATTGGACGGTGGGAGGAAGCCGGAGTACCCGGAGAGAACCCACAGTAACACGCAGAGGACATGCAGACTCCTCACAGAAAGACCGGAGACAGCCGAGAATGTTTGAGTCGGCCGGGTTTTGAACTCACAACCTTCTTGCTGTGAGGCAGGAGTGCTAACCACTCTGCCACGTGCACCCCATATCAATTAATAAAACAAAATATTATTTCATTTTATTATTACATACTTACGGTACTTACATCATTTATTTATTTATTTAAATTGAAACCGTGTTCATTATTATTATGGTGGATTTTTGTTCCTTTTTTAGAAAAGTTGCAATCATGGAAGATCCAGACCAGAACATTCATCTTAAAAACCTGTCACTGCTACAGTCAGCCAATGAGGAAGAAGCCCTGAATCTGCTCTTTCTTGGCGACACCAATCGAATGATTGCAGAAGTAAGATACACAAGACTTTTGAAGTGCATACAATAATATTTTATTTCAATACTACTGGTAGGCTATGTCTAATCTTCCTTTTTAACAATCACAATATACCCTTCAAAGGCTACTTTAAAAACCTTAATATTTGCTCCCCTGTGGGCTTGTTGACCATGCACTTTCCCAAGTAAAACCAAACACTTTCTCTTTAAATTCCAGTTCATGTTATACTGGTTTTCTTCTACTCTCAGATATCCAATCTCCCATGCTTCAGCTTAACTTTTGTAGCTAAAAGCCGATCTTGCCTTTTTTACTTTTGTGTGTAAGTAAAGAATCAGATGAAAGAGAGAGGTGTGGTATTATTAGGTTACAAAATTGTAGAATATTAAATTTATTCTCTTTTTAATCTTTCCATTTGTTGGAATTTTTCTGTACAAGCAGATTTCTCTTTCACAATGGGCTGCTGTAGCACTGTGTGTGGTCAGCATGTGGTGCACGTAGGATCAACATGTGGTCAATTTAGAATCCAGGGGACTAAAAGTCCACCAAGGCCAGAAAAATACAGAACATTTCTTTTGTGGACATGCACATACTATGTGTCTATGTGTGTTACTATCCCTAAACACTAAACTACTCATATTAATAGATCTTTTGTCAATTATTTTGAGTTAGGCTAAAGCAAAGTTACTGTTCAGTCTTCTTTATCATGTGCTCAGTCTTATTTAAGCATTACTTTAATAAATTATATTAAGTTCTCATGAATGCTTATATAATCTACTTCACAATGACATTTTTTTTTTTTTTTGCTGTGACCTTTGTTCTTCCCTTGTTAACATCTACAAGATGATTCTTAAAGCTATACACTGTTGAAAATCTTACATAGAGACGTTGTCTCTGTAAAAAAATCTTCCAAGAGATGTCATGACCCTAACAGGTAGGCAAATATCAAGTAAAAAAAAAATTAGCCTCACATCCAATAATTGTTGATCCACTGCAAATACAATAGAAAACAAAAAATATCCCTGAAGGTCTTCAGGGCTTTGCCCTATGAGTATCAGCCAATCCCACTTCAATGTATAACTCTTGTTTGTGCAGAATGACTCACAGTCTATTTTTATCTCATCATGGTTTCAACCTGACTTCCACTGTTTCATTGACCATCTGCAAATGAACCTCAGGCTTTGTAATGTGTTTACTGCTCATCGGTTACACATAGCTTTGATCTCAAACCCACAGGAGCAAGAGAATAAAAATCAAAAGACACATGTTTGTTGTTTAAATATGGAAAGTTCTGCAGATGGACTGTAAAATCCCCTTTGTCTGTATAAGGTTTAAATGGATTAGGGTAGTTTTTATTCAGATTATCATTATCTTTTCCAAAATGTAATCTAACTACTTTTTATCTCTTTAATCTTTAGACGCCCATGAACAAGGCCTCAACACGTTCCCACTGTATTTTCACTGTGCACTTGTGTAGACGTGAGCCAGGCTTAGCTACATTGCGTCGCTCCAAGCTCCACCTGGTGGACCTCGCTGGATCAGATAGAGTTTACAAGACTGGCCTTAATGGGCAGCTTCTCACCGAAGCCAAGTACATCAACCTGTCCCTTCACTACCTGGAACAGGTCCACTCCCACAACCTTTTTTTTGTTACATTATTTTTCCAGTCTAGTGAACAACCATGAGGATAGTTAAATTTTGTTTATTTAATTTTAATTTCAATTTGTACCTTTTATTGTATCTGCAGATAATCATAGCTTTATCAGAGAAGAACCGCTCCCATATTCCCTACAGGAACTCTATGTTGACTTCTGTGTTGAGAGACAGCCTTGGGGGCAACTGCATGACAACAATGATTGCAACTATAGCAATTGACAGACGAAACATTGATGTAAAGATTTACAATATTTAATTATTCCCTTGAATATGAAAATAATACAAAATAAATAAGGACTAATTATGATTTATGTTGTTCTAAATCCTCCAGGAGTCCATCTCCACGTGTCGATTTGCACAGCGTGTAGCTCTCATCAAAAATGAGGCACTCTTAAATGAAGAACTGGATCCTGCTCTGGTGAGATGGCAAGAGATTCACACCATTTTACTGGTCAAACTATGTGTGCCTCTGTATAACTCTGTGCTGCTTCCTTGACATAGCCAGATCCTCTTATCGCTTCCAGACTCTCAGTTGGTCAGTAAATGCGAGAACCCTGCTTCTACATGTAACCTAGTGTAATTAACCACATTCTCCTCTTTAGGTTTCAAATACCAACTGAGTTTTTCCAGTCTCAAACTGTTATTCTTAAAGAGGTTGTTTTTCAGATTCAACATGTGAATCCTTGTGTGTATAGTTATATTTGATGCTCACTGCTCACAGGTCCTGTTTGTATTCACTCCATTGTTTACATGCCTCTGACATATTTTATCCCAATATCCCAAAGCCTTCTGAAAATGCTTCCAGCTGGTGACAGATGTGTATATAGGCTCAGCAAACAGATGCAATAACCAGAGTTTGCCTGCACACAAGCACAAAGAAAAGTTCCTACACATGTTATGGAAAGGACACAATGTGAATAAGAAAACTATAGTATGTTATCTAGACACCCTGTTTCCAACCTTATTTTGCTTGTCAACTTTGTGTGAGGAGACAAACCAGGTAATAGTATAGTGAGTCATTACACGTCTTATCTGCTTCCAAGCCTCTAACCCAGCTCTGCCAGAGGATCAAATGCTACTGTATTATGCTGCTGCTACTTGGCTGGCCACTTGCAAACCCTGCAGAGGTATTTTAAAGAGAGTCTGCGGCTTGCCCAGTAATTGTGATGGTGTCTGGCTGCTCTCAATTGGGTCCGGCACAGTTAAAGTTTCAGGCAAATCCAAACTTAATGTGCAAACTTCTGTTGTCTGTTTATGGCTTTGTAGCACAATGCACTTAATTAATTGGTTATTCCTTCTGTTCTTCCAAATTTCTGCCTGGGTGAATGACAAGCCAGCAGTAAAATTAGCAGATTGAATAATGAGGTCATTTATTGTGGTTTAGGGTGACAGTTGTCAGTTCGCCTTTTGTAGCAATTGATTTGAAATGTACTTCTCCAAAGCCCTTAGCCTTAGGTCTTTCAAAAACATGAAAAAGTAGGTGAAAGTGACCTGTAGATGAAAGTAGCCTGTGATCATAAAGTAGTTGTTCACAGCGACCACACCATATAGGGTTGGCCCTGTTGCCTCTACAAAGAGCTTCACTGACCTAATCCTTCAGTCAGATCTGGATGCTTCCCACTGGAAGTAGTCAGGTAAAGATTGATCTGTTTTACAGTTGCTATATAGTTTCATCCCTCATTTTCTGCAGACACTTAGGTCTTTGCCTTGACATAAGATGCAAAAATTCCAAGTACCATGTGTTTGCTAGAGCTGAAGGAAAATAGCAGCATGTTGTATTTTCTTGTGGTCGGGTATTTCTTACCATGGTCAGCAATGCCTTATTGCTTCATAGAACACATCTCATACATTATTATTTGGTTGAGGGCGATAATACACAGCCCACATTGTGGTGTAGTGGAAGACAATATGTATGCATTTTAGATGTAACCTGTGGTTACATAGCTATGCCTGCAGCTTATTGTGGGTGGTTTTCTGCACAGGTTAAAACGATAGCATGTACTTAACAAAAATACATTTCATTAGCTTTCTGTGAAGGCTCTCAGTCATCCAGGTCAGCTTGAAGAAAAGGTTAAAGCAAGAGACTTTATCAATTCTGAATTAAGTCACTTTAAAGCTTTTGCCTTTAACCTTTTCTTCATTTCATTAGCTGTTGATACAATAATCTCTGCATAATTACATTTAATCTTAATCTTTAATCTTTAATCACTTACCCTACTCTACCGATTCATTATTATTTAACACCTTTTTGTTTTCATTTTACATCAGATTCTAAATTGAATTGCTTTGACCGGGCATTCATTAAAAAATGCTTGCATCATCACTTGAATGGCCTTTTTTGTTTGTGGAGGCTTGCTGCTGCAGTGCTACTGTGGGATCGGCCCTCTAAAAAAGACTGTAACCAAATCGGTTGACCAACAACTGGTGGTCAGTCTTTGAGGAGGCAGCTGAAGTATTACATCAGAACATCTGCCCCAAAAAAAGAATTCCTGGGTGTGGCTCTTTTGAAGCATAGGTCTATTATGATATTTGAAAATACAATATGGCATAGATTAGAGGTGACAAGTGCTAAATGGCATGTTACCAAACCCACACAGTAGGTCTGTTTTGTCTTAAGAGCATCTTGAGTTTACACTGTTTGACTGTTTTTTTGTCTTTTTGCCATCCGAGTTTGAATATGTGTTTGCTAAAAGTGATGGCACAACGCTAAGTCTGACCTTTGAACCTGGTTTAATTTACACAGACAGTTGTCTCCCTGGCATCTTTGTGTCACTAGTGTTATGAGACTGCTCAACAGTCACAGCCTCGTGATGTATTTGTTCTACACCATTTAGAGAGTTTTGGTTTTTCAAGAGGAAAATCTGTTGGTGGAGTTGTAGTGAAGATTATGTACTGTGTATATATATATATATATATATATATATATATATATATATATATATATATATATATATATATATATATATATATATATATATATATATATATATATATATATATATATATTCTTTTTTACATAATTGCATTTTCACAGAGATGCCTTCCTCTTATGTCTTTTTTGGGAAACTTTGTCTGGTGCTTTCTTATCCGTAGTAAGCAGATTGGTTATCTATGACACCAAACCCATTTGAACCAAACACCAAACCATAGCACTTTACTGTGTTAAGTATCCTGTATTTTTACAATGAATCACCCAGTTGCCTAGATTCACGTAGGTTTGTCTTCATCATTGATCAGCAAAATAGACTGCTGATGCTATTAACAGATAGAACATATCATCATTTTCACACTAACAAGGCTTTAGTATCTGGGTATAAGAATAACCTTTTTGTATAAAATTTGTGTGCTTGTTTTACAGCTAATAGCACGCCTGAAGAAGGAGATCCAGTCTCTGAAGCAGGAGTTGTCCATGCTGACGGGAGAGCAGAGAGAGGACCAGCTAACTGAGCAGGACATCCAGAAGTATGGAAGTCAAATTATCTGTCACAGGAAGCAGAATCTGAACTATACTGTATCTGACACATTATAACTAGTTGTACAGAATTTATTGAGTTATCTCAAGCCACGTATCTCATGATTTATAAATATTTATGTTTTTTTAAAAGTGCCTACATGACTTATGTTGTTGGCTATGCATCAATAGTGAGCGCAAGCCTCATTTACCAAGGTTTAACCAGATCTATGGAGTTTCCCAAGATGCTGTTGTATTTCTGTTGTTCTACCCAAATGGGAGTGTGCCCCTTCCATTGCCAGCAGACGTTAGGCCAAAGAACTTGGCAAAACGACTCTACTGATGATATATTTATAGTGTATTGACTGCCTCAGCTGGCATCTTATTATTTCCCCTGTGATTATCCTCTATTTTCCCAATTTGCGGACAAACGCACCAAGAACCTTTAATGGTGTTTAATGGTGCACTGGATCTGCTGACATACTGTTGCTTGTTTTTTCTTGTGTTTCACCTCATTCCTAATGCCGCATGATTTGTCATGTTTGTATATATATTTAGGCAGCATGCGTTTGCACTCAGGTATTTTTCTGCCCATGTCATTACAATTGAAGTGTGTCTGGTTTTATTTTTATTAGGAACAATATTTGTTTTTCATTGAATATTTTGTTAGACTTCATAAAAATGAAGGAAAAATCTCCAATTGCTATCAAAAATATTTATAAATCCTTGTTCTCAAAGATGTTTACAAATATTGTATGTGGTGTTGAAAAGAAATTCTCCATAGTCAAATGTATCAGTTCTGTGTAACCACTGATGTCTCACAGGGTCTTGTAACAAGACCACTATGTTTGTTTTATGTCCATCATTGTCTAAACCCTGCATGTTTCTAAAATGTACACAACACATAGCTGTGGAAAATTAGGACTGCTCATTGTTCTGCCTACATTTGATCTGTGTGGATGGTTGGTCCTTGGCCTGAAGTTTAGTAAATAGTTTTCCACCACTTTAAACATAGATACATAATTCTTAACTGTGTTGAGCGGGTGCTGAATGTGGTAAATCAACATTTTATATGACTTTTTGTTAATCTCCAACAGATTAACAGACAATCTCTATTTCTTGTCGGTTCAGGTTAGAAGAATTAATCAAGGCCTTCCTGGGTGACCCTGATCCTGATGTGACTCTCTCTATGGGACCGGACATGCGAAAGATCCAGCACTGCTTCTCTCGACTAAAGGTAATAATACCAGGTATGACCAGCCATTACATTGTAGGAGCTCCCTCAAATGCCTTAAAACAGTTGTTGTTGTATGCTATATGCTCATACATCTTTTAGTTTAAATGTATAAAAGAGTCAATTCTTATAAATCTATCCACAGGCCTACCCTTAATGTAACGTAATACCATATGTTGAGTTTTAATTATCCCTAGCTGTATTTAGTAGGTCTACTGTGCATTTCCCACAGCCAGACTGTCTAGACATTTAGATTTTTCAGTTATTTACCATTTAATTAGAGACAAGGTGTAACATTGACTTGCAATTGTTGTCAAATTTGCATGACAGCAACAAAACTAAGCAGTGACATACCAACACAGAGCATCTTTTGTTTGTTTGTCACTTTTAAATTGGGGACATTTTGTAAAAAACATATTAAATGTGGTGCCATGCATAACATGTGTGCAATTACAAATAATCTTTAACTTCTATTACTATGACATTGAACAATGTTTCTATATTCTCATAAAATATGTTTATTTGCTTTTTTTGAGTGTGTTTGGAGGCAAGCTTTGAAACCTTACCGCTTTGTGAATTTATGAAAAATAAATAAATAAATAGCTTAATAGGAGCAAAAGCCAGCTCTTTTTTGTGAAGTAGCAAGTGAAAACCCACTGCTACTCAATGATCACGAGGAAAACAATACTATCTAAAAAAATTTAATTCATCTGACTCCACTCACATCTTTCATGTTTTATACAAGCTGCTCCCCTCTGGACGAAGAATTGGTTCTTGGTCTCTAAAAACCAAAAAAGTTATGTCCTCATTAGGCTCTTAAATAATCATTATAATAATAATCAATATATATAACCACAAATATTTTAGCTCCAGTTAACATTTTTAACGCTAGGTGTCACCTTGGTTAGACAGCAAGACTGGAAATGCGGCCCTTATTGAATCCACCCCATCAAATTTCACATTTTTATCCAAAATGCTGGAAAACAAAAAGTGGTGGTGTATGTGCCTTTCTTAGGGATAATATTCTTGAGACAAGACTGAACTAATCATCTTTGGGAACAGAAACAAAGAGAAAGTGTCAGCAGTCACCTAGAGTCTCTTTCTCTAAAATCTAAAAATCAAGTTAGAAATCTGGGGGTCATCATGGACTCAGACTTGAATTTCCACAGTCACATTAAGTCAAGTACATCATCTGCATTTTATCACCTTAAAGACATTTCCAGAGTCAAAGGGATAATGCCTCAACCAGATTTAGAGAAACTTATTTATGCTTTTATCTGCAGCAGGTTAGATTACTGTAACGGCCTGCTCAGTGGTCTCTCAAAACGAGGGTTAAGACAGCTGCAGCTTATTCAGAACGCGGCTGCTCGGGTTCTAACCAAAACTAGGAAGTACTGTACAACCACATCAGTCCAGTTTTAAAATCTCTGCACTGGCTTCCTGTTGCTCAAAGAATAGACTTTAAAACAGCACTGCTGGTTTACAAGTCTCTTAATGGTTTAGCACCAGAATATATTTCTGAAATGCTAGTTGCAAAAAAGTTCTTTGAATTTGAATTAAATTTGAAGCTCTCATTTAGTTGGAATTGGAGCAGCCACCAGAAGGATGTTCCAAATCCCGCTGTTTATCTTTCCTTGAGTTTGTTATGATCTAGCAGCTCTATCTCCTGTTCAGTTTACATTCCCTTCAGCATCACCCCAGTCACACTTCACTGGTTCTGTAATCTGCGTCTGTTTTATATTTTGTTATTTTTTTTTATGTTCTCGTTGTTCACAAGTTGTTTACGGCTCAATTTAGCTAGGTTTTGGCCTTGTCACTGTGAACTGAAGAAAAAATTAGATGATCATTTAATTTTTCCTAATATCTCTACAGATGATGATTCTGGAAAAGCAAAGCGAGGGAGGCAGATTGGATGGCAAATTGGCAGAAGCAACACTAATGAAGGACAGCATTCAAGAGAATCAGCAATGCACAGCAGAAGTCACTAAGTTAAAGGAGATGCTGACACAACGCGACAATGAGATCAGTATCCTTTGAAATTATGTCAGCCCACAGTCTACCTGTAATCAGTCCTGTTCATTATGATGTTATCTAGCTACTAGACCCACCATTTAAATATAGATATATGTAGAATCCCATCTCGAGTCCCTTACATGCATGAAAATGAAAATGCGGTTTTGATATGTGTTCAGACATATCTCCACCTAATGACGGCAGTTGATCATTACTACTATTAATCATAATTATGGTATTTGTTCCTAAATATGATATTTCTAATGACTTCATGGGATTATTATTCCCTTGTCCTCTTATTACTTCGCCTTGTCATTAGATCACAGCACATTAGTTAGAAAATTGAGATGTCTGCTTGATTATATAGCCACAAAAGCCCCAGCTACCCAAAATAAATATAATATTATCGTGCAGATATTTGACTGTAGTATTTTTTGGACAAAGTGTGAGTAATTTGAAATTATCTTGTAAATTTTCCCTCTCAAGATGACATACAGTGGTTTTCACATAATGCACTCATAATTGCCACAATTGCTATTGCATGTATAAGGGCCCATAATTCAGCCAGTTATACACACACTTTACTGACTGTACTGATGTTCTTCATTTTGAAGGTTGCATAAAAATGTTTCAATAGTCTCGACTAAATCGGGCTCTGTCAGAGTAGTATGTCTCCAAAATGAAAAACTATACTTTTGGTTGACCAGCTTTGAAGGGATGTCACCATTTGCAGCCAGAGCCCTAATCACTATCTAGACAATGTCTAGTTCTAACGCTTATATCAGCTGGCTTATTACAACACATTTCAGTGTCAGATGTCAAATATGTCCCGCCACAGCAGCTGGACTCTGCACTCGCTGTTACTGGCTGCTTCTTACAGGCCTATTGTTCAAACGTCTTTATCTTAGCACAATATACTGTATAAGAGTTCACTGAAAATATTTAGATTGTATTTCCATTAGGAAAACACTGACAAACGATCATAATCTGTCACCAGACGATTGTTTGTATTTCACATCTATTGTATATTATATGTATGCAGTTTTGCACATATGTTTGAGCTGCATACTTCTGTAAAGTGGTTTCCATGTCTGCATTTGAACTAAATCAATCAAGCTTGAGTAGAACAATGTCTGTGCACACAGTGAAGTAAAGGTGCTCACTGATCTAACATGCAACCCCCAATTTAACCAGAAATGAAGATATCAGATGCTAAAGATTTTTATAATGGGAAAACCTTATGAACAACAGCCTCAAGTAATGACCTGTCTACAACAATGACATACAGTAGAACCCAAGCAGTCATACTCTTTCTAAAACCTGGCGTGCATAAGACATTTAGATTGTCAAGTTTAGATTTGGGGAATTTTGAGATGAGTGCGTGGCTGGTTTTAATGGAAACTCTAATTGGAGTCTCAGTTTCCTCATGTTATTGTTCAGACTGACAACCCCTTTTATTGGCTGACAGAAATATAAACTAACTTCTCCAGCTCCTTGAAAATTACATCCATTCCACATCATTAAACAATGACATGCTGACTTTTTTTCTCTGAACATCCCTTATTATCTGCTGACCGCTGCAACTAGCCACAGCCAAAGTCTATGTCTGCTAATGTAATGATAGGAACGTGCTTGAGGAATTGAGTAATGTATTGAGTCTAAATTATGGGTTGTGATAACGCCATCAAACACACTTCATCTACGCTGGAAAAAACAGGGCAAGGGCTGAAGAAATATAATGCAAGTTTTAATATTTCATTCATAGATAATGCATCAAGAGAATACATAACATACTTAATACTAAATAGGTTTCATTCATAACAATTACAGTTTTGGCGGATTTCAGGGGCTGTTTTATTTGAATTTAGTCTGAATTATATAATTATAAATACAGGTTTGATACATTGTCACAACAGTGCTTTATGTCAAATTTTATATTTATGTCAGTATTAGTATTTTTTGTTAGAACTAATTTGTTAGTTGCTTACATCCTCAAAACAACATTACTTTATGTATTAATAGTAGAAGGTGATAGCAAGGATGTAAAAATCTTGAAAACTGAAGTGGTCTGCTGTATGCATTATTAGAAAAACATGTGTAAGGGTTCAATTGAGAACTAGAGGCACCAAATTAAATACAGAACAGTAATGCAGAGTTGGAAGTGAAGCACAGTAAGTAGTGCGAAGGAAGTGATTAGAGTAAATTGACCTGACTCAGAAAGCAAAATATATAACAACTGTTAAAGTGTCACCAAGAACTAAGGAACTGTTTTCTCCTCATTGTGTTCTCTTGTAGCCACATGTAGCCAATTATGATGTGTCACATTTAACAAAGAGGCACCCAAATAACGAATTACTAATCTGCTTTCAGATTCAAGTAGACAGTGCTTATAATATGAGCTCATCAGTGAGAGAAGGCTCTTTGTGGAATCTTGGCAGGATATCTGGCCTTGCTGGCTCCTTTTCCCTCCATTGATTCATCCCAGGCCATGACATCGCTCTGAGCCTATAAGGTCAGATGCTGAGCATATGTTAGCACTCTGCTCTTATTAAAAATATAAAAAATATAATTAAAAGCCCTATATTTAGTCCCTCCACTGCCATGACAAATCTTTCTACATTCATGTTTTTAGCATGCTTTTTTCCTTAATGTACGGCAAACAGGTATTCTAATTAAGATGTTAAAGAATGAGAAGAAAAGAGCTCAGGATGCTGCTGCACAGTTAAAGCACACTAAAGTCATTAACAGCCTAGATTTGTCTTCCCAAAGTACCACAGTGTTGTCCAGAATGTCTAATGCTGAGTCTAATGAAGAGGACATAGACATAGCCTCTACACACCATAATGGACGAGCAATACAATACATGAACAAAGGTACGTTTAAAAGGATCAGACATCTCTGAGCCCCAAATGCCCCTTTATTTCTAAACAATGTCATCAGCAGGGATTGTATCTATTAAAGAGCTTCCATTTAGAGGTCAATGAAGTAGCAATTGTGGTTGTGTCAGCAGTGTAACCTTAGATAGTTCTGTGAATTAAACCTGTAATTTGTTGCTGATGAAGAGCTGATGAGTTTAAAATCTGTAATACTTTCTGGAACATAAAGGCCAGACTGAGGTCCCAAGAATGCTGCAACATAAACATAGGAGACAGCCCTCAAATCTGATTGGAATCAGTCAGATTGATATCAGTATAGACTTGAAATCCATTTGTTTGTCATTTCAAAGTATAGTATGTACCTAATGGAGATGATTGTATTACATTTTGGAAAAATTAGCCATATATGGGCAGTGGCACTTGAACCCTTTTTACATTGTTCTTTTTACATTACAATATGAAGAAGTATTTCTGTAAATAGATGTATATGACGGATTTCATAAAGGGATTTACAATGAACTTTCTTAAACTTTGTTTAAACATAGGAGTGTTGTTTTTGATGCAGGTTAAACAGTTTGACAGAGGTAGGATCAGCATCTTTGCCAACAGCAGCATTATTCAGCTTTTCCAGTTTAATTTCAGTTAATTGGAGCCATGATGACAAACCTGAGCTTTTATTAGGAGTTTGTTCATAGCCACGGGCCATTGCAGTACAAGCCAGTGTGTCATCAAACTAAGTCAATGTGTCTGTCTGTGCTGTGTCTGAACTTAGCTCACTCACACTCGTTGTTGTGGGACGATGCCCAGTGTGCTAGTAAGGGCAGAAGAGGCTAATTGGACACAGACTGTTTGAAAGACGAGGCTATGAAAAAGCAAACACATTTTTGAAAGGGGTCCAGCCTGAATTACTGCGTGTATCAATCATTCAGTAAAGGGCTACTCTGATGGATGGCAGTAAGGCAGTGGTTTTATAAATGCTGAAAAAATATGTACAGTGTATTATTACTGCTGAAAGGTATGAGATCTAATGTGGAAACAGCTGGAGCATATTGTTAATCTTGGGATTGATTTTCACCCTGTCCCCCAAGTACTTGGTTTGGTTAGGTCCACTCTCTCATATATAATTTATTAAAATGTTAAAGGTGCATATACTTTATTATGATTTAGTAAAGTTGTGCTAATTTACTATGTGCAAACAAAAATCACAGAGGCCCAGAGATCTACTTTTATCTACAAATACGCATTATTTTACAGTATCTGCAATAAAACTGTGACCTCCAAGTTCTAAATCAGTTGCACATATTTTTGATTCACAAAATTAATGACCAATTATATTAATCATAGTATTTGTGCATCTGGTATGTGTGCTCATGGGAAAATCTAAACCACTTATTTTGACTGAACTTTATTTGTTTGCTTGGTCATACTGTATGTTCTTGAAAAATTCACAAGATAATATTTTTTCCTCATTTTCACTTTGGGCTTAGGCTATGAACTTTGATGGTGTTAACAGTTAACATCAATCATAAAGCCTGAAGTACACTGCCAACAAATTGTCTTCTTAATATTATTGTCCATTTTGTTATGGAGTAACAATTCCCAAACCCTTCCTCATGGTTACATGCCAACTCTGGAATGTTCCATCGACTTTTCTCACACTTCTTCATAAAAACTGTCCGCTGGGTTGACGTGAAAGCTTTGAGCCAGACTTTAAACCGCGTCAGCTGTTAACCAGCAGGAACAACCTGGTGCTGTCTTTGAAGGAAACAAAAGCTTGAACACAGGATTTATATATTTACTTTGCTGAATCCGGGAGCAAAGAGAGCCATATATTCTGTTATGTATCAAACATATCCTCATTCAAATATATTTATATAATAGCTGCCAGTATATTTTATGTCTTATATCTGGAATAGTGTGACCCATATGGAGAGGTCTAACTAAACTATATACAGTATGTACATTAAATCATTGATCTTTGTTCCAAATTCCAAACAACTACACCTTTATTTCTCCTTCTTTTAAAGGGTCACTGAATGTTTATATACATTTTAATTTACTTCTCATCTGAGGGTGCTTTTGCTGCAGCCAGCGGTCTTTGTGGTTACAGAGATGGAAATTGTTGTTCCCTGAAGAGTAATGACGATGACCTTTCCATGGACAGCAGCCATGTTGAATAAGGTAGCACTCTTTCCATAAGAGACCCTCCAGCACAGAGTTCTTAGATGTGTTTGTGTGTCTGTGTTTAGTTTTTGCACAGTTCTTCTTTGATAGTGAATATGCTGTTAATGGATGGGCAAAGAGTTACTGTACTAATTCAGACTATTAATAATATCTATTTCCAGGAGATGAGAAGAGATTTGAGAGAGGGAGATTTGAGGAGGTTTAATTCTTACTGCAAATCCTGATTGCTTGTAATGAGATAATAATGATTCTGCCAGACTTTTACAGTTGTCTTTAATATAAGCAAAAGTCTAATAAGAATCTTTGCAAAGCTTTGCAAAATGCATTATATTATATTGTCTACTATCCTCTCTCCAAATCTAGATTTAATCAAGCCCACACATTGTAGCATCCTAGTAGTTACAGTCAGTGTCAGCCATGTTCTTATAAATTAATAGAACGGTGGTGGCATTGGATTTCTGAAATTTGTTGAAACAGCAACAATAGTCACAACACATTCACCTTATTGACCTTTTGAGGTTTGTCAGCATGTGGTGCATGGGAAAGAAGAATTAGGAAAGTTGGCGTGAAGTACCTGTGATTTCATTACCACAAACTGTTTAGTGCAACTAAATATGATGTCATATTACTCAGAGATATTCCTGGAATGTTGCTTTTTACAGGAGTCGTTTAAAGTGCGTTTCCTTAAAGAAACCTCATACTGATTTGTTGAGCTTGGCTTTTGCAGTACTTGGTCTGATGGTTTTGATCAAATCAACAAAAAAACATTCCTGACTGTCTTCAAAATTAATCACACATGAATAACTGTCCTGTGTACATTTTTACTCTTACGCTCAGCTTTGTTACACAACGTTTTTATTTCTTGTAAAGCACTGTGTTATTCACAGATCCACAGATTTGGATTCTGTTTTGTATTTCTGTTCTTTTTTTTTCTATTTCTGTACTGTATTTTTTCTGTTAGATAACAGTTGGTGCAACATGATATATAAGTCTAGCTGTGTGAAGCAGTTAAGTGAACATGAGCAAAAATGCTCTTGATATTACAACTATAATTAAACTCATCATCAACAGGCCTTTTGTTCACATTTATGTGGAACCTTGATTGTGGTAAGTGCCTGAGTTAGCAGGGTATCTACCACCATTTAGTGCTGACATGACCAGGAGAGCGGTTTAAACTTGTGTTAATGTTGGCTCTAAACAATAAATGGCAGTCTAATAGTCCTGGCATGGTGTAATTAGTAATAGGTGGGAGGTCAGTGATATTAGTGGGGGCTGCTGGCATCTGGCTGCCAGACTGGAGCTGACGGTCTATGAATGTGGGAACTCAAGCTCTGGATTCACTAAGACTGGTTAAAGATTAAGAGCAGGATGTGAATTCCCCATCATTTCAAGATGGGTTGGGGAACAAGCATGCTGTCTGGTTTGGTCTAATTTGTGTTTAATTGTACTCCATATAGGTCCCAAGTTGTCAATGGGAAAGCAAGAGGCCTTTGAGATTTTTATAAGAGACCATGAGGACCACTTCACCATAGAAGACAACAAAAAACAACTTAAACAAAGGTTTGAAGCTCATTTCAGATATGTTCATTGATTAATCCTGAATCCTAAATAAAACTTTGCCACATTAAGGTGCATCTCCACCAGCACTTGTGACCACTCAGAAAGTGCATATAGGCTAGGAAAATACCTTTAAAATTATTTGAGCCTTGAAAAGAATGAATAGCATGTTTAATGAAGACTAACACACATATTCACATCATTTCTTTCAAACAGGTTAATCGAGGCCAAAAGACTTGGAGGACAGTTAACTGAAACCAAAAACAGAATCAGTAAGTTGTCTCAACAGAGTTTGTCTTCTGAGCTTAGGAGCTGTTAAATTGTTCTACTATTCATTGTCACCATTAGCAATGTTGAACGTCAGGCCCAAATGAAAGACATGTGGAGTTCTGTGTGAGCAGAAAAAGATTGGCTCTACCTGTGTGGAAACTTTAATAAACAGATCACTTTGGGGTCCTGTTTCCCAGAGCATAATTGTCATTCAGCAAATTCTTGCCTTCCAAGACATAGTGTCGTTCCACGTTCTGCTTTAACCTGTGCTTTTTACAAGCTCCTTCCCTGCTGTTTCACAGAACATTTCTAAGCACAGCCCTCTCTCGTGGCAATGTGCATTCTTGGTAGTGTTCTTCCATGATCCACTTCAATGATTATCTCAATAGAAATGGCACCCTGCATGGACAGTTGTCTATAAGTCAATCCAGAAAATGTATAGTTCATTATGGCCCTGAATGTCTTTAATGCCCTAAATGTGTGCTTAGATAGAAACAGCATGATTCAGTTTTGCAGATGTCTCTCTAAACTGTAAATACGGCAAGGTTTATCACACCATGATTGTAAGATTTGTGTTTTCAGAATGAAACAAAGTTATTACAAATTGGTTGCATTGGTAGCTTGCGTTTGAAGATCTAATAAACAATAATTAATCATTTAGCTGTAGTCTTTGCCTGTCATATTTTATAGTCCACTGTGTTTGAGACATGACAAAGAGAAAAGTATGTTTGAAATCTGAGACAAGACCAAGACCTTTTAAAATAAATCTTTAGATCCTACGCTTCCTAGAATCCAATCATTAGTAGTGTCTTTCATCAGGCATTGGCTTTTACTGAGTCAATATACAGAAACATTTAAGTATGTTACGAGGCTAGATCTGCTTACTGCTTCATTTATAATTTTCCTTTGGCTGTGTGTCTTTGTAGATCATCTTACATGCCAATAAAATGGTTAGGTTTGCCTCACACCAATGTCTGGCTTCACTGCTACCTTAATCACACTTGATGGTTTGGTCATTTTCCGCTCACAGGTACATGCCAACATAGACCATCATAGTCCACGTATATTGCAATTAATCCTTCTCTCAACATTCCATCTGTGAGGTGCTTAAACAGCCGTAATTCAGATATGCCATACATCTCACAGAAGTAATTTTACAGTGCATGGGTATTCCTTCTTCAGATGTGTTCAGCAGACATTTTTCCGAACAGTGTTGAGAATTGCAGCTTCGTCAGCTGCCAAAATCTTTTTCAGATTTTGGAAAACACCTGCAACATCTCAGTGTTGTCAAATATTCTTACATTGTTAGCGGCATGTTTTGCAGATAAGAAACATTATTTTTTGTTGAAATTAATCGCTAGAAAGTGGCAGTATAATATCTCTTTTCTGCAGTTTTTGAAGACTTGCTTGGAATTTTGACACCACTTTGCTTTATTCTTTAATGCAAAACATGGAAACAGATCTGATGATATAGACAGATGCATTGTATTGTTGTTTTTAATAGATGTACACAGCATGGGGGTTGGTAGCAAGGCAGAAAGGGAGAGGCAGTAGCCTGTGGAGAGTGGAGACAGTGGTGTCAAAACATTTTCCTGGTTTACACTATTGTTCTTGGCTATAGAATACAGCTCAGGAATCCGATCTCTCTGGAGTAGCACACGTTCTGAGCCCTTAGGTCCAAAAAGTGCACAGATATATATTTATTCAGAGGGATCAGCCATGCACGTCTTTGACATAAAACAAGCGGGTCAGCTGGAAATGAGAAGGACCGCTTGATTTTTAGTCCAGATGTGCAGGGTTTATTTGGAGCAGCATCTTCTGGGATAAATCTCACCTTTGCTGTATTGACTCTTTGTCCAAGTGTAGTGTATTAATAAACACAATAAACAAGTCAGGGTCTAGAATAATCCATAACTTTACCATGATTAAACCTGACTGGGCCAAAACCAAGACCAGAATTTACATTAAAAAAAAGTTTTAAAACATAGCAGTTTCACCCACAAAGACAGACTTGTGAGTAGGTTTGCTAGCTCTTCAGTCATCGAGGACAAGAAGGGGTTATAATATTTTTTTAATCCATAAATGAGTTGTTGTTCCTACATTTGAAGGCATTTTATCCATTCACAAAATGATGTGGTGTTGTTAGAACTCTTTTGAAAAAGACTGGTCTCAAATCATACAAAACTAATGAATTTTTTTTTTATAATAATACATTTACCATACATTTCATAACCCAGATTACCCAACAACTTGTCAACATGATAATTTCTTTGGACAAATATAATCCATATAATTAATGATTCCCTTTTGTCTTTTTTATTTGGGGGGCTCAAAGCCATTCACCACTTGATTTCCTAAATCCAAGAGCAGTGCTGTTATGTAGAAGTTGATTCCAATAAACACAGTGGCCTAATCTTGTGTTGAAATAATATAGTTATATTACTGTGTGCCTCTGTGCAATAACCATAATGTATTTGAATTATCATCCATTCAGATAATGAGGAGTGGAACATTGATGGCATTGGTGTGGCATATCACATTTAACCTCCAAGCCACAAAAATCACCCAATATTTACTGAGGCTTGTAGCTTGATACTAGTCCTTTAGGACAATTGAATGTCTCCTAACACTGTGAGGAAAACTCTGCATAATTCGGAGAGTTGTGGTTGTGTTGAGACTATGCTTTTATTCCATCTTTCTATTCTTGCCTTTACTCATTTCAATTTAACTCCCCACTCCTATACGGACCAATTTAATATATTTTAGTGGAATAAGCAGCACACCTGTGTTTTTTCTTACACTAGAGTCACATAGCCCAGAATGCATGATTATTGTGCTTGTACTGGACAGAACATTCAGTGCATAGCATGACATATATAAGCTATGAGTCACATTGGCCACTTTCAACTTCTCTTGACATTTTTAGCCTGTCAACATAGCATGTTAATAACATAAATATTTCTTAATCCTTCTAAGCTGTTGTGGAAGAGTGAGACTATACATCAGTTAGTTATGTCTCATATTTGAGAGGCCTTTTCTCTGTTTACTGGGACTACCGTACCCCTCTGACCACAATGTAAACCACAAGGCGTCTCAGTTCATTTACATTTTTAGTAATTTGAAGTACTGAAGTACTTTGTGAAAGGCTTTTCTGCTTTATAACCATTAGGAAAAACACTGTCATCATGGGCACAATATGTCTTTGTGTTGTCATTTGTAACATTTCACCTTATCCATTCATGTCTGGCCTGTCTACTGGTTCTCCACAAAGTGGTCTACTAATGTAAGGAGCTCTGAAAGATGAGCTGTTTCTGAGGCACATGGGCAGACTCTGGACACTTTTAAAATCATTTATGAGGCCAACACAAAGAATCGGTGTCCATTTCACCTGAAATCTGTGATAATAATATTGTTTCACTTTGCTGCTGTAAGCTTTACTCAAGGCCCACTTCAGGAAGAGTGACGTTTACCTTAGACTCTTCCAATGAATTCATCTGCTGTGTAACATTGTAAGTGGTCTAATCCGGCTGTTTTATTGCACCATTAGAGGTGTGCATTGAAAAGGTGGCTTCTCTCACTCCATTTCTGTTAAACAACACTTCATCTGGATTTCTCGTTTTTTCACTTGGAGAATCTCACCTTTCAGTTTGGAGACAGGATTGAATTACAAAAAGTGTGGTGTCTACAAGTGTAGAGGACCTGCAGGATTGTAATGCAATCTCACCACAGAAGACCCTGCCTCCCTCTTTTATCTTTCACCCTCTCATAGAGTAAAATTATCACAGTCATTTTCTGAACCAACTATCTGACACATGAGCCACATTTGACCTTTTCATTTGTGTCTTTCATTTTCTTACAGTAAATCTATTTATTAGTGTTTCCACATAATCAAGTGTGATCATTTACCAATATGTGTGTAATATCATTTACAGTTCTACTTTGGCATTAGAAGCATTGTAACCCAAATTCAATTTTGTAAATTGAGCAATTAACTACTTGAATGAGGGGGAAGACAAGAAAAACAGGGGATCAGACACAAATGACTTATCCATGTGTTAACCCAGTACAAGAAAGTCAGTGACCCAAAAAGACCTACCTCTGTCACTTCCTGCCCAATGTGAGGATGACTATGTGTAGTCTGAAAGTATTGGGTGGAGTCTGGATATATGTAGTAGCAAACCTTTTCCTCATCAAAAAACCTTTAGATTTACATATTTTCCATATTGAATATTACATTACACATTCAACATTACAAAACGGTGCTAAGTATGCATTCAAAGGTGATCCTGTGAATGTGGTTAGTCTTAACAATAACTGGTCTCTGTCCTTTCAGATGAGTTGAAGAAACAGTTAGAAATGCGAAGGAGGCAGAGGGCAGCTCATGGTAAGCAGTTTTTTTGTTGCTGCAGCTACAGATTTCTCAAAGATCAGTTTAACGTTTATTTGACATCAAGTTGCATTCATATTAAGACGGACATGTGAAAGTATTGTGGGAGCTCTTGTAATGTGTGCAGCAGTGGCCACTTCAAACATCTTTGCAGCAGGCTTTAGTGACCAACTTCTGGGCGGTGCAACTGTTACACTCCTTCATTTACTCTTTTCTGACCAATTTGATCCCCAACAAAATGCTTTGAAGTGCAAATTTGGTTTAAAACACACAAACATTGCCCTTCAATTCTCATGCCCAATGTTTTTTTGTTATTTCAAGTTCTGCTTTAGGAAGTTTAGAAAGACCTGGTTTCGATTATCTCTGACCAGTATTGTGAATGAAGTCTTTGTAAGATCGCTTCAGAATGTTTTGCTTGTAACTAAAATGCAACACAAAATGAAAATAATTATACATGTAGCTTTCTCACACTGGCTTTTTAACTCTGTTATACTCTTTTTTTATCTAGTATTTCTTGAAAATCACGCAGCGTTTGAAGAGGAAGAGGTCGATCCTGTTGAAGAAAACCTACGTACAAACATTGAGCAAGAAAATAAGGCGTGAGTGTATTTTGTATTTTTATTATTTATGTATTAAATATCAACAAAACCAACATTTCTCACATTTAGATTGACTGGACACAACAGATCTCTCTAAATTTTAATGTACTGGTAATATCTTTTGTCAGTTGCAAAAGCACTTGTGACCGCCTTAAAGCATTTCGGACTGAGATTAAACACCTGCACCTGTTGCTGGAAAGATCAAAGGTCAAGCTCCAGAGGGACTTTGAGAAATGGTGGAGTCAGGAGGCTTCCCTTCTGCAGGTGAATGACCGTCACATTCTCTTACTGATCTGTATGACAACACCATATAAAACTTTGGTGTGCATGACAGAATGTTCCAGCCAATGTGACAGATGTGTTTTTGGCATTAGTCACAAGGGTTTGTGTGTTCATTTCTTTAATTGGTAACCACAGTTAGCACAGTGTAAGTGTAAGTCTCAGTTGATATGCATGTGTCTTCTATGGGTTTATGGCACACACCAATGACCTACGCCCCCCCTCAGGGATGAAATCCACAGAAGACCAAAACAAGGGCCTGTAAGGCACTCTTAAGGCAACACAGCTTCAGCAGCAAGCCCATTGTCCACAATTCAGCTCAAACAAGGGCAAGATGTTCAAACAGCAACATCTGACTAGCAGACACTAGCGTTTACAATTGTTCTTTGATGTTTTGAAAAGAGAAAAGTTGCTCATTCACAATTCTGTGTTGAATAATATATACTGTATCTTCACTTTGTTGACTAGGAATCTGAAGCCACAGCCAGATATTCAACCTCATCACTGACCATGCAGCCATTTCTTCATACTCCCACATCCAGGTAATATACTATATGCTGTCACATGACATGAATCTTTATTCATTTGGTCCCAACATCCAGTGTCATTTCAAGCTTTTTTCTGGAAATACATGAAGCAACTACCTCTTCCCTTCTCTGACAAGTTTATGCTCCCTACTTTCAAGTTATTTTTATCTTTTCACCATCTGTGCTTAGATAGCAGATGATTTATGGCCAACAACCTGCAGTTTCATAGTGCTTGTTTTCATAGGCCAAATACAAAACGTATGCTCAAATGTTTTTTATTATTTACAGCCACCATTACATTACTGAAAATTGTGTCTATGCAGTGAGATTTTCAAGTAACGGACACCAGGGCTAATACTGGTTTTATCTTAAGTCAGCCATTAAAGCCAATCAATCAAACACCACTTTCTCTTTATTGATACGTAGTGAATCTGGCACAATATTCAGTACAGTGCAAGATTACCCAGCAGGCCGAGATCCTGACACTGGACGCCCCACACATTCTGTCGAGGACTTCAGGTCAGCGCACCAACACCAAATCATGATTTTAATGTCCTTTAATATCTGAATTGAGCACACATCATCTTTTCTTTTTGATATTTTAGAAGCCCAACACCAAAAAGAGGACCTCCTATAACTGCTGTACCAGCCTGGGTTGATGAAGTTGCACATAGAACTGTTACTAACTATGCATCCTCTTCACAATTAAGGTGAGCACCACAAAGAGTACACATTTTTAGGTTTGCAATGAGAATGGGCGGCATTAGCTCAGTTGGTAGAGCGGCCGTCTTTCGACCGGTGGGTGGGCAGTTCGATCCCTGCTTGAAACATCCCAAAACATCATAACATCCTGCTCTCCCCCACATAGTGTTGTTGTGTCCTTGGGCAAGACACTTAACCTACATTGCCTCCAGTGAAGTTCTGTAACACTGTAAACACGGTGCATAATACAGTAAAAAGTGCTATATAAAAATAAAGATTATTATTATTATGTATTAAAATAAATACATTCTATTGGGGCCAAGCGATTGTTTGAGTTTGTCAATGCCTCTGTAAAAAAAACATTTAGGTGAAGTTTTATTGTGACCCACATGTTCTTATCTAAATCTTTATATCCAGCTTGGTTTACTAACCACATGTTTTTACCAGTATGTGTGTATTTTACACATTTGCAAACAATACAGTGGTGCTGTAAATCCTATATGTTTACAGTAGCTCTTAAGTCTGTAGATTGGATCCATAGTTTTTACAGCAGAGCCATGTTTTCTTTCCACTTATGAACAGGCTCATAAAATTTTATTTCTTTGTGAAGTAATGTCTCCAAACTCCTTTAACAAATCAAACACTTACAGACTTACCTTAACCCCCTTTTACCACACCACTAAAGTAGTCAGTGCATAACAAATATGCCTTAGCTCTTCTACAGAGCTACATATAACACAGATGCTATTGTTTCAGACATAAGCTGGTTAGTATGTTTGGTTCTGTCATATGTGTTTTATGCCCTAAGAACAAGAACCACATTTTCTGCTGAAATGTTTAAGCACTTTTTAAGGTGTGCTTTATAGGATCTATAAGATTTTATTGGTGTATAATGAGTTAAAGAATGAAGGATTTTTGGCGCACATCCAAAATCCATGCTGAGTTTTAGAGTTATGTTTCTTTGTATATAACTTCATCAGTAGAGTATTTGTTTCTGTATGTATTTCAGGGACCTATCCAAAACCAAGATCACACCCTCCTCTATTCCCCTGACTGGAGACAAGCAGGCAGACACTGACATCCTGGCCTTTCTTAAAGCCAGGGAAAAACTCCTACAGAGGACAGGTAAGTTTCACAGAGCAATCAGAAAGGTGTTCCACATTGTACAACACTGACCTCTAGTGGAGTTCTTGATTAGAACTAATAATAAAGAAGTATAATGCCTTCTGTATTTTTACTGTATTGCTGGTCAGTTCAAACCAAGCAATTTTCATATGAGCTGAAATGTAATATTTTTTCCTGCCACATGGAGGAACCATTTCATTTCTATTTGGCTTAAGTGAACTGGATTGTAATTGTGTTCTTCTCCCTCTCTCTGGTTGTTAGGAAACCCCTAGAAATGGCACAAATGCATAATGTAAAGTCAAAACTGCCCAAATTGTCACGCAGTTGAAAAAATTTGTTGTTTTTATAATCGTCTAAATGCCTTGTTTTTTTCTTCAGGCCAACCATTGAAATGAAGTGATGCAACCATTGTAGACCTGCAAGTAAATATTAAAACTTAAAATATTAGTTGGAAATTTTTTAAACATAGTCAACTTAACAGCAGATCAAACCCATCCCCACATCTCGTTTTCCTGTATATAATTATTAATTTACTGTAAATTCCCCTCCCCCAGTGGTGGTTCCAGTGGCATGATGGGAAGCAGTATAAATCACAGCCTTATGCGGATGATTTGATCTGAACAAATGTTGTCTTAAGATATCAGAGGGACAGAATGACGAATGGGGCGAACAATAGGAAAGTCATTTAGATTATGCACTGTATTCTTTGTTTTCTGCAAAAAGGTGTTGTAAATAGAGTGATGTATTTTATATTTATTTTCAAAGTAGTGCAAAATATGTAAAGAATGAGATTAAAGGTTTATTTATTAAATACTTTTTTTTTTTTTAGCAATTTCGTTCATTTGATGTTTGATTGAGCACTTCAGAGTTCTGTATTTATACATATGGATGAGACATTACAATTTGACATATATAATTGTAATTGTTAATTATAATAAAAATTATATAAAAATTTTTGGTTTTGTGTCAAATACCAAAAGAAAAAGTGTCTCATACAACACAGGAAAGTTCAAACTCGTTAAGGCAAGCTTCTAAAAAAGGCCCTTTCAAATTTAGTAAAAAATATGTCTTTCCAGAGAATTGGTTTGGTTTTATAGTATTGCACACAACATATCTAAGATGTCTACTTACATAGACCTAATTTATATACATTTAAGCTGTTCTAACTATAGAACACCAGTTTTAAATCCACCGACTTAAACGTGCCAATGACAAATGTCCTTTGACCAAAACCATCCCGCCCTTTGACATGTCTCCTCCTAATCATCCTTGCAGGAGAAGTTTACCAGTAAATATCTTGTCGCCTTGGTGCCATTGCTGCGCACCTTCCAAAGCCTTTTTGCATGGCTTTGCATTGATTTGTTTGCCTCATCACAAGCATCTCAGCTATTTGCATCTGTTCAGAGTTGCCTTGAAGATAGAGCCTCTTTTGCTCTTGTTTTGAGACACGCCTGTACAATTTTACCACAAATCTGACATATATGGTGTACAGCAGAGGTGGGCAATTATTTTTCCCACATTAGAACATGGAACTTTTGTGGAGTTTATTTTGCCTATAGGAAAGGTATTTACCATTTGGAGCATGTTGTATAGTGGAATCAAATGATTGCTGCAAAATATTGAAGGAAAAGGCAAAATATATGCAGTGTTTAATTATTAATAAAATATTGGTAAATGCTTGGTGGGCCAAATTGACCAGCCCAACGGACCTTAGTTTGCTCACCCCGGTGCACAGTGTTGGCAAGTCCACATATACTGTATGTCATGTGTAAAAAGCCTGTAACTAATACTTTTCCTTAAAATAAACCCATTAATAATGTTTTAAGTAACTTTGTAGCAGGTTTATGGAAGAATGTACCACCATACCTGTGGTTGATGTTTATTCTTGCACATTATAAAAAAATAGTAAGTAGTATTCTCTACAGGTTTCTAAAATATTATCTGTTTCCTCTTCATCTGACAAGAAGTATGTCCCTTTTACTGAGTGTAATGGTCTAACAGATAATTCTTGTATATATATATATAAAAAAAAAATATATATAGATATATATAGATATATATAGATATATAAAGTATAAAAGAAATCTCTAATGACTTTCAGTAAAAGGAAATCAGATATTTGATTTTAATTTATTTGTGTTTATTGCGACTGACAACTGTGCCTTTTTGAACCACCAGCAGCTGTTTAGTAAAATATTAACCTATGTTCTGCTGACAAAATCCTGCCGTTACTTCCTTATTAGTGGAAACTCTTTGAAGAGTATGTGTACGTCCGCCCAGATGTCACCCTAATGGAGGAGAGCGGTTGTACCGTTACCCAAGCAACCCATAAATCATCACCCAACGTCTACAGTCCTCTGACCTATCAGAGAAAGAGCTTGAGATGCTTTACCTTTTGAGAGTCATCACCACAACTTGTTCAAACAAAGTTAAGCTTTTGACAGTGCTGTTGCTAAAGCTAAGACGGCTACCCTATTCTTGGATTCTGTAGTGATGGAAGTGTCATTTGGAAGAACAAACATACAATTCATGTGTTTTGGAGAAACCTCTTTTTAAAATCCTGCTCAGAAGCACCAGTATTAGTATCCAGTTTATCCCTGTGGGACGTTGATGGCGACGTTGCAGTTGGGTCAGCTCAAAGTCAGCTGGACAGCACTTTTGGCTTTGGTCTATTTCACATACCTGCTAGTGGGGGCTATTATTTTCCAAATTCTGGAGCGAGAGGCTGAGAGCAACAACAGAAACCATTTTCAACTGGAAAAGTTAAATTTTTTAGCCAATTACACCTGCTTGGATGGACTAGCTTTGGAAAAGTTTGTTCAGGTAAGAGGTCTGTTGTCATGCAGTCTGTTTCACATTTCAGTAAATTTAGGTTCACTTATCAGTTATTATCAATGACTTCACAAGAGCTATACTCAAGAGTAATATGTTTTATTAATGAGTTCATAAAATTACTGACAAAAATACTGAAAATGTCAAATTAACACAACATCGGATGATTTGGCTTAATACATAGTAGCTAATAAATAGTAATTTACCTGACCTAAAAATCAAAACATCTATAGGTTTTAAGCACAGATAATTAGGCCAGTCGTAGATAATGCAGATGTTGCATTTATTTAGTGTTTCAGTTTGGATTTTCAGTTTGCTGCAAAGTCCCAGAATTAATGTTCGGAAGAAACTCCATGAAACACAGCCTATGTGTTTGTGCAGGTGATTTTGGATGCCTGGGAAAAGGGAGTAAATCCTTCAGGGAACTCAACCAACCCCAGTAACTGGGATTTTAGTAGTTCCTTCTTCTTTGCTGGCACAGTGGTTACAACTATTGGTGAGCTTTCTGATAAAATTATACTGAAGTGTTCTGCTTTTATATGTCATGCTTTACTAATCCCATTACGTCATTCAGGTTATGGAAACCTGTCGCCCAGCACAGTGTTTGGTCAGGTGTTCTGTGTATTTTACGCACTCTTTGGGATCCCACTGAACCTGGCCTTCCTCAAACAGCTGGGCAAGTGTCTCATCATCCATTTGGGTCAACTGGAGAAGGGAATGGTCTCAGTTGTCCCACAGAAGGTATAGAGCACCTCTGTTGACCACAGATTATACAGTATAAATTGGCACATGTGACCTTTGCTTTGTTCCTTTTCTAGCGAGTAGTTGAAGCCCTGACTGTCAGTTCATTTGTTCTCATGGGCAGCCTGCTGTTTTTAGTCATCCCCCCACTGCTTTTCAGTTACGCCGAAGGCTGGACATTTGGAGAGGGTTTTTACTTTGCCTTCATTACCCTCAGCACCATTGGCTTTGGAGATTATGTAGTGGGTGAGTAGAGAGGGAAAGCATACAATGTTTACAGTTACTGAAATGTTAAATGTATGTATAATGTATTTGTTTCAGGGACTGACCCGGACAAGCAGTACATCTCTCAGTACCGAAGCCTTGCAGGAATATGGATCATTTTGGCTCTAGCTTGGCTTGCTCTTATTCTGAACATGGGAGCCAAAATAATGGAGTATTTAGTCTTTCTCACTCATCGGGGTTTTAAGAGACAACAAGAGGAAGAGGAGGTGCCGTCTGCTAAACTAGAAGACATTTGATAGTGGATTGTAAATATAAATTGTAAATTGTAATTATACAGTTTTTTTAATAGACAAATTATGTTTTATTTTGTTTATATACTGCTTTTTATGATTGATGTTACAGTACACTTCTTTAGCAGAGGAGAAAAATGTTTTTGTCTAACAACTCTACCTCTCTTAGAGTAGTATCTCACAATGTACATTTTTTATTATTTACTGTGAATTTTTTCATGTATATATTGTATTGTGTTTTACCTACCTACATTATGTCCATGGTGTAAACTCCAGTGCATTGAGCACAAAGAGATATCTTAAACAAACACATTAATCAAGATGGTGAGCTGAGGTGAAAACACAGGAAACACAAGGCCAGCTGGAGTGGAAGAAGTTTCACTGACAAGGCAAGGCTTTGCCAACAACGAAAGTCATGAGTCCACAATCTAGTAAACACATACATTTACCATGCAATAAATTATTTCAGTGTGAAGACAACACACCATCTCTTGTGACCAACTTGAACAAATTTTTACCTGCCTTTAAACCCACCTTTTTCAAACCCCCAAATTTGAGTTTAGATAGCTCTATGACCTATAGCCCAACCTCTGCAAGTGGCTCACATTTTAGATTTGCATGATAGGTCACAGCAGTGATTCAAACAGTAGTGCAACCATTTGCTTTCCTTACCTTGCACGGTAAGCCAAGACACCAAGCCAAGAACACCTCACTCCTTGAGGGAACAAAAATGGAATTCAAAGAGATCTTCCACCTGGCCCGAGTGCCCTCTATTCTGATGCTTGGAGCAGTTTATGTGGTGTATGTTTTGATCGGTGGGATAATTTTCTGGAAGTTGGAAGGAGAGCTTGGACAAAGTGATGTTGACAGAATACTTGAAAATAAAAGACAACTGCTTAACCAGTATTCCTGTCTGAATCAAGAAGGTCTGCTAGCAGTCGTTCAGGTAAGACACTGGGGCACAACATAGAAAACACTTCTTCATCTCACAGCTTGGACCAAGAAATTTGACATATGAATAAAATTACTGCTGGAGATGCAGTTGCGTATGGGCAGTTGTACTGTGTTTGTGATTGCTGGTTTTACTGACAGCCCATAATATGTAAATACTGCCCATAATCCTGTTTACATGTTACTTTCTATAACTGGATTCTTGGCTGTTTACAGCTAAACCAAAGGTTGCATTATATAGTTTTAATCTTAGTTTTTTAATTATAATCTTATATATAATCATTTATATTATTATAATCTATAATCTAAAGACATTTTTAAGCGCACTCATAGCATTTACAAACTAAGTACAACCTCTTCAATGCAAATTCTAGCTTCCACCATCTTTCCACACTTAACATAAGCCTACTGCTTTGCCTACTGTCATGTCATCAACTTATTTATGTAAGCAAGACAATGCCAAGATAGTTTTGGATCCTGAAGGTCACTTGGGAAAATGGTTTGTTTTTCAGACAAATTACAGTTATTGTTGTCCATTCGGCTGTACAACATGAATAAGTGTTTTGTGGATATTGTCCATATTTGTACTGTTTAGCCTACACTCTTAGAGTTATGAACATTAAGTACCTACTGTGTGCATTTCTCATCTTCCTTGCAGGTTGTCCAAGATGCTTCAAAAGCAGGCCTCAGTCTTAAAACCAACTACACCACAGATGGCTTCTGGAAGTTTACCAGCTCAGCTGTGTTTGCTGCGACTGTTGTCACAACTATAGGTTAGATTTCAGAAGAGCAAATATAAGAATGGGCTATGGGGACCTAGTCCAAGTCAAGATTTAGACCAAATGAGTATGAATGAGTGAATGAGTCAAGAGAAGTGCACAGTACATAGGAAGAGATCATATATGTCATTTGTTAGTGCTTAGTGAAGGAGAGCAGGGGGGGTTATTGGTGAATAACTATAATGTACAATGTTACTAGATAAAGTGTTCCACCCAATGACAATAATAATGTAGAATAAAGTCACTTTTGAGTCCTCAGTTGCTGAGACACATATCTGAGTAAATAATTCTTAAAATCCGAGGCGAGACTGTAGCTTTAGGACTGCTTTCATGTGATTTAACATTTGGGATCCAAACATTTCAGTGCAGTCAAACATGATCTACTGGTTCTATCAGTAGGTGATGCAGAAAAGCTAACACTTTGCAGTTTTGCAGGTTATGGAAACATGAGTCCCAGCTCCACGGGTGGACAGATCTTTTGTGTGTTCTTTGCACTCTTTGGCATCCCCCTCAACATTGTGGTGCTCAACCGGGTGGGCAAGTACATGCTCGCTATAGAGAGGAACATCTCAGATTTCCTCGAGAGCAAAACTAAAAAAAGGGTGAGGATATCTTGAATGACATGCCACTTATAAGAGTAGAACACTCACACTTTGTTTTCATTAATTTTCAGATGTGCACCCGCTTTTTTGTCCATCTGGTGTCCTACCTGTCGGGGATAGTTCTCTTTTTTGTGGTGCCCATGCTTGTGTTCCAAAATCAAGAGGGATGGACGTACTCTGTGGCTATCTACTACTGCTTCATCACCCTCAGCACCATTGGATTTGGAGATTTTGTCGCAGGTACAATGGTATACAGCTTTGTCAGTGAGGAGAAATATTTCAAACAGCAATTTAGTGGCATGTAATATTTTCTGACAGTGTCTGGGATATTTGTTTAGTAGAGAAAATTAGTGCTTCAAAGACAAAAAGTTGAAATTGTGCATTATTTTCCTGCACATGGTATCAGTTAAAAAATTGCTGCACCCTGTTCTTTACTGTTTTAACCAAATGTGTTGTACTTTATGTTTAGACAACAATCCAGAGAGAAAATACCCAGATTGGTACAGTGTCCTCACGGCATGTTGGATCTTCTTTGGTCTGGCTTGGCTGGCCCTAGTTATTAACCACTCAATCGACAACCTGGAGAGTGTCAACAACCTTTTAAAACAGCGATGGAGCAACAGGAATAAAAAGGAAGGGTCGACCAGTGCAGGTGGTCACAACCCCGAAACCCAATTGGAGGAGGAGGATGACAAGCCCCCGCTGCCTCCACAGTAAATCATGAGAATGGTTTAGATAATGTTCCTGGGAAATGGGCATAGAATGTACTTCATCAAGTGACCTGGTTAGTCATCTCCGTCAACAGTAGGGTGACGGGAGAAGGACACTTCTACGCCAATGCCTGTGCTTAGTCTGTTAGAGTCACTGCTTTTTAGTCAAAAACGGTTCATTTAAAGAACATGTAAATAATATTATTCTGCATTATTAGAGATATTTTTTTCTGTTTACCCTTGTCAGCAATTTGTTAGCCATATATGAATTTAAAATTCAATATCAACAACAAAACCAGGCACATTTTTTAACTAAAAGGTTATTCTATCAATTCAATGAAGACAGAATCTAAGACTCTCACTTCTACTTGATAAGATTTTATTTTGAAGAGGCAATAGGCTACTTCTCCCTCTACCTGCCTCTGCAGTTTTATCTGAGAAGTGCAGACATCTACTTTTCTAGCTAGAAGATAAAGTTTTGTTGAACCAACAACACCAAAAGCAATATATAATATCTCGCATCCTAAAGAAAGACCAAAGCTCTATATAGACTAGAAATATGCTGACAGTCCACTAGGTGGCAATATTATACTAAAACTACTTTAAGAAACACAGCTTAGAAAACAAAGAATCACTTGTCAATGCTTTCACCATCAGATGTCCATGTCATTTTTTGCCCTTTAAAGATTAAATAAAAACACAGTGCATTTTAAATGTTTCATAATTTTGACATGACAAAAGTAAAGAATATCAGGGGAAAATAAGAGTAATCTGGCTTGCAGAGTAAAATAAACGACAAAGACAGATGGCAAGACTGTTGCTGGAAGGAAATGAGAAACTCCTGGAAAAATGAATGTGCAACATGATCTATGAATAGAGAGGACATTTGAGGAAAACTCCAGAAAGCACAAGAGGGCGTTAATAAGAGGATTTCTTTTGCTGCACAATCTAGAAATTGGAGGATGGTAGGAAGTCGAGAATGACAAGACTGTGACCATTGTACAACAAAACCCCACATAACTGTTTGGCCACGGTTCAGTGAGGGCTCAGTATGTGTGGGAACACCGGTGCCTCTCTCTTTTTGTCCATCAATCTCATCCATCTCATCATGCAAGTCCTAGGATAACCAGACTTACATAACTGAGCATTATATGAAGGCCCTATTTTTGCCCTCACCCATCTTTAGGTGTCGTACATACCATTTCGTTTGGGGTTAATTGCCTTAATGCAAGAGCAGGGAGAATAGTTTTCTTCAGAATGAAGATGATATACAGTGTATTTTTACAGACAGTATATACTGTACAGTGTCTGAACATCTATGGGGGGTGGTATGCTGGAATATTTATCTATTGTCCCTGAAAAGCACTTAATATTGCAATTTAAAAAAGGGAGTACAAGCCCTGATAAAAGGCTTGTCTTAATAATCTGTATTTGAAATCATTTGATGAATAAAAAGCTACACAGTTTAAAAATAAAAATGCTCGTTGTTATTTTGTAGTAGTAGTATCATTAACCTATATTATAGCTGAAGAATGTGTGAATACTGAGCCCACATGCATTTCCATACAGCTGCAAGGAAACTGTTCTATAATCATTCTGAATGATCCCCCTGACATCAACCCTCAAAATTAGAACAAGTGCTATAGCTGCACAGGCACAAGAATCTGTGCAAGTCTCATTTTGTCTGTAAATAAAAGCAGAAGGCCGGGCACAACAACGACACTGTCACCGTGCAGACCGCTAAATGTAAAGTCTGACCATACTAATCAAGTCTAGAGGAATGTTACTGTATCTTCAGACCTGTTGATGTGTCCAGTTACCTAAGACTTTATAACACATTATTCTGTTTAGTATGACACTTTAGAGCTTATGCACAAACAAAACAGTAGATGAGAATTACCCTCTTCTTCATTTTATTGTTGAAAGATTTTCAGCATTGTATTTCACCAGGTCAAAGCAAATGTTATGCAGGTTTTATTTTATTATTTTATTTTATTTACTTAATTGATCTTTATGAAGTGCCGATGAAGTGAGTGGTGTGGAATCCCCTTTAAATTATGCAACATACTAACTCAACGTACAATAGGACACAAGACATTTATGTAAGTGACATACCCTGCAGCAAACCTATCAATTTCAGTCATGTACCTGCTATTTAAGCTGATGCAACTGTGAAGACTGACACAAAGAGCCCTGCAGTGACTTGTACTATGAATTCAACTATTTAACTAATCCATTTTTGTCTTGTCAGCAGCGACCGGTTTCCTAACAACATTTCTGTGGTTATTAATCATTGACTGTGTTCTTCATGAAGCCAACCTGAGATAGCTGTGGCAGATAAAGCTCAGCTCGCACTGCAATCAACAATATAGCTGTTGTAAAAGGCCAACGCTTCAGAGATAAGTTTAAAGTTGAGACTGATTGAAGATGTTATGGGGCTAATTATTTAAGGTGTGACAACAGACAGGGCTCTGTAAATATCTTAAGGGCAAAAGTAATCAAAAAGTGTTTTCTTGCCCCATACAGTTTATGGTGGGGTATATTCTTTATTTGTTTCTCATTCCAGATTAGCATCAGTTTGTCTCCCACTTTTGGCTGAAAATGAAATGTTTGCTCTATGCGTGTCCCTCTCCATCCCACTCATTGGATTTGAACTCCCAGTTTTGGGCCAATGGGTGGACAATATACACATCCTGCCTCTAATGTTATCTGTGTGCCGATTTTTCCCCAGTTTCTGCCCTTTTATGACGTCGTCTGTGGTAACCCTGTGGCTCACAGACGTCTTTATACTTTTGGATTGCTGTTGGCTGGAACAATAGCATGTCTAACTATTAATTATGTTTTTGAATCTGCAAAATTATTACATTTAGAAGTTACTATAAAAAGGTACTGCATTACATCACCAAAGCTAGACTAAATGGCAACTTGGTGGTGACCTGGTGGAGGGGTTCGATTCTGGCTCAGGTCATATACTCAATGTCATCCCCCCTTTCTCTCTCCATTCTTTCGTGTATAAACTGTACCTGTCAAATTAAGGACAAAAGCAAAAAAAAAAAAAAAGCTGGACTGGACACATTTCTAAGAGTCTTAAAATTCAAGAAATTGCAATGAGTAAACTAAGAGACAGTTTATTTCAGTGTTTGCCATTCTGACACTGACTGACTGACACTCTTGTTTACTACTTTAACGCAGCAGGCATCAGCTGCGTCACAAACTCTCCACCAATTACAGTAATCAGATGATAGGCATGTGCTGACAGCACCAAACATGCTCTGCCACATACTGCATTACAGTTAAGGTGAAGCCTAAAAAGACGTAAAACATAGAGCCATACAGCCAAAGAAACTGCTTTCACTTAGAAACTCTTCCACAAAATGTCTGATCCTGAGTCATCTTGACGTGCATGGATATACGGGAGCAGACTACAATTAAAGGGGGTGGTAACATGGGGGGGGTCACAGACATCAACGCACCTTTACTTGCTGTAAGTGTGGTTTCTTTTTTTCACTGCCAAACATGCAGCATTGACAGATGACCAGGATGTGTGCCAGCTCAAATGGAACTGTGTTTACCTTCTTAACAGACGGGCCAGGTCACACTCATGTCCCAGTCTGATTAACAGAGCAGAAAGTACAGTGTTAGCAATTGCCCCAGAACATTGCACACTTCCTTCCTGAAAGAGGCTTACCAAAAAATATCCTGTATTAATATGAAAGAATATTTGCAAAGACAAATAGCATATAAAGCTCCCAAATTTTTATTAGGCTACCACTGAAATAATCACTTGATTCATCGACTACATCCTTATTAAAAGCAATTTTCTCCTGTGAGGAGAATTGCTTTTAATGTCAACAATAAAACATACAACAATATAATTAAAGAAAAAATACCAACCCTTTTAATTGTACTATGAAATACTTTCAGTTCCTATTCGTTTCAAAAAACATTATGTACATTTGATGATTCCACAACATAAAACAATAGGAACAACCCCTGTTTTATGGAAACTGGGTATGTGCCTGCCCGGTCAGGTATGCTGCTGTGCAACTCTGCGTGACATGGCACATTATTATCCCCTGGGAACACATAACCATGCCATACACATTTTTAAATATAAAAGATGTCGGTCAAGGCTCAAGATCTATAAGTAAGGCTTCAGGACATGTTGCGTTTCTTTCACTTCTAATCTGTCGAAGTGGCATGTGAAATATCAACATGCAGATTAAAGATTAGATGATTAAAATCTACTCTAAATCTGTATTTAACATGAATAAAGACCTTTTGAAGACACAAAACTTATGCAGTGCAATTAGTGGCTGTTTAATATTGTTTGACTCCGCGAAGGCTGTCCAAATTTGCTGAAAGTTGGCAGGAACTGAACCCATTCATGTAGAAAATACCTGTCCTTTCAAGTCCGATTTGAGTTAGACTTAGGGTGACTGGGGCACTGCATGCTCCATTTATTTAATCAAACAGTAACAGACCGCCCCAGATGGTTATTTATCTACTGTTTACATGCATTCATTCATCCTCCATAACAAGGTAACAGGGCCCATAGCCTATCCCAGCTGCTCTGAGCACGAGGCTGTGTGTACAACCTGGACAATTTTCAGTTAATCACATGCATGTCTTTGGATGGTGGGAAAATGCCAGAGTGCCTGAGAGAAGCCACAGTAGGATGGAGAAGACATGGAGTAGACTCCAAACACAGAAAGGTCAGCAGCCGGGGGATTGAAACCACTACGTCCTTGCTCTGAGCAAAGTTGGCTCATCTTCTGTTTACATATACACTTTTTCTTTTTCTAAGCCAACTGAAAGAATATAAGATCTAACACAATGTTTAAAGTTTTAGGTACAGACTGATAAAATCTGAAAATCTTTTCAGCTGAAGTGTAGGACATGCTCCTGAGCAGAAACAAGTTTTTCTGGCTACCTGTATCCTGTTTCTGTGCAAACTTCACAGAAACAAACAGTTAAAAAGAAAAGTGGTAATGCCATAGCAAACTAATTACGTTAGCAAAACAAATTTAATCATAACTTAATGATAAGTAATTTGATGATAAAGTAAAATGTCTAAAAGTTGTCATATATCCATAAACATTGTATCTTAACAATAATGAATTAATAAGAGGTTTATTGTCTCAGGCATAAATAAATCCATAAATACTGTATATCAAGATTAAAATAATTGCAGTCCTAGTGCATAGTTCATTGTCATTCACTGTAACAGATAAAAATTCATATAGTAACTTCTAATCACCTGAGAAATTTGTAAATAGACTAGAGAAATATTAAATATAGACACACATAAACAAAGTTCCTATCTCTACCCAGAGTACAAGAAAGAGCCAACTGGTTTAGAAAAGTTAATTGGTTAAGATTTAACAGAAAGTGCTTTATTGCTGCTGGTAAAAACTAGTAAAAACAGAGCAGGACAAAACGGACTCATACTCGCATCGGGTCCCCAAACGTTACAGTTGTCATGTGAAACTATAAAATAATGCTGACTGTGTTTGAGACTTCTGTTTATTGTTACCGCTGAATGGATCCTTTGTGTGACATTTTCTATAAAAAGTACATTAGCCTGTGTGATTAGCCTCTAGTCTTGCTATTAAAGGATATAAATGTTTAGGCTGAGTGATACTTTGACCCCTCGAACAACTGGAGTTGTAGTTGGAATTAGGAGGCTTAGGGATGCTTCCCTTCACTAAAAAAGCTTTTGGAGCTGATAATGTCTCTGGTGTACAGTGTAGTGAGAGATTGTACCAACGAACTAGAGACATGTCTTTGCTCATTTCCTCTTGGGCTTACACCCTCTCACCCGCCCACACATGCCCGTGCACAACAAAAGGACACAACATAAACAACCTGTGGCGTTTACTCTGCACAACAGCTAGCTTCGGTCACTGAGATGCTTGAAAAAAAATATATATATATATAAATACTGACAACTATATTGTTCATCATTAATCATATTAAAACTGGGTGCACTTATCTGATGTTTCCTACTGTCTTTTGCCTGCACAAATGCATTAATGTACAGTGACACTGGTGCTCTACATTATACACCACATGTTTGGGGGCTTTGTGTCACTGCAATAAGCATTTCCTTTTAAAACTGTCTTGGCACTGGAACTGCCAGTACATATCCAGCCTCTGGCAGAAGACACTGTGATGTAACAATATGATCATCCAGGTTGTTTTTGCCATGCTTTAGAAAGTTGCTTCATCATACAGGGCTTATCTTATACCTAGCAGCACTAATAATGATAGGATAGCTGACATATTTTGGGTAAAAGGCTTATTGGATGGACTGTGAGAAAGGTGCAGGAAATGAGGGAGAAATGTTGGACTTACAAAGTTGGCACCAATAGATGTTCAGTGTGTTATCTTTATAAGATGGGTGCAGTGCTTCAACATAGATTGTACATTAGATATTACTAACCTTCTGTAAAAACATTATTGCTGATGGGTGTGCCCCTTTACAAACAGTTTAATTCTATTGGGAGGTGCACAGTTAAAGTGTGCTGTAAAGCTGCGTCTTCTTGAAACGCCAGGTTGTTCCTAGATTTTGGAATTGAAAAGTAAACTAACAGGTTCTTCTGTTCAATAGCTAATAATAGTTCAGTGCAATAACTCACAGACACATCTAAAATGTATGTGCCTGTAATTTACATGGGCCAACTGTTTGTTTAGAACATTTACTGATAATAATGCAGATAAAATAGATAAATTCCCAAGTTTATGTTAGATAACCACTAGTGTGCATTTATAAAGGCGTATTTAAATAACATAAGTATTGATTTTTTATGTTATACTGCATCTAATCTATCTATCAATTCTAAACAAATAAAATGTAGTAACAATCCCATTTTCTACTAATGTTATGTGACTATCAAAATACACACTCAAAGAAACGGAGCAACAAATTAGCTTGCTGATTGTGTAGGTTTCCTTCCCACCAAGAAGTGTGGAAAAAAACACATCCCAAACATTAAAACAATGGCCGTAGGAAGCATTTCTTGGTAATTTCACATGCTCCAATTACTGTACACATCTTCACGAGCTATAAATATGTTTTGAAGAAGGATGTCCCAAAATATTACCTAACAAACAGGAACAATGCTCGATAAACAAAGGACATGTGTGACCAAAAAGAAATCTGATTGGTTAGTAGGGTTGTAGGTCAGGCGGTTTCACTTTGCCTCTGACGTTGCGCTGAAGGACACACTCCAGTCGAACACGAGTAACCTGTTGAGTAATTGGCAGTTAAACAAACTTGACCTCTCACTGCCCTTGAAAAAACACTGCACTTTGCCCTCATAGAAACACAGCTGCAAGAAGATGTCAACATTCACTTGTAAGACATGCATGCATTTTTGTCCCGAGCCAGCCAAGGGACTATCTACAACTAAAGAACTAAGGCCAACTACAACTACCAAAAACTCACACACTTACATTGTACATGTTATTGTATAAGTCTTGTACTGGCAGGTGAAGAAACTGGTGCACCCGGAGGAAACCTACGTAGACACTGGTAAAAACATGCAAACACAGAAAGGCGCTAACCAATTTGCCACTGTGTCACCAAAAACAAAAAGGAATCTCTGCATAATCTCTGCATTATCCTCTTGGGGGAGGATGATGCCTAAAGCAGGTTTCACCATTTCTGTTGAGGTTGAAAGTGCTTTTTTGGGGGCGGTTGGTCTACATGAGCTAAAGAGTACTTTCTGTGGCACTTTAATGTGATTCTATTGCCTTACGAGGCGGTTGGTCACTAAATGAAACACGTGTTAATGTAAAGTGTATCCTTTGCTATCTGATATTGTCTTTCCGGTTTTCTTATCAAGCAAAACTGAAACTCCGGAAGTCCCCTTGGATCCCAGAGGGCTTCTCGTTCAGACCACCGTGATGGCCTTTGCCTACTCCTTAGTATACAGTATCACTAACCATCTGCTGTTGTTTGACCTCATATTGTGTAAACTGTCAGTGGAGCAGCATTTGAATGGAGACATTCATCTTCTGAAGTTTTATGAAGAAACAATCATGACGTCTAATCTGTTGGCTCTTTCCTTCATAGTGACATGTGAAAATAGACATGCTGATACTCCTTAAAATGCTTTTGTGGTCCACAGCCCGTTCACACGACAAGATGCAACAATAGGAGAAAAAGAAACATTTAGTAGAAGCTACACTGTAAAGTGAACACTCATCAGTGCATTATTTTACTGTACAGTGAGGTCAGGTTTAAAATGGGATGTGGAAGCCTCACTAAAAAGCTGGATTGAATGTTATGTAAGCTTTCTGTGTGTCAGTACACTGTTTAACATGCTGCACTGTTATACTCTAATCTCTGCAGTAGACAACAAAGAGCCCAGCAGCCCTGTCTGCCACAGTCCCTGAAACCAGGATAAAGCTGAGTCAGCTAACTGAAAAAACACATGCTTCTGCATGCAGCAAAAACACTTTTTTATTCAGTTTCTCACTTACAAATTAAAGTTACCCTCTTTTTATGGAAAACAAATCACATTATTGTTTTGTAGCTAGTCACTCACAGCCCCTCATGGGACCAAGCAGAAGAAAATAAATTAAAGCCGCAAGCGGCGATAAAGGCCCTCGCCTCTCTTGCGACCGCGGGGACACATAAACTCGGAGGAGGGCATTTTGTGCTTTAAAGCGTAAACTTCACGGTAATGTCAAATAACCGGGCCTGTGCCTCTGCTTGAATCTTCTTCTGGCTGGGGATGCTACACCACCTTGTATTTAGAGTTAAAGGTCACCATATTCCCTGGTTTTCCTGGGATCTGTCTGAACTTTTGAAAATAAGAGTTTATGCTTGGGCTGAGGCGAGAAAAACAAAGTACTGGCTGGAGTACTGCAATGTTAAAAAGTGAAAATGTAAATATTAGTTGTCTAAAATAACAAGTTTACCAGTTCCAAAAGATTCTGAGGAGTTTTCCAAGACTCTAGTCTTGGCTCTGGAGGAGCCTCCTCCAAAGAAAGCATCCTGGCATTTGGTAAATGGCATTTATTTCCAAAAGAAATGACTGCTTCTTCCCAGGCTTATTACAACCACAGCCACAAATTTATCAAAAAACAAACTGATAACTTTTATTGGCACTCGTGTCTAGATAATACACAACAAATTTGGGGCCTTTTAGAAGAAAACACAATGAGTTGAATCATTTGACGCAAGGGGTGCGATTTGGGTGGCCATGCTTTTCACCCCACATGGCGGACTTCCTGTTGAGTTTAGGGTGTGGCTGTCATAGACTTTTCTGTTTGCTCTGAGGTGTCCTATGGATGTACCAAGTTTAATTTTCTACGTTGGAAAAAATTACTTTCACTTTCCATAGGCCGAATGTATTTTCATTTTCCAGGTGTCGCCACTGAGTCATTTCTTTTTCAATTCAAAATGGCCGCCTTCTCGTGTGTGATAGGGTGTGGTCCCCATTTGCTTTTATGTTCATAAGCCCATGCTGGATGTGTATACCAAGTTTCATTTGCCTACGACAAACTAAAATTTTCACTTCCCATTGACTTTTTCCTCATATTTTCTCCGTTGCTATGGCAACACATTTATAGATAGGGGGTTGTCATTGGCTTTTATGTTCGTCATGACATAAATGATGTGTGTACCAAATTTCATGTCTCTATGACAAACTAAATTCTTGGGTCCCATTATAAGTTTGTAGGGGGCGCTAGAGGGCCATTTCTAAAGCTAACCCTTTTATTTACATATCTTTGTGTTCAGAATATGAATGTGCACAAGCGCTTTTTTGGGTCCAACTTGATCCGAGAAGGCGTTTGAGAGTTAAGGGATAATTTATTACCACAAAAATGGCCACCTTGTTACAGGCTTGCCACACCCACACCCGATAAGATATCAAAAACAAAAGTTTTGTTGGCACTCGTGTCTAGATGATACTCACCAAATTTGGGGCCATTTAGACAAAAACACAATGAGTTGAATCTTTTGGCGTAAGGAGTGCGATTTAGGTGGTCGTGCCTTTCACCCCACATGGCGGACTTCCTGTTGAGTTTAGGCTGTGGCTGTCATAGACTTTTCTGTTTGCCCTGAGGTGTCCTATGGATGTACCAAGTTTTGCATTTCTACATTGGAAAAAAAATACTTTCACTTTCCATAGGCCAAATGTATTTTGACTTTTCTAGGGGTCGCCACTGAGTCATTTTTCATATTTTTTTTTCGGAGACTTCAAATACATACATTTTTCGCCGACCTTGAACTTTTAGCCCAATAAAAATTACTTTTCGCGCATCTTCACTGGGTCAAATTGAGGATCATTTTGCAGAAAAAATAAATAAATAAATAAATTACTCCAGCAAAAACAATAGGCCCTCCCGGTAAAAATTTATAGACTAAAGCAATGGAAAACTTGAATTTGAATTAATTAAAGAATTGCCTCTTGAGATGTAGCATCTTGTTTTCAAGGGGGTCCAAAACGGAAATGTATTAGTGGGTCATGGGCCAAACACAAAAATCGTCAGTCAGCAGGGATACTTACATCTCCATTTTGTCCGTCCACACGTCTCTATTGCATCTGGTATTTCTAAAAGTTTTAAATTTGGAAGGCCATTTAAGAAGTAGTTTTGCGGCCTGAAAACTTTGTTTAGGTTTGGACAAACGGCACAAACGCATAGAAAACTATGCATTTATAAAAATACCGGTGTACATGTAGCCGGGGCCTTAAAAAAGTGAGTAAATGTGCACACATGCACAAACCTACCTACCTTTTTAGGTGAGTGAGGGCACTACACTGTTTTTGGGATATATAAACCCAGTGGCTCCTCTTTAACGCCGTAGGCCATTCCTATTGGTTAAGTATGCTCAACCATTATTGCAGAAAATCCAGACAATCACTGGCGAGCCAAATCAAATCCCTTGGTGGGCCAACATTGGCCCCCAGGCCCCACCCTGGCCACCCCCAATCCACGCCTACACCAAAAATTTGTTGTTTGGTTTGTTAAAGAACAAGTTCAAACTTGCAACACTGCCTTTTGGCAAGAACTGTAGCATTATTACTAGTGACTGGGTTTATAGACTTTCTTACATTTGATCTTATAACTGTGTATTTTAGCCTAGAGCAATAAAACCATACATAACTATAGAAGAAAAGGTTAAAACAAAGGCATCTGCACTTTTCAAGGTGAAAATGTTTCATCTCTAATTCCAAGAGACTTTATCAATTCTGAGATTCACAGATACGAGCGCTGAGCTTATATTTTTAGATGGAGGAGTTGGGACGTGGATGACTGAGAACCTTCACAGACACAGCTTATACTCATGTATAGAGCAGTTCTTAACATGATGTGAACTTGACTGTGGAAGGTACTGCAAAATGTACTGGGTCAAAAATGTTTAGTTGGCAAATCTCATATATTTCCTGGCAGACTTTAAGCCAAACACACAACCTGAAATAGAGATTACAGATAAGTTAATGCTGAACATGATGTATGTTCAGCAGCCTCTAATTCAATGAAGTCTGCAAAGCGTGTGTAAATCCAGGTCATCTCCTGTACTTACACCTTCCTCTGTTACACAAAAGACTCATTTTACCTGAGTTCATTAACCAGCAGGAATGAGGATATGTGACTCTCTCTAGTAATAAGATTTAGTTTATTTATTTAGGACAGCGCACAATGTACATTAAGCCGGAGCAGAGATGCTTGTACCAGATTATAGCTTAACAGCTAATTTCCATCTGTAGTCCTATATTGTACAATCAATAATGATCAATAATCAATACATTTGTTCTTCATTTTCATATTTGTTCCTCTCAGATTAAACAATTTTCTTATTTAAACATTTTATAAGGGGGGTCAAAATTGGTCAATTTGATATATTTTCTTGACATGCATCTGCAGCTGCCTGCGGTGGATGTAATAAAATGTGCATAATTTTACCCAAGTCCAGAAAGACTTTTCATTCAATCAAGCCCCAAACTAGAATGAAAAGAAGGTCGATTGTATAGATTTAAAAATCTTCATGTTGTATTAAGATTATTAAGTTTAATTTCCATGGTTCATGTCAAGTAGCCATTTAAATAAACTGGGATCTAACTTTGTGGCTATATAAGCTATTTAAAAAGTTACATCTCATTGCTTTAACTTTAATTGCGCTTGCCAGTAAACCACGTGATCTCATTGTTGTTAAAATAGTTTACAGAATAAAGCAAAGGCAAACTTGAATTTGAATTTATTAAAGGATTGCCCATTGAGATGTAACATCTTGTTTTCAAGGGGGCCCAAACCACAAAACACAAAACATTACAGATACTTAACATTACACACAAAACAAAAATACCCACTCCCACTCCAATCCTATCTCAGCATGCAAACTTTTGAAGCATACCTGTAGCACTGTTCTTGTATAAAATTAGCCCACCAGAGGCTACTGGGTTGAACTGCAGACACCTTCAGTAGCCTTCCACCTGTAGATAAAAGAGAAAATAGAGCTGCCCACAGAGTGTCCGCTGCAGCAATTTCAGTTCCTGGGCGGATCCTCTCCTTCACACTAGTGCTCTATTTCAGCAGCTGCCAGTGCGTCTCTGCTGCTCACGTGGACGCAGCGTCAGGCAACAGCGGCTCGTTTGCGCTTCACTCACGGTTAATGATCAAGTTTGTTTTGTTATGTCTCGAGCCCAATGTTGTCTGCAGCGACACTTTTCTCTCACTTTTCAACGCCAAGGCGCGGAAGAAACTTTTTGTGACTCAACAGCCGCCGAGCTGAAAATGCCTACCGCATAACTCCGGGCCATTGTCGCTTATCTACCCCCCCTTCTGTGTCTTCTTCCCCTGTCCCGCGCTCTCGACAGTGTTGTCACGGTACAGAAGTATGGTAGATAAAGGCCCTTTGTTGACTTCTGCTATTATTTTTTACCTGTCCATTGGGGCAGCTATTTTTCAAGTCCTGGAGGAGCCCAATTGGAAGCTGGCTGCAAAGCGGTATAATGACCAAAAGGATCAAATACTCAAGAACTACCCCTGTCTGACGAGAGATGATTTGAACACAATATTAAAGGTATGGCTCTTGAACTAAACACATTTGAAGACAAACTGTTGCATGCTTCTGATCTGATCAGATACCATTAAAGTGAATCACCCGGGGAGGGCTGCTGCTTCGGTTTTGGGGAAGATGTGTCATATTAAATTGGTTAGACAAATTTTAGCCCTCCAAATTAAATTATATTGACATATTGTTAGGCAGTGGCTCATGGCATAGGCGTACAGCTCAAAAATAATTAGCATATACAAGCAGATGCTACAAAGTTGTGCACATAGATTCCATTAAAATGTACAAAGTGTTGCATCAGCACTGTATGAGCTGCCTGATAATAGTAATGGTGAGTCAGAAAAATAAAATTGAATGAATGGTTCTGTTACCAACATAACTTGCAGACTTTCTTACCTGAATTTACATTTATAAAGACGCATAAGTTCCATGTTTGGAGGAAATATGCGCAGTTATATCCAAAATAAACTTGAGTGTTACTCGTCCGTTTCTTGTAATTCTTTAACCAGCTGTAAAGTTGGGACTCTTGATCTCTGTGGTTTTTCCGTCAGCCTTGAATGAACACATAGTAAGTAAACAGGTGCTGGCCTCATAACAGTGTTCAGAAGAAAGTCTTCGGTGACCTTGATGCTTTCTGTTTGTTTGGGTTGAAACATTTGATCTTAACATATCAAATAAATTCTTTTACCAAGAACGCTGAATAGAAAAATCTCAGGGTCTGACATGTTTTTTCTGTGTACATAAGGCTTTCTCTGACTTGCAAGTGTTACAAAAAACATGTTCAGACTAGTCCCCTTTTTTGAGCCCACATTTGTATTGGGAAGATTTATTATCACCCATCCCCCCTTTCTGCTTCCTTCTCCCTCTTTTTTTTTTGTCTTTGGGGTTCTCCGAAAGGGAATATGTCTATGAACCTCCCCCATTCATGACACCTCAGAAACAGCCAAATCCAAGCACTGGCCTAAATCTACTTCTCAACTTTGTAAGGAATGTTTTGTTTGACAGAAAATTATAGTTGTTGGTGCAATTCTGGTTGTACATTCACAGCTTGGTCATTTGAAACCGAAACATTTCCCACTCTGTCACACTCTTACCACAGCTCGGGAATTTCTAAGTTACTTTTGATATGATTCTTTTAAACAACGTGTTTAGTTATACACAAAGTTTTGTTTACATCTCTACACTGTGTAATTTTCCACTGTTTTTCTGTCACCGCTCACCAAAAACACCTGCTACTAAGGATTAGATTCACCAGCTCAAACATACTGTGTATCAGGTTTTTATCAGCTTCAAAGCTTCTATTAGATTTCCATAATGGAAACTTTGCCCAGCTTGTTGGCTATTAAAAACATATATGCAGTCTTTACAAGTGAAGGCGACAGTCTTGTAAAAGTTAGTCTTCTCTGACTTACAAATAAAGAGTTTACTATTAAGAATTCAAGCCTTGAAGTGGTCACAGTTTATAGATTTGATTTTTATGGCCCATCAATGTTGGCTGTTGAGAGGCTGTTACAAGCGTTCAGTGGCGGCAGTAGTTCTCACTTAATATCTTATGTGTAGCCAATATAGTCTGTATGTGTTTGTATCAGTATACCTCACAGAACGCACCATAAAGAAAATACACAATATTTAATAAAATCTCTCCTGCTTTACTCTTTCTTAATTTTGATCTGGTGTCAACTGTCTGCCATGATCCAAACTAAAGTCTCTTGCCTAATGTCACTTTTTGCAGGACTAAAATCAGTTCGCCTATCCCTGCGCATGACTTTAAGATCACGTTTCAATGGCCCAATAAGAAGAAGAAGAAGCAAACACTACTAATGTGTTCATCAATACAGAGTGATCACATGCTTGAAGTTTAAAATGGCCGGTGGTCAGAGCGAGCAGGCACAAATGAATGAAGCAGCTCAGTGTTTTCAGAGGATGGTTAACTTTGTCATGTGCCTAGGGTGGTGGCCCTAATGAAGTCCACTCTTTATTTCCCTTTTGCAAAGTGTAAAGAAATAGCTTAAAGTTATAGAAGGTAGACGTTGATCTTGCCGTCATGAGTTTAGGTGTAGGCAATTAATTAACCAAACAAACATGTCTTTGATGCCTCAACAATGGTGGCTTTCTTGCGCAAAGATCTCCTCATGTGCATTTTGATTGGATGGCTTAATGTTGGTGTTAAATTGGATTACAATCTGTGACTTGAAAACACCAGTCAAAAGAGGCTTGTACCCACTGTCTTTGATTTAAATTTAAGACTTCTGTCACAGATGTCTTGACTAAATGAATTAATAACATGAGCATCGGAGAATAAAGAGCCACATGTGAAGCAGTGTCAAAACAACCATCCTTGTTTAAACACCTTGTAACTACATATGTTCATGTTCACACATGTTAGGATCCTTTCACTGAAAAGTTTACCAATTTTAGAACAGGCAGTCACAAAGCTGAAATGACACAAGACGGCCAGACCGGCCTCTGTTTGTGTTTGTTACGTGTTGTGGCTGACCATTTAAAATGGAAAAATACAGAGGGACTGAAGTAGCACGAAGCAGCTGTTCTGATAACAGTCCAAGTTTGTCATTGTGGTTTTATTTTACTGTTCTATGGTTATCAAAGTGTGCCAGTGTCAAACTGCTTAGCCTGCACTTTGGTATCATTTGCACTTCTCCTTAAGAAGAGTCTTGGATCCTCTTAACTTTAGCCATTAGTGCAACACTATTTTGGATTGCAATATTGATGCCAGCATATTTGATCTGCTTGAATTGACATCTATTTTTTTAACAGTATTTGTGCACATTACTTTGCAGAAGTCGTTTGCTACACAATATAGTCTGACTAATATTAATAATTGTCTAATGAGAAACCAATTAGATTTTTCCTCCATGTAGTTTGAGTGACTTTTATTCCAGATCAGCAGACGTGGCTTGACATAGGTGAAGCCCCTAAATTGTTCAGCTAGTTTAACAACTTCCTCCGGAGATAGATTATCCTCAGTTTGACACACAAAGTGTCTTTTATCTTTCGTCCCAGTTGATTTATTTATTAATTTTTTTGCTCCTTTTTCTCAAGGTCATGTGTGACCTTTTAATGGCCATGAGTTAACCTGAGGCTGACCTATAATGGTTTAAAAAACCTTGTTAGGTGCATCAAAAAGAAAATGGCAAACTAAGGTCTAGCAATTGTTCCCATGAAGCATGCACTCTGCCCTCATTGTTGAGTTTTGTAAATCAGCAGATTGAATATTTCAAACCTCAGCACTTCTGTCTTTTACATAACAGACAGACGTGCAAGTCATGCTCATTGAGTTACAATGTGCAGCTAGTTGCACGCACACAATTAGAAGACTCATTAGGTGAACTATGAATTCTGAAATGTACCACAAAATGCCACCACATCATAAAACTCAATGGCAAAATAACTCTAAACACATTGTCCTGCAACTAGTACAGTGGTGAAGAAAGGTTTTTGGACACCCCAAATACTGCATTAAGAAGCGCTCTTCAAGTCTTCAAGGCTACTAAATATTAATTGGATGATGTGATGGTTTATTTATTTTTTTAGTTCAGTTTTCAACTGTTATTGACTTTGACACCAACAATTTTGAGAACTGAACATTGAAACTGTCACAAATTTTTTTTTTGAAAGTTTTGTTAGTTTTTCTTGTAAACAAAAAAAAACTCTCATTTGTTTGTGTCTAATTCAGCCACATCTTTTCTTTTTTTAAAAAACACAAAGACTTTTCCACAAATATTTTATGATTGTGTAAAAGTTTTAAGGGTGTTCAAACACCTTTTTTCCACCCCTGTATATGTGGAAGTGGAGAGTTGTATTAGTGATAGATCTTCTATCATTAACATTTTTGTACTTTCTATTATTATTATTATTATTATTATTATTATGGAGAGAAACTGGTTGTAAGGGACAACATGGCAGAAACTTGGGGAAACGTTTGTCTGTGAAGCCCCAGAGTTTCGATTGCAGGGGCTTTCTATCAGACTGTAGGCAGATCAAAGAGAGGAAATCACATCATATCGTTTATGCACAGTACCTTTCCTCCACTAAGTTTCTCTTCCCGGAATGATGTTTTGTCCTAAACCTCCTAACTCAACACAAATTATCTGTCATCAGTGGTGTCTCCCAAAATCCCAGTGGAGGAGTATTGTTGTTTGAGCCCTTACTGCTGCTAATTACAGAGCAGAGCTGTCACAGACCTGTCATTATTAAACATCTAAGCATATTCTGGTACTTTGGGGATTAAGTACATTTTGCCAACCTCTTCTTATTTCTTTTCTGTGTATATGAAAGATGATATTTTTTTTTTTTTTTTGGGGGGGGGGGGTACATTGTGTTTAAACCCACAATAATGTTTGCCAGTGCCCCAGGAGGGGGATTCATATTAATTTTGTGGCATGGTCAGTCAATGATTGATTAGGAATTTGCTGCATCCTCAAAAGCCAGTTGGCATACGCAGAACTTCAAATTGTGAGTGAAGTGGATTTAGGTCAAATGATAACTTCTGAAGCACTTCTACCTGGTCCTTTTTGAAATCCTACGTCATTGTGATTCTGAAATGGCTGTTTAGGTTTGCGCCTGTGGCTTTCCTGTTCCTCACACAAGTAAGCAGTCGTTAACAGTTATCAACCCCTCAGGGTAAAGCCGTTCACTAGGGGGGCACGATTTTGTGAGCTCTTCTGGTGATACCATCGGTTTATCGCAGGAAGGATGTTGTGGAAGAAATGGAGCTCACTTCCTGTCTTCCTTTTTGCTTGGTCAAAGTGGACAGGGGGATTGATTGCAGTCATTTATGGCATCTATTTGTGTAATGTCTTTTCACATGTTTTTTTATTTATTTATTTATTTATTTTTTTAACCATTTCCTTCTATTTACACAGGCAGTATCTGATGCTGCAGGCCAAGGAGTCACTATTACTGGCAACAAGACGTTCAACAACTGGAACTGGTCAAATGCTGTTATCTTTGCTGCCACTGTTATCACTACTATTGGTAAATAATCTTTTGGGCTCAGGTAGATCTACTCTTACAATGTTTCTTATCCACATTTTAATTTTAACTTTGTTTTCACTTTTCCAAAGGATATGGGAACATAGCCCCCAAAACCTCAGCAGGACGTGTTTTTTGTATCTTCTATGGACTGTTCGGTGTGCCTTTATGTCTTACTTGGATCAGTGAGCTGGGAAAGTTCTTTGGAGGCAGAGCCAAGCATATCGGCCAATATCTAACTAAGAAAGGCTTTTCACTGGTATGTCTTTCTTTTTTTTTTTTCTTTTGGACATCTTTGTCATCTCCCATGACCTTTTTATCTAAAGCTTACTTCTTTTTTGTTCGGTTTCAGAGAAAGGCTCAGTTTACCTGCACGGCTATCTTCCTCCTCTGGGGTGTGCTGGTGCATTTAGTCCTTCCACCTTTTGTGTTTATGTCCCAAGAGGGCTGGACCTACATCGAAGGCTTGTACTTCTCATTTGTCACCTTAACAACAATTGGTTTTGGAGATTTGGTCGCAGGTAAGTTTACGTTTCGATGTTGCGAACAGTATGTCATTCTTTTTGGTTTACTTTAATTTGACTTTTTTATCCTCACAGGCGTAGAACCAACTAAAAAATATCCAACGCTGTATCGCTACTTTGTGGAAGTGTGGATTTATCTTGGGTTGGCATGGCTTTCTTTGTTTTTCAACTGGAAAGTGCGGATGGTGATAGAAGCACACAAGGCTTTCAAGAAACGTCGCAAACTACGCAAGTTATCACTTGATGAGTTGCAGAATTATAAAAAGTCTCTCAAAGCTTCCCCTAGATTGCCACCTTCTCCTAATGATGTCAATATATTTAGTTTCTTGTCAAAGAAGCAGGAAGGCTACAACGACTTGATCAAGCAGATCGGAAATAAAAAAGACAGCCAACCCATTGGGGCTGATGTCAATGCCATAAATAAGGCCAAATCTATAGAGATGGGTCGATCTCAGAGTTGTAATGATGCAGTGTTTAACGGTCACACAATCCTCAGTCTGGACAGGTCACCACGTCAAAAGAGGCGCTATAGTTTTAGTGACCGTGTAACTGTTGCCTTTTCCAAGTCAAAGAACTACCTCTTGGGTTCGGACAGTGGTTTACTGCTAACAGAGGACCAGGTGGAGGGTGACCTAGAAGGAAACCCTGAACAAATGTGTGAGAACCAGCTTGATAAAGATGTGGACATGGAAAAAGGCAGAGTGAGAGATCGTAGTCGAAGGAAAGACTACAAAGAATACCACTCACTCACATTTCAAAATGCCAATATCACTTTTATTGATGAGGAAAACTTTCTAGGCAATAACTTGGAGGAAGAGGAGGAAGATGATGATGATGATTCTAAGGCAAAACTGTCTATTACAACATGTGATGAAAACATTGAAACAAACTCAAAAGGGGAGCAAGGGTCTGAATCGGAGGGGTCTGTGTTCACTAGTGACTGTTCAGAGCAGAACCACTCCTATGAGAAACTTGCTGAGGAATACTCAAAGGAAGACAACACTCACACTTAAAGGAAACAACAGATGAAAACATCTAAAATAACAATGTGCAATTTGGGTTGACTTTAAAGTTTTAAATTATTTAGAAAGATTCAAAACGTCATTGCACTTTGGTGGTTTGATAATGTGAGACTGTAAAGCCAGAAAATCAAAATTTCAATGAATATTTGTTGCATTTTTAAAAGATTTTTTTAATCAATTTTAAAATTGATCTGTGAACAATAATGTCCTGCATTTGGTGAATATGGCCGACACAGCTTGACTGAGTAACCTAATGAGAATTTCAAATACTGCTATATTTATGCATTTTGTATACGGTTTAAGAAGCTTACATTTATTTTGTAACATATCCAAACCTAAAACCCAAATCAAAGTGTGTGTTTTTTACTCAGACCCATAAGGACTGAGTCCTATCATGATTATTCATCATATTGGTGAGTTTAGTAAAAATTCTTAAAATGAAGGACATGGTAGCTTTCACCAGCTGAATGGGTTTATGTCACTGCCATTGCACAATTCCAGCAAATAAGGACTGTTCAAAGTCCATTCTTGTCTTAAAAACCTGAGCCAAACACTTGTCCTTAAATAAACTGAAGGTGCTTAAGGGCTAGTTATTTTTTTTATAAAAATACACTAGACTTTTTTAGTGAGGACCTTGAACATTTATTATGTCTGGGAATGCTTTAGAGTTATTTTGACTTTAAGCAAAAAAAACATGTTGCACAAAAAGGTTATCAGTAAAGCACAAGCCATTCAAGGTTAATGTCATGAACAGAAAAGCATTTATGACAAATTCTGAATGTCCTGTCAAAGAAGCACTCAGACATTAGGACTTTTGTAGATTTTATTTGCAAATGAGCCTCCTCTGTGCCATCAACTATGGTTTGATTAACACTTGTGGATTTGCTGCTTTTGGTGTACCAATACTTCCTTTGGGGTTCTGCATTATCTTTGTGCATAATGGGAACTTTCACAGCAACAATATTTTTACTTCCTTTTGTATTTACTATTTACCCATTGGCTCTTGTCCCAACAGTAGCCACACACACTGCAGAGCATGGCCTTGTTACTTGTGTTTGCCTTAGGGGTCTTGCTCTGGTATGAGTGACTGAAGTACCGCTTATGTCAGTCAGCCAAGGTTAACATGTAACAGATCAATTCCCTCTTGACGTACATTTAGTCATGAGACAAGGGCACCTGCTCAGTGCTCTGACCTGTCGCACTACCCTGTTTTCAAGTGAATATACAGTTGCAAACTGCAGGACTTTATCATGTCCATTGTTTTTCACTTTAACTGTTGAGTTGAGCCTGCTAACCAACTGCCAATAGCATGTATTAAGTTGCACACAAAAACTTGAAACTGTTATTTTGTGTTGTACAATGGTAGTTGCTTTTCATTTATGCCAGATTCAGTTAAAATGACTAGTATACTGTATATTTGTAGCTTTGTATAAAATATAGACCACACTGTCTTAACTCCTGACTTACTCAGAGGTGACTGCAAGTAAAAATGTCTTAATTCTGCAAAGCAGTGTTAACATTTTGTCACATTAGACTCACTAAAAGGCTGGCATTGCATACACTAGATGTTTTGGCTGTTCCCTTTTCCTTTTAGTATTTATGCACAAAGCCCATCTCTTGAATCTTCCACTGTCTGTGTAAATACAGCATGGTACTAGACTGACTTTCATACATATCCCTGGATTAACCTAGTTAACCTAGACACAGGTTAGGTTAGCTAAACCCATGTGTCCTACCCTTTTCTTTGTTGCTCCATTGTGTGTAACTCCAGCATTTTTGTTTTTATTATGCCTTTTTATATAATTAAATTATTTATGTAAAGTGTTATGAATGATGTTTATAACAAAACTGCATATTTCATTTATAATAAACGTATAACATAATCTGTTATCTGTGATCACTGGAGCTCATTTAAATCTATCTTCTATCCTAATGAACATGGATATTTTTCTGAGAATCCCAATGCCCAACCATAGAATTAGCCAGTTTTAAAGTGCTAATGTAACTCTTGTTTTTGGCATAAATTCCTGGGGGCCTTATCATAATTTCTGTCCTACAAGAAAATTTGCTGTGTCTTACATTTTTATCTGTGACAGGCTAGTGTTTGCTCATTATGTACCTAAGAGTCAAGGTCAAATGAATGATCTCACTCCAAAGAGTAAAAGAACCCGTATATCTCACAGACTAATAGAGGATAGCCATATGATGCTCGTTTTAAATGTTACTTCTGTTGTTTAGGCATATTAGGGGCAGGGTTAATCATCTTTAATCTCTTCCATTAGCAAAAGGCCTTCTCAACCAGTTATGTTTAGGTCTTTGCTAATGACAGCTTCTAAAGCAAGAGTGGACCTTAAAAATGTGCTGAGGCCGATGGAAAAAATGTCTCCCGTTACCATTCCTTAAACGACACAAATTATGCAATACTCAGGCCTTTAGTTTGTCTGAGACAAACTGTCTACAGACACTCAAAGTGACAGCTATAAAACCAAATTAGAAATAACACATAAGGGAAGAAGAACATTGGTTAAGTGCAATACAAAATCACACATTGTGACCTTTGTAGCCCTCTTAAAATGTATCCAATATACATTTTATATTGTGCTGGTCCTGCAAGGTTCAGATTCCATTCCAAGAAGTGAAGTGTGACATATGAGATAAGTGCTACCAAAATGAAATTGAAAGTGCTTTTTTTAACATATGTGAACATATGTTTATTTGTTTTAATCATACAAGTTATGAGAAACCTCTGAAAAACTGTTCTGCTTTTTTCACTTATTCACAACCTAACCAAAAAACACCAAGAATGACTAAACATTAAGCATAGGCCTAGCACACAATAAATCCATTCTGGCAGCAGTGTGAACTTTTAAGATGACCTAAGACAATTTTATAACGATTTTAATAGTTACTCTCTTTTTCATTAAAACAGGAGGCTCTTGATCAGAATTATGTGTTTGTCTGCGAACCGTTACAATTTTGCAAGGAGACATGAAACCAACCTCTGTCTTTTACACTTTAGTACTTTCTTCAAAGTTTGTGTTTTCCAGATGTAGTGTGTACTTGTGAAGAGATTATGGCGTGGCAGCGGCCAGGACTGGCTGACACACACTTGAAGTCGTACAACAGCCAGGCAGCTCTACGGTGTGTCTCCCGTCCCATGTAAAGACAATTTTAAGTAGACATTTTTAAGGCTATATTTTTGCACAAATACCTGTAAATTATAAGTATTGTAAGTGTTCAACAATCTTTATTTAAAACCCACTGAAACCTACCTTATTCTCAGCATTGTGAGAAAATAAATCAAATCCATCTCCCATTGTGTATCAGCATCACATCTATCCTGGGACATTGTGATGCCAGCTCATTTCCTATTCAACAGAGGAAGAGGGAACCAGATGGGAACTTGTTTCTGTGCCCTGTAAAACAGTGTATGCGACAACATCTCAGTAATCAATGGCCCAGGACAGGGAAACATAACTTAACATAACATAACAAACAAGACGGTCCTAAGGACCTCTCTGACACCCAATTGTTTCCTGAGTTTCCGTGTCTGGCCATCCGGCCAGGAAACTTTTGGGCACCCCCCAGAGAGTTTGTGTTTGTCTATGTTTACTGTAGTGTTTGGGACATGAGAACGATGAAGAATTGTTAGTAAAGGTGCAGGAAGTGTTTTAGAAATGTGCCCAATTCTTTTTTAAGAAAGTTAGGAACGAAAGATACCAAGCATCATGAACAATATAAAAAACAGCTGGTTTAGCTGACTATACCCAACATGTTTACAGATTAAATAAATTACTCACCTTTACCTGTGACTAGTGATGTAAAACTATAGTAAAGGGTTACAGTAGCCTACCTAATTTCAAAGGCCTGTTTAACAAGTATAGGCAACAGTGCAACAATTAACACAAGTTGTCTACAGACTAATTTACAAATCTTTTGATTTTACTTTTGACTTGATTTAGCCTACAGATAAAATCAGGCTTGCAACAAACAAATACACAGCCAATGCTACAGCAGAGGACTGGTAATAATAGCTTCGTAGGTTATTGTACCTTTATAGTGCTCTACTGCTCTCTAGTGATCCGTCTGTGGCAGTACACGTGCCTGTTAGTTTCTTGTTTAGATTAGTTTATTAGGCCACCGTTTATGCTATTTATAAAAATAACAAATTAAAAATGCAATAGTATCTAAACAGACGATCTCACTCGTGATCAAATGCTGTTTGGACTTAATCATGTTACATTTAATATTATTTTGAAAAAGTTGCCCGGAAGTGACCTATGTTATTGTGCTAACGATGTGTCATCAGCAGAAAGAAGATAAGAAAGTGCAAATATTAGGAAAAAAAACGTAAAAAGCGCGCATCGTTCATAGATTAGTAGTTGCTGTCAGTAAAAAGACAACTCCCTAGTTGTCTGTCACGGACTGAACCTGAAAGGAGTCTGGCAAAATCCTTTGTCAAGCTAATCTTAGACAACTGGGTTGTTAGCCTTAGCGACCAGGCTAACTAGGCTAAATTCTTCTCCTTGGGTCCTGACGGGACGGAAGAGAAATGTCTTGTAGCTTATTGGAGTTTTGTAAGCTCCAAGAGCTAAAAAATGTCAGGGACTATTTGTTCCATAGCCATAAAACAGAGCCAGAGGAGGACAAGACTCAAACAGGTAACAAGCACAGTAACAAGGCTACTGCTGGTTCTGTCTGCAACAAATCTTTATAAACATGTGACACATACAAATTGTGTGCTTAAAATACAAGGTGTGGATACATTTTCATAGATTAGGCTACTTACATAAATATAATTAACTTTTTTTTATCTTGTTCTTGACAGATGAGTTGACTTGGGACACCTCTGACTGGGAGTCATCATGGGACAAAGATGTGCAAGAGGAGAATGCCACATCCCCCACTACGGTCCTTTTTTGCATATAATCTTTAGGCTTCAAAACAGTCAAAATGCATATACTGAGCTGAGTGTGACGTTGTTTTCCAGGTGGAAGAGAGTGCAGAGTCGAGTACTCCTGGCTGGCTGCAGGACTGTGTTGTGTCTCTGTCACCCTGCTCCGATTTGTTAGTTGTGGCTCGTGAAAAAAAGGCAGTCTTTCTTTCAGGTCACATATACATTTTTGTACATTTTTTTTTTAAATTATGGAGTTATGCAACATTGAATTAAAATAGAGAGGACGAATATTTCTTACAGCTAAGTGGCGTACAGATGACAGTGGCCGAGAGGAGATGACATTGGCTCTGTCATGGACTGGGATGCTTAGTGCTGAAGAAGGGTAAGAGGCAAAAGAAATAAATACATATATAAAACAAAACATTACATAAAAATAAATAAATAAAAGATATATATTGACACTGTATTGTGTGTTTTTGTGACAGAGAATGTGTTAGTAGCGCCATTTGTATTCCTTTGGCCAGCCAGAAAAGGTATGTGTTCATTGCTGTGATGTGTTTATGTGTACATATACAAATTTAATGACTTCTTCTTTAACTGTGTAGGAGCTCCACTGGGCGGCCTGACTGGACATGTGTGGTTGTGGGCTTCACCTCTGGCTATGTCCGATTCTACACAGAGGTACAGCCACGGTACTATTGTACTCTCTTAATTCTTTCACTAGAATTAAGACAACGTGTGCCTTGTGTCTTTTCAGCATGGGGTTCTGCTTCTGGCCCAGCTTCTGCATGAAGACCCTGCACTGAGGCTCAAATGCCGCACATATGAGATCCCTCGTCATCCTGGGGTAACAGAGCAGGTAACACAAACACCAGTCATTCCTGTCAGCTCACTGTATTAAAATTACCGCGCTGTGTAATTATTGATTGGTCTTTCTACAGCACGAGGAGCTGAGTATCCTCTACCCTGCTGCTCTGGTTACTGTCGATGGCTTCAGTCTCTTTCAGTCTCTGAGAGCCTGCAAGAACCAGGTGGCAAGAGGTAGTGAAAAATGTTTGTGTATGAATATGTGTTATAAGTAGAAATACAGATTTGTAGTTTACATAATATTTTTGTGTAATGGTGTATAAACAGAACATATTTTATTTGCTTGCTAAATGGATAGTGTTTGCCACAAAACAATCAGGTACAATATTACACTTATTTGTGCCCTTTGTTTTTGCACTATCTGCAGTATTTATAACCATAGTTACAACTACAGTTAGTGTTGAATACCTAGTGAAACTGATTTTGAGTAAATGTAGTAGTTTGAACAATTTAAATAACACTCCCATGCCATGCTGTAGACTATTCTCATTTGATTTCTCTTACTCATGCCCATCCAGCTGCTGCAGCAGGTAGTGATGCAATTCAGCCTCCTCCACTAGCCTATAAGAAGTGGGGTTTGCAGGACATGGACAACATTGTAGATCACTGCAGTGTTGGTGAGTGAGGCAAAAGGAGAAAGGAGTTATTAGTTTCTGATGTTTGGGAAAAATGAATTGCATGGCTTTGGATTTTAACAAATATGTGCAGAGTTTATAAAATTGATTTTACATTGTTATGTATTCTTTTGTTAAAAAACAAAAAAAAAAATCTTTATTAATGCCAAAAGTATCATATAAACTGTCCGTCCCCCAAAAAAACCACTCCAAAATCCATCGATGGAATAACCTGGTAATTCAGTGTATTAAGGGAGTCAGCTGACTTCATTCTTTGGGCACATAACGTTGCTGAGCCTAGACTGGAGCAACTGCAGCAGCCCCAGATCTTAGCACTGCTTCAACAGGCTTGTTCGGTAGGCACTAGGCATGATGGGTGGCATCATCCGCCTCTCTTTTTACCCTGATGATACCCATCACTCAGGAACATGGTCAGTCTGGACTCATCCGACAGCGTTACCTTCTCCCATTGCTCCAGAGTCCAATCTTTATGCTCCCTAGAAAATGAAAGCCTTTTTTCCCCTCAATAGCCTCAGTGACAAATGGTTTGTTTAAGGCTACACAGCTGTTTAATCCCAATCCCTTGAGTTTTCTCCACATTGTGCATTTTTGGAAATACTCTTATTTTTACTGTTATTTTTACAAATTGATTTCACCAATTGATTGTCTATCACTTGAAGATGATGGTTTCCCACTATCCTTCCAGTTTTTAATAATGCGTTGGACAGGTCTTAAACCCAATTTCTGTAGTTTCAGCAATCTCCTTAGATGTTTTCTTTGCTTGATGCCAATAATTTGAACCTTGTGAAACAGATTAACATCTTTTGTACGACCACAGGATGATCTTTTCCACCACCACAACCATGTCTTCTCACGTGGTCGTTTAAGAAATGAGAAACTAGTCACTGCATCAGTTAAGGTTAAATAATTTGGTGCCAACTGAAACATAATCATCCATGCCATAATCATGCAATGGGAGGCTGTTACCTTTCTTGCTTAGTTAAATCCAGGTGGCGACTTTTTTTTTTTTTGGGACGGGCAGTGTATCATAAACAACTATATTATAAACAATTCAGTATAGTTTAAACAATGCATCTACCATTTATTTTGCCAGGTGTGACGACAACATGTGTATTTGATCAAATGAAGAATGCCTCTATTCTTGGAGGGTTTAATGCTTCAATTAAGGGCAGCCCTCCTGCCATGTCTCAATATGTTACTGTGGGAAGTGGGCCCTACACAAGTTTTTTCTATGCTGTAGAGGTGAGATTAGGCATATAAACTACACATGTTCCATTACAAGCAAATATCCGAAGGAGAGCTATATGTTTTAAACTTGTTTCCATTTGTTTGTCTTTAGGGTAACTCTCAGCCTCTTTTGTCCCATGTGGCTTTAGCTGTGGCCAGTAAACTCACTTCAGCACTCTTCAATGCTGCCAGGTGTGTTTGTACCACATTTATTTTTAGCCTGTACATTAAAGGAAACATACTAGATATACTTGTTAGAGTCTTTGAGCAACAATACACAAGTAAACACAATTTAGCAAAAAACTTAAATATTGGATAATTACCTCCTCTCTTTTGTTATATGTTTGATTGGCATTCTGAATCTCAGTGGGTGGTTAGGTTGGAACAAGAACAAAAATAAGCCTGAGGAGGAGGCTGCTCAGAAACAAAAACCTAAAGTAGAGCCTGCAACACCATTACCAATCAGGTAATTATTGTGATATTTTTATTTATTTATATATATATATATATATATATATACACACAGTTTTTTTTTTCTTGTCTTTCACATTTATTTAATTAAACATTTGGCCTCTTGCTTTAAGATTTGGGCTCCCAGATTCTCGTCGCCATGGCGAGTCTATCTGCCTCTCTCCTTGCAACACATTGGCTGGAGTGACAGACGATTTTGGCAGAGTCACACTGTTGGACTTGGTGAGGGGCATTGCAATTCGGATGTGGAAAGGTGAGAGATGAGTGTGTAATGTGGGATTAGGAAGAGTTTGATTTTGCTGATGTCATGCCGTGTCCCCTTTAGGTTATCGAGATGCACAGCTGGGTTGGATGCAGGTTGCAGAGGAGCGAGGCATTCGGGAAATGTCATCCTCTGCTCCTCTTCCCAGACGGCATGCCCTCTTTTTGGTTATCTATGCTCCCCGAAGAGGAATCCTTGAAGTATGGGCAATGCAGCGTGGGCCCAGAGTTGGAGCCTTCAATGTTGGGAAACATTGCAGGTACTTACAGTTTAGTATTCGAGCAACAGCAAACAAAGACAAACAAAGATCCACAGTATACAGTCTTTGATATTCCTGTATCCAATCTGCCAGGTTACTGTATGCTGGATATCGTCTGATGGGAGTTAACAGTGTGACCAGTCAGGGTTGGCAGTTCCATACACAGCAAGTGTGTCTACTGGACCCAACTACAGGAGCACTAAGGACTGTCAACATTCCTTTCCACCTGGCTCTCAGGTTGGTTCGTATTAAATAGATAGTTGTTGAAGTAGTTCTTACTACTTCAGTAGGCTAACTGTCTTTTTTTTGCCTCTATTGTAGTGACAAAAAGAGTGAACGGGCTAAAGATATGCATCTGTTAAAAAAACTAAATACTATGCTAAAAAGCAGAGATATTGAATCTGGTAAGATTTAACAGTTTTGGAAGAATTTTATACATTGTAGTGTTTGTTTGATCTTTACTGTTCATTTTGCTTTTAGATATTTTGGAGAATGAAGCTAAAAGTGTGCTGGTTGATATTAAACACCCAGCAGTTAAAAAACAGGTAGAATTATACTACAAACCCAAGATCTGTGCAGTACAATGTTAGTGAGATTTCTAATGGCGTCTTTATACCTTTAGGCTTTGGAGTCTTTGTTGTCCAATAAGAGGGCTCCTGTTTTATGTCTGGCTAATGTCACATGCACCCTTTATGAAACTCTGAAAAACCAAGGTAGTGTCACTGCTATATGATTTTTTTTTCTTGTTGGTGTCATAATTTAAGTATGTTGCTTGCTATTCTTCGTTTGTAGATCCGGATGAAGTGGATGCAACATTACTCCACTTTTGCTCTTCACAGTTAAAATTGCTTAGGCTGTATTCTGACATACAAAGCTTGAACTCTAATACAGACTTGGCAGATTCTTCTTCTGAAGAGGTAAATGCACTAAAATTTCTTAAACAGTTAAGAAGTTTGGAATACCTAGTTCCTACATCTGTTTGAAAGTGGGTCACTTCATGTTATGTCTGTTTGTAGATGGACTCTCTTGAGGGTATTCAGGATGAACTGTCCCGTGTTGGCACCATCTTGCAACGCTACGCGCAACTCAACGCCAGACCTAGTGTTTCTTTTGCCCAGGACTCACCTGACTTGCCCATTACAGCACAAGCATTTCTCTCACACATTGAGTGCACAGAGGAGGGAGGGCTGGAGGTGATCTGCAAGGAGGAAAGTGAATGGAATCAGCTAGGTATTACGTTGAGCTCAAACCTTGTTATGAAAAGTTTATTATATTGTGCAGGTTATACACCAGTTTACTCACATTAAGAGTGATGAAAACTAGCACACTCAATATATATTCAATATATGTGTTATAATGTCATAATTGTATTAATATGTGGGCAGGAAATTTCTTCTTCTGGAGCTGCCTCTGTGGGAAAGGTTCAATTCCAAAAGTTTGTGAAACACTGGAGCAGGCTGGCATCACTCCACAGCAGCTGTTGGTAATTTAATAGTGCTAGTGCTTTATTTAGGTTACTGCAAATTGTATTACGTTAAACAGGTTATGTCATAATATTGCTGTTTGTACCATTTTTCCTTAGTCTCTGTTGCTGAGTATTTGGTTACAGAGAGAGAAGGAGATACTACAGAAACCTGATGAGACAGTTCAAAACCTACACAAATTACTTGTCACACTCAGCAACATGAAAGGTGTTTTTTTTTCCCCAATTTGTGATAATTTGAATTGGATAAATTTAACTGAATAAATTATGATGTAAAACTTAATTTAAATAAAATTTTGTGGACGTATATACTAATGTTGTTGCACTTGCTTCAGGTGCAGTTGAAGAGTCATGGGACACCCAGTCAATCTCCCCCTGGTGGCAGCAGGTTCGCAATACTTGCGTCCAGTCCCACAATGCAGCAGCCGCTTTGTTGGTGGCCTTCGTTGCCTATCGAGCTACTAAAGCTAGCATCTCAAGCCGAGCTGACAGCACGGTAAAGAAATCTTGTGTCCTTAATTGTGTAGGAATATTGATCATCAAATGAATCTTTGTTGTGTCTCACAGTTGCAGTCGGAGTGGGAAACAGTGTCATTAGAGCTAGAGCAGTGGGTGGTGTGTGTTCGTCAGCTGGAGGATGTTCTAGTGCTGCAAACACTACTACTCTTAGCTCCGCCCCAGGGGACAACAGGAGGAGCGACAACACTGTGCTCTATCAAAATGCTCCTAGAGGGAGGCACTGGTGAGCTCTAAAAACTAAAATCTTCAGGAATATTTCATTGTCAGTCATCATCAATTAACCTTTGTTAATTACTATGTACTCAGGTGGCATTGCAGACAGCGTCTCTAAGTGGGTATTTAGGCAAAACTTAACTCCTGAGCGACTAAAAGAAATTCTTGAAATGAGAGAAGACAAAGATTCAGAGTCCAAAGAAGAAGAACCAGGAAAGTGTGTCAAAAAGAGTCAAGATTGCAAAGACAGGACAGCAGGTCAGAACCAAAAAAGGATGTGGCTATAATTGGATAGTCTCAGTTTGGATTTTAATTTCAATAATTTATTAGGATTCTCTTACTTTTATTTAAATTTCTTTGAATGAAAGTGTGCAACAACTATGATGCTGCAATAAAAATAAAAGTATTTTTAAGTAACTCTTGAGAGCTAACAACTTATTTGCAACTAATAACAAAACACAAGCCTTGTTTTGTCTGTTGTCTTTTCAGAGCTGTTAGTGGCCCTGTGCCAGCGTTTTCCAAACTCCCTCTCTCCTGACCTGCTCTTTGCCCACTGCTGCTGGGAATATGTGGTGCAGTGGAACAAAGACCCAGAGGTACAGAAAACCTGACTCCAATGATCCTTACCTTCTACCATGTATTAAAAAAATTGTCCTGTTTATGAGTGAAGTGCCTTTATGGGTCAGTCACTCCTGACTCCTGAAAGAGTTTACATCACTGCTGCTTATCGTTCTAGGAGGGTCGTTATCTGTGCTGGGCTGTGGAACATCTAAAACAGATCTCCAGTGCACATATCCAACTAGGTATTTTTCTAACAAATTGTCTTATTTATTGTTTTAATACTAATAAAGATTAGTAATTTCTAATATAATTAATCTTCTTCAGGTATTTCAACAATGATGTGGAGTACCTTCATTGTTAAGCGTTTTTCTGCAGCTGCCTTCCTGATGGAAAAAGTAAGCAATGCCCATTCAATAGTCCAATGTTTTTGCTTTTCTGATCTAAAACTGTGCATGTTTTTATTTTTTCTTGTAGGTGGGAAAGGCACCAAAAGACCGTTTATGCCGAAGGGTGTGTTCCTTTTTACTCTTCTTGACATAATTTCAACATTTCTTTTGATTGTTTGCTTATTACTTATGTTTTAATGTTCAGGATGTTGGAATGGGAGACAAAGCAGTGACGTCCTTCCTCGGCAGCTGTGTTCCGCTGCTGCAGATCCTCATGGAGGTGACTGGACAATTGGTTAAAAATGACTTCCATTTGTCTTTTTTAAAATACTTTGTAAGTAAGGAAATTCCAAGACAAAGCATGAAGACTTGGCAGTGCCTGACAGAAAACCTGAACACAGCATGGCCAGCCCAAGTAGTTTGTTGTTTCCTTTTTGTAACTTTGTGTGATACATTGCCAAATGTGAAACGTTGCTCGTTTGCTTTTGTTGGTTCTGATGCATTCAGACAGACAACATGTAAATAGTTATGTGTGCCATTAAATTAACTTTTATTTTAATTATTATGGTATTGTTACTAATATTGTTAATCAGTAGTACAAAACAACTGCTGTCTTGGCCTCTGTAGTATCATTTATATGTTTATATGGTTAATATCTGCTGTGTTTGATGCATTAGCATAAATATCTGAAGTTGCTCTCAACAGGCAGACTCTGCAGTGGAGGAGGTTCCAGCTCCAGAGCTTTCTGTGGAGGAGGTGTGGAGTGGAGCCGAGGGTCCGGCCTCCATAGCAGAGCTGGCAATGGAGCAGAGAGGAGTTCACTACCCACTTGTTCAGCACCACTGTCTGTTAGCGTCTCTGCTACATGCTGCTATGACCTTTAGTCTGAAGGTCAAACCACTCAGCTTGTTTGACAGCAAGGTAGACACGCACCTCATTTACAAGAATAGATTTATCTGTAAAGTTATCTCAACTGGGATCACCAATGTTGAGAAATAAATGTCCTGCCCGAGTCTGATTTCTACTTACAAGTTTTAAATACTTAGACACAGAATAAATGTTGACACAAACAAGCTTAATTTTTCTTCATGATTTGTCTTATTTAGGGTAAAAATGCATTCTTTAGAGATTTAACAACCATTCAGCTGATGCCCAGTGGTGATATAGATCCAACGATTGTCTCGCTACGTAAAGATGTAAGACATGGGTTTGTTACTTGCTATGTTAATAATAAAAAAACTAAATCTTTTAAAGAGTAATTTAACATTTGGTGTCCTACTGTTACAGTTCCTTCTGCGAGTACTGACTAGCTGGGTGCAAGCAATAGACACTCATTCCAACTTATTCCCCGAGTCTGGCTCTACTGCTCTTCCCTCAAATGGCCCTATGGCTGACTGGTGGCCTTCATTGTGTCTAGACTTGGGCTCTCTGCTGCAGGTCAACCCTGACATCCTGCGGCGGCATCTTGTCTGTGAACTCTACAACCAGGGTCTAGACCTCAGAGCTGAACAAGTACAGAAAAATAGAAAGGGATGCTAAAGATGTTTTGATGTTAATACTATAATTTCTCATGTTACATGCTGTTTGGGGTCTTTCTCAGGTGATGTTGGAGGTGGAAGACAAAGAAGTGCTGGGCTCTCAGTTGTTGGTTTTGACAGGGCAGAGACTGAGCTACTCTCTACTCCACAGCCAGAGCCAAACGCAGCCTGCAATGGAGCTGCTGGCCCGTCTGCCCCCCACACTCTGCACTTGGCTCAAAGCAATGGTTAGTCGACCAAATGTTGTCATCTAGTGTTATTCCTTAAGAAGATGTGGTACCTAATGAATCATTTTGGTTTTTTTGTATTGCAGGACCCTAGTGAGTTGCGTTGCCCAATTGTGCCCCTTTCCCAGACTAGCAGGATGGTTAGCCGCCTGATTGAAATCCTGCCAGAGAACCATACCCAATACAGCCTGGCCCTGCACCTTCTGGAGGCTGTGGAGGCCCTCACAACTGAGGATTGACCTGGATTAAAGACCTCAGTAAAAATGAGTTAAGGCTGTGGAAGCTGAGGCAAAATCACCTCAATTGTCTTGACCGTCATTATGTTGCTATTTGACTTTTGTTAAATGTTGACAACTGTGGACCTGCCGTACCCACCAGGTGTTTGGATTTATGTAATTAAGTTTTTTTTCTTTTTGTGGTCCTTAAAACTAACTATAATGGCTAGTATTGAATAGTAGTAAAACTTTTATCCATTTTTATAATTTTGTTGCATGTAACAAATTATAGTACTTTTTGAAAAGATCATAGGATTGCTATTAAGTTAATGAATGAGTCTTGTCACATATGCTTCCTACTCTTAACTTTTGAGTGCCATATGTTCTGTCATTTCTTTATGCTACTAACTGATGTAAGGATAGATGTATTATAAAAAGTACCTTATTTTTTATTTATATATATGCAGACAGTTCTACTAGTGGTACCTGTACACCCCTCAATTCTGTATTCTGACATGCAGCTTCTCATACAGGGCTAGTCAATGCAGAATAAAGAGGTTTCTCAAAAGATCAGATGCTGTATTTGGTGTCATGCAACGATTTCCTATCAAACACACTGTGTAAAGAAAAACTCTGTTTACCTTACATTTCTTCCATATTGTTCAATTTGACTTTCTTTACGAAAACAATTAGGAACACATTTCTTTTACAGAAAATTATCCAAATAATATTTTCTAACCTTTTATACAGTTTATTCTCCACTGTTGTCACATAGTGACATTCCTGAAGTGAAAGAACATTTATAAACTAAGACATTAATTTCTGACTGATTCCTAACTGTCAAATTAAACACATCAAACCCTTCTGCAGACCGGCAAGTGACGAGAAAAGAATTAATTCATGCCCAGAGTGACTATAACTCAATTGTACTTTTTAACTTTTGGCCAGAATTCTAGCCATATTGCTGTCTTTGCTTGTGTTTTAGGCTGCTTTTAATCTTGCAAATCTTGTTCTTGTGTTGAGCCACAATATGACTTAACTCAGATAAAAGAACCAGAAAATGTCTTCAGTTTGTTATGGTGATAAGGAATCACTGAGTCTCTGACAAAACAGCCTGGCAGCGAGGGCACAAACAGTCTGTGGACTCTGCTGTGAAGCGACGGCACCTTGGGCACCGGGAAGTAGAGGTGGGCACAACAGCTATACTGTAGGCACTGTCTTCACGGATTACTCCACCTGTAAATAGACAACCGTAAACACTAGTGTTAAGTTCACAACCTCCAATGTAACCCTCTTTCCAAAATGACAATTGCTAAATGTTTTTACCTTCCAGGTTAATGAGGAAACTGCCGTGACTCAGCAGGGCATCTGGGGGCAAGTCCCGGGGCAGCTCACTAGTGAGGGTCACCTTAGATGACATCATCAATTCAGCAAGTTGAGAGGAGCTGGAAACGGGCTCCTCCTGAAGAGACTAATAAGAAAGAGAATGTTAGTTTGTAATGACATGACATTTCATGTGGCAATATAGCAGTTGATTTAATACTTACCTCCATCAGCTCAAACAGTAGACCTGGTTCAATGGCAATTGTAAGATCATACTGAGCAGCATTTTTGCCTGGAATAGAGGAAAGAAAAGAATCTCGAATGGCACATGCGCCTTCCACTGCCTCTTCCAATCCTGGCCGCCGCCATACAGAGCTACTTTTAATCCAGCCACTTTTGAACAGCGTCTCCCCCTCTGGAAAAGAATTTCAATTTCTGAAAATGCACCGTAACATGGAACAGCACAGGCTTACATTAACTAACACAAACCATCATGTCCTGGTGCATTAACATACACCTCTTCAGCTAGGTGTGGTAGGATGGGGGCAACGGATCTGGTCACTCCATCTAGAATTTCCTCTAATGCTGTCTGACATGATCTTCTGCCTAAGGACTCCTCTTGATCACAGTACAGCCTAGAATAAATTCAGTAAAATATATATAAGTGTCTATACTGCAAACACACAAGCTTAACATGCTATGATTGCTGTACCGGTCTTTGATGATGCTAAAGTAAAAGCTAGAGAGGTCTCTGGTGATGAATGCCTGCAGGAGACGGATGACCCGGCCAGCATCAAACTCACTATAGGCATCTGTCACCTGCACATATCACCAAATACACGTGTTTTTACAGGTTGTCTGTGTCTGTTTTCATCTATCTAGGTCAAGGTGATTTAAAAATGCACATATTTTTCAAACTTTATTGAAATATAATATAATTGTTACGGAACATACCTTGATGCTGTATTCTCGAAGCAGGTGCAGCATGTACTGATCAATGTAGTACATCTCTTTGGGGTCCACCGCTCGAGTGCGTGGGTCAAAGCCATGCAAGTTCCCGAGCAGAAACTTCAACGTGTTCCTCAACTGGACAAGCACATAAAGCAAAATAAAAACAGTGCCAATTATGAACATACAGATCATGCTGTACTACCTTATTAATGCTGTCTCTTGCTGAGTTGAGTGCAATGGGCCCAATTTGAACTTCTGAGAAGACATTCGACTCTGCCACCCACCATCGAAGAACATCTGCCCCGTAGGCAGGCATGACGGGGTCCTGAGAGAAGACAACATCACAGAACATTGACTAAAGTTAACCTTTAACTGTCACACCTTACCTTTTATGGAATCCGTTTTTATTTATTTTATTTCAAACCTACCTTCCCCCCATTAATGATTGTATCGGGGTCCACAACGTTGCCCAAAGATTTAGACATCTTTTCTCCCTTCTCACTGACCGCAAACCCATGGACCACTAGAGACCTATGGATATATAAGGACAATAAAGTATCATAAAGAAGGCTTGTTTTGTAGTTTTTGAATCACCTAAATATTGGCAAGGCAGGTTTTTTGTATATCATAATTCATACATACAACAATTCAAAGTGCTTTACAAAAAGAAGAGAGATACATTAAAATCACAAATACAACAATCATCAATAAAATAAAAAGACAAGAGAGAGATAAAATACTATGAGTTGTCATGCGCACAGTTAAACTGAACCGTTTTCAGAAAATATACACTTAAAATAATTCATAGCATTGTATGCATGAATACTGACTTGTACGGTGCCTTGTTTCTTACAGCTATACTAGTGAGAAGAGAAGACTGAAACCAGCCTCCAAGCTGGTCCTTCCCTTCCACATAAACATCCGCCCTGGAGTCTGACTCTAAAGGGGAGAGGAGAGACACTTTTACAAACACATAAATGCAAGGTTGGGTAATGAAGACTGCCACATTAGCATCAGTGGTTAGTGGAAATGTATAATAATCCACCTTTGTTTAGATGAAAAGGGGGAGACAAAATATAGCTGCAGAGCTTGAGCCATTCATGAAAAACAAAATAGCCACCATGTTGTCCAAAGCAAGGCTGTTAAAATCCTCCATGCACACAAGTGAAAAAGGACCAACAGTAGAAGGTTAACCAGTTTAAACTCATTTTACTCTCTTTATATCCGTGTTTAAATACAACAAAAACCCAAGAGCATTTGAAGCAAAAGGTTTAAGTAGGTGTGGTTATAACTTGAGTGACTCTAGTTGCTTGATTAGAACCTTTAGTCAAAGGTTTACGGAGCTGAGCAGGGAGCCAGTTTAGACGTGATTCTGGCTCCTCAGACTCTCCTTCCATCTCCTCTAAAAAAATAACACACAGTAAAGATATGTGCTTTGGAGACAGTCTTTTTGACTGTTTCCAAAGAAAATACTTTTAATGTGGAGTTTTCACAAAAAAATTGTAAGCATGTGAGGCTGAATGTAGTGGAATACTAGCTTTGAGGCCTACCGCCCACCACAGCGGCCCATGATGCTCCACTGTCGAACCAGATGTCCAGCACATCCTCTCCAGGAACATAGTCTGACACAGGGCCAGCTTTACTCTGATAAAACATATAGAACACTTATAATAAAACACACTAAATAGAATATATTATTTTAGAAATGACAGCAGACTGACCTTATTCAGGACATCTGCTGGCAGCAGACTCTCTATAGGAAGCTCCCACCAACAGTCACTGCCTTTTTCTTTAAACAGTGATGCTATGTGAGAAACTGTGTGTCTGCACAAAGTGGAGAGAGCAGAGGGAAAACAATATACTGTATATTCCAGCAAATGTCAAATTTGTCAAGTGTATCAAATGTGAAAGAAAATTAGCTAACTTGTTAATAAGAGGCTCTCCTGTCTCTTTGTGGTAGAAGACTGGGATGGGGACACCCCAGCTTCTCTGTCGGGAGATGCACCAGTATGTCCGTCTGTCCAGCATGGCCAACATGCTGCTGCGGGCCGACTCTGGCAGGATACGCACCTTCTGGAGTACATCCTGCAATGTATAATTTAGATTTGCTCTCACTTTTTCTTATTATTAACAGTTCTTCTGTGAAAGCTGACAATGACAGTTTTACCTTGGCCTTGTCATTGAGTGCTGCTGTGTTGATAAACCACTGTTTGCTCGGTCTGATCACTACAGGCTGCTTGGACCTCCAGTCATATGGATAACTGTGCATGCACTGCTCCTCTTTTACCAGAGCACCACACTCCCTCAGCATGGAGATCACTGGCACAGACAGGATTCCAATTTCACAAATAACATATAAATCAGATAAAAACACAATGTATGATTTTACTTTTTATTACCTTTATTGGTTCCTTCGCTCATCACAGAAAGATTCTGGAGCTCAAGACCTGCCAGCTCAGTGAACTTGCCGTTCTCATCCACCATGCAGTCCTATAGGGCAACATTGACATTTATTACCTGATTATTTGGCAGGTAATAAAAAAAGAAAAGAAAAAGCTTAGAGTCAATTAGTACCACATACCACAGATAATTTAAACTGTGTAGCCACACTATAGTCCTCCATGCCATGAGCTGGTGCTGTATGAACCAATCCTGTTCCTTTTGCCATAGTGACATGATTGGCTGGCAATAGAGGCACTTCTTTGGCAGGAATAGTGGGATGCTTACACATCCCACCTTCTAGCTGGGAGCCTGAGCAGGCACAGGAACGAACAAAGCATTATTCTGAACTTATAACTCTAAAAACAGCCAGACAGAAACACTGCATGAGTGTGAGGTTTACCTGTAAAAGTGACCACAATCTCCAGTTCTGAGCCTAGAAGGGCTGCTACTTTAGCAGTGCACTCAGTTGCCACCAGGAGTAACTCACTGTTATCTGCCCTTCTGACTATAGAGTACCTGCAGAGCAAATCAACAAGCAGATTTATGCATTGATTCATTAATTTTCTACCATTTAGTCCCGGCAGCTTTGGGTCAAAGGCAGACAACAGCCATTTAGTCAAAGGGGTAACACTTAGGCACAGACAATGACAGACACTATTAACTTTTGCACAAATTCACTATAGATTCATTCACTGCAGACTCCACACAGAAAGGCCATGTGCTGGCTTTGGGATTGAAAATATAACCTTCTGGCTAATGTAGCACTTTATCATAATTAATCTCCATTTTCCATTTTCCGGGATTACATTGTAGAGAGCATTACTTATGTTGTTAAGTCTGGCATCCAAAAACATGCATCACAACACAGTTATCCAGCCAAGTAACCCAAGAGACTGCTGCATTAAAATTAAAATGATAAAGATGTGCAGAATTCCAACATTTCTATTTCTGCTCCACAGATGGAAAAAGAGATGTAGACTTTAGACTAAAGTAAATTGCCACCTCTTTGGTTGGACTTGTGTCAAATATGCTCAAGAGAGAAAACAAACTAAATCTCTACTACTCACTGGGCGTTGGGCATGTAGCAAATAGCCTGATTAGCAGGAATGGTCCAAGGCTGGGTGGTCCACACCAACACAGAGACATTGTCCAAATCTGCTTAATGCACACAAAGCATGCAACCATAAGACCACAAGTGGTCCACGTAATGAAATATTGTTTACCCCAATGTGTGTTACCTGCTTCTTTGGTGATATTTGAGGGCAACTTTACCACAGGAAATGTGACATAGACGGCTCTGCTTACATGCTCAGGGTTATACTCCAGCTCTGCTTCTGCTAAAGCCGTTCTACAGCATAAAGAAATGTTTGTTAAAACCCTTGATTGGATGTGACAAATACAAACCCAGTTGCAGACCCTGTGTAAAATCTAGATAAAACAGAATGCAATGATTTAGAAAACCTTGTAAAAAACATATTTATAATTCATAACAGAACATAAACAACAAAGAAAGACACTTTTCAGCCTTGATAGTGGCTTTCCAGATGTGTAAGCTCCCCACACCATAGGCACTACAAAAACTACATATCATTGAACCTGCAGGCTTTAGTACTGTGCACTGATTAACTGTGTGGTCCCTGTCCTCTTTAGTTTGTAGAAGACAAAATTCATGCTGTCCAAAAATTTCATCTCACCATAGAACAGTTTATCATTTTGCCAAAATGAGTTTTGGACCAGAAGGGTCAGAAGTGTTTCTGGCTTGTATATATGGCATATGGCTTGTTCTTTGCATGATACAGCTTTAACTTGCATTTTTAGGATGGTACGGCGTAAGGTGTTCACAAACAATGACTCCTGGAAGTTTTCCTGAACAATCTCATGCCTTTTAATGCATGAGACTACAAGCATCCAATACTGGCCATTGGCCTTGTCTCTTGTCAGAGATTTATCCAGATTCCCTGAATCGTTTTAATGATATCATGTTTTGTAGATGATGGGATTTTCAGTCTTTACATATTACCACTTTCTGAACACTTTCCACAATTTTCAGATGCACTAAAATACAAATTTTATAACCAGTCATGTTGCTGACTTGTTGCCAATTCACCTATTAGTTGGAAAATAAGCCTGTTTTATTAGCACTACTTACCAGACTTTTGAGATGTGTTGCTGCTATCGAACAAATAGATCTAGTATTTTTATGAAATGGTAAAATGTCAGTGTTAGTTTTGATACCTGATATATTGTTTATGTTATATTGTGAATAACGGGTGCACGTGGCAGAGTGGTTAGCACTCCTGCCTTACAGCAAGAAGGTCGTGAGTTCAAAACCCGGCCGACCCAAACATTCTCGGCCGACTCCGGTCTTTCTGTGAGGAGTCTGCATGTCCTCCACGTGTTACCGTGGGTTCTCTCCGGGTACTCCGGCTTCCTCCCACGTCCAAAGACATGCATGTATAGGTTAATCGGCAACTCTAAAGTGTCCCTAGTGAATGAATGTGAATGTGAGAGTGAATGGTTGTCTGTCAATGTCTGTCTCTAAATGTCAGCCCTGCGACTAACTGGCCACTGTCCAGGGTGTACCCCGCCTCAGGCCCAAAGCTGCTGGGATAGGCTCCAGTCACCCGCGACCCCTAACGGGACAAAGCGGTAGAAAATGAATGAATGAATATTGTGAATAACATGTGACTTTGAGAATCACTGCATTCTGTTTCCATTTACATTTTACACAGTGTCACAGCTTTTAGGGGCATGTATTTCACTAACATATGACAGCTCTGTGACAAATATGTTTTACCTTGAGGAAGGAGACCAGAAAACTGGTTTGTAGTCTTGGTATATGAGACCCTAAAGTACATAATTGTACAGAATGAATATCAGATTATTAAATTTGTATCTATTAGTGTGTAAAAGCACTCTAACCTTGTTATGCATCTCCTGGAACACTTTAAGTTGAGCAGCCTCATAGGCACCATCAAAAGTGAAGTAACACTGATCCCAGTCAGCCATCACTCCCCAGCGTTGGAAAGCCGCCTTCTGACGAGAGATAGCCTTCTCTGCAAACTCCCGAGCTGCATAATAATAAAAGTATTTACTACAAGTGATATAAACCTTACTCACACCAATAAGATCCAAGTTTCTGTTTGAACCTTTCTGTCTGATCTGAAGAGGAGTGAGCCCAGTTGTCCCAAGCTCTCCCAGAGCCTTCAGCTCAATGGGCAGGCCATGGCAATCCCAACCTGGGATGTAGTGGACCTGCCGCCCCCTCAGCATCTCAAAGCGGTTGCGGATATCTTTTAGGATCTATATCATAAGATGTAGTATAAGAATATAAACTGAATAAAACTATTACATGGAAGCATTTGGATGTTTAACTAAAACATTACATTACCTTATTGAGTGCATGTCCAACATGAGGGTCTCCATTGGCATATGGCGGTCCATCATGAAGGCAAAACGCTTTCTTAGCCTTTCTTTCTCTCTGCCAGGAGTACAGCTCTGCAAATCCACAGGTCTAAAGGACAGATGTGTGTGTGGTGAAGGCCAACATTGCACAAACTTAAATAATATATATTATATCTAGTAGTAGATTTGAGTTGGGTCATATTCTTTTAGTGCACTGCTTTTTGAGAGCAGGTTAAATATCCTACCTGTTGGATCTCCACTTCTCTGTCCAGCACCTTCTGACCGGTCAATTTCATTGGAAACTCTGACTTGGGAAGTAGTACTGTGTCTCGGTAGAGCGCCTGGGCAGACGTGGGCTCTGCGGGCTGGCTGGAGCCATCTCCGGCGCTAACACCGTGACACCGACTGGAGCTGAGGGGCACAATGCGATGGAGGAGGCCGCCTACCCGCTGTGACCTCCGGCTCCATCGCACCAGCGTCTGGCTCACTACAGAAGCCCGGCACAGCAACATGTACAGGCGAGAGGGTGCTGGGGCCTAGAGATGAAAAGAAGTTTTGATTTTAGTTTGAAGTAAGGTGCCACTCGTTATTGTTGTTGTTATTTTTCGCCCTTCTACCTGAAATGTGTATCTTCCGGAAGAAATAGTTCACAACTACGGGTTCTCGTATGCACCAATACTAATCCGGTGTAGCGCGATTTATTGTAACCACAGGAGGGAGCTATTTGTCCATTTTGTGATAGGAGCACGCTCTTAAACGTGTTTAAATCAAAAGAAATGACATGAGCGCGTGAAAATTCTCAGACTAGGTCTTCATAGTGATAATTTATTTCTCCAGTGTCTCTCAATTTAAGTAGCCTCCGTTTCCGACAACACCTGAATGCAGCGTCATGTTCAGCAGGTGGTTCTAATGAGGCCACGCTGAGTATAAAACCCACGTGCGCATCTTCCGTTTCATTCACATCTTAGAGGATAAGAAAAGACAGGGCTTTGACTGCACACCAGAGCAAAGATGAACAAGGCGTGTTTATATTTCTTGGGAGCTCTGCTGCTGGCTCTTCATCTCTCCTCACAGGTAAGTGCGTTTAAAATGTCACAGGTTTTTTAGGCCTAGGTGTCTTGTGTTTTCTACACTTATTTCTTGTGATTTAAAGCTAACCTCTCTAAAACTAGTCTTGGGTCAATTAAGGACAAAAGTGACAATTTGTTGCAGGTCCAGGCTCAGGCGAACAACACCACAGTTACTCTTAAGAGCACGACCCCGATGACTTCCAGCACTACGTTGTTCAACGCCGCGACAGGCATGAACGTAACTCGGGACAAGAGCGGCTGTGGAAGGGCGGAGGGCTCCATGGTGCTGCTCCCACTGGCGCTGATGGGGGTTCTCCTCCACAGCCGGTCCTAGCTTGGCCTGCGAACACAATCCCCGCACTGGACACTCAACACCAACATGGCTGGACTCAGGACATTTTTCTCTTGACAAAGTTTGTCTTTAGTAGCTGTGTTTCTCTTGTAAAGATGGCAGACGCAAGTTTAGTTTTTTTTTGTTTTTTTGTTTTTTCTCTAAAGGAGTGCGTAAAGCCCAGTGCGCTCGTGGCTCTTGAACCGCTATGTGCGCTTTGCTGCCCTTGTCCTTTTCCATCCACAGTGGGGGCTTGATGGACCTAAATATTACCGTGCAGGAAATTGTTGCAAAATGTCTGTATGAACGGCTAAAATGTGTACTTGCAACAGGTTCTTAGCCCCCAAAAAGAATGACATTTTAAGTTTTGTAACTACAGAATGAGACTGACTAGAAAGTAAATGATTGTGCTTTTAGAAGTTTCCTTGCAAGTTCAATAAAGCTTTAATTGTAATAAACATGGCATTACCTTGAACTTTTTTTGTAAGTAAAGGTCCTGAATGCAAGTTGGCTGTGGCAGAAGCTTATTTAAACCCACCTCTATAACTTGCATACAGGCTAAAGGCTGTATGTTAAATACTTTGTGCTTGCATCAGGTTAAAACTGAGCCATAATCCAGTTTGCTACAACTACTGGGTTTTGCTAACCACTGCACCACTGCTGAGTTGTCAAACATGCAATGGAAGTAAACTAAAGCTTTTTAAATTTGGTATACTACAGACTTTACCCTGCTTGCGTCCCACTGTTGGAATTGCATCACATGACAATGTCTTAATTAAAAGTAAATGCTTAGAATAAGGACCGCTTGTCCCATTTTACCCTGTTTTGGTCTGCACCTTCCCCAATAAGTGGCTCCTACTGTTTTAACACTGTTACCAATTCATAAACTAAAGGGGCTTGATGGAGTACTGGCCACATTCCTGCAGGCACTACAAAGAAACCTGAATACCTGTGAGGTGGACAAGAGGGATGTCCTTTATTTGACCACTAGAGTGGAACCACTTATAGCTGCTCCCCCTCAAACCCTGAGCCTCTTATCCCCCTTCCCTGCCCTCCCCCCAATAAAATGTAACAAGAAACCCAAGCACAGATGTTTGTTAGCCATGAGGTGAGGGTGCTCATGAGAGGTGAGTGTGGGTGGGGTTGGGTCAGGCTTATGGGGAGGACACAATAATGACCCTGCTTTCCAAAGAAACTCAATGAAAATGTTGCTTAGACTACTCTTTCTCATGTCATGAATAAGTAAGGAACTATGTGATGGAAACAGATGTATGCATTCATACAGTACAAACAAAACCTGTTACTGACAACGTTTTTTCTAAGCTTTTACTTTTTATTAATGAGTGCTGAGAGAAAAAACAGAAATCCTACTTAAAAAAAATAAAAATAACACCGCTCAAACAAAACCAACACTTATTACATACTGTCGATTTTATCAGCCAGCCATCAAAACGTGTGACTCAAAGGAACACATAAATGGCATGTTTATCATCACAATATCTGACAACTGTGGTAACCACCTGTTATGGTCTAGACAATAAGCTGTATGTAAATGTAATGCTATTGTCACTCCAGTAAACCCAGAGATTATGGAGAAGAAGCATTTGACCAAATTCATCCTTCCCATCTTCAAAATTTGTGGCCCAGTCTTCTCAATGTCATGGTAAATCTATTGAGGTTTTTGGGAATGCACTTATGCATAAGTGAGTATTTTATTCTGGGCTTTGATCAGGCCATTTACTTTTTTAGCCATTTCACATGTGAATTTAAAAGTTCAATATTTAGCTGTGTGACACCTTTTTCCTCCAGAGTCATGGTTGACTCATGGTACGCAGATCCCGTTGCAGCAAAACAAGCTCATACTCATATCATTAGTCCTCCATGCAACAGCGGCAGTGGGAGGTGTGAAATGCTGTTTCAGTTTGAGCCAAATGACAACAGGATCTCTAAATTAGTCTAAAGGTTTCATCTCAGACATGTTCCATGTTCTATTTAGAATCCTTTTTAAATGCAACCATTAAAAACAAACCAGTCTTTTTTTGTTTAAGTTTGAAGATTTAATTTGCCCAGTGAGAAAGGTAGGGTCTGAAATGCAACTCTTGGTTGTGTTGTTTTTCTCAAAGCAAAGCACAGTCAATGGTGTGAATTTGCTGGGACTTATTTTTCTTTAAAAGATGTCTTGAATAGGTTTCCCTTTTTTCATGTTGACTAAATTTCTGTTAATAAATGGCACTTAAAAACTATATGCAGAATGGCAATGGACCATTTGAGCCACCATGGACAGGGCAAGTTATTTCCAGTCACCTGTTTAAAAATAAGGACATTTTGTCAACCTTGAGGACAATCCAAAAACAAGTGTTTATTTAGAAATCTTTTTTGTTCTAACCAGCTGTATGACTAATCCCCAGAGTTATAGACAGTCTTTCCTTCATAATGAGAAGCAATGCAACAAGCTGGCCAGGTGGGAGAAATGGAATGAGGGAGTGAAGGGAATGATTTTAAATCCACACAACCAGCACAGAGAATGTCAAAAGGAATCAGAGCCGAGAAATTACAGACGAATGCTTTGTTTTATTGAAAACATTTTCCCCTTTTGTCTTCCCACTTGGAGTCTTTTGTTTCTAGTCTTTTGAACATTTAGTGCCACTTTATTGCCATGATTTTCTAAAGTACATTCATTTATGAATATCTTTTTAGAAATCATAAATCTCAGAATATTGCAAACATTCTTTGTGTAGCAACACATCCAAAGTGAGTTTTGCTGTAACCGGATATGCATTCATTTTAACTTTTGATCAAATAATTTCTTATTTTATTGAATCAAAATATTTACAAATTCTATTGTTTGAGATTGAATGTTTTCCTGCAATTTAAAAAATATATTGTGTATCTATTGCAACTCCAACTTCAATACATTAAGTGAAAAAACATGACTCAGTAGAGATTGTCTGAATTGAAATTAATATTGTATGGTTAAATAAAAGGTTTTATTTCTGTATGTGTAACATGTGCACTAGAAGCTACAATTCAGAGTGGAGCTGTGTTTAGCTCTGTTATACAATTGAAGTCTGCTCACTTTTGGTCATTGGCCATTCATCACACACACAAGATTCTCCACTGATGGAGGGAAATCCAACCCTCTGCTCAATCCATTGAGCTACTGCAAGAAGCGTCTTATCTCGAAGGACTGGGGCAATAAGCTGTAAGCCAATAGGAAGGCCTCGTCTGGATAAAGCAGTTGGTACAGAAACAGCCGGGAGACCTAGAATAAAAAACAAAACATGGAGGAGATAAAGCGCTCAAGGGTAGTTGAAAGAAAGAAGCTAAACTGAAAAAGTTTTTATCTATGGGTGTTTGAAATATTTATCCACACATTATATCTTACACTTTCTGTGGCATTGGTCTAAAGAGTTGTATTGTTCTTTCTGTACCTGCCATGTTCACAGGCTGAGTGAAGACATCTTCCTGCGCACTGCGTGTTCGATTATCTTCCTGTGTAAAGTCAGAATAGCGAGCTGCGTCAGTCAGTGTGGCGGGTGTCAGCAGCACATCAACCCCGGAGTTGAAGACATGATTGAAATCATCTGCAATTAGACGCCGCACTTTCTGGGCCTTTAAAAAGTAGTGCTCATAGTTCCTGGGAAAAAAGAATGACAATGTATATTTTGAAGCCAATTAAAAGCTGCTAGTCAGATAGCATGTCCCTTCTTTGCTTACTGTTTGAGCAGGAAGTAGTTCCCACACAGTATCCTCCCTCTCACTACATCATTGAAGCCCTCATGTCGGGATGTAGCATACATGGTTTCTGTTGAGCTGTCCATCTTACTACGATGGCCTAATAATAAAGTTTAGCTTTAAAATCTGCAGTGTGCACTTGTGAAGCAAGTCTTTGTAAAAATCCATACCGTATTCCAATCCATCAAAACGGGCCATGTTAGAAGCCACTTCAGCACTGCATAGAACATGGTAGCACACAATAGAGTGCTGGGTGTGGGGTAGGGATACCTGCTCCACTCGAGCCCCTGCTCTCTCAAACATGTCAGCAACACGACTCCACTGCTCCACTGTCTCCTCAGACAACCCTGGGGCATGATACTCCTGACATCATACAGCAGACAGTGTCTCAGGATAGTGTTTAACATTGTCTTTTTAAAAATAAAGATTAGGTTTAGTCATAAAACATGGTAGGAAGCTATGGATAACAAGGTGTGAATGTTGTGTACCAAGATCTTAACTTACTTTGGGAATGCCTACACAAATGTTCCTGACATCAAAGTCTTCGGGCAGGGGTGAAGGGGGCGTCTCCGGTGGAATGGTAGTTGAGTCTTTATCATCAAGACCCTGGAGAATACCTACATGATACAAACAAAATCTTGATTTAGTTTTGGTATTGTGTTAATATCTATATAAGCAGTTGATCTTGTATAAGTGCAGTAGTGTGGTAGTGTCTATTTGCCCTCTTAAGATGTAGCAAGTAATTCCATTAAAGAGTGTGCTTAAAATATATGCATCAAAATAAAAACTTTTATTTCACACCTATGGACACCTAGAACAATGTGAATGTATCTGTAAAGTGCTTTCTGTCTGTATTTCACCACTTCTCCTGAGTTCACTTAGGAGGGGTATTGAGTGTGGAACAATTTAGAGTGATTTAAAACCTGAGTAAACCTGAAATTAACTTAAGTGGATGGGGTACTATGGGCCATATATTGTATGTTCACAAACATTTAGCTGGATTTACTTCCAGCCATGCATTTATGCAGTGTATAAATTGTCAAAGATATGTCAAAAGGTGTTACATTTCCTACCTAAGACCAAAGCTGCATCGCCAACACTGCGCGCCATAATGCCTGGGACATCCATGGAATTGACAAGGGGAATGAGGCCGTGTCGTGACAGTAGACCATAAGTGGGTTTTAGAGCCACAATGCCACAAAGTGCCCCCGGGTTACGAGTAGATCCTCCTGTGTCTGAACCGAGAGCTCTGTCACAAAAAGCACTACATTTTTAGTTTCAAGCATATAATATGTATTCTTTTTAAATCACGTCTGTTTTTTTGTAGCTCACAGATAGCTACAGAGTGATGCCACAGCAGCTGCACTTCCACCTGAGCTTCCTCCAGTGACAGCCCAGTCAGAGTGAGAATCCATCCCTGTGTTGTCTCTGTACGGAGCAGTATAACTCCAGGGGTTTCTCACTGGACCAAAAGCGCCATCAATACTTCCTGATCTAAAACATAAGCATAGACCAAGACAACGGTGTTTCACTACGTCATAAGGCCAGGTAACATGTAGGTCTACTCTCTGAATAAACTTGCTTTACCCCATAGCAAACTCATCCATGTTAGTTTTCCCCATGAGGACAGCCCCTTGGTCAATTAGCTTTTGGACAACTGTAGCATTAAATGGTGGAGTGTAGTCTATTTTTAAAAGAAACAGAAGATTTATGATGATTTATTTGTGTTTATACAATAAATCTGCTAGACATCTGAGACACCCAACCTTTGAGCATCCTCGAAGCACATGTTGTCTTGATGTTTTCTGTACAGAAGTTGTCCTTTACAGCAAAAGGAATTCCATCTAATAAACCTTTGGGAGAACCTACATCAAATGGCAATATGCAGTCAAAATCAAAAACTCAGTGCAAATGAGTATATAAAAGGCACATAATAATAATAATAATACCTTTCAGATATCTGGCTTCTGCTTCTTGAGCCTGTGTTAGAGCCAGTTCTTCTGTCACTGTAATGTAAGCGTTTAGATGTTGTGTTTTCTTGATTCGGTTCAGACATTTTCTGCAGAGCTCTGAAGGGGATATTCTTCCCTCTCTGAGCGCCAAGGACACCTAGAAAATAATGATTTAATGATGATTATTTAAGTAACTTGTGACCGTGGTAAAAGCCAAATCCCTGCATTTAATAACACCACAACAGAAGCTTGTACAGTGGTATTAAGAAAAGGGACTCTTGTCTTTATACCGCCTACTGAGCTTTAAGAACTAAAATCATTCCACAAACCTCCTTTATTGTTAAACTGAGCATAGCTGCGATATTTTAACGAATAGAACCTTCTACTGTCCTTAAACTGACAGCAAGCTCCGGTAAATACATGCACTGCACAGGGCCGCCATGTTTGCTTCGATTACGCGTTTCTAACAGCGTCTTCTCTGATTGGTCCATGGTTGAAGAAACTGTACCGTGATTGGTTAATCTAACTTGACGTCAAACCCAGAGGACAAGGAAGCGGCGTGCCTCAGAGAAGAGTCATTTTCAAGTAGCTGTAAGAATTAAGGGATTTATTTAAAACACTACTATGTATTTGTTTAAATAGTGCAAGATATAAGTTATGGAACTGGGTTTTGGGGAAATGTTAATCTTAGTCTGTTTTATATGTAACAGGTAATGCAAGGCAATCTGTCAAGACGCTCTGCCAATTGAAGTTCATACGTTTTCTATTCCTGTGCATCTTAAGAAGTTAGAAGATGAGTAAAGCTTTTGTACATAGAAGTATAAAATTATTTTGGCCAAGTAAGGTGCACTGTACAAATGCAATAGTTTCCAGACATGGCAACAATACGAGACTGTTATGTACAACAAAGGGACGCATGAACATTATGCCCGCCTGGGTTATTGATAAATATGGGGGTAATGACGTTTTAAGGTTTACAAGAAATGCCAGTTTCCCCATTATTACCTACCCCAATGAAGTAATAGTGAAAGTGTACGCTGCAGGAATAAACCCCCTGGATGTCAGGATGAGAGGTGAGTAATTTTTACATCAGTTGTAGAAGTTGATGTTGCATTCTGAGATAAAGATTTAACGCTATTGACTGGAAAACTTGTGGCTATTTTTTGATGCATCTCAACTTGCAAGTCAACTTACCATCTGCAATGAACTTGGAAGAGGCAGTGGCTTTGAGCGGGGAATATAGTAATCAGCTGTCTACATGTCATATGCTCCTTATTGTTCAGCTTCCTAGTGCATCCAATTTCTTTCTCAAACACTTATTTGCTGTAACAAAAAAACATTTTTTCATCTTGCAAAAGCCGCTTATTATTAATTGTGTATCACTTTCCAGATAAACTTTAGATACTTTTGTAATTTTAGATTGTGATGAATTTACTGTAGATGCTTTTTCTCTCTTTTCCTGTTTCCTTTTTCAGATGGGTATGGTGCTGCCACACTCTCTATGAAAAGAGATCCTCTGAATATCAAACAGTCTAACAATGAGTTCCCACTGATTCTGGGGAGGGACGTGTCCGGGGTTGTCATGGAGTGCGGCCTGGATGTGAAGTACTTCAAAGCGCGTGATGAGGTAAACAAATGGTGGCTGTAGGTGTAATAACATCCATGCAAACTGTCCAAGTGAGTCATATGTGCATTCAGTATTAATGTAAGATGGTCTTCTGAATACTGTAAACAGAAAACTGTGGTGTACGAAGTCATAATCCTTTATATTTATTTCCTATGAACATAATAACAGGTGTTTTGACTTCCTCAGGTGTGGGCAGCCATTCCACCATGGAAACAAGGCAGCTTGGCTGAGTTTGTGGTGTTGAATGGCAATGAGGTATATTTTAACTAGCCGCATAAAATATGTCCAATGCACAATAGTCAGCTGCTGTATTGTCTGTACTTTGTGCAGATATCACTCAAACCCAAATCACTGAACCACACAGAAGCAGCGGCTCTACCATATGTTGCAAACACTGCCTGGTCAGCCCTGGTCAACACCGGTGGGCTTTCTAAAGACAATTGTGCAAAGAAACGGTGAGCGGACATAAAGAGACACTGGCACACATTGATGAACATTGCCACACACTTGTTTAGCCCTGTGTTGTTATGTGAGTCTCACTTCTACCATCACAGTAACCCTAACACGCCAATTCTGAGGGAGCATCTGTATGTCCTTTTTTTTTTTTTTTTTTTTTACAGGATTTTAATTCTTGGTGGATCAGGGGGAGTGGGGACCTTTTCCATACAGGTATTTTGTGCCTGTTCTGTATTTATGTATGTATTGTGCTGTGCTACATATTCACTTAATATAACATTATAAGGCAGTAGAAAATGTGACTGCAAATTCCCAAATTAAGGGTCATGCTCTGAAAAGTCTGTTGAGTGTCAGACTATGCCACCCTACTTTGTGACCTAAATAGTGTAGCTCACATTACAATGTGATCTAATTAATAATGAATTTCTCTGCTCCTCAAACACTAGAAACACTCTTCTACTGTTAACTTTACATTATGTCTGCTTCCACCAACTCAACATATGAAATCTCACTCATACAAACTAACACAAATTGTATCTAGATGCTGAAGGCTTGGGGCGCACATGTGACAGTTACCTGCTCCCAGAATGCCGAGCAGTTTGTAAGGGGCCTAGGGGCAGACCATGTGGTGGACTACTCTGCAGGACCAGTTGAGGAACCCCTTAGAGCCCTGGAAAAGTAAGTGTATCATAAAAAACCCTAAATTAATTTTTATGCATATATCACACTTGTTTGTGGATGTATCAATCACCATTACATTTTCAATGGTAACAAAACCAGGGCTCTGTCTTTGCTTGTGTTTGCCTTCGGCTACAGATTTGACCTAATCCTTGATAACATTGGGGGTGACACAGAGCGATGGGCACTGGATCTCCTTAAACCTTGGACTGGTGCAAAGTATGTTACACTTGTAACGCCTTTTCTCCAAAACACTGACCGACTGGGTATTGCAGACGGCATGATGCAGACTGTTGCCACCTTGGCCACTAAAGCCCTTAAGGTAATCTAGACTTTAACACTAGAGGTTCATTCAGCATTAAAACCACTGATGGATAATACAGGAAAAGAAGATTTTTATCAGAATTTCCAAGTCAGGTTGTTATTGGTCAAATAAAAATTTAAATGTTTTAGTTACAGCAAAAATGCAGTAGTATTGGTAACTAAATGGGAGTGACCAGCCAGTCACAATGTTTACGTTGTGAGCAAAAGCAAAACTGCAACGCTGTCAGCTGGGTTGGTTGTCACAGTGCCCTCATTTCCTTGTGTACTTGAAGGAAACATGTTAGAGCTGTAACAGCTTTATAGTCAGTATAAATAAGAACACAGGTCAATGATAACTTTTGAAGAGAATCCTACCCGCATTTCCGCATAGTTGTCTTTCACTGTGGGTGACTCTCTACAAACCAGTATTTATAAGATTATTAAAGTAGTAAGTTTTATTCTCTTAGCTTTTGGGATTGTTCAGATTTTACTGAAGTAAAAAAAATTAATAGTTTCTTCAAACTATAATGGTGTCAAACTGTAAGTTGTTTCTGTTTTCTTGCAGCACCTAATGAAAGGAGTTCATTATCGATGGGGATTTTTTGCGCCTAGTGGCCCTGCACTGGATGAAATTAGGGAAATGGTTGATGCAGGACAGGTAAGACAATGCATTTCTCACAAACATAATGTTTCTCTTCTTCCGCAACTGGCTGGGTTTAAAGTTACCAATTTAAGGTACAAATAAATACAGTTGTTCTCATACCATTTTTAACGTATGATGTTCTAGGTTAATCCACGACCACATTATCATATTGTCAAAGCCTTATCCTAACTAACCGTGCTCTATCTTTTCTGTGTCAGATCCGACCTGTGGTTGAGGAGCTCTTCAGCTTTTCTCAAGTTCCCAAGGCCTTCGAGAAAGTGGAGAAGGGACATGCCCGAGGAAAGACAGTTGTCCAGATCTTCAAACCGGGCTTATAACCGATGGCTTATAGCCCAAGTTTTCCAGACAGTTATATAGCAACATTTTGGTTCTTCAGAGATGTAACTCTGACCATGGCTGCAGAACTCTACATAAATTTAATCATTGGTCTTTCTGCCTTTTCTTTGACCTTTTTGTCAGTTTACTGTAAAATCACAAATATTACTTTATAAGCTAAAGATGCTGCTATATATTACTATCCTGAGTTTTTGTGCCTCAGCACAAAATATAACATTGTGACAGCTGCCAAATCACTGGATTTCTAAAACAAGCTTAAAAATGATGGCCTACGTATAACGGTTTGGACTGTGTGAATTTCCGTCACTTTGCAAATTGACTAAACGAGTTTAATAGGCTTCCAGACTCTCCCTTATTTTTTTTGTATGTAATATTACAAAAAAAAAGTGCATGTCTCTAATTTAATTATCAAAATAAGTGCTGTAATTTAGTCATGTTTTCTTAAAAATGTTTTTCATCTGCTTTTAATTTTATTACAATGCACATAAATGAAAAGGCCTGATTGTTTAGAATTATTTATTTCAGTCCCCTGACAGCTAAGCAGTAACATGGTTAATGTTACTCTTAATATATAAACCAGACAATTTGTTTGAAATGTTTATTTTATGTGGAACTGTATTTTATATTTACATATTCACAGTCACAGTGGGCAATGCTGAAATTATTGTGTACTATTTGTTTCTATGTACAACCTCATGTATTAAATCATTTTGTAAATGTAAAACCTAAAGAAATATCAAAACTTTACAGAGAGAAAACAACTTAATCTACATTAACCTTATGAATTAAAGGTACTTATAGTTTTGAAGACCTAATCATATGCATAAAGGTACCATTAATGAGATGTATAAATGCAGCCTTGACACAGGGCAGAGTTCATATTACAAAGTAAAACAGGTTGACAGACAACAGATTAAATGCAAAAAGTTTTTGGTTACAAATGACATAAAACAGGACTTTTGAAGACATTAGATGATTTCCAGAGTCCATCGCTGGTTCATTTTTCTTTCATCAAATGTGTTGAGAATAATCTGATTTTTGTCATACTGATGTCCACCTGAAAGTCAAGACCAACCTTACATTAACGTCAAAATCCCACAAATAACATAAATTTCACAAAAAGCAGGCACCTTCTATTTTCCCCAGTAGGTGGGGCTGTTGGATTAGAACTGAGCTTCCACATTTGATTAACCTGTAGTTACAGCTAAAGAAGATGCATATCATTGTGTATTGACTAACCTTTGACCTCCAAAACCAGGTCAGGTTGGAAATTGCTTCGCACTACACCGTCTCTGGTAATGTCCCAAAGATGGTTGTCTTTTCCTTTATCAGGAGACACACAAAGACGACTACCTGCCATCAGCATGCTGCCTGTCGTCTCCAAGAAACAGTCTTCAACCAGCTAAAGGCAAAAAAATGAAAGCATCTTTTGTATGTTGTAGAAAGGTTACCAAAACAATATGACGGGTAAATGTTAAGGGTAAATATTAAGGGTATACGAGCAAAATCAGAGATAAACATGGTGACATATATTCTTTGCCCTATTCTTATATTTGAAATTAGACCACTAGCTCTAATGTATTCATAAATCCATGAAAAACAACAACCCAAACACTAAACACACATTGTAACCTCTTTAGTAAGTTCTCTTGAGAATAGGTTATTTCCTTTTTCATTGTCTTTACTTTGACACACCCTTGTTTTCAGGCATGTAGACAGAGGCAAGTCTTTCTCAAAGTAATCAGTTCATCTACTGAACTGCAAAAAAATAAATATCTAAGAAATGGGTTATGTCTTTTAACAAAATAATATTACCACATTTACCATTATTTACTTTACTACTATGCTTTGGGGTGTGAAGATTTCTGCAGTACCTTGCAGGTAAGCTGTCCGTCGCGATAGAGCCAGACCTGTTCCACGCCCCCGGTCTCTTCTACAGCCTGAATCCTCATCAGTTTTATGTCATCCAATGTTCCCGTCAGAGACAGTAAGTGTCCACTCTCTGGGCTGCGCAGACGGACATATTGCTGCTTCTGTTGTGACATTCAGAAACACATACATGCTAAACATGAGCAACACAAAGAGACTATAGACTTTCGCTATACAACACTCAAAATGTTTCTTTGTTTACCTGGATTAATGGACGCAAAGATCCAATTCGCTGCCATCCACTTAACTGACACCAGTCACACACTTGACCAGGCAACAGAAGCACCTGTGGACCACGGTAGTTACTGCCTTCATAGACCACCCACCTGTAAAAAGGCAAGTCAATCAGTCAGACAGAAGTAGCCGAAAGCTTAGCTCAAGTTATGATTTAAATAATTTGCAGTGTTAATTCCTTGATCTAATCACATTAAAATCATATTTTTTTTAGGTTTTAATCTTGCATTATTTAAGGAAATTTCAAGTCTTACTGACAAATGTAATGCAGTATATAGAGTATTGGAGTATAACGTTTTGTGTAGCAGTGTAGTTTTATTATAATAAAAATAAACCAGTAATAAGTTATACATTATAATTTCATATTTAATTGAATGTCACCGTGGCAACTTGTACCAACTGCTCTTAATGATTGCAAACAAGACAGTAAGTAAAACAACGAGACGTACATTCCCCCCTCCACCACTAGGGAGCGCACACATCCATCATGTCCTGCCTGTGTCAGATTCACAGCTCCATTTGTCAACACCACCCTGCGACCTCTGCAGCCTGCCTTACTGAATAAAATAATAGAAGGCAGAGACAACTCCTACACACAGCGAGCACAGAGTTAAATTCAGAATCCAATCCTTTTAGTGCATGTGCGTACAAATGTTTGGTACTTACATGGCCAGCTGTCTGTATGGAGCAGATTGTAGTGTCTGCAGAGTGAAAACCCATGGCCTCAGAGTTGGGGTACTGTCCCTCCTCTAGCACATACATTCTATCTGTGAACTGGGCTCCTTCATACATCACCCAGCTGAGACAGAGACACAACAGGAGTCAAACAGTGTCTTTTAAATGGCTTTGTCCCACATGAATGTATCAAAGATCATGTCTTTAGCAACTACCTGCCAGCCAGAACTTTACAGGACCTGGGTACAAAGTCATCCAGAGTTTCTGCGCTGTTTTCAAGGAAAACAGTCTGTCCTTGGAATTCTGGCTCAGAAAATAACTGCACCTGAAACACACAGGAAAAATCTGAACTAGGCAAGCTACTTTAAAAAAGCATAGGCAAGTACTGATAATGGCAAGACTGTACCTTAAATTTTGATGTCTTATTCATTGAATCCTGTGGGCCAAGTAAGAAGGAGGTATTAGTGCATATTGTTTTAAATAGACTAAAAATACTATTGGACTAAAAACTCTGATACTGTATGATTTACTATAATGCGTTTCTTACATGGAAGACAGGCTGTATGGAAGAGACTTTAAAGGTTTGGGCTCCCCAGTCTTCAGGACTTGCATACAAGCCTTTCTCAAGGATGTAAACCTCTCCACAAAATCCAGGGTTCTCAAATGCCACCCAACTGCCACAGACACAGCCATTTTTAGAAATAGAAAACATCACAGTAGCATGTTAGTCTGACATATAATGTATAAAGGCCATGCGTCCAACATTTTTGTTCGTTTAAAATTCAATAAGCAAAGTAGATACCAAGCAAACACCTTACTAGGGATAAAGTATAGATACATAAGCTCAGGGTGGGACATGCTACAGCTATAGGTTATCTTGCAACATTTGAAAATGCTTGTAAATGTGTTGTGTAAAGGAGTGTATCCTTATGTGTTTTTAGTGACACAACACTTTGTAATGTCTGTACGGCAGCATTAGTGCACCCGCCTGGCAGACTCCAACTTGTTTCCTCATTTCCCAAGAGACCTTAACAGCTATAAATCTGTCTGTAATTTACCTTTGTGAGTTTGGTTTGTCTTTAGAAAACTTACACTCCACTCAAGACATTGATAGACTGGGTTTTGGTGCTGTGTCCGACTTCCTCAAAGTTAAAGATGGGGCCCATCAGGTCAATGTTGAGGCTAAGCTCTTTGAACCTGCGCTCACCAAACAGTTTAATGTGGGGAGAAGTGAAGTCCTAGAAAAGGAGAGTGACGAGTCAATGTTTCTGAAAGGTTAATGAATATAAACTAGTCATAACATTCTTACTGTGTAAACAGGTCTGAGTGACAGGAGTCCATCTTCAGATCCTCCCCAGTCACTGCAGTGAGCATACTCCCCCTCCTCCAAGATGTACTGCTGGCCCTCAAATTCTGCCTCCTGGTAACCCACCCAACTGCAAGAAACATGAATATGTCTGAGTATAAAGAAAAAATGTTATTTGATATAATATTTTGAAATATACTCACAGTCCGCCGGTTATCTTCAAAGATCCCATTGAAGATACTGTCTTCTTATTCACATCAGGTGGATCTGTTGGTTCTTGTTTGTACATGTCATTGAAATTTAACACGTCACTGTCCAACTCAAAGCATTCTCCTTCAAAATTGGGCTTCTCAAACACCAGAGCCTATATCATTTAGAGAGGAAAGAGTTAATAGTGAGCTTCAGCTGCCTATCTGTTTGAACAGTTTATGAGTTGTCAGCCCTTCCCTGTCCTTATGGTTAAAAGCCATTCATTCCATGGCCCACAACACTTTGCTAGTGTTTAAATAGGATGTCAACATTCATGGATTTATCTGACAAAACTGCATCTGTCATAGAAACTAGGATTTCATATTATAACAGGCTGATAATGTAAAATATATTGCATGCTTTTAGTTTTAACACAAGAACTATCCTGCCAGGTGCTGTTGTTGTTCCACAGCGTATCATTTTATATAATTTTCTGAACTAAATATTTAATTAAGCTTTCTCTAAATGGATGAGGCTAAGGCAGAACCCACTATTGCTAAAGTTCTTTTTTTTTAAGAATTGCCTAAATTATTTAATAGGCTGAATTTAGTTTTAGATTTGAAAAAGCAAATATCCTTTTTTGATAATCTAACTTTTGGACAGGTAGATTATTAGCTGGTTGCCAGGTGGCCAAGTGCTTAAAGTTAAAGCCAAGTGTGGCCAGGATAATTGTGACACAAAATTTAAATATTGTCCCAAGCCTAGTTCACATGCAAGAGCAAGCTTCACTGTTTCTCAACACCTGATTTAGAGCCAAGCCATCAACATATTGATTCAGAGCTGATAAATGTGTCTCTCTGACTTTGTGACTTGTGGTAGAAACCAGCAAGCCAATAATCCTAAACCTCCTGAATCCTCAACCTCATCCTAAAACTTTTTGTTGACATTTTAAGCTGCCTGTGGCTTCTACAATTGGCAACACATACAGATGGATGCCACATATGTAAGGCAAATTCAAAACACACCTTGACTTCGTTAGGATGCTCCACCTTTATAGCTCCCTGTAAGAGAAAACACACTTGTGTTAGCTGAGGAATTAAATCACTTTATCAATATTTCATGCACTGTACCATTGTTAGAGGTCTGAGAGACCCAATAAAAGGCTCTGGAAATCCCCAGGTCTCGGGACACGGATACTCCCCGACCTCCAGGACCCCAACAAATCCTCCAAACCCTGGCTCACTGTATACCAGCCATCTAAAGACAAAGGGTTTTGTAGAAGAATATGTGAGGACCAAGCAGCTGTCACATTCTCAACTCTGAATTAAAGTAAAAGCACATAATGACCATTTACTTTCACTAAAATCCTTTGAAGCAGCAAGCCTTTCTTATCCAATTGCTAAATGAGAGAAATGATTAGAGAACCTGACTTCCAGTTCCTTCAGATCACCAGCTCGTTTGAAAATGTGCCCAATTACAACCACAAGCTGCAGCCTGTAGCATGCATTCCTTCATTTACAGAAAACAAATGTGGAACATATTCCCAGAGGCGTCAGAATCTTTTGATGTCAGAAGAAAACTAATATGAATGGAACGTTACTCTACTCAATGGACAAATATTTGAATGAATTCCATAATTATATGGACTCATTTGGTAGGGAACATGCTAAAGCTTAGCTCAGATCAGGTGACAAAAATTGATTCAAAGGAAAGCACAAATTTGATCCCTTAAGGTTGATCTTTTATGGATACTATATGGTGTGACCTGTTTAGATCCTGGATGAAGACCTAGGTTGAAACAGATTGGCTCTTTAACTATCAGGAAATATGACATTTTTGATCCAAGACAAATTAATTGAGCTGATATATTATTTGAACTAACATTGTGGAAAACAATTAGCCTGAACTTACACTCCAGAATGAACCTTAATGGAGCCAGTGTTTTGTGGAAGGCCATAAGAACCAATCTCTACGATTTCCTGAAGGTAAGATGTCATCCTTCCCAGCCCATTCACCTCTGAAAACAGGTCTATTCGGGGAACAGTGTAATCCTATAAAACACAAAATAGGATTCATATAATTCTAAACTCTTTACCATAAAATGGCACTGTAGCAAAATGTTATAAAGTCAACTTACCCTGACTGCCAGTTTGATTGATCCTATGACCATAGGTGCTGTGGGCACAGACTGACCAATGTTGTCTGGCGCTATCTGAGTTTGCTCCTCTGCCCAGATATTCACTATCTGCTCTGTGGGACCCTCCTCCAGGGCAATTGTACGCCCCTGGAACCCTGGCTTCTCATACAGCAGCCAGCTAACCACACAACCAAATTCATTTTTATTATTATAGATACCTTAATACCTAAATAAAGTGAAATGCATAATAAATTCTAGTTTTGAATACAGTATGTGAATAATGCTTACCATCCTCTGATGACGCTGACAGATATGACAGGGGACAGCTTCATTGAGGTAGCATCCTCTAAATTACCGTACAGCTCAAAGGCTTCTCCTCCAAACTCAGCATGTTCATGTACAACTATCTGGAATATGAAACAGACAGTTCATCAAAACACCACAACAACACACAAAACAAACATTTTGTCATACCTTTCCAGGCCTTTTGTGAACCCCTCTAATAACTGGGATCTGTAACACAAACACATTTAATAATGCGTAATGATATATAGTAGATACCTTTCATGAAATGGGAGAAAGTAAACAACCCTGCATTCAACAATACACAGTTGTTGTTTGAATATTTCTAGCTCATTTGCATGTGAATGCAAATGATGTATATTGGCTGATCTTGGCAAAAAATATTCTGAGCAACATTTTGTCCTGTCCACACTTGAAAATGATTCATGCCTTTGTTGCAACAGAATATAAAACTAAGGTTACCATAGGGGTTGAGCAAACAGAATTGTTTAAAGGGTGGTTATTTTGAATATACACCACATTAAAGCTGTAAACTGTATAAATGAATGAATCTTGACCTTACCTTTGTCTTTGACTTTGTCTTTTGGGTGGTTCCATTTTGAGAAATCCGCTGTGTGTAGTTGTTGATTGGAGAAGGCCCTTTAGAATTCTTTAAGCTCATAACCTCAGGTTTATCAGACATTAAAGCCTGTTCCGTAACTCTGCCTGTCCCATCGTCCATTTTCAGTTCATTTGTTCCTTCTAAACTCTTAGAAGTCTCTGGTTCACACTTGTTCTTCTTGACATATTTCTCTAAATGATCAGGTAGTTTAATCTCTGAAAAGGAGGGAAATGGTAGAGAGGAGGGACTAAAGGTTGACTCACTATGAACACTAGCACCTAAAGGTGAGCCTTGATCTAAGGGCTTCACACCCTCCTTATCAGCGCTGATGTCAGGCAGCGGTGAATGCTCCTGCTTTTCAACAGTGGGCGCATTCTGTTGTTGGGCTGCTGATTGAGCGCCATTCAGGTCAGAGGAAATTTCCTCTTTGTTCTTCCTAGAGGACCTTGGAGAAGCCAGTAAGCTGGAAAGGATAGATATCCTTCCTAGCCGTGAGGTTGGCTTCCCAATCCCAAAGTCTTCTTGTCCTGCTTCATTCTGTGCCCCGTCTTCAACTTCCTCTTCAATCAGTGATATTGTTTTTACTGTGGTTGAAGTCAGGTTATTATCTTGTGTGCTTTTCTCCAGTCCCTTTCTGTCAGCTGATTTTTGTTTAATTGCCAATGCAGGGGAAATATCCTTAAAGACATTTTTTCGTAAGCCAAACTGGAATTGTTCTGGATCAAATGTTCTTTCAAAATGATCCTCCTTGATGGCAGGCATGGCAAAAGGTGGTGACTGAAACTTTTTCCCAATAGGCCTCTTTGGGGGTAATGAGAACGGGATCCCACCTTTTTTGATGCTATTAATAAAATCCTCCAAATCATCAGGCTCCAGAGACTCATCCTCACTGACTGAAGTGTCGAACCTCCGTTTGTGTCCCTTCCTCCTGAGATGTTTCTGGCCATTTTCCACATCTAACCAGCCTGATGGAGACTCCTTAGTCTCACTGAGGTTTCTGGATTTGTTTCCTAGCGTTTCTGGTTTCTGGATTTCAGTAGTCATTATATCTCTGGCGTCCTTGTCATGTTGCTGAATCTTAATAATAATCTGTTCTGCAACAGGTTTCTCCTCTTGGTTCTCAATATTATAATTAGTAGGCAGATCTTTTTCTAACTCTTGTTTTTCATTAATAAGTGGTGTCATTATGTGCTTTTGTTTGTCATCTCCATGTTTCAGTTTATGCTTTAGATCAGATAAACTTTCTCTTTCAGGTGCAGAAACAGTTTCGGTCTTTACTTTTGGCTTTATTTTAAAGCTTTGTGGTGTTATAACAAAGGTTGGATCAAAGTTTGTCTCTGTTTTAATCTTACTAACCATATAATCTTCTTGCACAATCACGGGTTCTTCAAACTCCACAGGCTTGAGTTTTGTAGTCACCCCATTTGTAAAGTCTTCCTCTCGCAGATTATTTGGAGTTATGGATACCTCTGCTTGCTGTTTATCAATATGAGTGGCGACAACCATTTCAGATTCTGTTGATTCAGTAAGAGGTTTGGGTTGTACATCTTTAGGACTAATAGTAATACATTTTTGATCTTCTTTTTTGCTAGATTCTCTGTTCGCATGCTCTGGCTCCGATTTAACAATTTCCCTGCTCGTCGCTTTAACAAGAGCAGGCTTTTGGTTGTTTTGGCTGCCAACTTCACTGAAAGAATGAACCGATTCACTTAGACTATGCGCTAACTGAATGCAAGCTTCAGTCGTCTTATCTTCTGCACTATGTCTTTGGGTGCTCGATGTTTCCTGTCCTGGAGATGTTTCCTGGTTAACTTGTTCTGCCAATGCTGCCATGTTGCTGTCTAACCTAAGTTCTAGGTTTAAATGTGTACTTTTGGATTCAAGTGATACACTGTCACTTTTTTCTACTTCTGAAAAATAATTTTCTTCATCACTGACAACTTTGAGCTTGTGATCTTGTTGGTTGCTAACTTCACTGTTTATTGATGAATCATTAGTTACTTGATTCTCTGATACACTGTCAATAGTCACTGGTTTAGTTTTCTCAGACAGTTCTTCGACAATTAATAATTCTGTGTCTTCTTGCCTGACAAATGGAGAGTCCTTTTTCTCACAGTTCATTACAGTCAGACTTTCATTTTCTCTCTCTTCCTTAACAGTATTAATAATGTCTGTGCTGTCTACCTCCCCTCGAAGAGTCTGACTCTCTGTTTGAGTGCCCTGGGTTGTACTCGTGTCATGTTTGTTTGCCAAAAGCTCATTCTTCTGCTGGCTTTCATTTAATGTCTCGTTTGGCAGATCTATTTCAATATCAGTTCTTAGTTCATTGTCTTTCAAAAAGTCCTGATTTAGGTCACTGGCTTTGGGTGTATTCCTGTCAATTCTCTTCTCTACCTGAGCATTTGAAACCTCAGTCTGTGGATCTTCTTTGGAGTCATCCTGTAAATATTTGTGCTTTAGTGATAAATCAGATGCCTGATGTTGCTGTGGAGCAGCTCTCTCTGCTTCCTCCACTGTAGATATGCCCTCAGGCTCCTCTTTGCTACTCGTCTTTGAGTCATTGATCTCTTTTGAAAGGTTTTGTAGCTTTTCATTTGGCTCTGAATTGCTCTCTTCTGTTCTAAATTCTTTGACCAGAGAAAAAGAGCCTTTGTGTGGCACAGTCTTTTCATTATTTGGCATTTCACAGACAGTCACATTTTCTGTTTGAACATTCAAACCCTCAGCTGTTTTTTTGCCAATCTCCTCATTACTTTTTTCTAATAAAATATTTTTCACAGAATCCGATGAAGGCACATTTTCTGGTGCCAGTTCTTGTTTTTTTGAAGGAAGGTTATCGGGAAGATTACTAACAATCAACTCTTTTTCCATTTCACTTGATGCTTTAAGGGAAACCGTATTAGGCATAGCTACTTCCTGATCAGATATTATGTCAGTGTGGCTCTTGTCAACAGGTTTGGTGCTTGTATCCATTACATCCTTGTGGCTAATTCCTGTGTCCTCAGCCAAGACCAAAGAGTCCAGATCACCATAGTTTTCCCCCTGAATTAGGTCTGGTTTCAAGTTGTTTAATACCTCTGACGGCTGTATTTTTCTTTCTGGAGCTGAGTTAGATTTAGTTTTTTGTACAATGTACTGGTTGTCTTGGTCCGTTAGGTCCGCTTCAATATTTGTATGTGCTGCCTTAATATGAGTCACTATATTACTATTATTGTCCTTCTCTTGATCAGCTTCTAAATTTTCACATGCTTTGACAGCTGTCTCTGTGTCCAGACTGAACTCCTTCTGTTTGGATGTAGGTGATAAAGATGAAGAAAGTTTTTTGAGTTTAGTTTTGAAACTCCTTGGGCCCAGTGTTGGTAACTTGCTGACTGGGGATAAAGGATCTGCTGATTCCTTCTTTTTGGGCTGTTTCACATCACTCGGCCTGATTGATGATGTCTGCTTGGTTGGAGGTGTAGAGCTAGTGGAGGTTTTATCTTCATGGTTTCTTTTGTACATGTGTTTAGATAATGCACTTCCTGTTGAACAAAAAAAAAAAACATCAATAAACACAGAGAAAACCTTAATAACAGAGGAAGCCACGCCTACAATATAAAGGCCCAGCTGGAAGAGTCATTGTATGTGAGAGCATTAACATGTTCCAACATGGGTGACTTACCTTTGTTTGGACTTTCAGGAGGTGGCGTCTCGCTTGGTAAATGTACTTCTTGCTTTTTAAAAGTGGGGCTCTTTGTTTCAGGTATCTCTTCATTCCTCTTTCTGGTTGGAGAAGTAACTGGCAGTCGACTTTTTGAAGTTGGTGATGATTTATTTTCTATGTTTTGGTTGTTAACATCTTGGCTCTCCTCAGCTCCTGTTATGTTACCACTTGTTTTCTCAGGTTCTTTTTCCAAACCATTTACAAGGAATACACTATCACTGTCCTCCTTTGTCTTTTCATTGACAGCTTTTGTTGTGGTCTTGTAGGCCGTTTTAGTAGGAGAAACGTCTCCTACTCTTCTCTTAGTCTCCTCAAAACTAGGTTTTCTTTCAGCTTTGGTAGCAACTGGAGATTTTAAAGGTTCTTTAATCCTGTTTAGTTTCTTACTTTTGGAACTTGCTGACTGTCCAGGTGCATCAGAGGGCAATGTTTTATCCACTGTCACTGGAGATGTTGACCTTTTAGGGATTCTAGACTTTGCATTTGACAGACCACTGCTGCTTTGGTCTTTCATCGCTGGGATCATTGAAACAGTTTTGTCATTGCTGCATTCCTTTTGGGCTCTTGTGTCACTGGAAAGTGCCCTTTTCACACCTTCTATGGATCCCTTTGCCTTTGTTGTCACATTTCTGGACCTGCTTCCGGCTGCTGGGGATGCTTGGGTCTTAAGGCCACTAACCTGCTGTTTAGAAGCTGTGACCTTGTTAGCCTCCTGGCCTCTTACCCTAGACCCTGCTAAATGGGACTTTGGTCTGTGCATGTCTGAGGTATCATCAAAGTCCAATATCTCAGAGTCTGTATTTTCGAACACTACAGGCTCATCTGCTTTGGCATCCGACTGCAAAGTATCATCCGTTGCAAATGGTTCTGGTTCAGCTTCTTGAGGTTCCACATTGTTGATTGAGGAACGTGGTGGTCTAATGGGAGAAGAGATGAAACATTTACAATAAAATACTTGTGCAGACAGTAATTATTCCTGTAAAATTCACAAGCCATGCCATTATGTTGCACAGTAGAGTTTATGTGCCACACCCTTTTCTATACGTCTGAATGTAACACTGAACCAAAGTCAAACAGTGTGCAGCAACCTTTGACGTCGGTTGTCAAGTTTTGTAATCACCGACTTATTCAGGTGGCAATACACTATTAGTAAACACTAACACCGATCGTCATATAGAAAAACAAAAACATCTTACCAATTGAAAATAATCAATAATTAGCTTAATTGTAGTATTTGGTATATGTTGTTGATTGTAAAGTAAATGATGTATTGAATGTATTGTTTGGTCTAGCTGAAGGCTCTGTATGAATATTTTAGTGGCTGTGTGCAGTTTGCGTCTGTATTGTTCTCTCCTGGTACAATGGAGCATGGGAACTCAACACTCAGGTTGCACGCAGCTTTGCTCTCCTATACTCTCTTTGCTTTCTTTTCCATCAGGTTCAAAAGGGTTTTTAAACAATAGCCAGAGCAAAATAAAACAAACAGATACTCACAATTTTGCATCAGATGTGTCCACAGCCTTTGAACATGATTCTGTGTTATGCTCCTCTTCTATTGCTTTGTTCTCATTCAAACTGTCTGCGTCTGGGCTAATGTTCACCTTGTGGGCAAAAAACTTTGAAGGCAGGCTCACAGTCTTGCGTGTAACACGGACCTCTCTTGAAGGTTTCTCCTTAATAGACTTTTGCTTTGAGTCTGTGCCAGTGCTAGTCTCTTCTAACTCTGGAGAAGCTGTTTGAAACTCCGTTGCAGTTGCTACCAAGGAGACTGCAAGCTCTGGCAAGCCGCCACCCAATGGTACAATCTCACCGGGGGTAACTGGTCTGTCAGCAGCGATCTGCGTAACTGAGTCATCCTCAGAAATGACTGTAACAGGTACCGCAAGCACAGGAGGAGAGTCTGCTCTCAAGCCCTCCTCCGATTCTTTGATTATACCGTCTGTCTCTCCCTCCCTCTTCCATCCCTCCTCCTCTCCCAGGTATGTTTCCACCCATATGGCTTTGTGGAGCACAGGGGAGTCACTTCTGGGTGCTTTATCTTTCTTGTGTGCAGGTCTCGAAGTAGTGCCTTCCTCCACGATGCTGCTGGTTGACATCTCATGCCTCTCATCATCTTCAGTGTTGTCTGTTAATACGGTGTCATCTGGTCGGCGTATTGTAATGAGTTGTGAGGTGGATGACTCACACCCCGAAATTATTCCTGACAGAGTTGTGCTCTGTCCATTCTCTCCAATTTTTACTGAGCTTTTCTTTGATGCTAGGCTTATGCATGTGAGGTTTGGTGACTTTGGGACTTCAGGTATTTTTGTGCTTTTAAATGTTGTTAATGTTGTCTGTTCCACTGTTTTATCCCTTCTGTGTTCCTCTGAGTCATTTAGGATGTGTTCGTCTAAATGTACATGCAGCCTCTTGATTACTTCCTCCACCACTGAGTCAGCAAAACCTAAAGCTGAACTTGAATCAGCACTGGGCGGATTGGGGTGTTCTTGCTCAAAGATGGAAGAAGTTACATTCCCAGAATTTGACTCTCCAGTGCTAATTTTGCACACAACCACTTCCCTCACACTACTTGTTCTGCTGCTGTTGCTATCAGCAAACGACAGCCCGGTGTCAACTGCCACCACAGATTTAACGCTTATGGTGCTGGGAGTGGAACTTTGGCTGACATTGTCCCCACATTCAGCTCCATCTTTTGCATCATACAGCATGTCTTTTGGAAGGGTTTGGCTCTTTAACCCTTTGTCTTCTTGATATTGAACTAAATGTGGGGACGAGGGGGACTCTACATCTGACTGATGTCTGCTGCCGCTCTTCTTTCGCTTGGAGTTGAAAAAACTGTTGATGCGATCAAACACTCCCTTTTTCTCCTCTGAATTCTGTAAGAAGACAGACAAAAAGATAAGCATTAAAAGGTGGGATGGAACATTGTAAACCCTGTCTCTGGCTTTGCTAAAAAAGAAAACATAGGTAGGTAAACGTAAGCCATTAAAATAATTAATGTTTCCTTAAAGTTAAATCTGTGCAACTCAAAATTTCAATAACTTAAGTTAAAGACAGACCTCAGGATCATTCATGTGCCAGTGAAAAAACTAATAACTAACTAGACACAGAGTAACACTCCTTTTCAGGACAAGGGTCAAACACTGAAAGAAAATGAAAGACGCAGAAAACAGACTTCTAAACTAAAAAATAAAATGTCTAAATAGTTTTAAGATATTTACCTTTAATCTAAATCCTCCTAACCTTAACCCTAACTCTTTGCAGTAGAGTGTTTCTGGTGCAGTAGAAACACAGAGAAGTCCAACGTAAAGCACTTACACATTTAGTAGGTAGATTGCATACAATGGAATGCCATTAAGCTGGGATAATACTACACACAGCTTGCACAACCAGGCTAAAGAAAGCACATGTTAAGACAAGAAGAGCACAATATAAAACAACAACAGTTAGCATACCATTGAAGCTTCCTGGAGATATACCAGCTGAATAAACTATTATTCCCAGCTTTATCTTCAAAATCCCAAATATAAAGGAGACAAGCTCAAACTGAAGCAAAATTTAGGAAGTTGTCCTTTGTCGACGTACAGGCACACACTGCTCCCGCCTGCACTGCTCTGAGAGAAGTGTCTCACTCAGGGGCATGGCCATTTGCATTGCAGCTGCTGTTAAACAAAATACGCTGAAAGACATGACATGGCAAACAATTCCCAATCCAGGTAAAGAAAAAAAAAAAGGGTGTAGCCGGAAACCCCACCCTTCCCTTCGTTTTAAAGCTGTGTAAATTCATACATGTTTATTATCCCGTGCACCCTTCGTGTCAGAAAAGAAACAAATCTGCTTGTATCAGCAATGAATCATAACCAATAAAGCACACGTTCAGGAGGTTTCTATAAGGAGTTAAAGAAACAGAAAGGAATACAGCTCCAAAACAGTTTATCTGTACACTAAAACTCAATTATATATTTAAAAAAATCTGTTCTTTTCTAGATAATGACACATTTTACAGTGTATCCAACATCCACAAAAGTTTACTGAACAATTACTGTCACTGTGTTTTCCAGTTCATGTTTAAAAAGTATGTAAATAATCTTAGTCTAGTTTTTGGTGGAAACATCCAGGGATTGGGACACTAGTTTAAATTTAAAAGTCAATGCAACTCACAAATCATTAAGAAACAGAGGATAGTTAGTTATGTAGTTGCTGTCTCATTATGTAGAGCTATCCGTATTAAGTATTTGCCCAAAGTAGGACAAATGTCAGGTAGGTGGAGAAGATAATGCAAAGAAGTGCAAAGGCTCTATTACAGGCCACTTCCTTATCATTTTGTAAACACTTTGCTTACTTACTTTCATTCTGTAGTAGTAGTCAAATACCATAACTATTAACTACACCCTTATTAATTAATGACCACCCAATAAACAACTGTGGTTTTAAATCCAAGCTTAATATTAAAGAAGTTTAGTAAGCCGTATAAACACATGTTAATCTGTTTGTACGACTCATTAACCCTACTCCCCACTCATACAAACCTACTCCCCACTCATACAAACACGAGAGCTGGTCTGACAAGTTTACCTCGGTCAGAGTAGCCCATGCAATGAGATCCCAAAGGATTCTTTGTTGTAAAGGGGAGGAGCAGGTCCGAGGCTAAAAACATTACTTTAGTCACCTAAGATGGGTTTGGTGTGTCTGTTATCAGCACTGCCCCCTAAAGGCAGAAACTGGATATATCAGCCACAGACAACTGCTGCAGCATTTAACAGATTAAAGTGCTTTAATTTAAAGACATGACTGTTTTTGTTGATAATTTGGCTATCCAGGGAATTTTTTTATGTATTAATAACTTAGCAGTTAGTTTATTAGGTCATATGAATGTGTGGTCTTATTACGGTCAAGTAAGACAATACATAGATGTAAACAAAACTTCCAAAAACAGCTAAAAATACTGTATTTTCTGACACTTGTGCATTGTACTACATTTGCTGCTATAAACCTGCTACATTTAAACTGCAAGGACACCACAAAACTACACAGTGTGCATGTCCTAAATCAGGCAGATGGCAATGTGTTTGTGCAAAAGCTACACTATACCAACCTCAATGCAATGCTTTAAGAGTTTAGGAAATGAAAAAGAATGGTACTAACCTTTGAGTATTTGTAGGGCAAGGTGGGGCTGTGTGGCTGGGCCATGTCGAAGCTCATCATCAATGTGGACTCACATTGAGGGTCCCAGTCCAAATCTGTCCGGAAACTGCACTCAGTGGAAACACTCATCTGGTCATAGCTCCTGGTGGAGAGGGGCAGGAAACAGAGAGGGGGGAGACGCGGTAGAAAGAGGATATTAGCTCACTGTCTTTTGTTTCTTTTGGATGGTACACCTACAGTGTTTTTCTGAAGTAAATACCATTCAACAATTCAACAGAAAACTACATATGTTTTATTAATGTGCACAAACAACAGGTCATCAACCAAACCTAGTTTTACTTCTGTATGGGACTTTCCAAACACCACTAATTGTTTTTAAATGCTGTGACGTTTGCCATTCTTTGCTCGTGAACAGCTACATTAAGCCTCTTAAAGTGACACTGGATGAACAATGTTGACTGTTCGGCCTCAGTCTTTGACTGCTGAGTAATTAGAGCCCTGTTGAGGATTCTGTAACACTTGTGAGGCATGAGGAGGCTCACCGAGAAAGGAGGAGTGGCTTTAAGCACTTCAACGTGTTGACAGCAAAATCACACCCAGTCTGTAAGAATAGTATGTTACAAAAGACTGACAAACTGCTTTCCACCTCATTTAAAGATATTCAGATGGAAGAATATACTATTGTAGACCATGAAAGTGAATTACATGTGGGCAGCAACACTGGTTTTACTGTCTTTTAGCAGTTTTCCAAAGTCAGAATCATGTCACAGTAATACTTTTGTTTGCCACAAGGAGGCAGCGTTTGATAGCTTTCTAGAGAGAACACTGGCAGCCAGACTACTGATTTGATTTGAATTAAACATTAGGCTTCTTGTTTCCTTTAATTTATGCCAAAAATGTAAAGATAAGCGTTAGACTTAAATACAGATAAGGACAGAATGAAAATGAACACCCACACTTCCGATAACAATCGAACAAACATCAACAAACACACAACAAGAAGGACAATGAATAAGCTGAATAAAATAAAATCAAGTATAGAGCTAGTGAAAAGTTACAGTACTACACATGTAGGGTGCTAATGTGAAGTGAGCAGTTTAATGGAGGTTGGGACAAAAGAGAGCCTCAGTCTGTTTAGGCTAAACGCTAAAAGGTACTCTAAACCTTTTCCCTGAGCAGTTCAACACAAGTCAACACAAGTGTTTCAGCAATGTGTTTCTTCTCTCACCAATTATTTAAATCATTTAGCGCATTTCAATAAGAAAAATAAAATCAAAGTTCCTTGTTTCTGCTGTTTCTACTAGACCTGCATGAACGTGTTGCTTTCACCTAAATGATGTCGAGGAAAAATTGACATGACATCAGCCTGATCGTGCTGATACTTGAAGGGGTAGTAACTGACAACAGCATCCACAACAACAGACAATACTCCTCTCAGTAGAGTGCTCAGACCCTTTCTGCAGATATCTGTGGAGTGAGAAGTGATTTATAAAGGATTTCACATCCTCTTGTTGCACACCGACGGATGTGACCTGATGTACATCATACAGCTGTGTAGGGCACTCGTTCAGACAAAATAAGATTATGAAGCTGAAAATGGCACTTTCTTATTTAAGGTTGGAAAAGTATGGATATAAAAAAAACTATTAAATACTGCTTATTTATTCAATTCTATGTGCTTTCTTTGCTTATTTAATACATTTGCTCTTGTTGGTGGCCCATAAAGCCAGAATACATAAAAATGTGATTAATGTAAAAAGTTGAGATCACATTAAGCTGCTAAAGTATAAGTGTTGGTGTAACATTTGGGGGTTAATGGAAAATGTGTCAATGCTTTTGATAGCCTTTGACCCCAACACTTCTAATTAGGCAGCATCATCTGAGCAGTAGGAAAGCGTTACATCTGGTGAGAGAAATGCTTGAGGAATACAAAGACTGGTACAAGTCATCTCTTTTCTTGTGAGATGAATGTATTTGTACATGGTCCCTGAAAAAAAAATAAGAATAAACTAATACATTCTTACTTTAAAAACCTTTGAGACTAATCCTTGACCCTGTGAAAGTTTCCTAATCCACACTGTGTGAATCAGTCACTCTCCTTCACTCCCCCACATCTTTCAGTAACAAACTCGCTCCGACTTGCCAGAGCCTCCCCTTTGTTGCTCCACAGACAAAGTTGCACTGCTTATTTCTGGGATTTTAAGCAGGAATGTTTACCGTTGCTTTTGATACACCATAGCAATCGATTTCTCAAAATAACAGAGAATACAAACTTCAGTAGGCTATATGGTAGATAACAGTGTGCCTAAGTTGAGAGAGTGGAAAAATAGCTGTGCAAACCACTGATGTGTAAATGTTAAACTACTACATTCTTACAAGTGCCCAAATTTTTGCTTTTGTAACGCTGCAACATTGCAAACCTGAACAGATTTTTTTTTTTTAATAATCGCCGTTTCAGTTTTTCTCATTAGCTGTAACAATTGCTCAATGGCAAAATGCTAAGTTTGTTTCTTTTTTTTCTCGTGTGTTCATGTTCATTTTGGAATCCGATAAAGCTCCACAATAATCTTTACTTTGTCTTAAATATCAACAGTGTTCTTTCTTGCAGTAGCAAATTAAATCTTTTTAAATTTGTTAAATAAAAGTCAACACACAGACACTGGCACAACACACTGCTGCCAAAAAAGCTTATCAACACATGCTCACACTCCCTGCTCAGCAAAACTGGCAAAAACAAAGTGCCTCCAGGGAGCTGAGTAAACTTACACATCTTAGTAGAGCTCATGGATAAATTCAAACAAGGGATGGAACTAATTCAACTGCTGACTCATTGAGTGCTGGGTACATGAGGGGCATAATGAGTCATTGGTGTGGTGGTCAATGGAAGATATCCTGGTCTAATGTAAAAAGCAGAACACACGGGAGAAAGACACCAAATGTGATCAAACACAGTGGGTCTCTGGTGGACGCCTGTCTCATGGGGGCATGCGTTACTTAACAGAAAGCAGTAACCGGACATACTAAAAGGTAAATTCAGCAATAACTGGAGAAATGACAAGTCAATAAACAAGTTGTTTCATCGGTTAAGTCAGCAAACTAGTCAAATAACATAAAGCTCTAATGTAAGATATAAACGGTTTGCTCACTGAATCAAAAGCAGCTGTTGGTTGTAAGTGCATCAGGGAGTGTTTAAAAGAAGTGTAGCAGGCCTGTGTTTGCCAGATGCTGGGTGGGTCTTCCACAACCAGTAGGCTGCAACAATCACAGTTCCATTTGGACCAAAGAAATGTTCAATGGAAAACTAAATGCAATGGAAACAAAATATTAATGGCTTTGTTTTTAGCAAGTCCTTTAAGTATATTCAGTTCATTCTAGTTGCACATTTACATCTGTGTGTGTTTTGTCCCAGAAAAGTTAAACTAAAAAGTAGTTATTGCTGTTCCAAACAGTTTGGGGAAGAAACCAAGAAACCAACAATAAACACAAGTGGATAACAAAAAGTCACTATGTCGACAAGTCTTTGGAAGCATAATACAACCCATTAGAAGGCCATTTAATTTATCAGTCCCAAGCCAGCCATGCATGGCAAGGGACTATTGTAATTGCTGTGCAACACAATCATCAAAAAGTGCGCAATGGCAAATTTGACCCCCTGAACGTATTCAAAAAAGTCACCAAAATTTGCCCAAAAAAGTATGTGTGAAAAGATTTTTGTAATATTGAAAATTCACAATTTCATTTTTTTTTAATGGCACAATTGTGCCCCCTGAAAAAGTGAAAATACACTGCGTATATGGAGCACAGAATTTGGTACAAATAAAGTAACGGAAAGACACTGCAACATTTCTCAACAAACAGGACGTCAGCCATCTAGGTCAAAACATTTCTAAATACTGACTCAGCACTTTTTTCGGCGTATTTTTTTCTCCAAAGGGATTCAACAGAGTTAAAATTGCTCAAAAAATCTAGAAGATTGGGGCATCAAAAGTTATCAAAATACTTTGTAGATAAAACACATTGACCCTACAAGGGCACACAAAAATACATATGCAATGGGCAAAAATCTTTTTTTTTTTTTTACAAAAACATTCAAATGTCATAAAAAAAAAGAAAACTTGCATCAGCGCCCCCTGGAAAAGTGGAAATACATTGCACCAATGGGACCTGGGCAAACCCTTTTTTGTCATAGAGTCACAACATTTGGTACACATATTGGTCATGGATAGTCTGATTGGTCACACTGATCAAAAAATTATCTTATACCCATTCTCAATTTTCAACAGTGTTGCCGTTGTGAGACGAAATAGAAAAATATCCGTATATAATATACGGTTAAATATACGGGGCTAAACAATGTGTAAATACAAATAGCACCAAGTTGTGACAGCAAGGAATGATCATCGCTGCTTTCATTAATTTTTCATTCACTGCCTATGCAACAATAGGTACAACAAGTCAGTAAAGCAAAATAACTGCAAGGTTTTTCAAGACAATAGTTGTGTCTAATTGAAACCTGCACACTAGAAATGTTTTAAAAGACCAAGCAGGTTTACAAAGACAAAGAGGGGGTTTACAAAGACGTTAACGCCCACTCTTTGTCTGTTTTAGATGTGACTTCTTTGATGAGCTTCTGATTTCCTGACTTGCTGCACCAAGCAACGTGATTTTAAATTAGAGGCTAAGTTAAGTTATCCATTTTTCTGACTGTGTAGAAAATGTAACCAACAATGAGATAACTCAGGAATGTATATAATCTTGCCTTAGGCAGAAAAAGGTTTTAAATTCTTTAGTGTTTTCCATGTGCAATTTATTGCTCTGTGAATACGTATGCAACAGAATCTTTTATCTCCATTACCATTATTACCATTATAGATTATAGCATTATATAATCTCCATTATACATTAGTATATCACACAGTGGAAATCTACAGTATGTTGTGTTTTCCATTCAGACCTAGCCGGCTGTATTAGTTATGGATACTGAATACTCGAAGAGATTAGCAGCCAGATGTTGTAGGTCATGTTTACTTTGTTCCACTTCCCAGTTTGTTCTTGATGGCTGTGCTCTATTTGGCTTCTGCTCACAAAATGCAGACACAGAAAGACTATGAGGTATACATTAGAGGTGGGGTAAAAAATGCACACAGTTCTACTCGAGTATACGTAACGATAATAAATAAAACCCCAAACTATGTCAGGACATAAAGACCAGACATAGTGACATGATCACAAGCCAAAGCTAATTGAGGAGAGGTTTGATAATGATAAAAAAATAAAAACAAATAAAAGAAATTGTACATATCTGATAATTATGATCCTGGCCCAGATTTTGAATCCATTGTTGTAACTACTGTTGTAAGAGACGAGTTTCCAGTTGTTCTAGTTTTAATTCAAAATCTGCTGCTTATTATTCAAAAGCATCCAGCCAGGTCTTACATAAGGACCTGTTTTTAATGAAGGCTGACTAATTTGTCAGGTGACAGATCTGGTGTGATTGAGCTGTTTCCTGTGAAGCAAGAGGTGCAACTTGATTTACATGAAAACAACTTCCAGAGATAATCTGATAACTTTGCTATATTCTGTTTTGAAATCAAAAGCCTGTAGTGTTGAGATTTTGACAATACAGGCTTCAGTAAATTGCACAATAAAACAATAGCATATACCTGTCCATTTGCAATTGTATTAATTGTTTAAGTTCACATCTTTATGCTTCATTAACAAATTCACTTTAATTTTACTCATTGGTTGTTAAAATAATATGAATGAAGTTGTAAAAATCTGCATTGAAAATCTATGCTAAGGTTTTAAGCCAGTTGTAAAGCATCAGGTAAAATTAAAATTCACAGTAAGTATTTTGAAACGCAAACATCAGCAAGTGTTTGGTAGCACATCGGCAATATTCACATGCACACGTGTAGTGCTGCCTAGTGGAGTGCATTCCTGCATAAAAGACACCTGACAGAAACCACAGAGAAAAGTTCACGCCAGAGGTCACACGCGGGGCTTTTGAGGAACGCAGATGCTTCATTCAGTACACAGTGCTAGGCTCTATACGCTCAAATGAGGTGTAAATGCAACGTATGCATTGACTTTGTAACTGTAAAGTTCATTACCTTAACAATTTGAACTCGAGCTATATGCATGTGACGAGGGCAAGAAATTAAAACAGGACCATTTGACCATTTACAAATAATATCAATGCACTTATTTATTATTTAAGTTATTGTCACGTGTTAACCTGTCTATAAAAAAAACTATAAAAGAAAGTGAAATACCACTACATCTGTATTATGACAGTACTTGAAAGTAGTTGAATCTAAGCTCTACGTAGAAATGACATGCAAGTAAATGCAATGAAATAAAGCTGCACCACATTGCAGGCTCCACGCCCTCACCTCGGGGATTGTCTGGAAATCATGATAGGTGGAATCCACAGCCGTGTCTTTTGTGTGACAGACTGACTTTATCTGTCAGATGACCTTATTGTTTAAATGTTTGCTTGCATGTAGTATAAGCCACTAGTTCTCTGGGTCAAATAAGCAGGTGACATTAGTTTAGTATTTGTCATATTTCTCCTTCAAATTATCTGTGAAACTACATTGCATCCTTAAAAAAAGCTCAAACGTTATCAGTAAAATTGAACATGGCAAATTCAGTTGCTACAACCGTTCGATTCTGGCAGGTCACAGAGCTGGAAAACTCTAAAGCACTGGAACATTATTCATCTGTGTAAATGGACAGCGCAAACAGGCCTCAAAGTAAAGTGAGGCCTGTTAGCTCTGATAAGTTTTACTGGGTTTTTAAGAATATACTGCAGGGCACCTGTCTGCATAATCCAGGTGTGGGTGTTTGCACAGTACTGTACACTGACTCAGCAGCCGTAACGGCAAGAACACAACAGATGGATTGCTACCAACTTTTTCTTTGTTATGTATCCGGAAACAATAATAAAATGCAACTTTAAGGAACTGGCACACACTGGTATTTCTATGTCTCCACTCAGATTTCCTCAAGAATGTAATTTTGTATCTTCCGTGTGCCTCAAATTTCCCCCCATTATATGACAAAATAATGGTTTACTCATGAGCTTAATATAGCATTAACTACAAGGTACAGTAGGTTCAATTCACATTCCTCATTTCAATACGCACATACTCTCTAGTCCAGTCTTAAAAAGACAAGCATTGATGAAGCAATAAACAGAAAAACGAAGAAAAACATAATGATTTACTATTCTTCTATTCCTCTGTGCACTTTTTACCCTCCCAACAAAATGTAAGCAGAATGTGTATTTATTTAAAGGTAACATGCTCATCATTTGTGCCACATTACATATTCAATGCCTTTCATTTCCTTGGAGCTGCCAATGAAAAATCCTCACAAACTTGCAGTTAAACATCTCTGTGTAAGACATATTTACTTGCTGTTTCAAAGGAGCTTAAATTCAGTGTACCCAAAAGAGCCATATGTAATTGCACTCAACAATCAAATGTGTCACACCCAAGCAGCAGGTTTTTTTATCTTCTTTATTCTGTTAAACATTATGCAACACATCATAACAAATACAGTCACTGGCCAATGTTGGTGAACCATTCAGTAGCTGACTGTTAAACAATGGACACAACAACAACACCTGAGTCATGTACATTAAGTCTTTATCTGTTTTTTTGCTTTGCTTTTACCAGAAGGGGGTAACTCAGAGACATATTTTCTATATTACAGCCAGTTTCCGCCAAAGGTCCCACAGACTGTGCAAGACTAAGCAAGACCTTATCCTTGCTTTGGGGCAAAAATTTAAATAAATTTCATATCCTTTTCTAAAATGATGCAACTACAGTAAATCCCCACTTCAGTATATTTGTTTACGCGCTGCTTGGGTTTTCAAATACAATTCTTACATGACTGAACTAGTTCTTCCACAGCTCAGCGGTTACAAATCAAAATTTTGCCCAAGGGGGTAACAGCAAACTCACAAGGCTCTACTCACTCACATGAATAGCCTCTTTAGTTTTGTCACCTTGTGGCATCATATTAATGAAACCTTTCCAAGACACAAAGCCCTCAAGAGGTTTAGCTGGATTTCAGAAAACTTATTCATCTTTTTATGCACTTGTAGGAGCTTGTCCCCAATATTTTGCAATTTGGTTTTCAAGTCCAGATCCCTTTGCATTAACTTTTCCTTCAAGATGACCTGGAAGACTGAGAAACTCCACAGACAATATATTGCAATGCATTGCCACTTACAAAGAATCCCAACTCAATATAATATATATATTATCCATCATCCTCCCCCAAGTACAGTGGTTAGTAAATTTGTAATAAAGTGATTTTCTTACATGTGTTCAGTGTTGAAGCTTTCCAGTTCCCCGGTCTCAGCGTAGAACACATCTCCTCCTTCTTCTTCTTCTTCTTTTTGCTTGGATTTCTTTTTTTTAAGCCTGAAAGACAACAGCTTTTTTCCTTTCTTTACTTTGGGGGAAATAGGAGACATCTGAGCCGGCAGTGTGCAGCTGTCCCCCGGGCTGACAGGTCCTGGACTCGTTGGTACTGGGTCCTTTTCTTTGGGGCTGCTCACTAACCCATCTTTGGGGGACGCTGACTGCTTCACCTCCTTGTTCTCCTTGTCCGGAGACTTGATTTTGAAGAATTTCTTGACTTTAAAACCCCCGGATTTGCTCATGGTGCCAAAGAGATGGTCCGCGTCAGGAGAATGCGAACTAAAAACAAAAGCACGAGGAACACAGTTTTCTGCAGAAGTGATTCATTGGGTTGAACCTGTTAAACCAGGTTACCGCGTAGTTCGGACTTGCCCACGCCTCGCGCGCGCCACAGGTAGGCAAACATGACAGGTGTAGCTTTTAACACACAGTTAAACTTCCGCCTCCTTCAGAATAAAACTTAGAGGCAACGTTTGAATGTTCTGTAATAAACCCATTCTTTACATTTGCCAAGTCAATTTAAAATAATAAAAATGCCGTAATTAATTACAGGCTTAAGGCCTACCTGCTATTTTTACAGTTAATATTGAGAACCTACAGGGCCTATCATTAAAAAAACTTCTACATCTGCAAGCTTAATTGGACAAATTTAGTAAAATCCTTTTATTTTATGTATCTTATGTAGGCTTGTAGGCTAGTTAGGTGCATAAGCCGGGCTAGAACACAGCCTAAGCAAAGGTGAAAGTGGGGGTCCGTATAGTTGCGCATGACATTTTTTGACGTAAATTTAAACATGCTTTTATTTTGGAGGGAAGCAAAACGTACTTTTGAGGATCGCATAATTTAAAGTGTCAACTTTGAATTTTCTGATCCTCGCGCCCTATACTCATGTCACATATATGAGCAATATTTGTAATATTTCCTCTTAGTGGGACCTGGGCTTTTCTTAAAATGGGGTTCATTTATCCACTTTATGTGCACACGGTCCTCCTGTGGTGATGCTTTAAATCCTATGAAAACAGCTCTATCTGCTGGACATTTCCAAAAGGGTTGAAAAAGTCTTATTTATAGAAAGCGGTCATCCTTTAACCGGAAGGTTGGCGGTTCAATTCCCGCTCTCCTCACAATTCATTCTGTCGTTGTGTCCTTGGGCAAGCCACTTTATCCACTTTGCCTCCTGTGGTGTTTAAGCTGTAACACTGGTAAATAGACGCTGAATGTCACTTTGGATAAAAACGTCAACTAAATGACTAAAATGTAAAACATTGAGCTCTGAAGTCATCCACACTTTAGTATATATAGTATATATACTGTATAAATACATAATATAATGTCAATATCAAGATCAAAGTAATTACATCAGCACAAAAGGAGGATCTTTAAACAAGTGGGCAGCACAAGTTCAAAAGCAGGAAGGTAGAGGCTCAGCAGTTCACTTGCACAGTCGCCAAGAGTGGAACTGTGGTTTAACTCTTTTGAGATTTTTGAAAACGTTACAAAGCTGTTGCTCTGTACTTATTCTTAAGAAGGAATCTGAGAATCAGTGAAGTTTTATTCGTAAAAACAACAGACTGAAGGTAGGTTTTTTCTTAAATTATGAACATTTAATAATAAACGGCTGTATACAATTTTTGTAATACTGTCAAGACTTTCTAAATATTATAATATATCTAATATTATATAATCCAAAAGGTTAATACTTTTGTAATTTAAAGCTCCCTTTTAATAAATAAGACAATTTGCTCTAACCTTTTTATTTATTTTCATTAACATTTATATACAGTTTTGGTAAATAAAGAAGTAGGATGTTGTTTACACTGTTTATAAGTCCTCTAAATGTGTTCCTATTCAAAAGACAGGTACTTTTTATTTGTTATGTCCTCCCATCAGATAATGCAAGCACTAGATATGATACCTTCCTCATTTCAAAGAGATAGCTATACCCCACCAAATTTAATCTTTCTATAAAATCTGAGAAGTGAAAGTTGTGAGATAGCACACATTCCCATGTTAAAAATTGATATTAAAACTTTTGTATAATGCACTTTACTTCAATTACTTTACTTACTTTAATTTAGCCTAATTTCATTTTATTTTATTTCTAGCAGTACAATAATGTTTCCATTTGCTGTCTTTGTCAGAATTTTTGATCTTCCTACATATTTATATCTTTATGGGAAGCCCGATAATCATGTCAGATAAGAGTAATATCAGCTCCTAAGATCAACTGTAACTCACAGCTCAGCCACCTGCAGCCTGTTTTTGCGTGTCTTCACTTATTGTATAAATATGCCAAAATTGGGTCATGCACAACCAGACGAAAAGCTGAACTAGAGCAGAGCCTTTTATCCTCTGCCTTAACACAATACTTTCAGTTTCAAAGCAGGGTGAAATTTTGCTGACATTGGACAAATATTTCAAGGTGGCGTGTCACTGATGTTTTTTTTTTTTTTGTCTGGTCTGTATCTTTTTGTTAACAGTTCTGAGGATGACAACTGTGGTTCCAACCTATGATTACTCTGATTACACTCCATGTGAGGAAGAGCTATGTAACCTTGACCCAGATCCTGATGATGTCATCATTCAGACTTACATCCACTCCTTCATCTGTGCCTTTGGCCTAATTGGAAATGCTCTTGTTATTGTCACTTACCTATTCTACAAAAGAACCAAGACCATGACGGATGTCTATCTCTTTAATGTTGCTCTGGCAGATCTGATCTTTGTCATAGCACTGCCCTTTATTATCTACAATGAGCAAAACAGCTGGGTGATGGGCTCCGTGGCTTGTAAGATACTCAGATCAGCCTACAGTATTAATCTCTACAGTGGGATGCTGCTGTTGGCTTGTATCAGCAGCGATCGTTACATTGCCATAGTTCAGGCAAGACGCTCCTTTGGCACACGCTCACGTACGCTCATCTACAGTCGCATCATCTGCTCTGTTGTTTGGCTTTTTGCACTATTTTTGACACTTCCCACACTTATCTACACAGAGCGTTTTGAAGAGTTAAATTATGGAACTGACACTGACACTGGATCAGTGATATGCCAAATGTCTTTTAGCAAAAATGAAACAGCCAGAGTCATTAAAATACTGGTTCCCAGCTTACAAATGGCCATTGGCTTTCTGCTGCCTCTTTTGATCATGGTGCTCTGCTACTCCAGCATCATGTACACTTTAATGAAAGCACAGAGCAGCCAGCGACACAAAGCTGTCCGAGTTGTTTTTGCCGTTGTAGTGGTGTTTATTATTTGCCACCTTCCCTACAATGTGTCTCTACTCAAACACACACTGTCCCTTTTTAACGTGAGAAGCTGTGAATCAGAAAAGATCCTGATGAAAGTTATGGCCATTTTTCGAAGTGTAGCATACCTCCACTGCTGTCTAAACCCCATCCTGTATGCTTTTGTTGGTGTTAAGTTCAGAAGCCACTTCAGGCAAATCATACTGGACTTGTGGTGTGTTAGCAAGAAGTACATTTACTCTGCTCGCTCGTCACGCAACACTTCAGAAATCTGCGTCTCGGGCCTCAAGTCCATAGAAGGCTCCAACATGTCCTCCTTCAGTGCATGAATCATGGTTGTTGTACACTGGGCAAAATTACACAGCAGTCATATTTTATTATCCATTTATTTGTAATGGGTCACTGTAAAAAATGTCACAGGATTCTGCTATAAGGCTTTTGTCCACTTAAATGCACATGTTGATGTTTTGGATGCTTTATATTCTCTTATGTAACGTACGACTATATATTGACTTGGCTCGTCTCTAGCATTTAGACTAGACTGTATATGTGTTGAATTGATCTGTCTTGAATTATCTTTTTTTTTTAATAATCAGACAATAAATTACAAAAACAAATCTTGTAGCTTGTTGCTATGATTATTTTTTTTTTTTTTTGGGGGTAATGTAACGCAGTGTAATTCGTTTGACAAATACACCACTGCACTACAGGTTTTTAGATTGAAACTTGACTTGAAAACCTCAATAACCTCATTATAGTAAGGGAGAGTGCAGGGAGGATTGCAACATATATGTACATTTCCTTTTAGATTCTATAGACTATTTGTCTGAACCACTACATTAAAGCCACATCTGTCTACTATCAAGACACAAAGTTGTGTACATATGATACTATACATACATATTGGGACTTAAATGGACCAAGTGAAATTTTACAACAGAACCCACAAGAAAAACACATAAAAACATATATATTTTTAAAAGTCCCTAACACTGCGCTTTTGTCTGTCTTTTAATTAATTTGATTAATTCCACACTACAAGTACCCAGAGAGGACAAACTGATCCGACAAAGTACAGACTGAGTCCAGAGCGGAGAAAATGAACTGAACATGACTAATTCAATGTTTTTTTATTACTCAATTAAATTGCAATTCTGTTTAGTTATGGAAAGCTTTTTCATTCATTTTGTTATATGGGACACACTGGCAGCCATGATAAAACTTTACTGTCCCACATTGGCTTTGACACATGCTTGTTACACCTGTTAGTAGCCAAGACAATGCTGATTAATTTAGCAACTACCTAAACGTGGAGAATGAATGTAACAGTGGTAACTCATTTCTTAATTGAAGCATTTGCCTTTTGTTTCAACCGTCCACGCTCTCTCTTACAAGTTGATGTATTTTCTCACACTACACGGTTAGGAGATGTCAGAAGTGAACAGAGCCACAAAAATGTAAAATAAATAATAAAATAATAAAATGGGATCTACAGTTGCTGGTCCAAAAACTACACACTTTCACTTCAGTTTTATTGAATCCCTTTTGTAGAGAATTGGTTCAATTGTCATACAAAAATAAATAGGCTACTTTTCAAAAATAATCTACCCTATGAGAGAATATGATGGCCTATAAACGTTCACAGGCTGAGGAAGTGATACCAAACTGAGAGGACCTGTGACATATCGGCTTACACTTATCAGTGTACCTCACGGACATTTTTCTAAATAAAAAAGTTACAAAGAAAGATGCATGTACCATAAAATACCTACTTTCATCAAAACTCTCTTACATCATTCCAAATAAAGGGTTATATCACCCTCAAGCTCAAGGCAGAAAATTAGGCAACAGAGCCCTCTTGAGGCCAACCAATGTGAATGCACTATAAACCAACCAAACTTTAATTTGAACTTGCGTTAAATAGTTTGTGTCATTTAAATAGAGGTCTCTACTGGAAACATTTATTTGAGATGAGTAGCTTATTAGCAGACATGCCATACAGAGTTGTTTAGTGTCTTTGACCACCTGCACTGCTGATGGGACCTTCACTCTTTCTGCAGTTATAATCCATGATCGTCCATTTATGATGCAAGAAAAATACATTTTGCAGAGAGAAATTCATTTATTGATAATGACAAATCTATCTATCTATCTATCTATCTATCTATCTATCTATCTATCTATCTATCTATCTATCTATCTATCTATCTATAGCTCACAATCTCTCTCTTATGCTATGTATATGCTATAACAAGGCAGTATCACGGCCCTGTTATAGGCTCATTTTAGAGCAAAATTAACTCAGAAAGGTATTTTAACTGAAGACACCCTTAACTTGGATCCTTAACATCCACCAATAATGTCCTTTTTAAGATGTTCATCTGAACATCTGGCATCTGATGAAGTCCCTAACCACTAAGCAACTACTCTGTGATACAGCATCTTGGAAGATATTAATTTAGGAATATGAGCTACATGAGCCACATGAAAGCACGTGTCTCTGAACTCATGGACCAGCCTTTTTCTGTGGCCACATCAAAGGCTACTAGATGTAGATGAACTACTAAGCTGCATGTGTCACAGCTTTGCACCTTGGTTTAATGAGAAAAACATTAGAGAGGAATGTTCTGGTGGCAACAAAGGGACAATACATTACCCATTTGAACCCAAACAAGCAGTCATAATGGACCTGTTTGCAGCTATGTACCCATTTCACTGTTGCAATAGCATTAGCAAATGGAAGCAAACCACCAGAGTTTAAGCAACATGTTTTCCATTACTTCTATTATACAACATGGAAATCATTTCAAATCACAATAAGGGTTTTCCATAGTTTGTGTGATGTATTTTGCAACGTATTATCTTAGCCTAACAATTGAGGAGTGATGATTGGGCCCTGACAGAGAGGAGGTTGTCTTGCTGGGTCAGCCTGTACCCCCTTGCTGTCCATCAAGGAATGCATATGTCTAACGGCCGACAGTGGGTGAGTCACGCGGCCTACTGAGTCATCCCATCTTCCAGTCAGTCTCTGCTAGCCCTTTTGTTAGCTTGCATGCTTTTATTGCTGCACACACACAAAGTCACATTATGAATCAGGCCTGTGACCTATTTTGTCTTTGCAACATGATCAAAATTAACCATGAGAAAATAGTTTAGTTTTTTTCACAGTGGAGAAAAATCCCATAAAGGGAGAAAGGGGTCAAATGTAACTCTCGATTTGGTGCAGAGTTACAGCAGTAAATCTAATTAGTGCAACTGAAACGCTGAGAGTCTGAGACAACAAAAGCTGAGAACAGCATCAGGGAGCCACATGGACAAGGGAGAACAGCTGTGGAAGTCTTGAGCAAAGATGTCATCCATTAACAACTGATGGTTATACACGTAAATGTATTTTTTTTTTTTTTTGGGGTACGGACAGTTTAGATGTCAGGAAAAACAATATAAGGTAAAATGTAAGTAATTATTCCAAAGGTTTACACGGTTTTAAGAGCATGTTGGTTTAAATAAGCATGCATCAATTTTCTTGTCATCATCCTGGGGGAGACTTGACTTCTTCCACTATTGAAGTTCATCAAGCTTGACACCTGCAAAGGCAATGAGCTGATAACAGGCTTTTAGGTTAAAAAAAAGAGGCAAGCTATAATATGATGTACAGCATTATGAATTCTCCAATCTGCAAAGAATGACATTTTTGTTATATATGTATATAGTTTCTGAAAAATAATAAAACAAATCCAAGCTTTTGCCACTCATGTTGAGTAAGAACAAGCTTGTATATAATGGCTCTTTTTTAGTTGCACACTGTTGCTGCTGTAGTGGTGCTGAAGAAAAAGACCTGTCCCTCAAGTGTAACACATGTTGAACAGCAGCTATTTCCCTCTAGTATTGCGTCTTAGTGTGTTTTTTCAACAGGGCCGTAGCCAGAGTTTAGAAACTACAGCGGTCCAGAAGTCTAGTAAAAAAAGTTAGTCAATTCCAGGTATACTTGACTTTTTAGCCGAGTGGTCTGGGTTTCTCCCCCAGAAAGATTTGAACAAAATAGGTGTAATGTCCTGTATTTTGAAGTATTTTAGCAAACAGACACACATTAAAACAGACACACATGATGTCATAATGAGATTCTAGAGTGTCATGATGTCATAATGGGATTCTAGAGTGTCATGATTTCATAATGGGATTCTAGAGTGTCATGATTTCATAATGGGATTCTAGAGTGTCATGATGTCATAATGGGATTCTAGAGTGTCATGATGTCATAATGGGATTCTAGAGTGTCATGATGTCATAATGGGATTCTAGAGTGTCATGATGTCATAATGAGATTCTAGAATGTCATGATGTCATAATGAGATTCTAGAGTGTCATGATGTCATAATGAGATTCTAGAGTGTCATGATGTCATAATGGGATTCTAGAGTGTCATGATGTCTAAATGGGATTCTAGAGTGTCATGATGTCTAAATGGGATTCTAGAGTGTCATGATGTCTAAATGGGATTCTAGAGTGTCATGATGTCTAAATGGGATTCTAGAGTGTCATGATGTCATAATGGGATCTATAATGTCATGATGTCATAATGGGATTCTAGAATGTCATGATGTCATAATAGGATCTATAATGTCATGATGTCTAAATGGGATTTTAGAATGTCATGATGTCTAAATGGGATTTTAGAATGTCATGATGTCATAATCGGATTCTAGAATGTCATTATGTCATAATGGGATTTTAGAATGTCATGATGTCTAAATGGGATTTTAGAATGTCATGATGTCATAATAGGATCTATAATGTCATGATGTCATAATGGGATTCTAGAGTGTCATGATGTCTAAATGGGATTTTAGAATGTCATGTCATAATGGGATCTATAATGTCATGATGTCAATAATGGGATTTTAGAATTTCATGATGTCTAAATGGGATTTTAGAATGTCATGATGTCATAATGGGATTTTAGAATTTCATGATGTCACCATGGGATCAATAATGTTATGATATCATAATGGGATCTATAATGTCATGATGTCTAAATGGTTATTCTAGAATGGCATGATGTTAGCCTATGTTAGGTTATTCTAGAATGGCATGATGTTAGCCTAAAAATATGACATGAATCTTGTGCAGCCCTTATCTAGTCAGAAACCTGTAAATTCTGAAGTTGTTCATCTGGTAAGAAGATATAGTAAGTTAAAAACCACATGATAATGTGGGTTTTACCACTGCGTCTTCAGTGGTTTCACACAGGTATTACTAACCTCCCTGGGCTGTTCTCTGCAATGCATCTTGCTGCACAAACACTGGCAATAAAAAGTCTTGTTGGGCTTGTGTGTTGAATCCCAAAATATAAGCGGGAAGCTATCTCATGACATTTCCCACCCACTGGGGGTGACACGGCATCTCTGCAGTCCTTTAAGTCCTGGCAGGCAAACCCTATTTTGTCCCAGCGGGATACCACTTTTGTCTCTTTTATCCGACTCGCTTTGGAAATGAGAATGACGTTCCATTAGTAAGGGGAAAGAATTCCCCACCTTGGCAAATGAAAGGTGCAACACAGAGAGCCAATTGCCTAAATGAAATTCCAGTATGTGATGAGTGGGAAGTGAGAGGCATGCCGCAGAGCCAGGCTTGTGCAGCTGCAGACTTGTGGTCTATCCAAACTGAACCCTACAGTTGTCTGCTCTTCCTTTCTTTGAGAATACTTCAGAATCTACAAATCTTGCTTTGAAGCTGGAAAAACACATTAATCTGAATGCACTTTTTAGTTCAAGTTAACTATACTAGTGTCTACCTCCTTCAAAGCTAGCTAATAAGTCTCTATTTAAAAACAGACTTAACCTTGAGCTTTTGCTGAGGAAAAGGGAAACCTTGCAGCAAACAAATATGGGAACAACTAAAAGGAAGTGTTTATGTTAAGTTCTCTGTGGAATACACCTACTTCAGCTAGAGCAGGTCCCTTGTCGTCACGGCGATAATGTCTTTTCCTGACTGGCCAGGAGAAGGGCGCTCTTTTATCTGTACAACCCAACCACTGGAAACCTCATTTCCTGGTCCAGTTTTCTTTCCAGAGCCTGAATCTTCTCACTAGCGCAGCTGCCTGGCTGGTCTACTGGGAGAGATTAAAGGGGACTGAGGGAGGACTAATAGCCAAAAGGAAAGAGGCTGCAGATCGAGATAAAAGTTGAATTAAAAGAGAGTGTGAGTGATTGATATGTCTTATTTAAAATCAGTTTCATTGCCAAGTCTTTTACTTAAAACCTACAAAAGTAAAGACTGTGGTATGCATTGTTCCCAGGGATCTACAGGAACTAGACTACATTTAGATTAGTAAAAAGACAACCAAATAAATTTTGACTTGCTGATTATTGCTGATAAGCTAATGACATAATCTAATGGACTACGTACATCTGCTAGCAATCAGATCAGATGATCTCTTGTTAGCTTAACTTTTTGACTCAACTAAGACAGGAGTATTTGGCTTTTATAGAGATGTGGCTTATTTATGTTTTATTACGGTTGAGAGGCATTACAGTGCAAACCATTCTTTGGCAAACATACAATACAAATATCATGATAGGCAATTTCATATCTACATTGACCACTTGAATGGGACAGTGTAAGTAAAGCATGTTCAGTCTTGCAGGGCAGTGCATTCCATTGACACATACTAGAGAGATTATTCAGAAAGGGGTGGGTAAGGAAAATAAAAAGCTAGTACAACAAAAATAGATGATGACAGCTACGTGACAAAGAAATCTCACAGTGCTTTTGTGACCAAAACATGGAAAACCTGCCCAAGAGCATGTAGCCAAGATGAAAGGCACACATTTATCAATACACTAGTAAAACTTTTGCACATTGGGATGTGATGGGAAAAAAAATACATAAACTGATCCAGTATACATATACATCTAAAAAAAAAAAAAAAAAAAATACTGTACTTCAATTTGCCAGTTTTGTGATCTGTTTGGAGTTATGAGTGGACATTTCAGCAATTGTTTTGGGTATGTGACAGGATATCAGCACACAATGCAAAATGGAAAAAAATGACACTGTAGATGGAGCCTTTTCACAACAACTTAAGACATAAATGTGGCTTGTTTGTTACATGAGGTAAACCAGTGCATGGGGTTCTATATTCTGTAGCTGTACAGAACCAGTTGACAGGAAACGCAGCACCATTAAAAGCTTGTCAAGACATGTTTAATTTGACAATCATCGCTCCTCCCCCAAACATCACCCTCACTTCTCCTTTCATATGGCTTCCATTACAGCGGAATGAATGTCAGAGGATAGCGCTCCACACATGCTTTGCTAAATGACGTTACTCCAGTCTAAAAAAACTTTAACATGGCAAAGAACCCATGTTGTGGGGCTATATTGACACTGCAGATGGTCCTCACACACAGAAGAGACCAGACTTGGACTGTAGAGTCTACATTTAAGAAAAGAAACAATCGTGAGTCAGCCGCAAAGAAAATACTGCTGCAGTAAAACAAGCAGTACTGAAGGCTAAAACCTGACCCCATTACAACATTCATGCTGCTTTGTAAATAATAATAATGTGCTATTTGTGCTATTTTAGAAGATGCTAAATCATACATTTGGCTTTTCACAATATTAAAGTGGTTACATTAATATTCCTACACTGTTTTTCAAAACAGAATAAAAATCTAAAATGACCTTGACAGTGCAAGAGCTGGTTTAAATGTCCCTCAACAGGGGGCACCACATGGTCCACCTCAGTCAAGTTCAGGACAGGCCAGCAGACAAAACAACTAAACTGACATGTTGTCAATGGGTTAAGGAGCAAGCATCAGTAGACATTTTTTGCATTTTTGCAAACATTTTTGTAGGGCTTCACATTATTTTCATAAGCAAGTAATTTTGTACATAATTGGACAAAACATGTTTATCACATGGTATAAAGTTCCTTATATAAAAAGCTGAAGTAACTGTTCAGAAAATGTCTTTAAAAAGGTCTAATAGAAAATAGTTCTCTGATCACAAAAGGCATATACTGTATACATATAGGGTGTATACAAAAATACTTATAGGTATGTATTTATTGAAGAGATCATTAGGAAAAATGTAAAATAGCACCAGTTTCGGTATCTCTAACCTGAGAATATTTTGTGAGACAACAAAATGTTGGCCGTCTTGTCATATTTTTCCCTTTGCTTTTTGACAGCAACTAGGCCTCTGCGTTGTTACGGAAAGTTGGTTGCAGTCGAACAAACACAGTGGCTGTTTGTTTCACTTCAAAAGCCTCAAAGGTTTGTCTGTGCTGTTTACAATTTGCCCATTCATCCATTCACCCATCAGTTCAGAAATAAATCCTTTTAGCGATGGCTGGCTTGTTGCCAGCAGATTTAAACCAGTCCTCAGGCTGCTGGCCCTGGAGGGGGGCAACAATCCAGGAAAGAACAGAACCCTTCTTATCAAAGAGAGTAATACAAAATGAAAACAAATGAGGCTATTGCGTCAACAAAGGCTGTTGGTGGCTGCACACCTTTAAGAGTCTCTCTCTCTGGACGTCTATATGTGACTTTCACTGGAGTGTGACAGAGGTGTCCTGGGAGTTAGATGTGTCGAGTGCCTGCTTGATGGAGGCACACTGGGCAGCAGGCACCTTTGAGCTTGACAGGATGTTTGCATCCAGCTGGTGGGCAGGACTCCACAGTGCAGGTCACCTGGGCATCCTACAAGGCAAATGCTGGCTAGTTAGAGTCTTATCACTTGAAAGAAAGTATATATGCAAAAACAATTATGTATACAGAGATTAACAGCAAAGTGCTGATTAAGTTGTTAAGAGCAGGTTCTGGGTTGTGCTTCTTTATGTCTTTGTTCATGAACGTATGGTGGCCATTAGCATGACAAGCAGTACAGTGTAGCTATACAATACAGAGCTCTGGATACACAGTCTTCAATACAGAGTTATTGATCTTCTGCCCTGTGAAACAAAATCTTAACATAAACTTTTCAATTCCATAGAACGTAAATGAGAAAGAGCCAAGTATGAAGGAAACATTAAGAAGACAGAAGTAGATCAGAAGGATACCTTGCAAGGGTTACACAGGATAAGCCTTACTTCAGTTAGATGTTAGTTTGTGGAGAAGTGTGTGATAAACAATGAAAGGACAGAAGCGGCTGTTAAACAAAAACAGTTTGTAAAGATGCTGATGCTGCCAAGAGGTGAAACACTAGAAAGAGCCCCTGACACAAAATGGGACATTACACTGCTTTTGTATGGGTGATTGACAGTTCTAGTCCAATAAGAAACAAATGACACTAAGGGACGTGTTAAAACAACCACTTTTAAAGCAGTAGTATTTCATGTTGTGTCGAGTGTGTTGAGTGTTGTGTCAAACATCTGAAATATATAAAAAGCATGTGTTGGACATACTGTGCATTCGCAGGTTGTGCAAGGGTTCTTTTTCCATTGTTCTCCATCTGCTCGTACTTGTCCCTCACTATCAGTGCAGTCAGTCTTGCTCAGACGGGCTTCCAGTCGCTTAATCTGCAAAAATCCAAGAACGTTTTACTCAGCTTACGACGTGTCGCTTTGTATTTAACTGTTCACAGTACATTTTAATTCTACACATACCACTCTTAAAGACTTAAGCTGATGCATGGGGCTTGTGAAAACAAGGACAGGATGTCCTTGTTGTCACAAGGCCCAAGCATGAAGAATTAACTGTACCACAGGTTAATTTAAAACATACTAAAGTATGCAATCTAGACTGTCAGTATTAGTGTGCAGTGTTGAGGGACACAAGGGATACAGATATGAGAATGAGGCACAAACCTGCTTTCGTAAACTTGTAATAGTCTTCTGCATTTCAGAGACAAAGTCCTGGAAGTCACTGATTGATGGTTCAGTCCTTTTTTGGGAGTTCACAGTAACATTTACAGGAATCTCTAGAGCCGATTCCACTGGGCTATAATGAATTATGAAAATAAACATACAACAACACAGAGACATAGTAAAGAAATATTTTACCCATTTATGTTTGCAATCGCGTGTTACCTGTTGACAGGTCTGTCCTCATTGTAGCTGTGCTCTGCTGATCTGCGTCCTCTGAAGTGGTATGACAGGGCATTGAACTGTCCCTTTGTTCTACAGTCTGATGGAATCAAATGTGTGACAAAACATTACAAACTACTAGTAGAAAAAGTCTAATTCATATACTATCAATGCTGCTCTTTTGTGTCTGTGTTTAGAGGGTCTAGAATTCATTCTGTAATGTTGAGGTTTACTGTATTACCAAGCATCACTCTCAGCACACCATTGCAGTGCCCCCATCAAAGGGAATGAAAGACACAACACAGACCTCCTCACGCACACCTACTCATCTGGGACATGCTGATTATAAGCAAAGGGCTTCAAAAGAGTTTACAATTTCTTCAGGAGGGAGGCAAGGGATCAAAGCCAGAGCCACAGCTCTAAATGTCTTTAATAACAAACATCTTAGTGTGCACAGAAGCATAGAAACGAGGCTCCAAAATTTTACAGTAGTGTTGTGTTCACCAATATAAAAAAAAAAAAAGAAAAAAAAGAAAAGAAAAAAAAAGTGACCTTGAAACAGCTCATATGATAAGCACCAAGACCTCTCCTACCTTTTGTTTGGAAGGATATTCTGTTTACTTTCACAGCCATGTTCAAATTGTCATGGGTGACCATTTGGGTCAAAATAAAAAGCAAACATCGAAATTAAACCAAGGCACTCCATAATTTCTTCCTGAAGATAGTACGACCCTTTTTCATTGATTTCTTTCTTTGTCAGCTGCACATGCAGGTGGAATGTTTACAACTTCCTAAACTTCAGAGGAGGAATGGCAGTATAAGATTTAACAGTAGAATGTCTTTATTAAATACATGTGGCAGCTGTGACTAACCTTGGGTCATTAATAGAATTTTATAAAATGAGGTTTATAAATAGTAATTTAAGTGAATTTAAAAGGAAACAAAAGGTACAGTAGGATGGTAGATAGTGTGTGTAAAATGATAAAAGGAACAACAAGAAATACACGAGAAAGAGGAACTGGTGGCATGTCATACATACTGTGGACTGATAACAAAGCATGCATAGAGTCTGACCTTCACAGCAGTCCTGCCACATGCGCAGGTCAATCTGGGGAATGTCTTCACAGCTGCCATAACCATGAGGTAGCTCAGCCACACTGAAAACATCCTGCTGAACACGAGTGATGTTGTCTCCATTGTCACACAGCACTCGGGCCAGAGAAGCTTGCTTCAGCTGTGTCAGCTGGGCAGGAGTGAACACACCAGGATTTTCATACCAGAACCTTTACACAATTGAGTGAAGAAATGAAAGTGACAAGACAGTGATTAGGAACTGAAAAATCTTCTCTAATGAGGCACGTTTCATTGATTTCAAATCCCGTATGAGCTAAATCAAGCTGAATATTTTGACGAATAAAAAAATACAAAACTGCCAATGACTAGGACAGAATCTAATTAGATTAATTCATGGATGTTGTCAGAGTACAGACATAACTACAATAGAATGCTATGCATTATATAGACATATTTTTGAGGTGTTTTTTACCTGTCACCATTTCGTAGATGCTTAAACTGAGTTGCCAGCAGACACATGAGTGTAGGTCCAAGTCTGCTGCCAGGAACCAGGTCTTCAACCATCAGGGCCGGAAACAAGTCAATGTTCAGGGGAGTACCATATAGTCTTGAATACATAGACATATGTACTTTTAAAGCCACAAATTATAACATTTTATGCCATTGCAGATTTTATTAGAGAAATATAATCTTTGGTGTTACCTCTGCAGTTTTTCTCTGACGTTAGGATTTTTTATCTCATTCCTCAACTCGTCAAACGTCTGGGCTGATGTCAAGTTGCAGAATGTCCTGAAGTCATTGTATGGTGGTATGCCATGATCTCTTCCTCTCTGGATATTCATAGCAGCAAGGTCAAGGGCCACAGCATGAGCCATGGAAAATAACTTCTCCGTCAGCTCTGTATTAAGTAACTGTGTAGACACCCTCATTTTCCCAGCAACGCCAAAGAGCCCACGAAGGAGTGGGTCAATGCCCCCCTCGTTCACAATACGAAAAGGGGAAAAGAAAGCCCGATGCAGAGAGATGTGACCTTGGGGAATAGGCTGGAAGTCCCCATCTAACCTGTAAAGTATTGGGTTGATGAGGGTGTGCCCAAAGCGAAATGCAGCAGTAGCAAAGGCACTGAAGATGCCAGCATTAATATTGGGGTTGTAACCGTCATATGATCCCATCATCTTCATGCCTGCCTCCCCCAAAATCTGAAAGATTTAAACAAAAAAGTTTATTTGAATTAAAAATATGTATTCAGTCATGTAATACATCTACCATCTATCTAGATGAGAAATAGCTGCATTACCTTAGGTAACCAGTGACTGTATGTGATGTGCTGCATCTGGGCCCCCACAATCTTTCTGGCCTCATGGTAGATAGTGTCCCCATCCCAATGAGGGTTTAATCTAAGCAGCTCTGTGGCTATACGATTGTGTTCCCTAAACCACACTGTATGCATGGAAGTCAGACCAAGTTGCTCATTTGCACGATGATCTCCAGCCAGGAAACATGGAATTGGACTTTCATTTTCATCCCTCATACATTCAGTGGGAGGTCCGGTGGCAAATGGCAGGAGTGGCTTTCCTGTTCGCTGAATAATACCTTGCCGAAGCAAACCCCTTTGGCTGGCCAGATCACGGACTTCCTCAGATTCGTGCCGTGAACTGCCATAAACATTTGATGCATCAATATAAGAAGTCAGCTGATTAATTTGCTCTCTGGGATACACACTGTTCATAAGAAGAGATGTCATTCCACTGCCGCACACAGGGCTTGACCGCACAAAGAACATGCAGCGGGCACCACTGCGCAGCTGACGGGGGTCGTTGGGTGGGAACTGGATTGGAAAGCACGGAGGGTCATTTGTGCAGACCTGTGCACACAGTTGGCCATCAGAAAACCGAGACTGGCTTAAAGAAACAACTGTTGCGTCCAAGTCATGGTCTAGGAATTGACCCCACTGCATCAGCATGTGAGTGTAGCGATCATCAGGGGTGATGGTCTCTGTTCCTATCATTGTGGTAGACACCAATCTTGGCAGAGGCAATCTGTATCCATTATGCACCCGATCAGTGGCACCTCGAGGTAAATTAAAGCCATTGTCATAGACTGGCTTTAGGAGGCGTTCAAAAGCAGTAAGAGAGGCCCCCCACATAGGGTGCTGGAGGTTGTTGCAGGTACCATCATGGCTGCGATACTTCTGGTGAAAACAAATATCGGAGCAGTTGTTCAAACGGCGATGGGCTGTGCAGCCAGAAAGGTTGGCAATCATATCCAGAAATCGCGGTGAAACCAAGTCATTGTATCGAAAGGCTGTAGGATGGAAACAGAAATTAAATAAAAGACTGGAATAAACCGATATTATAATAGTTACTGCAAGACAAAGATTAATTTCAGAAATATGGAAACGTCAGTATAATTTACATGGTCTCTTCATTTATGAATGTCACTGGTAGTGCTGCTAAATTTACTTATATAGTACAATTAATACATCAATTCAAAGTGCACAGCAGGCACTAGTAAAAGTTTAGTAACCTGACATGCTTTTATATATTTTTCTAGAGGGGCACCAATGTGCACAGGACTGATGTGCGTCATATCTTAGCAATGAAGTGTTATATATGAAAATACTGTTCATCCCAACAAGGAGACATCAATGACTGTTAAGAGCCATTTCTTGTATATAAATTTTTATGCGGTTGTGGCTGAGATTTTTGGCTCAATAGTTTACGTGTATGTTTTACACAATAGGTCTCCGGTCTCAAACTGTAGCTGTCGGGTATGTGGGGAAACCGTAGCACCTGGAGGAAACCAAATAAAAAGAAACCCAAAAGAAACGGGGAGAAGGACACACCAATAATGTCCTAATCTGGCCAGGGGTCAAACCCTTCCCAGTTTATATCTTCCTTCTGCATGTATTGTTATAGGAGCTCAAAAACCTCTGGGGAAACATATAAAATATATGATAATTATATATGTTTTTGGAATTAGTAAAGAAATGTCTTTGTTCCATCTCTGTTGATATATTCTAGTCTTTCACAGTTTTTTTCTGTTTCTTTTTATGCTTTCACCAAGGTAAAACATAAACAGTTCTTGATGACTTTTGGTAATCTTGGGCACATTTTAGTGAACCTGGTGTTTCCATTATTCGGACAATGAAATGCATGTTTCCCCAAAGCAACCTTTCTAAAGAGTATTTATTTGTATTTTGTTTCTAAGAAACAAAATCTCAATACAGCAACAATCTTAAAATAAATGACAGGTTGTGTTGTGATACAAAGCCTTGTAAGTGCCCCTCACCTGTGCCATTTGTATCAACCATGAGACCCTGGTTAACATGGTTCTGGATTAGCAGCAGGGTCTGCTCAAAGATCTCCCCAGCTCGCGCCTGCTCCACTGTATAGGGGTCACGTGGATAACGGAAAAGTGCAAGCAACTCCCCAGGAGAACGGGGCTGACTGGAGGGATGAGGGACAGAAGTGTTAGGAGTTGGTAGAAACGGTAATTAAATGATAACATTTGTATTATGTTTTGTAAATATCTGCATACATATTTGAACGTTACAATTTGAATTACTGTTTCTTGTAAAAGACTTACACACACTTGTGTCAGTCAAGAAACACATTAATCTGTTAATGACATTAAACAAAAATGGAAATTCCCCTAATGATGTTTAAGTTCCCAGTGAGTTTGAGCTCACTGTGTAAGAAACAGTACCCGTTTGGTCACAGCATTTGAACATTTGGGTATGAACAAAGAGTGTGTGCATGTAGATGGCATGACAACATTTGTAATGCCATCACTCTCTAGAATAGGTTTCAGATTGCAACAGTGCTTTACAAGAACATAACTCTTGTAAGCATTTGTGTTACATTATTCCTAGAGCCTCTGACTCATAAGTATGTCATGCATCAGGATGATTGGAGTTTTACTTTGTGTTCTATCTTAGATCCCATGAGAGTAAAGCTTTCCACTCCATGTAAAGTAGAATTATTTATTTGATGATTGAAAGGTTGACATATTTAAAATGCATAGAATGGTTTAATCAAATACAGGACATATTTTGACATTGTTCTTACCCATCAAAAAGACGTCTCCTTGTAGACTCAATGGCACTGTCCACATTTCGTATGGCTTGCTCTATAGATGTGCTCACAAATGTGTCCCCTTCTCGGCTTACTGGTGGAACTGGTATTGAATGGATAAATAGAGGAACCGATAAGAATCACCTTGCAACGTACTGTAATGAACCACTACAAAAATGCAGAATGCATTTTATAAAAAACATAATACATCATTCTATGCACTAATATATGTGTTGTAAAAGATTAGAATAGAAACCTAATAATATTGCTATGGTATTTCAGGTTTCTTCCTCTAGTTGGAATAAAGCATTTCTGGCACACTCTGACATGTTAGTGCCATTTAAAATAGTGTGCCTGTGACGTGAGACGTTAGTGTTTCCAACAACAACTAGGTTTGTTAATGTAGCTTATGGTTTAGCAGAGCACTGTGATTTTACCCAAGAATTCACAGCGTGAAACACCAACATTTTGGAGAGAAAAGCTAAGGGGAACAGCAGAGCATTGAAGCAAAGAGTAACAAGATCACTGCATGAAATTCTGATTTCATGATGTGAAAATAATACAGTCTTGTTCACACTTTATTTGATATTTATGGTAGCTTGTAAGGGGTATTTGCTTACTTGAATTACTTGAAAAGTCAGCAGTATATTTAAATCATTTTATAATCATTTAAGATAAATCAACCTAGTTCATATAAAACCAAAAAAAGCCAACAAAGCCAAAGTACCGCACCTATGACAGTCAGCACCATGCTGGCTACCTGGTAGCCTATAGAATTGCGGGCGATGCATTCATAGCGTCCAGCATCAGCAGTGCCCACATCTTTCACCTCTAGATAGCCCTCGAGGCTAATGTGAAACTTTCCACTCTCTGTTACTTGTACACCATCCTGAAAAATGAAAGTGAGAAACTATTAAATAAAAAATAGAAATTATTAAAGTATAAAGGTCACGACCCTTTAAATTAGAATTAAAAAGTAAGGACCACAGGTTTTAGTGTGTGGCTTTTGATTGTGATATGCAAAACCAAATCTTTACCTCATGAATATATATTAATGGATGAGAAAAGCTGTACTGCCCCATTCCTGTATTTGTAACTTATTTGAGCCAGCTTTAAGCTAGTACTAGTCATAAACAAACTGAAACTAAATCTCTAATGCTTGGTACATACACAGTTAGTTCTGGCCAACACATTTCATACTTTACAAGAAAAGTAAAGTATGAACTTTACTTTTAAAGTAAGAACTCCTCGCTTTTCTACATTAACCACAGCCACCTCAGATTTCTGACCAATCACACAATAGTTTTCAGACACCCACAAGTTCACAAATGATGTGTCAAGAACAAGCTGCAAGAACTCCCAAACCAGGGCTGCCAGAACAAAATGACATCATTTTGTTCTGGCAGCCCTGGGAGAAAAAACTAATTTCTCTGTTCATGCAGAGTATGTACCAGCCTTAACTCTATGCCATATATATTATAATAATTTGTTTTAATGCTGAATTAGGCACTGCAGTTATATTTTAGTCAATAAACAATGCTTGTGATATTCATTATTATAAAACATATCTGTGGTCAGGATATATAAATAAATACTGTTAGGTTAATTTATCACTAAATTACAGATTCTAACCTTATTCCATGTGAGGACAGGTTGTGGCTGGCCCTGAGCACTGCAGGGAATCTGGACGTCCTGGCCAGACTCCACAGTCAGATCCCTTGGAGCATTTGTGAAAACAGGCGTTACTGAATGAGTTAAAACATACATACACAAGTTAATGGTTATGTAGTAGAGCCAGATGTACTGAAAATAAAGACTATATTTTGCAATCAAATACAGCTAACTCTCCCAAGTATTCAGCAATCCTGAACCACACAAACATTTATATGTCTGGGTGTTTGTCTGTCCTACACTGCTTACAAACTGCCAAAACATTAAGATCATTAAACTAAATACAAGCCAGCATTATAATTCAAAAGAAAGTAGTGAAAATGTGAACATGGACCAACATATACAAAGATTTACCTCATTGTGTGAGCAGTGTGTAAAATATTTTCCCTGTGATTCAAACCTCTTGAAAGCCATTGACACACAAACATTTGATGAAACCATCTGTTTTTTATTGGATACAGAGATTAATGAGTCTGCCAACAAAGTCTGCACGTTGAATATGTCTCACACATCCCTGGCTTGGACTGTTCTACTGTCTACTATGATGACACAACTCTACAGCAGTAGGATGGGAGAGAGTGCCTCCCACATACCACCACGTTCCCATGCAGCTGCCAGACGACACGCACCTGGCCATGGGAAAATCCCACACAGTTCAGAACACAAAGCAGAGGGGGAGGCATAGGTTCATTTGGTGTCCGACACCTATTAACTGCTTTTAAATCACATCTGAACTCTCAGGTACAAAGGGTTTCAATAAAGAACACAACATGGAAACTGTGTTCCCCACAACAATAAAATCTTGCTAAAGCTGCAGCCATTTAAAAAAAAGTCAAAGAACTAAGTGTAAATGGACAAATGCTTCTACAATAAGTAGTCGCTTTCACTCACAAACTAGGGCAGCCCATAAAGCAGATATAATACATTGCCTGTATGTTTGTGGATGGCTTCAAACTTAATAGTGTAGAGCCTTTATGTACTGGGTACTTTAAAATCATGTTAACAGTCATTACTACATGGAAAAACATCGTGTCATCTTGGGATTACAGACTGCCATGCTTTCCTGTGCCAAGCCTGTAATTTTAGGTACACACAAACACACAAGCACAAAGCACAACCACAATACGACACAGGCCATGTGTCACAGTTACTTCTGTAAACCTTCCAGAATAAAACCTATCCACAAACAATGCTTTTACATAAAAATAAAAATAAAAACAACTGCATGAATGGGAGTTTGTATTATAGCTATTAATGAGTATCTCGTGTGTGAATAGCAAGAACTGCACAACTCCCACTCCCTCTAAACTTTTTACCACCTTATACCGCCACCCTGTCTAACACAGACGCACAGTGTTTTGAAAAGAGTTTGCAATAACCACACTAACAGTCCTCCTACAACAGCTATGGTGCAGCTGCATTTTCAGACTTCATCTTATGTACAAAGCACCCTTTTTGGAAAATGTACCAAATACCCAAAGGACTACAACTAAGTATGCCTTTACTAGAAGCATTTCAAACATTTCATCATCAGTTAAGGGTGTTCCTTGAAAATGCAACTTTGAGTAATTTAGACATATCAAAACAGAACAGTATGAATGATTCACAGGAAAAAGACAGCTAAGATTTCATCATAAAATGCTCTAATTCTATCACAGAAAGCATTGACCCCTACCCCCCCTTTAAATATCAGCTATGTATTTTGAAGATTTAAATTCTTACATCTCTGTTGAATGCTGAGTTGCACTGCAGTGCGAACGTTTCCCACAGGGTTGACAGCCTGACACTCGTACTGGCCCTCATCATGGGCTGCAATTCGAGTAATGCGGAGAGTACCAGAAGACAAGACCGTATGACGTCGGTCAAGCGGTAATGGACTCCCACCACGTGTCCATGCAATGATAGGTTGTGGGTAACCAGTTGCTTCACATGGAAAGTCCACTGTGTGACCTTCAAGAACTGACTGGTCCTGTGGAGTTATTGTGAACTGAGGAATTGCTGAGGCAGAGGGGGAAAAATATAATCCATATTTAAAGGAACCTTGGTTGGCAGAAAATAATTCTGATCTATAAATCAATACCTTGTACAATAATATAAGCTGTAGCATGTATGGTATCAACATTATTAGAGGCAAAGCAGGTGTACTGGCCGCCATCAGCCTGGACCACATTCTGAATATAAAGGCCTCCAGAGGGGGTTATGTTGATGCGAGCATCACTGGGTAGTGGAGTTCTGTCCCCCTTTGTCCAAGTCACACGGGGTTGTGGTTGTCCTGTTGCACTGCACTCCAGTGTTACACTTTCTCCAACAAGCACCTCGGTGTTCTGAGGCTGAATAACAAAACTTGGTCGAGCTAGAAGAGGAAAGCAGGGGTATAGAAAATTGGAGCCTCAAATTAGATGTTAAAATTTGAGTAATAAATTATAATAATCCTAATTTGGCTGATCCTAATTTGGCTGGTTGTTATGCAAAAGAAAACACAAATACAGTATATACACAGTCTCCACTTACAAGGAGCCCCAAAATATCTCAGTGTGACTTGCGACGTTTTGACCTCCCCAGCAACATTTTTGGCCATGCACTGATAGACTCCCTGATCTGTCTCTCTGGTATTCTGTATCATTAGAGTTCCGTCTTCAAGAAGATTCAGACGATTGTCATCACGCATATTTAGAGCATTACTGCCAAGAGAGAAAAGAAGAACAGCTTTATACAGTTTAGGCGTTTTGCATAAAATTTACTACAAATGAATTGATCATTTGCTTGATACAACCGGGGATAATTAAACTGTCAAGAGCAAAGACTTATTGGTTATAATAAAAAAGTTCCTTACTTGTTTCTAAGCCAGATAATCTGTGGTTTTGGGTTGCCTTCGGCCCGACAGGTGAAGTAGACGGTGTTCCCTGAGGTAACATCAACATCCTGTGGTTCTGATGTGATCCTTGGTACCTCTAGAAGAGAAGGCCACACATAATGAACGGTAAGGTAATACCGTTATCATTAAGCTCATATCATTAAAGATTCCGGCTTGTTTTTAACCAAAACTAATTTATAAGCAATTTGTAGTTGTATAAACAACATTGTTCATTGTTGTGAAGCAAAGAATTAACATGAACATAAGTGTAAGTTTAGAAGATTAATTTCAGAGTTCACAAATTTGATCCGAGGTGTATAGGGAGGTGGCAGTGTTTAAACAGCTGTTCACCACAACCTTCTATTGTTTACAGGAAGAACAAAAAAGAAAGATCACATGGAGAAAGGGTAGGTAGTGGTGACTTCTGTAGTTTTTTCCCCCCTTAGTTACTTGATTTACAGAAAATGGAGTAGTGAACTAAGCAAGAATGGACACATACAGAAAATGGACATTCTTGCTTAGGGCAAGAATGTTAGGGCCATCAAGTTAGATGTTACATAAATGTGGTTGGTCATAACATTCTGCTATTTCTGGTGCATCCATACACGTTTTTGCCTTGAGAGGCAGCAAACAAATAATACATACTATTACCATATTTAAACCATGAAGACATTCAATACATACAATCCACTAACATACAATAAGCAGTTTAAATAAACACAACATGACTGTCCTATAGAACACAAACGATTATCCAAACACTGCATGCTTTTTCAGTGCCTAACTTGGCTGACTGGGCCTCATTGTCACAATATTCCACTGATTCATGTCATACACTTGTTTATAAATTAATAGACAGGATGCAACATCAGAAAACGGCTGGTGGTCTCAAGAGACATGTTTTTGTTTTCCCCAAAAATGATACTCAGTACAGACACCAGCTGGATGTCTACAGACCACAAAGAGAGGATACACCTGTGTGGTTTTGTCTGTCTACATAAGACACAATCAGATTAGATAAACGTGTGAACTTTCAAAAAGACTACAATTAGTCCCCCCCCCCCCCCAATTTCATTTATCTTTATGTTTTCATCCACAGTCACTTGGCCCAAGTTCATAACCTGAGACTGTCCAAAATACTGCAAAAGGTAAGGCATACCCAAAACCCAAAACATCATTTGGGTTTGAGATGGACAAATATAAAATGAAATGCTAGAAATTTGCCTTATGGTTCTCTCCATACCACAGTTGAGCTCCTGAGCGGTGAGTGTTGCCACTGATCTGCCCTGCAGGCGGCTGGGGTAGTCACAGGTGGCCGCAGCCTGAGCATTGCCTGACTCAGCATACTGCTTAAGCAGATCAGCCAGCCATAGCAGCTCACAGTCACAGTTTAATCCATTAGAGTCCAGTCGCCTGATCAGACAAACAACAATGAACAACAGATACAAAGACTAGACTAGAACATTTTGTCAATTATGAGACATACTCAATTATGCTACAGTCACATGTTATGCTATCTTGTGTATGTGGGGCTGAAAGGCAGTGGTAGATTCTCTGGTAAAATGAGATCTACAGTTGTTTTGGTAAAGTTGACCTTGTGCAACTAAATCCAAACATTGGAGTCGGCTGGACTATATTGAAAGAAAGAGAGGTGTGGGAAAGTGCATGGCTCATTGGTTATTGTTTTTTGGATACCGATCAAGCTTTGAGTTCTAACATAATTTATCCATTATCCAGAAAACTGAACTGGTTATGCATAATACTATGTGAAACAACAAGTGAAATGTTATTATTGCTATTTTTATAACGATGTCTCTATACTCATTAAAATCACCTAATGTAGGCAAGATATAGTCCACCGTAAAATGTAATTTTAGACATTTAGTTGGAGTTTGAACTAAACAGTAAACATAAATTTGTACTTACAATCTCTTCATGGCCTGAAGATGAGAAAAAGTTCCCGGGACAAGTTGGGTGATTCTGTTGTTGTGTAAAAACCTTAGGGAGAGACAATCTGTGTTACTTGAGATTCATAACTTGATCATAAAACAAGGGACGTGACTATAAAAGTCAAACATTTCAGTCTTAAAATAAGTTCTATGGCCACCGCTTGCAAAATTTTATGAAACATTTTTACAAAAGGCTAACTATAGAGATACTTTTCAATTCTTAATTGTAGTCTTTCCCATTTCTACATGTTTGTAAGTTAAATTATTTTTAGATTTCATACAAAAAGCTTAAGCTCAGATGATTACCAGCCAGCCAAGTCAGTTCTTCTCTTTTAAATACAATGTAAATAATTACAAAAATATGTGCCCTCAGACAATCAGAAAAAAAACAGGAAGTGAATGAGATCACAACAAATGAGTCACAGTTTGGATAAGACTAAGCATTGAGAGCATAGCTTGGCCTTCCTGAACACTGAGCTCATGTAATTGAAATAAGCTTCCACTATACCATATAGTATACAGTAATGAGTGTAAAAGGTAAAACCAAAATTTACACCAAAGGTCAATGACTTTAAACTTACAGACGCTCCAGCTTTGGTAGGTGAGCAAAAGATTCTGGTTCCAAAGATTCAATGTTGTTGAAATGCAGATATCTGGAAAATATCAAAGTGTAGACAAAACATATCCGGGTAGATTAGAACATCCGGTTAACTTATGAATACATATAGAAAAAAGTGAGTGATTCCCCAGGTTCAAGCTTCAGATAAATGAAGAAACTTTAGGCATTTATCTTTACAGAGCTCATAACCAGGGTTTGAAAACTAAAGCTAAAGGGTAAGTTTAAAATGACTATGCTTAAGGGTGAAACACAAGATTTAAAATTATTTTTAGATGGAATGCAAATATTATCTAAATGAACGCTTTAGAAAGCCTTTTATGTGAACAACATACAACAAGAACGACTGGCTAAAAACAAGACAACATTGTAATTGTAACAATTCAATATTGCTATCATGTCTCCAGACCCTAAAAACAGGACTCATTAAGGATCCTATACTATTATAAAAGACTTTTAAGTGCAGTTACAATACATATATACTCTTTAGTATAGAAATATGTAGTTTGATATAGTAAGTATTGATTTGGGCATCTCGTGCACAAAGAAGCACACAGAATAAAAATATGATTTTGTTTTCCCACATACAAAATTCTTGACACAGTGGCAAAATATAGAAAATGTAAAGTTAGAAAATTGTTTGTCTGGCTTACTGGTGGTAAAGATGCTCCACACATCAACAAAACAGGGACACACAATGTCTTACATGTCTGTAATTGTTGAATTGCTAAATCAAACAAATAGCAACAGCAGCCTAAATGTTTAAACTAACACATAGCAAAGCTTATTTAAAAATGATGCAAATTATGCTTTAATTACAACAGAAGAAAATGTTTTAGCACATCCGTGCTTGCCATTCTATGAAAGACATCATGCTTTATACTTTGCATGGGGGTGGTGCATCCATGCTTTCCTGACCACAAGACATGCAACTCATGCAAGGCACAACATGGCTCAGCACAGTCTAGCATACAAGGATGCACACAGGCATGCATGGTGGTTGTGAAAAAGTGGACAGTGGGGAAAGGGCAAGAGTTAAAGAAGGGTAGTAATGGGATATCATGATGCCTGCTTTAAGCCTACACATCCATGTCAGCAATGTTTTGTTAACAAATCTGTGACATTCTATTGTGTTATATGTATATGCAAATTAAATAACCATATAGGCTTGACCAGGCGCCATGCATAGTTCAGTAGTCTCTGGAGACCTGAGGGGTAAGGAAGTTGCATTTTACACAAGGAAAAAGAATAGATCGAAGGAACAAACAGCAGGGTGAGTAGATGAAAAAAGGGAGAAAGAAGGAGGTCACTTACAGTTGCTCAAGAGAGACAAGCCCCTTAAATGCTTGTCTGTCAATTGATTGGATTTCATTCTTGTACAAATAGCTGAAAGAAGAAATAATCAGTAACATTAGTAACACACACGCGCGCGCACACACACACGATAACCTGAACTCCAATTTATGACAGACACTGATAATGAAAGGTTATTTATTACACAGAATACTAAATATGATATATACGAAATATATATACACGAATATACAAAAAGAAAAAAACATTTTATATATATACACATATATATAAATAAAGGTGTATTTCCTTCTTTTAAAAATGGGGCTTACAAAGTGCTTAACAACAAGTGTACAGGAAAACAGTAGCAACAAAATGTATTCAAAGGCAAGTTTGTCCAAAATTTGTGAGTTACAGTTGGACTCATAAGTTCACATAGAATGTGATTTTTTTGGCCATTTTTCAGAGAATAGAAATGATAACAAAAAAAATTTTTTTTCACTCATAGTTAGTGGTTGAGTGAATCCATTTATTGTCAAACAATTGAGTTTACTTTTTTTAAATCCTAATGACAACAAAAACTACCCAAATTACCTGATCAAAATTTACATTTTGGCCTGATAGCATGCACACAAGTTGACAAAAACAGGGTGGAATGGCTACTAAAGGTAACCAACCTCACCTGTGATCCGTTTGCTTGTAATCAGTGTGTGTGTATAAAAATGTCAGTGAGTTTCTGGGCTCCTGACAGACCCTTGCATCTCTTATCAAGTGCTGCAGTGACATTTCTTTATTCTGAGTCATGGGAAAAGCAAAAGAATTGTCAAAGGATCTGCGGGAAAAGGTAAATGAACTGTAGAAAACAGGAAAGGGATATAAAAAGATATCCAGTGAATTATGAGGGATTCTGTTGAATCCAAAGCAAAGTCAGATAGATCAACAAAAATTTCAGTCTCAATAAAAATGTTCAGGATGCAAAGAAAAACCCACAAATAACTTCAGCTGAAATACAGGCCTCTGTTTCAAGATGCACAATAAGGAGGCACTTGAAGAAAAATGGGCTGTATGGTCAAGAAAGCCATTACTACGGAAATGCCACAAAACATCCCGCTTGCAATACGCCAAACAGCACAGAGATGGCTTTAAAACTTCAAAGTCATTTGGAGTGATGAGAACAAAATTTAACTTTTTGGCCACAACTATGAGTGAAAAGTCATGTCACCATTTATATCCTCTAAAGAAATTGCCCAGACAAAAAGGGTATATAAACTTATGAGCAACACTGTAAGTTAGAGGAGGCACTAGGCTTAAAAAAAAAATATATACAAGTAAAATTAAAAAATAAAGTGATAAATATCATAAATAGGCCAGTCTATGAAAATGGGTTTTGAGAAGTGACTTAAAAGATGATATTGATTCTGCCAGCCTCATCTCCTCAGGCAGGCTGAAGGGTTCTGACAGAAAATTCCCTGTTGCCTTTAGTCTTCAGCCTGGACACCTAACAGGGATTTGCCTGAGAATCTAAAGCTGTCTGGCGGCTTGTATGGAGTTAATATGTCAGTGCTGTAACTTGCCACAAGGCTTTAAAAGTGATTAGCAAAATCTTAAAATCAGTTCTAAAACGCACAGGGAGCCAGTGGAGTGAGACTAAAACAGGGCGACCATCTGTTAAAACCTGTGAGAAACCTGGCTGCTCAGTGCTGCGTTCAAAACCAGTTGGAGGTGGGAGAGTGAGTTATTGTCTAGACCGGAGAGGAGGAAGTTACAGTAGTCAAGTCTGGAGATAATGAGGGCATAACTTTTTTTAAATCTAAAATCTGTTTAATTTTGTCAATTGCGCCAAGATAGGGAAAACATGACAGTGTTGTTTTACGTTCATGGAAGATAAGGTTGAATAAAAAAATGACCCCTAGATGTATGTATATGTTGGCAGAAAGGTAGTCATGAATATGGGACATAGATTACAGAAGGTCAGATTTTGTGATGTTAAGTGGGAGAAAGTCTTGAGCCATCCAAAACAGTCTAAGACAGCAGCTAGACATTAAATCTCAGCTAGACATTAAATCTCAGGTCCATCTGTGTGTTGTCAGCACAACAGTGAAAAGACACATTATATCCCATTTATGAGGAGAGACATTAAAAGATACAGATTTCCAAACACCACATGTGCACAGTATGTTAAAAGCATGCTTTTAAAGGTTTGCTTTATGTACTTTATGCCTAGAATTATCTGTGTTAATGCTCAGAATGTTTAAATAACAGAATAGACAAGTAGAGGTGAAGAGAAACTACACATGCAGGTTTTTGATGCACTTTTATAAATCTTCCCCAAATATGTATCTACATACTGTGATGGCCGAGATTAGGGTTTACATAAAGTGACCTTAAATTCAAACCTCTTATAATTTGTTACAAAGTATGTTTGATTAAAGTTTAGCTAAAAAATACCAAGGCTAATAAAGAATGCTGCTGTAGCTTATCAACCACACGTGCATTATCAGCTATATACAGCTGAATATTTGATAATATGCAGCAGCACAGGAAGGCAAAAACACATTTTTGACCTTTGCTTGACTTGTTTATGGTAGCGGTCATGAGAGAGGTGGAAGATGTGCTACAGGCAGCCGCCCTGGCCTTAAGTTTGGAGGACAAGAAAGATGAGAGAGTGGGAGTCCAAAGGAAGTGCAATGGTGACACAGAGATACAATCTCGCCCCAAGCTACAAAACACTAAATTAGATAATCACAAAGGCTAAACAATGGCAAAGACTGAGGTGCTCTGTAATTAAGAGCATACATAAAGGACAGTAACTAAGACATGTGAGTCACAAGAGACGGCTAGATTATGTTTATCTACACCAAGTCAAAATTGTATATATATATATATATATATATATATATATATATATATATATATATATATATATATATATATATATATATATATATATATATATTTTATATATATATAGATATATATATTTTATATATATATATATAGATAGATAGATATATAGATATATAGATATATATATATATATATATATATATATATATAGATATAGATATATATATATATATTTTTTTTTACATACTTTATCCTCAGTGCATCATCTAGTACATTTTCAAGTTTGGTTCCACAACTTTAGCATGGGTAGTGCCATAAACTTTTCATTAATTTGTGAAATATTTGTATGTTAGAATTTTCAATAGGCTTTACTTTATCTAAATACAATGTAAAATGCAATGTCATTTGAGAGCGCGAGTGGGACTCCTACCCAACTGACTAACTACTCATTATTCTAGCAGAAACCCTGATGCAATGCACAGCTCAAACCACTTCCATCACTGCTGCCTCCAGGTCAGAACAACCACACACCTAAATTTAAAAATGCAGACTTTCTATAAACAGCAATGACACATTTTCCTGACTCATACGTCTGGCAGCAAGCATCATCCATTCACATTTACAGTCAGTGTAAAGCAAGTATTCTGCTGCTAACACAAAGCAGCAGGCGCCATTCAACTATTATTACATAAAAAAATATATATATGGCACAAAGCCCAATTTCCTTGACATCAGAAGAGAAAAGTATGATATCAGGGTTTACTCACAGATATTTGAGGTTTTCCAGGTCTTCAAATGTCCCTCTAGGTATCCTTCGTATATGGTTGTTGTTAAGAAGGCTGAGGTAAAAAGATAATGGAGGTTATTTTGGGATATTAATGTTAAAAATAGGGGAGGTGTCCTACTTACAGTTTGTATCATTAGTTGAGATAAAATACTGAATGTACAGTGTTTGTTTGTATACTTGACCTCTGACCTCATACTGTAAAAAATGTGGAGAAATATGGTTAACACTTAACTAACATGTTTGTGGACCATTAAAAAAGATAAAGCTCTGCCAGTCAGACTGGAAAAGTGGCCTGAGGTAATTTGCCTTGTGTTGAAGTTTAAAAGTAATAAGCCTACTTCTAATAGCATAAAGCTGGTTGTAAATCTGCTTATACGTTTGTTTTTTCTTCACATTTCCAAAGCAAACAAAAATCCTAATGTGATTGTTAATGTAAGGTGAAGTTTGTTTGATGTATGATCTGATTCCAGCAGATTTAATAACAATGTAAATTAATAAGATAAGAAACTACTACACACCTTATTCAAACAAACAAGAACAATTTTCTTCTAATAAACTTTGCTAAAACCTGGCGCTTTATAGCTTTCTAAGCTGAGCATGGCACCATTTTGAAGACTGGACACATAATAAATAGACCTATGGGCGGAAGTGGAAAAATAAATTCCTCACAGATTAGGGGCTGACCTACATGTGTGAAACACAGCAGAGTGTTTCTGTGTGCCACATACAAGTTTTTAGGGAAAGTAAACTGTAGGCTGAGCTTTAAGGAAATGAGCTGTTTAATGGTCATTGACATTACACTCGTCGACAAATTCCCATTCCCAACACATTTAACCACCTAATAGCTTCATAAACTGTATGGTATATGTCAGAAGAAAATTAAATACAGGAATAGACTTACAGTGTGTTGAGGTTCTTCAAACGTCTAAAGGAACCAGGTTGAAGATCCTTGATTTTGTTGAATCTTAAGTCTCTGTAAAGCAAATAAAATAAAAAAATGACTATTCAGCATAGACCTAGAAATGAAAATATGTGCATATTCAATGGAATAATTACAATCATGATTAGTGTCTTTCTGTTGCAGTATAAAAAATATTTATATAGCTTGGCTTTACACTAATCCTTCCTCACTATTGAAGTAAAATCATTCTAAACACAATGAATGCATCATCACCAACAACCACAATGAGACATGTTGCAATAATATCTAATCTCAATGACCATGTGAAGTAGTAAAACTAGTAAAGCTTTAGTGGCCGATCGATCATCTCAGTGATTCACTAAATTCATTTTCCAAAATTTATTTTAACCAATTACCCAGATTTGAGAGAAAAAATAAAAGAAAAAGAAAAAGAAAAAATTACATCAACAATCTTTTCTAAATACTCCCTTACCAACAGCGTACTCTGACTAGCAGGAATTTTGTTAGCTTATGGGCCTTACAAAGCAAATACCCAAAAATAAGGTCACAAAGACATACATACTTGATTGCTATCAGAGAGCAGTTTCCAGGCACCTTTTCTATACAGAACTCTTTTATACTATGCAATCTAAGTATCCCATGAAAATGTAAGGATGAAACAACTCATTAGCCATTAACACAAATGTTATTGTAAAAAAGTGGGTCAAACAACAAAATGAAATCATTTTGTAGCCTGCAATTCATCAAAAAAATTCCTCACATATGGATCCCATCAGAGTGAGTCAGGCATTTTCATATGCACTTCCCTTCATATAGGCAGCAAAAGTGAGCAAGAATTCAGTTCAGTCGGAAGACTTTCTTAGACCAAGTCCATAACATTATGTGTAATAATTATGAACACATTCAGGAGAGAAGGGGCCCCACCATAGAACAAAAAAGGATCACTGCGAGGTGAAGAGGAGCCAACCCATCTGACATTTCTCTGAAGCTTGGGGCTGGTGTCATGGCTGGAGTGCCCAGACATGTCCCACTTACCTGCCTAAAGCTCAGTTGTGAATTTAAAGATCAGTGTGGCTATCCTGCTACCATTTTATTCATTTTAGAAACCTACATGACATGTATAGCATGTAAAGTCAGCTTTGACATTAACTGTATTTTATTTTATGCTTAAGAAAAGGAAGGAAGGCTGTAGGCTAAACATGTGGCAATATAATCAATGAAAAGGAAGACTGGAAAAGTAATATGACAATGAACTCCAGTCTGCATTTGTCTTTGATGGGTGGTGACTTAACTTCACCTTATATCACCATATTGCTAAAAAAGAAGCATATGAAAAAGAATATAGGGAAAAAGTACTGTGCATGTTTAGTAAACAAGACAATTTTAGAGAAAAGGAGCTGAGATGACGTCATCCAATGAGAAGACGGAGATATTTGTTCCAGGACTTGTTAAAAGAGTCAATTAATGTGTTCTCAGGGCACTGAGCGAGAGAGGGTCATAAAACTGTCTGCAGAGGCTGGCTAGCTTTGCTTGAACAAAGAACAAGAATCACAACTGCTTTCTGTCAAAGAACAACACATCCAAATTTTTTTTTAAAGAAAAATACTGTCAGAAAACTGTCACTTGAAAAATGTTGATGGCATGCTGATGAGACAACTGTGCACTGTGGTTAAAATTACTGCTGCACCAATGACACAAACACACTGCAATGCCAGTGACATGCAAGCACTGATTGACTCGACTCTGAGAGAATGGTGATGTGTGTTCAAAATCCAAACAAAACACCTGAAATGTGGACAAAGGGTGCTAAGAATTTTTAAAAGGTTTGAGTATATTCTCTTCGGAGCCAGGATGACGAGTGAACCTGGCTGCTGCACAATCCTTTAGCATCTGAGGGCCATGTGTGGACTCTTCTCTTCTTCCTCTGAAGGAGGGCAAGTCATTTTGTTTTGTGACACATGCTCATGTAGACTTACCCAGGCATGCAAGAGTCAATCTAAGCTAAACATGCTAAACGGGCTAGATTATCATTCCATTAGATAAGGGGCAGTTATCTAGATCTGCAAATTTGCATGTCTGTGATGGTTCTTGCCAAAACATACCTCTCTAGTTATACATTTTTTTCCATAATTCCAAATAATGTGATCTGAAATATGAGACTGGTTCCTCCCACACCAGCAGCTGTCCTGAGTTGGAGGGCATAGGAAAAGAGGCCAGCAGACCTTTCAACAACTATCTTGGGCCTAATCTTTTGGTGCAAATGAGCAAAGCTTCAGGGAATTCTGGTTTTGCATTCCATAATGCTGCAGAGTGCCTGACAAAGCCTGAATGCAGCAAATTCCACACAATAGAAGTCCACTTTCTTTGCCTGACGTTCATTCGGAGTCAGACCAGGCCGCCGTCTTTTGGTAGTGATTCAGAGTCTAACACTGCATAAGACTGTAGAATAATCAGCAGGTAGCCAAAGGACTGTCTTTGTTTATCAGGAAACTCACCAGGTCATGTGCAAATCAACAGCCTGGTAACACTTTTGACACCAACCCCCACTGTGCTTCCTCTCCTCTGTTTTGTAGAGTCTTTTAAAATCAGAACTGTTTATATAAAACTAGGCTGGTGCTAGGTTGAAACCACAGGGCTACAAGGTTACAACTGTTAATCCAAAATGTAGGTCATTATTGTTTACTCCTGGGCTACATCTTAAACAATGCCAACTGTGAACAATCCTTAACGATATAAAAATGCACCTAAAATTTATTTCCACATAATTACTGACAAGATAAGCTCCAGTATCATAATTTAGAGGAAAACTCATTTACTGTTCATAAACAGAAATCCCTTGGAGAATACAGCTGAAAAACAAATAGCATCCAGAAAGAACAAACAAAAATTCTATGGACAAAATCTTATGCTTCTCCAAGTTTAAGAGTAATGACGAAAAGCTCCTGGCAATAAGCCAATATCCAGCAGTATGTCTAAAGTTGAACCATGCCTTGTATTTTCAACGGATGGAGCAGGAAAGACAATGGCATGCTCCCTTTTACAAGCACCAACTAGTAAACTTGAATGTATTTTTACTGGTTGAAATGATAAATTCCTTCTCAAGTGGGAAATAAAGACAAATAATTCTACTGCAGTAGCTCTGGAGGCAAAAAATTAATAAACTTATTTAAAAATCTATTTTCAAAGCCAACATGACAACACGCTGTAGCGCTGCAAAAAAGTAATGTTCTTGTCTCATGTGATCAATCAAACCACCATCATACCAATACCCAGCTGTAATTACGACAATGTCATTTATGACTTTCCTCTCCCATTGATGCCTGGGCAGGTTATGTTCCTCTTGATCAGCTTTTCTCTTGTGGGGGAGCTACAGCGTGTTCACCACTTCCTACAACAAGGAAAGTTTGCAAGTCTTGTCTTGACAGCTCCCAGGCTATAGCAATAAGTAGCTTTAGCTTCAAAGCTCAAAAGCATAAAGGCTCCAGTAAACCCCTTGCTGTGCTCAGCCCAGGGACACATCCCCCAGAAAGAATACTAAACAATTCCTTCATTGCAGTGATGAAGTCAACACTTTTATCTTTCCTCTGGGGGTAAATGCTGGACCTTACATTTTCTTTAAGGGTGTGGATGCCCCAGATTTTGGAGGACAAGGCTAATTTGGAGTTTGCTGCAGTAACTGGCTGAAGTTGCCTCTTTGTGCACTCGGTTACTCTTTGAATAGGTTTATTTATAGGCTGTTGCATTATGGACTGACATATTGCAGTGGCTGATTAAAGACAAAAGGGTACAAGATACTTTGGAGACACTGTGACTCTGACAACTTAAGGAACATAAAGGGTTTTGAGTGCTTCTGATATCTAGGGCTCATTCACAAGTGCTTGTCAAGTGGGAAGTATTTCCTTTCTTTTATTGAAGGGGGGAAGACAAATATGGAGTTTAACCTCTGCAAAAGGGCTTGGTTTATAATGAAGAGACTTGCTGTTGCACCATAAATGTAATCTAAATCCATAATCTGTAAACTCTCTAAAGATCAGGTATCCTTGGGGTCTACTATTGTTTGTACAAATACTCTCATGTTGGGATTCCTTGTTGAAAAGATAAAACACTATACTTTGTTTGTGGCTGGCTTTACCAGCTGTGTTACCCTAAAACCCTGCTTATTAACCTCTGTGGCCAGCAGCTGAACTCACTGGCAGGTGTCTCTTCACTCAAAAAAGCTAACTTCTTTAGACATTGTTGTTACTCCTTCACTGTCTTTGTCTTAGTTTAAACCTAACATATGGACCAGGGGACAATCAAAAAAGTTTCAGCACTGTGATTTATCGAAGTACGTGTTGGTATTTTAATTTGCAACAGCATAACTAACTAGCCTACACTATCAAATTAGGCAGCAAACTCCAGTGCCCTACCATTGCATTCCTGAAGTTCCTGGAGCGTTAGTTCCCGTTAGACGCAAGTCATGGGCTACTTACAGAATGGTGGTCTGTGGAGACACTGCTGGCACGGTTTCCAGGTTAAGATGCATACATCTCACCGTAGTCCGAAAACATAAACAGCGACTCGGACAAGCGCGAACTAACTGCGGTCCTCCGCCGGCGAGCAACAACAGAGCCACCGCGAGCAGACACGGAGGAGAAACGGAGTGTCCAGCCCGCAGCGCCATTGCTAGCAGTGAGCGGAGCAGAGCACAGACCGCCAGCTGCCGCACAACTGAGGGAAGCGAGGCGCCCCGCGCGCACACACCGCGCGTGAGAGTGTGCGTGTGAGGGGGGGAGGGAGAGGAGGGGGAAAGGCAGATAAAGTCCACAAAAACTCTCACACTACGCGGCGCCAAGTTTAAAAATGCTACTTCACGTTTTCATTCACTTCAGACACAGGGCCCTGCGTCCGCTCCGGGTGTGCCTCATTATAAAACCAAAAAATAACTCGGGTCATCTCTCAGTATTTGTTTAGTATAGTAGCATAATGGAGAGGTGCGTTGAGCTGGTTCAAGCACAGAATTCTAACGCGGTGTCTTGGGGTTATATAGAAAATCTAATACAAATAGCTACTCAATGAAAGAGGGTTAGGCTATTTTTTTATGTCAGGGAGCCATCAGGTTGACCTTAATACTGCATATTTTAATAATTTCCACGTATTGTATTGGGTAAAAATGTAAATGATTGTAAAAGTTGCACGTTAAAAACAACCAGAGACGTAACGTCGCTTTAAAAGTTGTCAGTAATGACGATATTACATTCTATCGGCATTAGTTTGGGCTTGCTGACATCTGCTGGTCAAATATAGCCTCGTTCTTGATGGCGTACGACAAAGTATTGCTTGGGTTACGAAAGTATTCAAGCACAAGGGTTTAGGCTAACTATCAAAAGGCGTAAAATCTCTGACTGCTCGCGCATAATAAAAAAATTATGTATTTGTGGGACTGCTGAAATAACTTAGGCTGCAGTTGCACAGATTGCGGAGCAGACCAATGTGTCATGGGTTGTTCAATGTTTGTGCAGTAATGACGACAAAGAAGGATTTCTTTTAGCGGCAGCCCACTTGAATGATCAGATGACAAGGAATGTGAATGCTCATAACGCGCGCGAGCTTTTCCAGGCTAAGCTTTGCCAAAAGGATTAATAGTGAAAAGGAAAGTGGGACACGAACTTTATACTGTCCAAGGAAGGGAGGGGCTGGTAGACCAACATAGATAGGCTACAGGCTTTTCAAAGAAAATATAGACTCATAAGATAAACACGTGCGCGGGAAGTCATGGATCAGAATAGGTTTAGCTCAAGACATGTTTATTTGATCTAAGTCAAAATGTTTTCTAGATGTAGGCCACATGATTGAAATAATAAAAGTACCGGAACTAAAAATTTAAATGGATTAGGGCTTTAAATTGTTCAGGTGGTAGAGCGGTTGTCCTATAATGCAAAGGTTGGCGGTTCAATTCCCGATCTCTTCATACTATTGTTGTGTCCTTGGGGAAGACACTGACTTAACCCACCTTTCCTGAATGAATGTATATGACTGTAGAGGTGAGTTTGGTGGAGGTCGGAGAAGGGGTGAATGGAAGTATAATGTAAAGCTCTTGGGTACAGCCAGGTACAAGAAAGCACTGTATAAATGCACACCATATACAGTATAGGTTTCTTTTGCTTCATTGTGTGAGGTGGATTATCTTGTGTGAATGACAAATGGAACTGGCTTCATGTTTTATTAAGGAGCCAATAGCACAACGTTATTTCAATAAGCTATAACGTGTGTTCAGTTTTAGTTTACTGTGGTTTGCTTTCTATTCCCCTTGTTTGGATTGTCAGCAAATAAGGGCACACTTGGTAATAGCACTACTGGAGAGTTGTGTGTGGCCAATGAACATTTGGTATATGTTGAACAATCAGAGTAGAAAAAACATATACAATAATTATCCAGGCCTCTGGCAACACATTTTTCTTTATTTAGAGTAAGATGTGTCAACATCCAGCATGACAAAAATTGTACAAAGTTCACAATTTATAAATGAAATATCACAGGAACTTGTGATCTCACACATTTATAGCAAAATTAAAATGTCAACAAATCCATGCTGTGTAGTACAAAAATAAATCAAACTTCAGTTCCACAGAGAGCACAATAGTTTATACAAAATCCTGTCCTTGTTAATGGTCACTGAAATCAACCTTCAAATCAGTTGGCTCAAATAAAATATTTAACTCTGATGAATTCACAATAAATTATTTGAAAAGTCAGCATTCTAAATATGTGACAACCTTTTGTGTCCCTATAGATAGTCACAGATAACTCTTTTTCGATTTGTTATTAATGTACCAACATCAGATGAGCAGCCAGTTTGTGCTTTAAAATCCCTTTTCCCTTTTTACTGATAATGAGAATTAATTCAAAAACTGGTACTAGCTATTACTCTACTGAAGCATTACTATACTGGCAAAAAGCTGCAGACACAATGCTGTGGAAAAAGGCATATGCAGTCATGGATGACGGGTAGTAAAGTCCTGAAAGAGGACAGTAAAGTACAATAGATGAGATTCAGTCAGGTGAACGACAAGCACCTTTTGCATTAGCTCTCAAAAAGGCAAATTTTGAACATGATCTCTAACAACTACAACAGAATGGAGGGGTGCATACAGTCAGGCATACAGGCATGATGCTGGATTGTATTACCCCTTGAAACTCATTTCACCTGCAACAGGGAAGAGAGCCTTGTTTAATTCTGATTTTTTAAAAACCTTGAATTGATTGACTATTTAATCCTTTGTACAGTGATTAGATATAAAGTGCTGCTGGGGGATAACGTTATCTTCCTAAAACATAGCAAGAATGAAAGAACATCGTAATGTTTTTACACTCAGTTATAGCCTACAGTATAGGTGCTATGGATATAAACATCCTCCTTTCTGATTCAAGTCCCTGTTCTTCCTCTTTTAGTGGTACTAATTCCACTCCTAAAGTGGCTCCAAGCAGTTGGTTGCTCCAATCGTGTGCCAAAGAGGTCACATGGAAAATTGCACACCGCCGTACATAAGGATAATATCTTCAAGGACAAGTGCAAATAGTCTACTGGCACATAAGTGGGGACAGTGACCCTGTAAGTCCCGCTGTCATACTTTATAAATATTCTTTACAAAACCCTCCGTTCAGGCTCTTGGGTACTGCTTTAAGTTTCTGTAAAAACATCAAAACATGGAAACGAAGGTGTCCCTGTGCAAAATCGTACAGAAAAAGGGGAACTCATATATTTTTGCTTCTCTAAAGTCAGTGTCCGGGTTTGCGCCTCATTTTTTAAAAACACTTTTTTATTAAAAGATTTGTATAAAAATCAATAATTTACATAGGTTATATTAAAAAGATTCATGTAACCCCACTATGCTTATAAACAAGAAATTGCATATACCCATCCATTTTTTCTTTGTGGATTGCATCCCGTACTTACTATAAACAAATGATTTTAATATTATGATATTGCTGAGACTTGTGTTGATCCTCACACGTCTCCAAATAAGACAGATTTCACACTAAAAGGCTAGAATGTGGTCTCTAAAAGTCATTGTCTTTACACATAATTTCTATTTGAGATAAGGTAAAGATGAGCATGCCTCACAAAGATGTGTTCACTAGGAATTAATTGGCTGTCCTAGATAATGGGATTGCCACCATCGGGTTTCCGTGTAATGATGTTTACAATAGAACTGTTCAAACATACATTCATACATACATCAGGTCAGTTTCCTCTTCAGTATCATCTACAGCACCAATTAAAAATGCCCCCACCTACAGCTACACATCTTTTTTCTTTATCAAAACAAAACACAAACATTTCTCAAGCATTTTCAGAAAATAAAGAAATTGGCAAACCACTTCTTGCTTTTAAACAATCTACACGCAAGAAGAAGCAAAACACCTAAAAGTCCAAAATCATCCAATGAGGAGAAAAATAAACAGCTTCCTCCTTGCTTGTAGTTTTTTTTTATATTTACTTTCAGCTTTTTTTGATCTAAAATGCTTGTTGTTAAGCAATAAAAAGAACTTACGTTCTGTTATAGCGTCCTGTTCAGAAATATACACTAAAAATGTGCATACATGAGCAGCTATAAACATTACATGACACTATGTCAGCTCATATGAAAACGTACAAAATGTGAATGTCCTCAAAAACTATTTTGCAGTTGACTTTTTTAATGTTCTTTGTCAAAGCAAGACCCAAAAAAAACAAAAACAAATATCTTGAGGTCTCTCTAAGCATAATACCTCATTTTTTTGAAATAACAGAAATTGGAATATATAACACTAGAGAAGTTACTGCACCGAACGAAGGATCAAACTGCCTTGATGTCTGTGGATTTTAAGATCAGCTGCACCTGCAGGGAGAACAAAAGTGTCTCCTTGCCGACTGGTTACACTTGAATCCCTTGAACGGCTTGTTTGATATTTTCCAACAAGACTTTGTTTTCTGGGGTCTGGTACTGGTCTTGGTTTGTGTACATATCGGTTAAAGTGGTCACATAGGCATCAAAATTCTGCTCACTTATTGGCTCCTGCAGGACACAGCAAAAGATTTAATTTGGGACTGCACTTTAAGATACTGTGGAGATACATTTAGTTGAGTCTTATGAGTCCGTCTCTTACTTGCTGGTGCATCTGTAGACAGCTGTTTCTAAGAGGAGGCTCTTTGTGTGCCAGTGGTTTCTGTAGAATGAATAAAAAAAACGGAAAGGGACACATTACTTATTATTGAAAAAAATACAACAAAGAAGCATAAGCACATTCCTACACAAATTATTTTAGTTTTCACACAAACACATACATGCACACAATTGTTTACTAAAAGGCATGAGTTGAAGCACACAATAACATGACATAATAAATAATATATTTTACTTGTCATACCTGTCAAGTTAAAGACAATGCTTTAAAATATGTAATTTAATTTACGGAAACAGCTGAAGCAGTAATTCCTGTTGGTGGATTTGTTGCCATTGTGAAAAATGTCCAAAAAAGCCTCATATTACATCTCTCCCTCACATTTTGGAAAGACAAGCAATGCAGAACATCTTGGACTAAGCATGCACAACAGTCTGTGGTCAGTTACACAGAAAATTAATAAGCTGCTGTAATGCTACTATTTGCTATGTTTTGCAACTTGCCGGCTTGCTGTTCCTGGTGGCCCTTACCATATGAGGGAGCTGGACATTAGCTAAACTGTTAATCAGTGACTGGCTGAGGTTGGCCAGCTCATGCAGGAGAGATTCATTTTGCTGTTCAATCACCTTGTTTTCCTCCTCTATGGACTTCAGGTTGGACTCCATTGTTGTGATCTGGAAGATAGAGTAGTAAACACAGTAAAATATAGTAATACCAAAAGTCAATTTTCATGACTCACAAAAGCCAACAAATGCAGTTGCCTACCTGTGTTCGAAGTTTGATCATGTCAGTTTCCACTTGTGAATTTGATTCACTTAAATCTTTGATTTCTTCATCCAGCTGTTTAATGTCCTCTTCATGGTCCAGCCCTACAGAAAAGGCACACACACATAAACTTATACAGATTAGTCCAACAACATTGTGTTTACATAAAAGTAACTCATGATGCACCGTGACACTTGCAGTATTCAAGTTTCTTCACCTTCATAAAAACTTGGAAGTCATTTTAGCTGCTCCTAAAGATAAATGGCATTATGTCTCATACCTTTATGTGCAGCTAAAATCAAATGCAGTCCAGCCTGTAGTGAGCAAAAAAAAAGAGATGGAGCACAGAGCCCCAATCTCACTCTGATTTTTATGTTTGATTACTGCCAAGTAAACCAGCTCTGTTATTTCAGATTGGAGCCACTCTAACACTATTTACAGCCCACCCTTGAATAGCAGTTTATTTCCAATTTAAGCATCACCACACTGTGTCCTGATTGGTTTATTATTTGAAATTGGAACTGTGTTCACGAAATCATTTCACATCAGTGTTCCTGATTGGCTACATTGTGTGGATGAGTGGTAGTGTAGTTGTAGTTACCGTTGCTGGCACGTTGCTGTTTTATTGTTAGCATTTCCACTCCAGAGAGCCTGGCTTTCCTCATGGCGGACGTGGCACGCGGACAACCTGACAGACTGAACCAAGCATTGCTTTAGTATGTCTGGGTTTACAAGTATTGCTTTAAAATAAAATCATAATAAAGAACAGTATTTTGACATAATGTCGGGATAATCACTGCACCATCACCAGATAAAAAAAAAATAAAAAAAACTTCTCTTTAACTTACCTCCGATGTGTCAGAAAGCTTCCGCTAACATGACCTGAGCCATCACAGCCTGGAGTAGGGCATGACATGCCCTCTGTCTTGCCAGACTTCCACGTGAACTGAATACCATTTAGGTAGCCATCCTTTTGTCTCTTAGCTGCTATAGGGCATCCTGAAGCACTTCGATGGGATGCATATTTCCCTGTTACATGGCCTTGGCCATCACAACCTGGGACTGGACACCTGGGAGGACAGAGGAGGCTCTATTTACACACTTTCAATTATTTGTTGTTGTTCCACCCTTATAAAACTGGACACATATTTCCTTGTACCTTTCAATTTAATAAAACAAGATAGCAAAATCTTCTGTGTTGGTTTTTTTTTGTCTTTATCGTAGTAGTTTTGGATTGCCAACAATGTCTCAAAACTATTTCAAATCAGATGCATTAATGTAAAAAACAAATGTCACAAAAAACAACATATAGCCAAAGTCAGAATCTCTAACTCCAGCTACTCATATTGGTATTATATTATTATAGTTATGTTAAGGATGAGATTGTCTTTGGTCAAAGCAAATCTTAATCTTTGATTAAATTTACCTACATTAAAGGGCGACAATATCTGAAAAGAAAAACCTGGGAGGAAACCCAAAATCAGTGCAACGTAGGACTGCATGACGCTCTGCAAGTATTGTATTGTGAAAGGCTGGCAGCAAGTTCATGTGCTGAATATGGAAACAAAAAGAGTTGAGATTTGATAAAAAATTACCCTCAAAAGGTCAACCTTTCTGCCTCATGAAGGAAGAAAATATCACCATAGTAAGACAATAATGAAAAGAGTTTTGGAGAAATCTGATTAATCAAACAAGGGATACATACTTTTGCTTCAACTAAAGTACATTTTGATATTGCTAATTATTTGTTAAATAGAATAAAAGAGACTTTCTCACTTACTCTGCTCTGAACACCCAAGACTACTTGGCCCTCACATTTTACAGTTTAATGCCAACAGATCATATAAACAGGGATACCTGTGCCAAGCTGACCTCCAAATTCAACCAAATGACAAGATCGACTCAAGCACAGCCAAAGTGTGCTGTTTGTGCTCTGCACCACCAGAGAAATCAATGAAGCTGCAGGGCTGAGGCCAGAAAAGCCCCTGTGGGATTTAGGTAGAGTCCAATCAATCTCTGTGTGCCTGTATCTCTGCCTCTCTGCTTGCTTCTCTTCTAGCATTTCCTACCTGAGCTCGAGTTCACCAGAGACTGCAGACACTGCCCTCCCTAACCGCTACAGCCTGGCACTTCTAAAGTTTCCCCTGCACTTTAACATTTAGGTTGGAACTTTAACACTCACAGCACATTTGTCTTGTTGAAGCTGATTTATTCCTGCCTGCACGGCTACATGTAAAGCAGGCATGAATATTAAAACAGTTGCCATTGATATAGCTGCTATACTCTGTATGGCATAGAAATGAGGAGTGTTAGCAGTTGAACTGAGGCGTGTAGTTTAAAGAAGGACAGAAGACGGATGGTGTCTGTCTGCACTGTACCTGATAGGCTCCTGGTCCTCCTTGTTCTCTTTACTGTGGATGATCTTTATCCCACTTTTCCTGGCCCGCGGACACCCTGAGAGACTGCAGATAAATGACAGTGTTACAAAGCTGAAGCGCAGGTGCTGTATGTGGTCAGGAGGAGTGCGAGGGTGCACTTTTAACATTGTGATCAGGATTACCTTCTGTGAGATGCGTAGTTGCCAGTGATATGTCCCGAACCATCGCACCCTGGTGTCGGGCACCTGGGGCAGAAAAAACAGAAAGGACTCAGGGCCTACAGCAACAATATGGTAATAGGACATTTTTTTACACTGGTTTTGTTCCTTGTTTTGTACTACCTTTTTTATTTTAATACATCCAAAAAAACCAAGCAGTCATTTTTTTCATTCGTTTTAGCAATGCTTATATTGCCCTTGTTACAAGCATTTTTTTTATTTCAATATGGTGTTTGGGGTTTTAATTTTATGACAGCTAATAATGTAAAACAAACTAAACTGGTCCCCTTGACCAGACAAGATCATTTAAACATAAATCAAAGACTACTCTCAGGCCTTACTTGAGTTCTTGCGCGTTGTTGGCCAGCATGCTTCGAATGCTTTTATCAGCTAAAGGACAACCTGAGAGACTGAAAAATACATCAGTATAACGTTAGTATCACCAAAGTGGCAGGAAACCATGATATATTCTCACACATAAACACATGCTAAGACATTTAACGAGAAATGTAAAAAAAGCCATGATGCAAGTGCAGGGAGTTGATTCAAAATAGTTAACCCTCTGAGTATTTGAAATAATAATATTGATATATATTCATTTATTTAAAGGACTGGGTTGTAATTGAATCATGGCAGGGCAAATCTTGTACATGAGTCTGTCAGCTTTGCCAACTTATTTAATTCGGTTGTTGCAGACACACCCCACACTGCAACACTCAGCTATTTTGCTATAAGCCTTTATGTTCTGAATGGCAAATGCTTAGTCTGCAATGCACTGTGGGACCATCCTGGAGGACTGAAGAACATCAGTTTAGATGATTTTACACATGGCCCGCACAGAAATATCCAAATCTTTTTTTTTTCATTCATTCATTTTCTACCGCTTTGTCCCGTTAGGGGTCGCGGGTGACTGGAGCCTATCCCAGCAGCTTTGGGCCTGAGGCGGGGTACACCCTGGACAGTGGCCAGTTAGTCACAGGGCTGACATTTAGAGACAGACATTGACAGACAACCATTCACTCTCACATTCATTCACTAGGGACACTTTAGAGTTGCCGATTAACCTATACATGCATGTCTTTGGGCGGTGGGAGGAAGCCGGAGTACCCGGAGAGAACCCACGGTAACACGTGGAGGACATGCAGACTCCTCACAGAAAGACCGGAGTCGGCCGAGTATGTTTTGGGTCGGCCGGGTTTTGAACTCACGACCTTCTTGCTGTAAGGCAGGAGTGCTAACCACTCTGCCACGTGCACCTATCCAAATCTATGGCTGAATAATGTCCATATATCTAATTGTTTTTAATGTGTGTGTGTGTGTTTTTTAATGATACTTGACTGTTTGAACTACACAAATAGTCAAAGGGTAACTGAGAAGAGAGATAATTATGCCTACAGATGTTTGACAGCATAGTTAAGGTAAGCTGAAAACAATAAAGAGAAATAGACTTAGAATCCACCAGGAGAACAGGAAGTCACACCTTCGATGTGAGGCGAAATTGCTCGTCAAGTGACCACTTCCATCACACCCCGGTGTGGGACATCTGCCACCGGAAAAATAGACAGATTCATAAGCCCAAAGGGAAGGACAAAAAATGTGACAGGAAAAGGGATCGTTTAGATTTTTTTTTGATTTGTTTTCATTGTTTCCAGTTTAGCTTCACTGTCTGTTTAACATTGAACTATACCTAAAGATACCAACAGTGAATGTTTCATTAATAGAGGAAAAATACCAAAAACTAAAGAAGCTGCCTTGAAGTTAATGTGGACAAATGGGTTCAATAAAATCATACAGCAATCCACTACCAGAAGATGGAAAAGGAGAGGTAGTTTTTTAAGGAAACCAGTAAAAAGAAAGATGTGAACAAAAACATATAGATGAGGGTGAGAAGGTGGAAGCAGAGCATGAGAGGGAAGCAGATAGGAAGAGTAGGAATACTGAAGCATCAGGAGGAGATTAGCAAAAATGCTCTTACGTTATCAGGTCCTTCTTACTCTCCTTGCACTGGGCATACTTGGGCTTGGGGCTGGGCATGTTAACATCTGTAGTAAAAGAGCTGTCATCCAGCAGGTCGTGGAAGGGATCCAGATCATCAGGCTGAAATTTGTAAAGAAACAAAAAAAGCAAAAAAACAAACAAAGAGGATGGCAAGGACAGAGGTGAAAATGGGAAGATAGAAAACAACAGAATTGATAAAATCAGATTCTACAAACTATCTCCTCTATACCAAACTCTAACACAGTTCTTCTAATCTGTCAGTCAATTGTAAGCTTCAACAATATTTGTGTAATTGTGACGACTAAGCTTTCCTTATTTTTCTAGAGGAGCTACACAACAACATCTCTGGAAGGGAGTATAGAGATAGTCATGAGGTATTATGGATCAATTCAGGGAATTGCCTTGTAATTAAGAGGGTGACCACTAGATGGCACTGTGGTGCAGCATTAGGGCGCTTCTTGTTCTGTAAGTAGGGCTGTGCTTTGTCTGCAGTACATGCAGTCAGGGCACGATGGCTGTTGATGCAAATCCGCTTTCCTTTATTCTATGCTCGCAGTGTATGTACAGTAATGCCCATAAAGAGACAGAGCTAGATACAGCTCAAATTATCCAGTGTTCAAGTTGTCTCTGAGTGTGTGATGCTGGGTCAGCCAGCAAGCATCTCCAATTAGGCAGAGCACAGACTGAGAGGCAGACAGGAAGCAGAGTGGCACATGCATACATACAGATGCAGCACAAAACCAGGCTAAGCATGGAACTTGCTTATAAAGGCATGTGTGCAGGCAGACTCCCAAAGAGACCTAAACACAGACACTTGCATGAATATTCACATACTCTCACACACACGCCAACAGAGGCACAAGTACTGCACATGCATGCGCCTGTACACACCGATAGGCGCACCCAGCAGTGCTGCATTGATTTCCAGCAGTTCTTTGATGAGATGAGCTATTCCGATTCCCTCCCAAGGTGCTACTTTGCATAATTCATTTTGGAGAGGAGCAAAATGTAAAAACAGAAAGCCAGCATGCAGGAAGCATGATACAAACAGAGCAGCTACTTCTGTGCATGGCAATACTGACATCAATTAACATGCAGATTCATTAGGTTTCCCTCAGAAATCTCCAATATGACTTTCTAATGATTCCAAAATAAGTCAGGAAGCTTAGAAACAAACCACCAGACTGCAATGCAAATGTTTGACTTGGACACACAGTGTTAAATGAGTTTCCTGGAGGGAATAATTTGGTCTCTGACACATGAAACAGATAATATAAGTGAAGCATGCAAGTGTATGTCATAATTTCTTAACTATTACAGTAGTATTTAAAGGCCACTACTCGACAGTGGTAGTCACTTGAATGCGGTACCATTCCCTGTCCTTGTTTGCTCATTTTACCTCTTTATCGTCCTCGTCTATGTGTTTGATCTTGGTGTAGTCTACAGGCAGGTCCCAGCAGTCGGCAGGGTCCCCCATGCTGTAGCAGCGGGAGCCCAGCAGGGCAGCTTGCCGCTGGGGGGACATGGGCTCTAGAGGAGTGAGCACTGAGTCCCCTTCAGTACCACCACCGCACAGATGCTTGCTCATACTCAGGTCCAACGTACCGTTCTCATCAACATCTAGGCTGGGACTCTGCAAAGTGTATGTGATTGTAGTTTTTGAGCGTGAGGCGTGTTTCAAGTGGGAAAGATGAACATAAAGACGTAAGGATGGAGAGAAAGGGATAAAAGAGAGAGAGTTTTTTGATTAAATAGCAGTCAAACATTCATAGTCTAAGATCAGAGCCGGGCAAAACAGGAGCTGATTACATTGTGCACACTAAAGCAGGACATAAAAAGTGTTTGAGTTTTCTGTTCTTTTACTGATGTGTTTACTTTTGAACATTTTAGACATCTGCAAAGATGGATCAAGAACACCTGCAGTTCAGATATCTGAAACAATACTTGTGTTGTTTTGCTGCTCAAGTCCGTCTGGAATGAAACATTAGACACTTGCAGCATAACAACGCTGTGTGACGATAAGAGGTCAAACGTAGAAGAGGTCACCAGTGCTCACGGATGAGTGCAACCTCTGTGAACCCTTCATTTCTCTCTTTGTTTCTCTTCCCTCCATCCCGCTTTAGTCTGGATCCCTCTGTGCAGTCAGAAGTGTGTCTGCATGACTCTGTGTTTTGCATGTGTGTATGTGAGCCTAATTTGAGTGGACATCAGAGGGGGTGCATTGGCTCAGGGTTAGGGGTGGGGTTAGTGCTGTGATGAGCAGCCGTGGCTGGAACTAGACTGCTGCTGCAATGTATGTACTGTTTCTACTTTTAAAAAAAATAATAAATAGTAAGAGAACTATAATGTGTTCTGGTGTGAAACGAAGATCTGTGGGCTACTATAAGTCTATGCCCTCATGCATTTCCTTTATTGTTTATCTGGCACAAATCCACCAAAAGAATAACTCACAACCCATGTTTTTAGATATATGTTTTCTGTCATTAACATGGCTCCTTCTCTTTATCCCCTCTACCCTTCTCATCCTCCTTGCTCCCTGTGCTAGCAGTAAATGGTACTCTTGTGCTATAATACCAAACAATAGCCTTTGAGGTAAAACCTCAGTGCCGAAAGCTAACACTTCATAAAACAGGTTTGTGTAGGGTTTTTTTTAACTGGGGACAAAATCACCTAATAAGGCTAAGAAAGGGCTGTGGTTGCACCACATACATTAAAATAGTGATGGTCCGCAACACTTCTCTGTTCAGGCTGTTTTGTGATTTCGATGTATGCTGCCATTACACCAGAAGTCAAACTCAATTTTACTTTGCTTAGACCGTTTTGATGAGAAGGTATTAGATCAGTATAGAGGCTGGAAGAGAGCTGATTTGGCATGTGTAGCCTGTCTTTGTAAATATCCTCAGCAGACTGCCCTCTTCTTGTCAGCTATTGTATTTTTTGTCACGGTCTAATCAACGTGACCCACCCTTTCTTATTGAATTAATAAGGGTGTTCCATGGGACTTTTCCCCACCTCCATCATTAGTGACTACCATTCGTGCAGTGACCTCTCTGTAACCTTTGACCTCTGCTGGTGCATGCTGTGGCGGTGCCAAAAGGAGAAAAGGCAAGACAAGTCTCCTTTTCCTACCACATTACTTTTTGAGGTTGTCCAAGAAATTCAAATATCATGTTAAAGGCATATAAACATAGTATTTAAGCTAATTTGTATTATATTTTTATAAAGGATTAATGTGTATAAAGCATTTGTACTCATTATAAGCAGAAATAGCCTAATTTGATGGTAGTGGCAACCTAAAACACCTTTTTTTGCCTGATGTAGGATGCAGGAAAGGATGTAGGAAGTACTGGATGGAACAGTAATGTTTACTACACTATTAAGAGATTTGCCTCACCCAGTTGTGGCTTCAAATGCAGAAAATATAATTGAAAACGAATACACTTTTTTTTTTCCTTAGTCAAACTGCCAATGTATTTATAGCAGACATCATAATGAATATGAAAATATTGAAAATGAAAATGTTTATGTTTCATTCATATAATGGAACACTGTGTGCCAAGAGGTGAGGTGTTGAGATGAAAGAGAAAGAAGCAGGGAAGAAATCCCTCTGAAGTCTCATGACTTTCCATCCTGCCCTGAATGCATCCTGCCTGTCTCGCCCTGGAGCAGGAGGAGGACAGACAATGAAATAATGTAGGACCAGAGGAAGTCCTGACTGCTTTAGGCATTTGTTATTCCATTCCACTTTGCTTCAGAAGTCTGTTGCTTTTGGCTTTTTTTCCCTTTCCTCCTCAGTTCTACTGCAATGTCATCTCTTTCTCTGGTTCTCACTCTTTCTTCCATAGCCTTCTCCAATTCTGAATCTCCCACTCTTTCTGCGCTATGACATTTAGATACCTCCCACCAAAAGGCTTTCTTTGCTCTTTTTCTTTATTTTCAGTTCTATCACTGTGGCTCTCGTTCTCTGGCGGTGTCTGCCATCAACATTAGCATTAAGCCAGCATTAGCCCTCTGCTGTGCGCTCTTTTTCTGGCCCCCATTTTCCAGCTCAGCATCTCGGCACAGATAATACAGGAACACTGTTACCTTATCTCCTCAAAAATGACACACTGGGCTCACGCCGTGTCAAACGCCGCTTCGTCCTGCTCCTATCTGATTCCCAGATGAAAAATAAAAAAACTAACCTGCTGAGCCCTGAGTGTAAGACACAGCTCTGGCTCTTTAATGGAATATGTGTGTGTGAGTGCATGCATGCGACATCTGCAGCAGAAATCTTCCTATCTTTGTCACTTTTCACTGGCAGTATTAGTATAATGAAGGAAGCCACAGAGATAATCTCTCAGTGGATTTGTTGTGACAACAGCAGGAGACCACAGAATTACAAAAGTGCAGTAAATACTGAGTCATGTGGAATGTCTTCTGCAAATCCCTCCTATTAAAGTAGCAACAGCTTTAATATTTAATGATTTAATAACGTATAGGAGTGGGTGATCCTCACTGGCCCTACCTGTGCACACAGGTCTTGGGGCTTGCCCCCCATGCCGTGGGGCATCTCCCGGCAGCGTGTGGACAGGTTTAGAATAGCTGTAGCTGCCATATGGGCGGCCTCCATATCGTGACTGTAGTCAAAGCTGCTCTTGCTGCAGGTGCTGCTGGCGCTGCTCCCCCCTCCACCACCGCCGCCTCCTGTGCCCCGTCCCACTCCTCCACAACTTAAGCTACTGCTGCTACTGCTCGGGGCGTAGGTGCTGGTGGTGCTGCTCGCAGAGCTGGAGTTTTTGCAGTAACGTTTGGCTGCAAGATGTGATAGTTAAGTCATAAAGGGATTCGGTAATGGTCTTTATATATAGTAATTAAAAAATACTCAGTAACTGTACCATCATATCCTTTGGGAGAGGTATCCCTGTGTCCATGAACCTTGGGTGCGATAGCCCGTTTCCCATACACCGGGTGGCTGTTGCTTCCATCAAAGGCGCTGTAGTCGAAGCTGGTCTTGGAGTATTTCTCCAGCTCCTTGGCCAGATTGGAGCGTGGCGTGCTGGTGGAAACATTGTTCTTGTAACCATACTGTGGATAGTCCAGTTGTTTGACAAAGCACATAGGCCTGGAAAATAAATGACGAGGGGGTGGAAGTTGGACCGAGGCACTGAACATTGCCCAGGGAGAGATTAGGGAACTTGGGTTATGTCAAAATAAAGGGACGGATGCAAGGGTAATGGTAATATTCCAGGATTATTTAGGGGACATGGAGGATGATGCTGCTGATGGATGCAGAGTAAATGTTTCTCCTCTTGTTCAGGAAAATCCAGCACTGCTTTAAACATTTGTCATACCTTGTCAATAAAAGAAGCAAAATTGAATTTATGCATTTCTTTTATTACACTTGTGAAGTTTGGATATGCTTTGATCATTTGATACATAATTTTTAACTAGGCAGGAGATATCTTGTATTGTTGGCACTGTCGAGCTAAATATACATATAAAATGCACAATTACTTATGACTTTTGATCAGAGCATTTTCATGACTATCAAAGAAACTAATTCAAAAAGCTCTGCCTTTGCTGTGATAAATGTAGCCAAGTTTTCTTAAAATCTAATAAATTGATTTGTCTTCACAGCAATAAACATGCAATCACTTGGAAGTGTTCTCAGGGGACACAACAAGATAAACATAAAATAAACGCAGTTTTAAACTTCTATTGTATTACAGAAAACAAGGGAGAATATCAAAATATATACCACATGACAAAATAACAGTTCTCTAGACTAACATACTTTCAGTAGCTAATGTATGTTTTTGTGGACTACATTTTCAATAGCATCAATTGCATTCATGGATAATTTGCTTCACCCCCACATAAAGTTTTTGGTATAATTAAAAGTTTTTAATTTAAAGTATTTAGTAATTACCTTAAGACACGGTCAGAGACCTGGTTCGACTTAGGGCCGTCACAGCTCTGGTGCTTCTCCTGGACTTTGGCCAGCTTCTCAGCTGCAGCAATGGGACATCCTGACAGACTGAAATGAGACCACAACAGGTGTGTTTAACATAAACATACAGCAGAGACACACTGATGGGTGAAAATGCTACATGCAGTGGACTTTCTGTGAAACAGTTGCTTTGTTACAGAGAATGTCAGTATGCATCTGTCAACATCTGAATACTTTTCTGAATTGTTTTTAATATATAAATTGTCAATGGTTTATTTTAATGACAAATTATGATAACACATTTAACACAAATGAAAGGTTGCATAATTTGTTTAATTGTATTAAATAATTCTCAAAAAAAGTTTTTCCCATAGAGGAAAATGTGCATTTTAGTGCATTGTGTAGCAGCTTATCTCCTTCAAACACATGCTGACAAGTCACACACACGTGCAAACTACACCTACAACATGTTCGAGGTAAATTTAGTGCAGCGAAACTTACTCCTGACAACTAAGTGACCAAATGTGACAAAAGTTCATGTTGTTATCCTTAACCCCGATTATTCTCCATCCAGTCTGTCAGCTGCAGTGTGTTGGGCCACAGTGAAAAAATGAACTTTGACAATGGCCTGAAGCCAGTGTACAGTCGTACTCATGAGCACCTGTCATGAGATGTGCATGAATGTGTGCATGCTAGTGCAGGGGAGACAGTGTGTGTCAGTTAGCAGGGTGCCAGCCTGTATGAGGAGGTTTTATAGGAAAAGTGAAAGTTTATGGTTTGTGTCCATGTGCGTGCTATTATGCACAGCGGCCGTGTCACTGAGCCCAGCATGGAAGCATGCTGGTTCTCCCAGGTCTGTACCTCTCCTGTCACCCAGACTGAGTGGCAGAAAGGTGCTAATGGCTGCTGCTATGTCTGACTCCCTGAGCATCTGCTGTGGGTGACGCTCTTCTTTCACTGTCACCTCGCCCCGTCTGACAGCAGTGGCAAGAGTGCCTTGCTATTTCCGTGCCGAACCTGAACCATTTTTCGGCAGGAGCTGATAAATGATTAATGCTGCCGAAGGTGTGAATTGGTGCATTCTGATCAGCACCAAAATTAAAGTGACTGAAGAGACTAAACTATTCATATATTTATTCCAATCTCATTCATTAGATTAAAGAAAGACTATGCAGCCCATTATGAACATAAATTGTTACAAAAACAAAACGTTTGACTTCAGTAAAAAATAAACCAAAAGATAAGAAAAAACAGTACCTTCTGAAAGGAAAACCATATTCACAAAGCAAAAAAACAAAACACAGAGAGTGCCTTTTTAAAGCAGGGACGCTGTCACTTACCTTCGATGGGAATTTCTGTTGCTATTGACATGGCCGCGTCCCGTGCAGCCAGGCGTAGGACACTTAAGAACATTCTCATACATAGCCACAACTTCGTACAGACATGAGATAGGAGTGAAAGACAGGGAAGGTTAGAGGCTCCTTACAATCACGCAAGAGCTCTATTAGTGTGTGAGAAGCTTGGCATTATAAACATCATTAAGAAATAAGTCCATGTGAACCCAAATGACCTCTTCTTCATTTTAATGAACACTAGTTTGAAAGGGCAGTCGAGGTTTCCCACCATATTGCTTCCACTTATCCAGCTCTTTCAAATTAGTATTCATGGAATAGGAACAGTCATGAATAAAAAGATGTCATTTAAGTTTAACAGGACAAAGCTGGTGAGAGATAGAAATGGGAGGAAATTTTGGGCATGCAGAGAGCAGAGCAACCAGCAGCTAGCAATCATGCAAAACACAAGCCTTAAAATCAACGGGAAAAGCAGACAGATGGAATACAGCTCCTTGATAGAGTGCGCTTTGTTATCATGTGCACATTGTTAGGGAGGAGTGTGCAGTCTTCAATACCATTTACCATTAAAACAGTCCATAACTGTCTTAGATCCCCTTGGCAACCAGCCAATTAGATTAATGATCTATGGATGTCCAAGAGGAGCCATCGGAGCAATGCAAGCAGGGGCATGGGGAAGGGTCATCTCGACACTAGCCGTGTACAAGGCCAAACCCCATCGGCATGAGCTTCATCATTATCATCCCCTTAAACTTTAACCCCTCATCATCCTCCTTCCCTTACATACTAATTGGTGTACGCTGCAGGTAATTGGACAAAGCCTGCCACCTCAACGTGCCACAAGCTAATACATTATGCATGTCCAAGTTTTCACCCTGTTCTCTGCAGAAAGACAGACAGAATGGCATGAAATTAAAGCCCAGATTCATTTGGCACAAAAGAACTATTGAAACAAGCAAGCAGCAGTGTGATTCCAAACGTCTCAAATATTACAAAGGTAAATCAGTTTCCAGATTAAAAAAAAACAGGCATTCCCCTGTGAGATTATTTAAAATTGTAATTTTACCAAAAGCGCAAACAGAAAAGAAATGTAATAAATTTATATAATTTTATCATAATTTTCACATTTCCCAAGAAACGGACTTGCACAACTGTGTGATTTTCCAATTAAAAGAAATCTCTACATTAATAATACATTGTCCATTCAGTTCAGCAAATTTGTTAATAGGATAAAGAGACTGGGCCGTAGCTAAATATGGCTTTAAGGCAGTCAATTGTTATCTATGCTATGGAGTATGGCGTATACTGTTATTTAGGGGATTATAGACCACATTTACACCACAAATGGAGTACATGTGGGCCCTTTGCACATATTGCAGGGGCAAACAACTCAATGCATAGTGCTCAGATGAGCAGTACAATTGAGAAGCAGAAACAAACACATCATATTTCATATTCTCTGGTAACAATCAATCCAAGTTCTGTTTTTGGTATTTCTTTCTCCATGTGAAGGTCAAGATACTTTTTGCCTTTCTCTGAGACAAGGATGTCTAAGGTTAGGGGTCTCTGCATGAACAGTGCTCTTCTGAACAAGAGTCATCTGTGACACAGCTGGTCTTTACAAGCCTGGTTTTAATGGTAACTAATTTCTTGGCCATTATTAAAACCTCTTTTATTTTGATTGCCGTCTGGGTCATGGCAGATCATAACCTGATTTTCATGCTGCAGTTAATGAAACGTGTAAAGGGACTTTTATTGAGAAGTTAGCACAAGGTGAATGAGACTAAATAGCTGGGGTGAAATCTCTAAAGGGAAAACTCACTATTCATTCAAGGCTAATGTTTATTGCCACTTCTCTTGATCCGTGGCTTTGAGATATGATACTGCCTTTCTATTCAAGAGTCTAATTGAGCAAAGGATACAAATAAATGAATGGGGCCCTGGCATGGCTGATTGAAGCAAGTTTGGTGTTACCAAAGTCTCTGTGCTTTTTAAAAATGGTCAAAAATGAAATATTACAACAAATTAGTAGCACACACACACATGCATCATATCTAGTATTCTCATACATGCATTATATAAAAACGACTAAAAGGGGCATGCAACATCAATCTGCCACAGTAATGCAGTGCAGTATAATGTGCTCTTGGTGACTTTGAAGTGAATGAAGTGGAAAAGAAAATCTCAAGCACAACAAAAAATCATGAACAGACTGCTCCTGACTGCTTTGCCAGTTTATGTGTACCGCCACAACTTTTATTTTAAATTATCCCACGGCACACTAGGCAAGCAATCAGCAGGCAAAATCATGACCCTAAACAAAAGGTCAAGAGCAAAGTGCAGCTGTAACCTCGCTGACCTTGCAGCGTGCTGCCTTGCTGAAATATCAAACACATCAAGTACAGAACAAGCCAGACACTGTTGCAACGACAGGAAACGTGCTGATTCCTGAACATCAAAGAGTACACAAGCCACAGGTCTGGTAAATAAGCCCAAGCACAGTTTGGCTGGTGTACTGAAGTACTTACTTTCTGGTGGCACCCTGTCCTTGTGGGGACAGCCCGACAGGCTCCGATGGTGAGGGTACAAGCCTGTCACATGGCCTGTGCCATCACAGCCCGGCGTTGGACATCGGCTTTCCTTCTTGTCTGCCCGGGATGCATCTGGGAGCAAGAACAAGGTGATCATACATGACAAGACAGTTTCTTATCCATAACTGCTGCCCAGAGTTCAGACACATCCTGTTACCATGGAAACCATGGTACACCATAGAATAAGATTGAATCAAACCATGCTCACATCCATGATGTCAGTTTTGTGCTAAAGTATGGAGTATGCATATTAACAATTATACTACATTTATGTTACAGGTTCAATAATGCCAAATTGATAATGATGAAAGCCTTACATTATGATCTATAATTAGCAAAGGTCACACTAGAACACACACACACACACACACACACAGGCACAGACACACATACACACACACACATTCACACATACACACACACACACACATGCACAGACACATACACACATGCACACAAACACACACGCACACTCACACACACAGACACATACACATGCACAGACACACACACGCACACACACACACACACACGCACAGACACACACACAAACACACATGCACAGACACACACACGCACACACACACACAAGGATTGTCTTCCCCTTTTCAGAACTAAGCTCTAATGTTTCTTTCAAACCCAAGATAGATTTGGTTACTACCAAAAGGTAAGCAATGCCAAGCTGTGCCAGCTGGCAGTCTTTGACTCTCACACAAGGTCAAAGATTCTTTTACAGTCAACAAGAGATGCAGCTTACGTATGTGTAATAAGTATGAATCTATGGGAAAGGAGCTTTTGTCCATGATTCAACAGTTCAGCAGAGGTAAATTATGAGTAAGAATGCTATGCAATAAAACCAACAAGTGAAAGGGGAAACAAGAACAAAATTGGATGGATGGTACACCTACCCATACATGTATAAGTAAGTCACAAAATAAAATCCCACATCTCATTCATCAGGAAAGAGCACATTAATAGCCTCTGTTGCTGCCATCCATCTACGTCAGGTTAGAGCATGTGAGTTGACTACAATACAGTATTGCCATGTCCTGACGGCCTTTTATGTCTGGCATCAGGGCAGTAAAATCTGCCAAAATTCTTTTTCATAAAGGTTTTTTTTTTGAGACACATTATTGCATTCACTGTTAGGGTTTAAATAGTAGGTTTGAAATCATTTTTCAATTCCTCATGGATAGTTTGCACATACACAAAACACTCCTGCATTTTGCCTGCCACGTTACCATTGAAGAAAGTAGGGGCAGCCGAGTGGAAGACATATTAGAAAGCAGAGGATATTGATTGTGGCTGGGGACGGTCTGCTCTTTGCATAGCAAATGGCCCCATTACCATACCATCTCTGGATAATTAATGTGCAGTCAGTGGGCCTGTCGTTCGTTATCGGTCATTCTGATACTTTTCAATTTTTATTTCAGCCCTGTGCTTTTCATATGGAGTCAAGCTCTTCTCTGAACTCCCTCACCTCGAAACATTATAAATCACACAGAAGAACTCTGGTCAACAAGTATTGCTTATTATCTCCACTGAACAAAGATGTTATCACAATACAACTCTCTCATGTCCTCCCAATATTATATTAATAGCCAGACACTGGGACTCTTGAAATGAACATTTTTGTGACATTTAGTATTTACTATATACCTGCTGTCAGTTACTTGACATTTAAAGACTAAATGAACATGGTCTTATTTGTTGCTCTCTTTTGAGATCTTCCTTATGAGGAAAATAAATTAAACCAAGTCCTATTGTTCTTGTAAAAATATCTGAGGGATAATTAGGAGCCAATCAATTGAGCCTCTGTCAGACACTGTAAATGCCACAACAAGGAATCTGAAACTGCTGGTGCGGTATTATACAGAGGATATAGACCATATAAAATAAAGGACAATTGTTTTGTCCCATTAGAATGAATCCCTTATAAGGGCAGAAGCTTCCTCGTTTTAGGTTCCTTACCGTCTGCTTGCGTAGGTTTAAAAATAGGCAGCTTTACCCCAAGCTGCATCACAGGGATGAGATTTGCGGTCCTAACAGGCCGTGCAGATTGCCATTACTTATGCCTGACAAGCCTACCCTCTGATGTTTCCATGCTGGCCTATTTTAACAACATAAGCTGCTGCTGCCGCTCCCGCTGCTACCAAGATTCGAATTTCCAAATTGGCTAAAAAAGCTTGTCCTGGGGTTATGGTAAGGTTCCCAGAATGCATGTGGGCTGTCTAGTCTCCAGGACAGAATAGATGGAATACAGAGCCAAACACTGGCATGCAAACGTTCTACCTGAGCTTGTTAAAAGAGATAAACATGTCTGCTGTTAGTGTCCAATGGAAGAGTGTTGTGCATCTGAGCGTGTCCGTGTTTCAAAGTTCCACTCACCTTTATGATAAAATGGCTTCTTTATGCCATCAGGAAGCCGTGCTTTCCGCTCAACTCCATAACCGTGCCGTGGGCCATGGTCTTCATGGTTATACCTCACACCGTCTCTTCTAGCAGCTTCTGCTGCCATTTTATCCCGCATTGCCTTGGCACGTTCTGACTCTAGTGCAATTGCCTTCTCCAACAGGGATAAGTTGCCTTTTGTCATGTCAAACACCTCTTCTGATCGGTCTGATGTCACTGAGGCAGTGTCCTCATCAAAGTCTCGGTGGCTGGGGTGATACCGGTCCTCTTGTGCACAACTGGAGAAGGTCTTGGAGCGTGGGCTCAGCTGCTCTTCAAGCTTCATAAGATTGTCCATGTCTGAATAGTTCCTATCAAGTAACCGCCTGTCTTCCTGGTTATGGTGGTAATTCCCATAACCTTGATGATGGGACAGTTGGCTAGCATCCTCGCATGAGTAATGATTTTGCTGGGATGACCCATTTCGATCTGCAGACTTTGTTTCGCTGAGTTTGCGAGCCAGGTCAAAGCACTGGTTCCGTAGGCACTCCAGACTGCTTAGACACACTTCTTCATCACTGTTCTCTATTTGTCCATTGATGGTGGTCTTTACCTGTCCATGACCAACACTGTGTGCATTTGCCCCAATTTGGGAACAATTATTCTCATCCCTGTTTGCTGTACAGTCCTCATACTCCTGTCCATCCAAATTGTCAGACAGAACTGCCCCATGCCCTTGTGCCAGCAGTTTTAGGGAGTCCACTGTCTCCCGGACCACATCGCTGTCCACATCCAAACTCAGATCGCCTCTCTGTGTCACCCCCCCCTCATCCTCATCTTCTTCTTCCTCCTCTTCTTCCTCTTCCTCCTCTTCTTCTTCGTCTTCGTCGTCTTCCTCCTCCTCTTCATCTTCTTCCTCCTCCTCCTCTTCCTCTTCTGCGCTGTGCGATGAGTTGCTGTTCATCTCAGATTCGGTCATGGCGCGGTTGGCGGCGTCCTCTGCAATCTTGCCTAGGTTGAGCAGAGACTTGGCTACCAGTTCGTCATAGTTCTCATACTCATCATTGTTGTTGTCGTCCTTCTCCACCGTCAGGCCAGATTTGGCATTGCTGCAGCCACTTTCGCCCTGGCCTCCTTCGCTGCTGCTCATCTGATCGTCCTCTGTAGGAAAGAAAGAACAAATGTCTTGTAATTTCATTTCCGTCATTCTATTTTACTGGTAAATCAGATTTCTGGGCTTGGTCCATCTAAATTGGATAAGGAACTCTTTACTTCCCCTAATAATTTACTTTGAGATTCTTAACAGCAGCTTGTGTTCTGAATTGCGAATCAGCACAGGAAGTTAAATATAGCAGATTGGGAAAGTTCCAGAGTAATATGCCCTGGCAAATGTTAGTTATTTAAACAAGGGTCTACAGCTTTACCTAGACTAAGTTTATTTGTAATTCCAAGATTACCACAAAATATTAGATATTGTAATGGATATTATTGCTTGACGTTACTTTCAATTTTTGGTAAATAGTTGCAAATTAGATAATATTCACAGCACTGTAAATCAATATACTGAGAGTACTCTGAATTATTATGTGTTCCATCTGCACCAAGATGAACCCCAGTCAGCTGTTATTCATCTTTTGCTATAAGGATCTTTTTTCATTCATTCATCAGTATCTTTAGAATTCCTTTCACTGTCTAATTGATTCTGACAGGCTGCAAAAGGTTACTGAACCTCTTCTGTCAGTAATTTCAAGCACTCACTCCTGGAGTACCTCCAATACTCTGCTTTCACATTTCCGCCCCGAGCCGCCAAGAGCACATCGCTCACACTGACATCACATTTGCTACTTAGATTCCTGCAGAGAAAACAAACCTAGAGGCCCTCACAAAGGCATAATAATGGAGACTTTAGCAAGAGACATAAGGGTGTTAAAAATAATAAATATGCAACTTGTAATCATAAGCAATATAAGGGTAACAAACACCTTCAACATTTATTTGTTTGTTTCTGAAAAAAGAAGATGTAAGAGAGATGTAAGACAGACGAGAATGGTTCAATAATGAAATGAGAATATGACTTGCACTAATAAAAGTTTTTGTATTCATGGTTACACTGGTGCCACTAACTTGTTCCGTTTGTTGCACCACAATGTGATTTTGAGGTTTGTCTGATTTGTCTGACTAGTCTGACATCGATATAAATTACAAGGAATATTTATACAGCTCAAACAGTCTTTCCAAAAAAGATATTTAGTTAATCATAAAGTGATAGTAGATTTGGGATGTTTTGGGCAACCTTAGACTGCTTTACCCCTTTTAACACACATGCATTAGTTTACAATTATAATCACTTCCACACACATCCACACACTCACAATCAAATGAGAGCAACACAATATTGGTGCTCAGGGAAAGAGAGCTTTAACAGAAGAAGAGGAAACAGTCACGAATGACCAAGCACATATTTTGACAGTGGAAGGCTTCTTACAGGAACACCCTGCACCAGGGGTTTAATTTTTGATGGTATAAAACATGGCACAGGAAAGCAATTTGAAGAGCAATCAAGGTACACAAAAGGGATGTGGAAGCGAAACAGATTAAGGAAGGGAACAGAGAGACTGCCCTGCCCTGGATTGGCTTTGGAATAGCTACAGATGTGCATGTCTCTGAGAAACACAGAAGCTCCAAGATGTCACCTCTATTACATTTAGGAGATTGGAATCTGGCCGCTCCCTCTACCTTGGGGTGATTAAGGAACATGGCAGTGATACCCACAAATTTTGCCAGGTAATCAAAAAAATACTGATTAAAAGACTAAATGACAAAATCCATATTTTGATTAAAAATATCTCTAGTAAAAAGTGTAAGTTAAATTTAAATTACAGAATAACTACGCACAATTCACATTGTGAATCCACAATGAATCCACTGTTTAAGTGTTGAGTTAGGCCTGGGCTGCTCTAATGAACACCAATCTGTTGAGATGTTTGCACATGTCGGCAAAAAAACAAGAGCAGAGGCTGCTGTGAAGCCACATCAACACTTTGGGTGGCTAGAGCTATGCGCCAAACAGGGTTAACACACTCCTCTCTCTGAGCTTCACTCTTAATTGGACTTGAAGGCACTGTCAGGTCCAATCGTGATGAGGGGGTGCAAAGCCAAATCTGCGGGAGAGAAACCTGCCAAATCTGGTATTGGGCACATCAGGGGGGTAAAGGAGATGGCATATGGGGCTGGAGCTTCTTAATTCACATTCCCAAAATCTTTAAGAAGGCTATAAAGGATTGTTTTTGAGCATATGGTATGTTCACCATTAGGACTATATAGTACTATAATAGTATTTTATGATCCAACCTACACTACACTGAAATGTTAATAATAAAAAAAAAAAAAAAAAAAAAATAGAGACTGTAGGCGCAAAATGTTTTTATTATAAATAATAAAAATAATAAATCATATTAATAATAAGAAAAATTATATAATAATAATAATAATAATAACAATAATAATAATAATAATAATAATAATTATTATTATTATTTATAAAATAATAAAAACATTTTGCGCCTACAGTCTCTCTGACCTCCAAGCATACTCACACAGTCATACACAAGTGCAATAGAAACTGGAGGCAAGGTGGGTTAAATGTCTTGCCCAAAGACACCGCTCAAGGACGACCGCACTCCCACCTGAGCCATATAATTAATAATAAACATATTCTTTTCATAATTTGTGCTATGTTTTCACTAGAACTGTATGTGAAGATAAGGACATAAGATATTATTGTTATGATTTATGCAGAAATATAATGATTATTAATTCATGAGCACAAATAATATAATCCCGTGTTTTGTCTCATTTTTTAGTGCAGTAATCTCACTTTGTTGGGGCAACCTTTCCACAGCGGTTTGCAGCCCAGGAAAAACCTTTCACTCTTACTTAAATGATAAAACAAAGGTATTGAGTGCTTTAGTGACACAAGGTAAAAGCCTTTCGGTTACATTGATTGAAAAGTTGTGTATTTTGGTTCAAACTTTAATTTATTATATTTTTCAGTGTTGAATATTCCCTAGCTGTTTTCCGTGTTCTTCTTCTGCCAAACCATTACTACAATGTAATTTCTGGCAAGCTAAAAAAAAAGAATGAGGCCCCTAGCTCAGTCGGCAGAGAACATGCAGATATTGCAAATACATGTTTGCACAATGTTGTTCCCCTCTCTCTCACTTCTCTTCTTGTCAACCTACTGACTACTATTAAATAAAGGCAAAAAATATTTAAATAATAGAAATAAAATATTAATAATAACAATTATAGGAGCATAGAAGATTGGCTTTAGGCTAAATGGGACATCTAGTTATATTATTGACTAGAGAGGTTATTTCTCACCTTGCTCTTGACTGTGCTCTCCTTCGTCCTCGTCTTCATAGTCCACCTCCTCCACGGCATCTTCGTCTTCCTCTACTCGTTCCTCTTCCTCCTCTTGCTCCACCTCCACCTCGTCCTCGTCCTCAGCATCGCCTCGCTCTAACTCGCCCTCCTCTTGGTCCATTTGCTCTTCATTGTAATCCATGTAGCCCTCCTCTTCTTCCTCCACCTCCCCTTCTTCTTCTACCGCTTCGTCCTCCTCTTCCTCGTCCCTGTCATCCATCTCCTCCGTCCCGTCCGTCTCGTAGCACTCCTCCATCGTGGAGTTGTCCATGTCATCTAGATAGGTGCTCCTTTTGGGGGAGCTTTCCACACTTTGACGTTCGAGACTCTTCCTTTTCTTGGCCAGAGGGCAGCCGTACACACTGCAGAGGAGACATAAGAGGGAAACTTTACCTATTACCATCACCGGGACATAAATGATGGATATGAACACATGTGTCACGATACTGTAGGTCACTAAGCCTTCCCTATGTCTTCAAGGGATGCCTCTTAATTTCCTCTGAAAAATAAACTTCTTTAACCCACCAATAAAACATTCACTAATTAACTATTAGGCTGTAATAGTGAAATGGGATACAATCCTTATCTCTGAAGCAAACAAAACACAGGAATCTATTTGTTTTCATATTCATTTATATTCAGGTAACATCAATTTGTTCTCCAGGCAAAAGAAAATCACTGTGCATGCTCCACAGACTGATATGCCCTTGTTCTGATGTGAACCGAGCGCAGCAAAACACAACTGCTTGTCGGGAATTGACTGTACGGGGAAAAAGACAACCTGTAGCCTGATTAATTGAATCTTGCCAAGGCACCTCAGGTTTTAATGTATTCTCTGGCTCCCCACAGCAGCAGGGGGACAGAGCCTAATCTGATAATCTGATAATCTGTGTATTCACTCAGGCTATTGATCACAGGGGTTTAATCCAAAAACTCATCAAACCTCAGAGAGCCTACATACCTGCCCCAGTATGAGCTGCTCCTGCACGATTTCTCATTGTTTGAGTTAGTTTTTTCATTTATATACGCAAGTATGTACTGCGTTGGTGCATCTGAACAAAAGCACCAACACATATTGAAATTATGATGAAGCCAGCGATTTGGTCATCAAATAAACTTAATGTCAAGGCTGGAGTATAGAGCTAAACATGCTTTTGGGCATGTTCACTCAACCACGAAATATCTTTGGCTCCTGTTTTTACAACCCCTTGAAGTGCATGGCCAGACGCTTCGCTAGGCCTGATGTGAATGAAAGACACAAGGTTTAGTAAGAAAGTAAAGAAGTCCTATTTAATACACAGTTAATGCTACCTGTAGAGTTCTTATAGCAAAGGCCCACTGCAGTAGTTAGTAGACATGGCTCCATTTCGGTCCAGGTAATTACATTGCAAAATCCATTTTGTCTCTTTTTCTGTTTTTCATGCCACTGTTTACCACAGACTGGCTGTGTATTTAGACCTGGGTGTCCATCAGTCAGTCAGGGTGCAGGCAGCTGGCAGCCTCAATCTCACCCAGCCCACAGATTCCTTAATAGTCTGACCCCTTGCACTCCCTCGCAACCAGGGGCCTCATTTCATTAATCTAAGCCCACATGGAAACCCATTCCCTGCTTGACAGCAAGACCTCTCCCCCAGGGTAGTGTGAGGGTCTGCGGGACAGTCAGGGAGGGAGGTGTGCTCTGCGGCACTGTGATCAATAGTGCTTGTGACCAAACATCTCAAAAGCACATTAAAATGCCACTCATCCTGGCCCCTTGGTTCCAGGGCCTTCTCCAAATAAATCAAGGGCAGGTCCCTGCAGGTTAGTGCCTGCCAAGGCAGCCGGGCTGGCAGGAGTATAGGTGTACAGGAGAAGGAAATGGCAGATAGACTCAGGGCTTTAGTCTTCTCCTTCCTACTTTGAACTCAGCATTAAAGCAGAATTTACTCAACCCTATGAGTCTACCAGTAATAATACGTCTACACATGAATCACTCAACAGAGAAAGTTGCATGGTAAAATCAGCTAATGGAAACCAGAAAATAAATGCTAGGTTTGTATGTTCATATGTAAAAGGGGTCAAGTGCACTTTGTTTTGGTCAGGACTGCAAAGACAAGTGTCACAGAATAGCAGAGAATGATCATGCTCTAAAAATACACGTACAGGGGCTCAGCAGCCACTAAAGCTCTTTTTATTGTAATGGCTTAATCACAATAGTGGTAAGAAACGTAGGTCAGCATTGTTCTCCCATCCTTGAGCTGTCTGGTTGTTGTGGCACTGAGGAGGTGCTCTGAGCCCTAGGATGACTAAGCTCCAGGAAGCCTTGAAACCCTGCTGTCCCACGTCTCTTGGCTCTGTCTCTGTGTGACCTTGGCTAAAACGTTTGTCATCACAGGCACTGCCTCCCACTCACTGAGCCTGGCAATTAAAATTGCACAAATAATCAGTTGGCATTAAAGAGAAAAAAGACATTCGGCATGCATGGCATTACAGAGAGGAGAAGAGTAAACGCTCTTCTATAGATTCCATTTGCTTTGTCCTTTGGCAAATTCATGAAATCCTCCAAGAGAAGTGTGCAGTATGAGAAGTAGCAATCAAAGAGGAAAAGAGCTTCAGATCACAAAAAGACCACTTCATATTTTATGGAGTGGGCATCCTTGGCATTATAAGATGGAACAAATTCTATTACAGTCTGAACAAGTGCCCCTTTAATCCTGAAAACCTTCTGGAAATATTATAGAGAGTGCCCTATTTTTGGAGCGTTAATATGAAGCAGGAGAGGGAGCGCTCCTGTTTGGCTAATTTTGGGCGACAGTTGAGCGACTGCTGGAATGCGACAGCGTTCCACGGTGCCTTTATTAGCAGTCATATTAGCGGCTGTTCGCAGCAGGGGCAAAAGCTTTAGCCAGTCATTAGCATCTCACGCTATTTGTCTCCCTGACACAAGGATGAGGATGCTCTGCCTCTACTCACATCTTTTTCTTGACTTGTCTTATTTTGCCCTTCTATCAACATCTTTCCCACCTCATATTCTCACCCACAGTTACCTCTCCTGCTTGTGCTCATTCAACATTGCTACCATTATTGTATATATGTCTTCAATCTGTCTCTTGCACCAATTTCTTTACATATTTCCACCACTTACTCCTTCACGCTTTTCCCCTTTTCTCCTGTCCATCCATCAGCCTCATCTCAGTGTTGTCTCAGAGAGCAGATGAGAGATGGTGGTAGAAATGCACCACCTCTGGCTCTGTCCCTCTCCAGCAGGAGGATCTATAGACGTGTGGCAGAGCCCCGTCTCCATGGTGATACCCTCCAGAAATCCATGAGGGATTTGCCATCCACACAGCCAGCCAGTGAGGAAAATGAAAACGCAAGAGAGGCAGGTAGGGAAATGACAACACCAGGCTATAGGAGTAAGACAGTAGAATATATGTTTTAGTGCATGTTTGCATATCCTAAAATTCTTTTGTCTGCACATTCAATTGGGTAATATATAGTGGAGGAAAAAAGAGAATGGTGTATCTCTGTGTGTATAGAAAGTGGAGAGCAGATCATTTCAGAGCTGTCAGGCTTCTCCCTCTAGCAGGGGAGAACAAAAGACAGTGTCTTGGTGCAGGAGGCTCATCGCGCGGCAGACGATGCAATTTGGGGCGTTTTTTGACGGCTCCAGCTCTGGCTCACATATGAGCTTCCATGGCTCCTTTACACACATGCACACACACTGAACAATGATAGCCAGTTTGTTTTAAAACCCATAAAGCATAGCTTCTGAGCTAAAATAACTTGAAATAAGCCACAGTGTGAGAGTCATATATGATAATTCTTAACTTTCTGAGTTATTCAACTGAATAAGCATAGCGAGATTTCAGATAGAGCTGTTGCCCATTTGCAGCCCTAAATAATTCGCCGCCTTTTCATTTCCATTGACTCTTAACTCTAGACCGTATTTTCATTTGCATCACAACACGGTGGCACAGTGGTTTGCACTGTTGCCCCTCAGCAAAGAAAATTTATAGAGCATAGTTTGTACCAAAGTAACTCAATAAAGGTCCAGGGTTTGACATCTGGTCATGCATGGGAGGTTCCTCTGGGTACTCTAGTTTCCCCCAAAACATTCCCCATAGGGATAATAATAAAATAAAATATTTTCTCTGTTGAGCCTGTTCTTTGTCTTGTTGAGCCTATTAAAAGGCCTAAATCTTTTAGGGACACTTGATTGCACATGATGGTAAGCAATAATCAAAATACACATACGCAAAGAAACATCCTATTCTGTCTTCCTAAATCCTTCTAAAATTGGACTGCTCTCTTTCATCTTCTTTTATCCATATCCACCAACCACCAAACCTCTTGAAGGGACAAGAACACCTCCTCAAAATAATTTCAGCACTACACTGACACTATCTGCATCTAGAGGTTTTCTGTTGGGGAATACAGGGAGGACAGGGCAGTTGGGACAGAGCTGAAATTATTGAAGATGAGATGAGACAGGTCAGAGCTGCTGAGGTGTGGGGTGGTTTTCCTACTGCTCCTTCATCACACAAGCTGCCAAAGAGCTTACACAGAATAAGATTAAACAAACAAAACCATAAGATTTTACTACTTTTAAGGTAAAATAATTGAGTGCATAAATCAAGCATCTGTCTGAGGTGTCACATTTAATCAATCAATAAAAAAATTATAATTTTTTCATCCAACTAGGATATTTGAGTGTGCTCACCACTGTAGGGGCCTAATTAATATATATTGATAATCACAAAATGGGTTACGTGGTCATATATATATATATATAAATAAATTGTGTCTTTTATATAAACAAATAGTATGTTTGTGATAAAATATTGATATGTGTATTATCCCAACCAATTTACATAATTTTCTAGGTAGGTCTTGAACAGGAAAGCTCGTTTTGCTGCAGGATTGGGGGGCTGTAATGCGGCAATCTGTCATCCTGTAGCTAAATTCACTCTTGGATTAGCCAGGTAAGGAGTCTCTCTTTCGGTGTAATGACTTCAATCAATCACTGCAACTCACAGATACCCACAGATGCGAGCCAGTTAGCTGCTAGCCCAGCAGCCATCTTGAGAAGGGATTCCTTCCCAAAGCGGGTACATTTGTCTCACCAGGCACAGTGGACGCTGTCACAGCAGTTGTTTATTTGAATGAGTTAAAAGACTCAAGCTGATGTGAATGAATGGGGTAGATTATATTCGTAGCTGAGTCTTTAGAGTATTCACTTTTGATGCTGATATCGGGTCATAAATAAACAGAAAAACCACCAACAACACCCCACAATTTCTCATTCTTTAGCAAAGGAGGAGGAGCGCTTTACAACATTGATGTAATTTAGTTGGCAGTCGCTCTGAGGGGAGGCTGGCTGGGGGTTATGGGGATCAGAGGTTAGAGGTCGGGATGTGCCCGGCCTGAAGCTGGCCCTGAGCAGCTGCCTGCCTCCTCACCGACCCCTCGCTCCCCCTTCATGCCCATGTCCCCCTGGCACACTCCACACTCACTGCACATGATCTGTTATTCTCTTTGATGTCTTTCCTCGGGGAGGCGCTTAAAAAAAGAAAGAATATAGGAAAGCAAAAAAAAAAAAAAAACTAAAAAAAATGACATTACCTGTTTATCAGACAGAGGAAAAGTCATTTTGCAGACTTGTCATAATATGAACAGAGGCAAATATGGAGGAAATATGAAGGGAGAATATAAACAAATGGCATCAAAAGAGAAGGCGGGGTGAAGTATTGCGCATGTAAGCCACTGTAAATCTCTTCACTCTGGCTTTTAAATGCTTTCCAAGTTTGTTTTAAAATGCATTATAGGTTTATGAGAAAAGCTAAGAAAAGTGTTTTACTTTTTGGTATAGCTATTATGGCACTTGTAACTCTGTTCTGTCCTACTCCATGTTGAAATGCTAACAATGGCTTCAGAGACAAACTGAAACAAACCCAAGCATTCCACGTGTAGCCTAAAGTGTATACTCTAATGACAGAGCAGACAGATCCAACCATCTCCATTCTTTTCACCGTCAGCCCACACTGCTTTTTTGGTGATATAAAGCTTTCCCATTAAATATGGAAATTTCCGTTTCGGTGACAGATACTTCACAGAGGGGGGTTGATGGCAGAGACTGTGTTTTTTTGGAAGGAGAAGTGGCAGATTTTGATTAATGCGACCTTATCTGGTTGTGCACATGGAAGCAGAGGGGTTGCTGAGCTTGGCGGGGGTGGATAGCTGCCTGTTCTCTTCTTTTTCCAGACCCGTTTCTGTCTTCTATTTGAAATGCTTTCACTCACTTTGTCTCTGTTTCTGCTTCTGTCTTCCCTACCCTTGCTTGGTTATTACACTCATAAATAGAATATGATTGAATTTAAGCTACGTGTTAACTTCTTGTAGTCCCCTCTCTGACAATTCTGTCTGTTTTTTTTTCCTCTGAACTGGCTTCACCCCGTGTCTCTTTATTTCTTTATCTGTGCTTCACTCCCAAACACCACTAAGACACATTCCTGTTTCTGTTAAAGCTGCTCATCTCGCTGCTGTTCCATCCTATCTTCAATTTCCATTTTGCCCTCTCCCGCCCAGCGCAGAGCGAGGTGCAGCGGTGCCTCTCTCCCTGTCGCTCCATCACCACCTGGCCCAGTTCCAATGCTTTTAGTGAGAGCTATCTGTCAAGCTATGAATAATACAGGCCCAGGGCTGGCGTTAGCTTGCTAGCTAGCTATGTGGAATCCAAATGAGGTCTACAGCAGGAAGAGAGCACTTGACTTTTAGCTTGGTACTGCGCTCTCTCTACCAAGACAGGCAATTACTCAGCCCAGAGTCCCAGCTGCAGTTGTGGCAATCATAAACGAAGCCCCTCACATCCCTGTCTGTACACACACAACAAAGGCACACATACTGTATGTGTAAGACATGCATTCACCTGCAGGCACGGACAAAATTGCATTCAACTTTCACGGCATATGCTATAAAAACACCTTTTTTGGGAATAATAAATAAAAAAAATAAATAAAAAGAACTACCTGATGTACCTTCAATAAGCCATGTGTCAGTGGCTTCATTTTTGGTCATCATTAAAACCCATTCTCGCTCACTTATAGATGATAGTAATCTGCACATAATCAGAGTTTGTGGGGTACTTCGTTAGACAGTAATTACAAAATAATTACAAAATATACAACAATGGGGAGATGAGGGAAAAGCTTAATGCAGATGTCAAAATGCTAGGGAATGATCCAGTGATGCTCTTGGTAAAGCCAATATTTGTTAAATTTTAATCGTCTGATAAAGAATAATTAATGTTGTGGACAAAATATATACTTGTTTAAATCTAAAAATCAAACAAAAAAAGATAGATAAACGGAAAGCAAAATAAATATGGCTTAAAATTTTCGAAATTCAAAAGAAGTCTATCCATCTTATTTTTTTCAATGGAGTGCGGTTAGTTCATCATGCCTTATCTCTTGATTAGCACTGCGCACACGTCCACAGTTGTGGCAGAAGGCTGAAAGGGCTATCAAATGTATCAGCAGTATGACACATGTATGCTGGCGTAATTAGCTTTGCACTGAGGCGTTCTTAGGTGACAGTGTTAACCCATCCATCATTGCTTCTAATCATTCGTTGGTGGAGTGTGGGATGTAATTGCAGAGTGCTAGGCAACGACAGGCTTCACAGGTAAAAATAGTCAAGCAGGATGAGAGACTTCTGCATGTGTTTGGCATGTGGGGTGAGTGCACGGTGTGTGTGCACGTAGGTGGCAGAATGTGTGCGCATGCATGCCTGCGTGTATTGTGGTAATGAGATCTAGTTAGTGATGCTCCAGAGTGTCTTATTAACAAATAATAACAGCACTCCTTTGTTTTTACCTCTCCTCCCATCTATTATTCACACCTCACAGATTCACTCATGATTCATTTATAGGAGCATCTTGTGCAACCTAGAAACTAAATGTCACCCACAACATCACTGTCAGACGGTGCTAACTTGTGTATAAACTTTTCATATTTTAACTGGAAAGATGCTATCTGTCCACCTTTAATTTGCTTATGGCATTTAAAATCTAGAAGAACTTTAAATAGACTGTTGCAGTGAACACAGCAACAGGTATTGAATAAATCAGAAACCCAAGGCTATTCCAAAAACATGTAAAGGTGAACTGGTGACTCTAAATTGCCCTTAGCGGATGAATGTGAGAATGAATGATTGTTAGTGTCTATGTGTATCTACCTAACTTATGATTCTCCGGTGATTGTCTAGGGCATACCTCATGTCCCAAGCAGCTGGGATAGGTTTTATCCCCAGTGACCCATAACGGCATAAGGGGTAAAAAATAAATGAATGAATTATCTTTGTGAATTGTAAATCATTTCTTTAAATGCAAAGAAACATTTCCATTTTTAATAATGCGTTGTCGTGTAAACCACCTGTGACAAAAATGACATTATATGTGCACAGTGTGAATGACAAAGTGCCATTGAAACATATGAGCTAGATCGTGCCAGATCAGTAACCAGGGCTGTAGTAGAGGCCATTCTGCCATTCACCCTGTTGTGAAAGCAGCATGACGGCCTGTGTACTTTAGCTGGATTCTCTTTCTACTGATATTGCCAGGTTGGAGAGAGGCACTCAGCTGGGAATGCTGTTCTACATGTGAAGTAGGTTGTGTGTGTGTGTGTGTCTACATTTGTGTCAGCAAGCATTAGGGAGACTACGTAGGTGTGAATGTACCTGTGAATGTGTGTGTGTGTCAGCACATTGCCCTTTGCCTTTCTCCCCTTCTAGTCCAGGTGAAGAGCTTGTTCTGAGGGCACTGCTCCATTCAAGAGCCCTTAAGCCAGGCTGGCAGCACTTTAGCCAGATAGAGGTAAATTTACCGTACACCATCTGTCTTAGCAATAAACACTTAGTGGACCATCAGACGCCAGCCACAAGTGGTTTGGCTCCAGCTGCCAGAAACGCCCCACTCTGCAAGACATATCTATGTCAACATTAGCAACAACTCACTGTATGCTGTGTGGCATAGGATTTTCATGTGTTAAATAGATCTGCAAAAATGTACACTGTATGTACAAAAATATCTAGTACTGTGCCGGGGGCAGGGATAAGAAGTATCCAAAATCTGTACAATAAAAGTACTAAAATTGTGTAAGATGAGGCATTGAGGTGATTGGGCACCAAAAGCCTAACCAAGTACAGTGCTGCCTACATTCAACTGGTCAAATCAAATCATTCAATCATCAATAAAAAGTGAATTCTAAAATATAAACTCTCATCTGACTGAGTAACACTCAGTCTCTACTATTAATTCATTATAAAAGTTGTATTTTAAAATATTTTGGTCAAGAACAAATATTAAAAGAACAAAACAATTTTGTGGCCTCAGTAAGGTTTCTGTCACAACCTAAGTCTCTGTCAGTGCCTACCCCCAGCTGTTGTTGAGTTGCAGAAACCCTGAGCCTCATTGTGCCACTCTGCTGGTTCCTTGCTGCTCTCATATCAGTCTGAGTGCTTTGCGAACATGACATAGTGGAGAGCCAACATGACTGTGTGTGTGTGTGTGTGAGGGAGTAAATAGCATCCACACTGTAGAGATGGCATTTAAGTGTCTTCCCTTTGCACTCCAATAGTACTGCAGGCCCATTACTAGGTGTGGTGTGTGTACATGGGTGTGTGTTTGCGTGTTTCTGTGTGCTGCTACAAATGTCTTTTCAAGCTATTCCTCCAATAATCTCCATGCTCCCGCACAGCTCACCCTCTACCTTTCTGTTCTGATCTTTTTCTCATTCATCATGCTTCTCTTCCTGTCCTCTTGCCAGAGGTCTTTGCTAAGGTGTAATTTAGCTCCTGCTGTTCTCTAATTTGTGCCTTAGTCAGGAGGGGCGTGGCTGGCCCCCTGACACCATGGTTACAATCTGTCAATCATTTCCCACAGCCAGGAAATTGCGTTCAAAGCGAGAGTAATTATTAAGTCTGCCCTGTGTGGGTTGAATTGAACGCCCTCCACGCATGGCACACAGAGAAATATAGATGGAGAGACAAGGCCAGGCAGACTGTTGCGAAGGACAAGATGAGGGCTTTCCTCAGCTCACCTTTGTCTCATCTAATATTTTAAATTTTTTTCAGCATCTGCCTTAAATCTTAAGTTGTCCATTTAATATATGTTACTCCAATGTCTTCAAATAAACCAATCCCCTGTTTATGCTTTTATTTTCTTCTAAAAAAAGGTAGATAATTATAATTGGACTCTAAAAGTATTCAATTCAAATTTAAACATCTCCACGTCTGTTTTATTTATATGTAGTTTATTTTGCTCTATCATAGAAATATTATTATATACTGAATGTAATCTAAAGTAAAAATGAATTAACAATCTCACAGAATAGAAGTCTACAGAGACGAGAGAAGAAACGTGTTTTCTTTTCCACATGCACAGAGTGAGCGGCAGTTTTGCTTCGGATGCATTCAGATATTTGATGGAAGAAACGTTGCCTCTGTGTGCCGTCCTATTACTAAATAAACATTATAATATTTGGGAATTCAGCAATACATACAAATGGAGGCTAAAACCACAGAATACACTTGGCTAAGGACATCAATTTCCAAGCTGCCTTGCGCCAACATTTGCTTATAATATCCCATGCCATTTTAAATTAACGTCAGCCACAGTTGCATGTTGACAGTACCTCAGTCAATCACCTATATCAACACTGACTAATATGCAGCACTCTGCCAACAAAGCTTTGTCACAACAGCCACCACCATGGCTGACCTATTCACCTTTGTGTAAGAGCAGATAAGTCAAAATCAACCAGAGACCACTTCCCTTAAGTTGAGAGGCTCAAGTATTGACACTTTTAACCTTCCTTCTGATTTGCATGTTTTGGTCTCACCAATATTTTCTTTCAATTTGTTACAGCATTTTAACACTCTCTATTTGTGGTTTTGCCTCTGTATCACTTGCACACACCAAATATATTTAATTTCATACTCACAACTCTCTGTCATACTTTTATTACTACCCCACTCATTTTCAACAACATCTTTTTGGCGTGGAGATGCAGAGTAAAAATGTCAAAATTTTGAAATATTACAGAAAACAACTCTAAAAAGGGATTTAGGTGTGACACATTATGAAAATAATGTAATAATAATAAAACTGACGGTGTGCACATGTCGCTCATAGTTTCTGCTTTGAAACCGAAAGAGTCTTCATTAAGTTTTTATTGATTTAGGCTAGGACTTTAACTATTCAGTATGTTTAAAAATAAAATATATTCCCTCATAAAAGGTGAAGTTATAATTTTTGCATTTACATTGTATTATTATAGCACTAACAAATTCCCATTAAACATTTGTACACATGCAGCTAATCCATGACAAGGGACATGTAATTGATAGCAGCTTACAGCCCATGTCCCTTATACAATCATATGCAAAAACAGAGGTCTATAGAAAACTGTGAGCCTATCCAAGCCCACCATGTGTGGATGTCTACAGAGTCTTATGGCATTTGGGGTATTCTGAGGGTATTCAAACATTCAAAGGCTGCATACGAAGCACAGAGCGAGGTGGAGGATACGGATGAAGCGCTGGAGTCTGAACGTCTAGAGGAGAGGGGGAGAAAGAGGAAGGGGAAGCTAATTAACATATTAATGACCCCACCTACCTACAGCTTCTGTCGGATAGTCCAAACACTTTGATAAGTATGCAAATGAGAGCCGCACCATCTGAAGAGGGAATTAACGCTGCCAGAGACAGCCCAGAGAGATGGGAGGGGTAGAATGCAAAAGGAAGGAAGGTAGTGAGGAAGGAACAAGAAGAGTCTATAAGAGGGAATAGGAGACAAGGCAATGGATGATATTAGGAAACATTAGGACCGGAGAGAGGAGTTCTGATAAACTGATATCCTTATGTTTGTTTTTAGGTTTATTATCAAGAACGGTAGGTCTAATGTTTTAGACTAAGAAAAAAAAAAAATCTTACTTTTTATTTGAGTTTTTTGTCATTTTTTGCCCAATATGCCAATACCCAAAAGCCCTGTGGCAATGTGCAGAAGGGCTGCAGAGGATCAGGCTAGTGGGTATACAGGCACACTGCTGGTGGTGTGGGGCTGAGATGGGCAGCTCAGAGGAACGACCCCGAGCAGACAAGGGCAAGTAATTATAACACAGACAGATCTCTGTGCTTCCATCATGGAAGAGAAAGGTGGGTAACAAGGAAGAGGCAGAGCTCCATGGGAGAGCAAGTGTTCACATGTTGGAGACAAAGGGAATAGGAGTTACACAGTGAATGTATGAGGATGGAGAATACCTCGTGTGAACAGTCAGATCAGGGATTCGCCCACACGCTCATCACATTCCACAATTATGTTGAATAATTAAAACGTTTCATTAACTTGATCATTTCCTGTTCAGCCATGTTTCAGCCTTGACACTGGCAATTACAGCCAAGGCTGTGGCTGCGCGCCTCTCTCATCGGCCAGTGGCCGACAGAGGCCTTATGTCTTTTGTATGGGAGAGGAAATCTGACAGGGGAAAAATGAGGGGCTTTAGCAGTTATCCACCTTACTTAACTGTTCTCAACACTTCAGCACCAAAGCACACAGGACTGACAATGCAATCTACGTGCTCAAGGTGAAATTGTGCAAATCTGGATTTGGTTTCCTTGGATTTTTTTAATGAATGCAAATCAAACGAATAGTTTACCTCCACATGTCAGCCAGAGGCAATCAGACCTCAAAAATCTTTGCTTATTGATAGCTTTTACACTGTGTGCAATTAAATAAAATCTCATCTACAAGTTGAAAAGATTGAATTCCATAAAACCAATTACTGTGCAATGCAACTCATATGCATTTTCCTACATTTCTCTTCTCTTTCCTACACATTTCAAGTTTTTAAACACAAAAAGTCTAAGGTGATGTCTTTATGTGGTTCAACCTCCAGCCTCTGAATGTGCTCAAATATGACATCTGCACAACATCCCAAATCTTTGAACCTTTATTTTAAATCAAGGGAAATCTTTCCTGCAACACCATAATTAGTAAAAGCCTGCGCTGTCCTAGTTACGTAAGAAGACTCTTTTTGTCTTCTGAAATTGGATTACTGCAGGAGGAACCACTCATTTCCAAAAATAGGGGAGAGTATATTTTATTTCCGAGCTTCCGACCAGTGTCTTGAGTGAAAGTTTTTGCCCTTTTTGAGGTCATACACAAAATGTATACACCCTAATAAACACAACTAGCACTACAGACTGTAAATATATAAATGACAGCTATACTGAATGTTTATGCTGTGATGTCTTTCTAGCCCAGGCCCAATCCCAGTGCTTGTGTTTGGAAAGCACAATGAAAGCTCAATGTGTGTTGTATGTCTGCAGACCTGCAACTTTGTTAGAGCTGGTTATCAAACATTGCACCAGCCATGGTACATGTCACTACTAGACAAGGCAACACTCAAAGGAGGGCACATGTTAACACCAGGCGTCAACAAGAAGTTAAAAGCGGCTGTTACATAACAATGCAGTTTGCCAAAAAAGCAAAGATTCAGATGCCTTTTGTTTACACAAGGATGGCATTCTTACGCCAGGTTAAAAAAGTTCAAATACAGCATCTATGAGTGGAGCTTCAATATTTCTTCTAATGTTTTTCTAAACATCTTAAAACACACACAATTAAAACACCTCAAATAAATAAATAAATAAATATCAAAAGATAAAAAGACTAACTAAATTAAATTCTTTATGTGACGAAGTAGTGCACTTGTTTCTCTGAATGCTTGGGATAAATGTTTAGTTGTTATAGTAAAATGACATGTTTCACTTTCAGTATTGGGAACACCTATATACAGTATTTCTGTTATACAATAAACAGTTAATGTTGTCCTTTATATCCACCCGCAACTCCCTGCATCTGTAGTCAAAGAAGAACTTGTATTTACAAAAAGTCCATGCACACACAAATACAGAAGCAGTGCAAGGGCATATCTGACCCAGTGCAGGCCGCTCCATGCAAAGTCAAGCGTGTTCATCCTGAAGACTATCTGCTCTCTTGGGAGAGAGGCCATTGAGCAGCATTATCGACATTATAGACGCCTCGGCCTGGAGATAGGCTTCACATCGATCGCCTGATTAATTACTATCTGCAGGCGGCAGCAGAGTGAAAGAAGAGAAACAGAGGGATGGAGAGGTGAGAGGGATAGAAAAAGGGAAATAAAGGTATGAGGAGAGCAATGAGAGAGGGTAGACCTTACAATCTATGGATATCAGCTAAAGGCCACACAGTAATCTTCCAGCTGGAATAATATTTATTGATATATAGGTAGACTGGAATTCTTATCTTAGTTGCAACCTGCCCCCCCCCCCCCCCACACACACACACACACACACACACAGCCAAGGACAAAATCTAATTCACTCATTTCTCCAGTGAAAACAACTCACAAAGACGAGTAGAGGGCACCAAAGCGCCCACTCCCTTCAATTATCAAACAGGTTATACTTTGCATTCAGCATCTCTATATGGATACAACTATATTATGATAGTAAGATCAAACAGCATGTTGGACAAGGCAGCTGAGTGGCTAACATAAACGAACTCTGGCATCCTTTGGCAATAGTCCTCGTTCTCCCATAAGGCCGCACTGTGTGCACCATGTGTCCATAAGTCAATAGGCTGTTAGTATGGCCTTAAAGCCCCAATAAGAACTACATTCAGCCTGAGGCTTCAGTGTCCATTATGACTGGACAGTGAATGGAAGCGTTTGAAAAGATACATCCATTTTTGATATATCCTTTAGCTAATATTATGTTGTCCCATAAACTATAGCAAAATTATTAAAAGATTCATCTGACTTTATATTCATCATTCTAAAAAAAAACAGCCATCATGCATATTTTGTATATTTGATTAATTTATTAACTCTACAATCTAACCCATATGCTAAGTTTATTAATTAATCAACTTTCATTTTTAAGGAATTGTTAAAAAAAAAAAATAAAATAACAATTCACTTATATCATTACAAAAAAAAATACAATTTGAGCTCCATTTGTGTTTTACCTTCCACCCACTCAACTGAGCCAGAAAGGGTTGTGTAAGGCTGTAGGCAAAGAAGGAAGACTTGTGCTGCATGGCTAATGAACTGATAATTGGCCATCATGCGAAATATCATCAAGTACAAAAGACAAAAGCAGAATTATTTAGCTTGTCTGGTTGGAACATAAAAGAAAGAAAACCCTTATGTTTAATATTTCATAGCAATGAATTGTAGTAGCAAGAAGAATATCATTTTAGGGCTTTGTGTTTGTGTTCTGTTGTGAGATTTGTTGTGATGTGAAAATGTCTAAGAGTGAGACATTTACAAAACTAAGGATATGGAGAAAGTGTATATGAGAAAACAGAGAGGGAACAGGGAAAGGAAGAGCTGTCACAAAAACAGGCTCGGCTGATTGGTTGTTGGTGTGAACGGGCCTTCAAACAGAGCAGAAAAAGCAGGGATGTGTAGCTGGTTATAGTGACAACTGATCCAGGCAATGTTTGACTGTCTCCATCTCAGCACTAAGGAAATAACAGGACAATTTTGTGTGTGTGACTGCCTATTAGTGTGTTTGTACCCCTCTGTGTATTTTGCAGTGTGTGTTTGTGTATGTGTATGAGCGCAGTGCACTTTTTCAATCCCACTGACCTGAAAAGCTCTGTTAATGCTGGATCCACAGGCACTGTGCAAAAGAAAGAGAGAGAAAGAGAGACAGATATTATGCAACAGGACTGGCTTCAGCCTGGTACAGTATATTTCTGTGGATAAGACAAAACACCTTTTACAATAGCTTGAGACATGCTTCACCAAGATTTGAATTACCAGCTACCGCAACCTCAAATTCAACAAATTGAAGATAAAAATGAATACACCATTTCTTTCATGGTCTAAAATATTGTACCTCGGATCCATGTGTATTAACACACTTAAAAAGACAAAAAACATTCTTAAAGCACTCTTTTAAAGCAACAAGCACTGTCAATCAAACATTGGTCATGGACATGGCCACAAAGCTGACCTACATGCAATCAAGTGTGTCAACAAATTGTTCTTTGTGAATTCAAAAATGTTACAAAGACAATAAATATGCATCACTAATGTGGTCTGATACAACATTTCATTCAATAGCAGTTAGTAAAAAACTGACGTGATGACTGGGTGTGGGTCTTTTTTGACACCAATGCACTATATACTGTTTTTAGTGTAGGCTATCATTGTAACACATAGTTCATTTTGTGTGGGCTTTGTGATTCTGTGAGAAAAGCCAAGTGAAGTGTGACTGTGGGATTTGTGCAGCCGTGTGTGGACAGTATATGGCATGTGTGTGTGCATGTTGGGGGAGTGAAGGTCACCCTGACTGGCTGCGCTGCTGTGTGCTGTAGGTTTGGTGTACTCGTGTGGATACCTTTGGAGCGTGTGCGATGGCGCTTATTGTCTGCATCCACCTCCATCTGTAGAGAAGGCACAAACAAGCTGTTAAAACACACACACACACACACACACACACACACACACATGAACCGCGGCTAAATTAGCTTTCATTTAGATGCATGTTCTTTCAGGTTCACAAGACTTTTACCCTTTGTCAAACATTGCAATTTACACCTGATGTTTGCAACACTTAAATCTTCTTGCATTCAGCTTGAATGACTTGTCTGACTGACAGCATTTGAATATATGATTATAGCAGTATCAAATTCACTTTCCTTTTGTTCTAATTAAAGGAGATGCCACAAATAACAATGAAACAAGTCTTTCAGGATAAAGAGGAATCTTTTATCATCAAAAGTTACAATTTACTGTAACTGGATATAGCTGCAATGTCAGAGGTGTGCTCTGTGTTTTAGAAAATCTTCTGAATTACTGATCTTTGTAGTGATTTGTGTTGATTTATAAGTTAGCTTATGCCCTTTTAACTTGATCTTAGTTTACATAAAATTGTGAAAAAGTGAATTTCCATTCAAAAGAACATCTATTATTTTCAACCTTCCAAACCAAAGGCTAAATACTAAAAAATACTTAACCGTGGTAAACATTTTGTGAATAAGACAAGCAGTATGTAGACTTTTAAACTAATCTGTATCTGCCTAAAGGAGTTTTTAGCCCTTACCAGTGTATCAGAAATTGTTGAGAAACATAAATGCCTTGAATGTCACTCTGTTATTTCCGGATGCCCCTAAATATTCATGCTCACTGGGCTTGGACTATGACGTGCGCCGTGGCCCTATTTGGATGTCTGTTTTTATTAAACATGATTTATTAACGGCACACTTACTGTACTGTAGAGGCCCTCAGTCCTAATGGTGTGTTTCTTTATGTATGCCCATAAATGTTTCAACAGGAGAAAAATAAAATGATGAAAGGCAAGGATAACTTGTAAATCTTATTAGTGTGATGGGAGGGAATGATCTGGATTAAATCAGGGAGGGTGAGAGGGTTGTGTAGGTGTGAAAGTAATTTAGTTTGGCATGAATCTCTACTGTATATATACTGTTCAAATATTGTTATTTTCCTATATGAATCTTAACTTGGTTTCTATGCCAATAATAAAATTTATATAATTTGTCTATTCCACTTTTATGAAGTTCTTGAACATTGAGAGCTGCTTAGCTGCTGTTAGCACTTTTGTAAGAAAGTTATCTGTGTGAAAATCTTTATTAGGGAAAAATGGATGTTGATTTTTTTTTTTTTATCAAAGTGCATCCTGGGATAATATATTTAAGAAACAGAATGTGGACAAACATGCAGTAGGAGATTCTTTACACATGCCTCATCTAAAATGGCTCCATAAAAATGGAGATGCTATATTATTGTCTTCTTTAATTACACTGTACACATTGTGTGGTGCTGAATTTGCAATGAATGCCCAGAAAGCTTCCGTCAATCAAACCACTGTGTGGGTGTTACATTTATGTATTTTGAAGTTTCTACCGTTTCTTTCTTTTAGCCCAGAAAGTATTGTTTCCAGTTGACTTCAACTTTTTCATTAAATTAAGTTCATAAGCTGCTAGAGAGAAACATACGTACATTTTAAAACAAGACAAATATGAAAATGTAGCATAACTTTACAGTCAAAATGCCCATTCAATTTTTAGATTTGCACTAATCACTTAAAAACAAGTGACTCATCCACAGTAGCCACAGCAGCAGCTTATGCTTTCTGCACTCAAAGCTTCTTGTCAGTTCTCTTGCCACTATGTGGCATGCCATATGTTTAAGAGCTCTTCATATTCTGTCTGTGTTTTTTTCTATCATCCTATTGCACCTCCTGGGAAAATGCCACAGCTATAATGAAGGTTAGCCTGCTTACAACGGATTAGGAAGAAGCCCACTCCTTCTCTGTCTGTATCAATTAGACCTTAGATCAATGGCATAATAGGCCCAGGTGACTAACACAGATACATTAATCTACACGGCATACGTTTAGATTCAAATGGGGAATAATGCATCTGTCTTATTCTACAATTTTCATAACTCACAACTGCACACAACCAATAAAATATGTACAAAGGGGTATAAAAAATGTAATTATGGAGATAAAGGTAGAGGTAAATCCAATGTGGTGTGATGCTGACTTTGTTTTAATTTAGATTTTATAATCACCATTTAACAATGCAAACTGTCTTTATTAGTATGGTTTCACCTCAGAATGCCTTTGGACTGTGCTAAATAATATGCACAAATCTGACAAGGCTTTGGTCTGTTTGATAGAGAAAAATTGGGATATTATTCCTGAATGAAGGATGATAAGAAATGCTGTGATTATTGTAATATGCACAAGGCCTCTATATATGTTATGTGTTTATCATTGCTGCAGTGCTCATGGGGAAAGGGGCTGTTTAGACATCTGTCACAGCAATTCACATTGTTATCAGTTTCCCTTTGTTCTCACCTTGAAGTTTTGGGAGAATGTGTTTTAAGCATATGGCGCCCAGCCCCACCCTCTGCCACCCATCCGCTCATATCACATTGGTATTCTGTACAGTGGAGCAGCGGGGAGCCACCAAAGCCGCACTGGCATTATCAAATTTCACTGCAAGTAGGTATTTACGGCATGCATCATCTAGTGACAGTAAACATGTGTGCCAAACCGATGCTTAGTGCGTCTGAATTAGTGTGAAGGGCTGTGGAGATAGCATCTGAGTGGGCGCTGGGGCCGAGAGAAAGAAAAGCGCGGCCGGGAGCAGCTTGAGGGACACAAATCTGGTGAGCGATTCATAACTAGTATTGAAAATGGCTTTAGCGGATGACAGCAACCGCACAAGGTCCGTTCAGCCGTGCAAAGCTGTGATGTGAATTCAATATGACAATTTATCAGCTCGTCCCGTAACGGCACAGAGCTGTTACATCAAGGGTTGTGAGCGCAACTTAAGTGACAGCTACATAATTATATTCAACTTATTAATTCAAACATGATACATTTTAATTCTACTTTATTCTATCTAAAATGTTTTGCTACTGGGGAATAAATTAACAGTCAGCATTCCCACAGCACTGGTTTAGCAGATATCCCAAGAAAGCTCTAAAACTATGTGACAACCAACCTAGTTTTTATATTGCTAGAAGAAGAAGCTATTGAAAAGCATCTTTATCTTGGGCAGTGACAAGACATTAGACTCTGGTGTTTCATTTTAGCATTAAGAGCTGTTTTGTTAAGGTTAGAGGAAGTGGTTTAATGTGGTTAGGGGTATTACAGGTTTTGTGATTTCATATATTATGGACTTTTAATAACACCACACCCTTCTAGCTTCACCCACTACAACCAGGTATTTTTTGGTCTGAACGTCATTTTGAGTGATCTACATTTGATTTTTAGTAATCCGTCTGGTACAATCAGGAGGTGCCACCCTTTACCTGATGTGATTTGGGTTGAGACAGTTCTTTGGTCCAGACCTCTGCTCCCACTGTGACGTTCAGCTGCAGAGGAGAGGCTCACCACGCTTCCTCCAAACTCATTTTCTACACAGATGGGAAAGAAGACAGAAAGCATGCATCATTAAAATCATTTCCCCAACAATCACTTTCACATAAAGCCATGACAGGATCAGAAATCTCCTCTTCTCCTTTAACTCAGCCTCATGAATAGTCATATAGCATCAGCTATGCGGCACATGCCAGGCGAACGTTGATTTCCAACATGACGACGGGTGCGTGTCGTGTGCAATAGGCTTGGCAACATGGGGTAATTAGCTAGATCTATCATCTTCTGCAGGAAGTGGGGACAAATATAGCTAATGATCCATGCTGCCTCCATGATTTCTCTCCATCGTTCGCTAAGCCAGAGGAGGAGAAGGAAGGGGAGGGAGAGTGGAGGAACACAAGAGGATAACAATGTCCCGCTCCAAAACAGTCCAATAATATATGACATGGTAATAGAGAACAATAGAGTGAAAATGAGAGCATGTGCACTCAAACACTGCCTGTGCCCAGCCTCCCTCTGTCTGAAGTTCGGCTGCTAATTGAGAAAATGTATGGGAAAGCACAGATGAGGTGTTGATGGTGTATAGGGACCATCCCAATGACTGAAAGCCCCCATAGGGAGCCTAGCAGACGTCCATAACACATATACACGCACATATAAGCACTAACACAGTCATTCACAGTCTATCTCAAAGCAGCTTAAATCAAAACAATAGTTGGTCCCTTAGGACTAACACCATCAGCATACAGACAGTGCTCAAAGCCTGTCGTGTGTTATGTAAAAGCAGCGCTGCGGTTACGTGTGTAAGCGGACTTTACTTTGAACCAGCAGGAGGGCTTTTTCTACTCTTCAGTACACAAAACCGTTTTTGTCTACTAACTTTGTAGTATGAATAATAAGCATGGTCGAGCTGGAAACAGCATGCCCGTGTTGGAGGTAATTGTTTAAGCAACTCTAAAAAATATATTAACATAAAACCACAATGGCAAACCACAAAGTATATTTTCATTTGACCACTGCATCCTGCCCGTCTTTTCATATTTTGGGAAAATGGCATCAGCGGCAGTTTGGTATTTGATTAAAGCTACTGGTAATCCCCTATTGAAATTACACAAAAAAATAGTACAGTGTAAAAGCAGCAATGATTTTTGTTATGATTATTCAAATTGTGGGTAAAAGGTTACATCCACAATTTGAATAATCATAACAAAAGTCATTACTGGTACGGCATTAAATTCTTTATGATGGTTTCAGCATTTCAGCAAAAATATTCTATTCCATTTGTCTTCTTTAGTACTTGCATCTTATTAAAAAAAGTGTGGCTTTAAATAATCAATGAACTATATATTTATATACACTTTTTTATTTATTATTTAAACTTACATGCAGACAAACAAATGCACACCCATCTCTCCTGAGCCATTATAATCAGAGTGTAAGTGATGGGTCTGTCCTCTGATGAAGGTCTTCATGTGAAGGCTGATGACAAATCACAGCTCTCTGACTCTTCATCAGAACACAGCCCACATTCCCCTGGACAGCCAGCAAGTCTATCAAGTCCATGTACATGCAAAAACGTGAGAGAAGAAAAAGGCTTTGGCATGAGTAGAACCACTGTACAAAATAAAAGGTTCATATTTTTTTTACATTAGAGCAATACAATGGGCCAACTATGCTTTAATATTAGTATTAGAAAAGACATAGCGGCAGGGACAGTGACAAATGCAGCTCAGCAAAACATACTAGATGACTAAAACCCATACAGGACAAGCCAGTATACCAAATCAAATATCTAACAATTTTAGAACTCAGTAATACAATACATGCCAAATAATTTTGTACAATACAAACATTTCTGATACTGAAGACTTTTTCACTTTGTTCCCTGCCTGGTGTACCATGTTCTCGACAACCAAAGGGGACCAGGCGGTAAATCAAATCAAAAATATCAAAATTGCAAAAATCTTATTTGATGGAATGGATTTTCCTCCTTCTGTACTGTACTTTGAGTGAAGCCTAATACTGCCGGCTGCGCTCCCACCAGTGTAGATGCTAAAGATAACCACATGGACGCAAATATGAATAGAAAAGCATCTGTCTGATGTACTGTTTATTCACAGATTTATGTAAATTAGCCATGTGCTTTGATTGAAGAGAGCACTTTTATCCTGTCAAAGAACTTGTGTGGCATGTAAAAGATACTAAACCCTGTCGTATGAAGACACAGAGAGCATGCTGGTGCCATCCCCAAAAATAAAAGGTAGCAAAAAAGTAGGTATTCAACATGCTCCATGTGCTACTTTCTTCTTATTTTTTAGTGTTGACATTGCACATACAAAGAAATGAAATAATTTTGATTGAGGTTTAACATAATGTACATGTTAAGGATTAGAACAAAAAGGATTCTAAATGTACTTACATTTTTTCCTAAACATTTATGTATCTACAATCTGGAAAAAGATTCTTAAAATGCACTAATAGCTTACTTGATTTTGTATAATTGTTGAACAAAATAAGGCCCAAAATACAATTTTAAAATGTAAATAAATGCTTTTCGAAACATAATTTAACTAAAAAACATCATTATTATATCTATGAAAGACTGGGTGCATAAGCAGACACCTACAGACAATCCCAGCGCTTATACAATCATATACTGCATACTACATGCACTGCATCTATTCATATCCTCTTTTTTTATACTAGACACATATAACCAATGAGCAGACTTCTCCTTTGCCCAGCATCCTACAAGTGTGTGCCGATTCCTTGGTGGATATGAGGGGGCCATCTTTGGTCTTTCCTGTGCTTCTCTATCTATCAAAGCCAAGGTACAGACTGTAAATAACCAGGACAGGCTGGCTGCTCCACAATATACAACTCTGATGAAATGGGTATTGTATGGTTTTATGCACTGCAGTATGGAAGTAGGCTGTGATGCCTGCTCTGACACACACAGACAGGCCTTTTAAACACACACATCATATGGAAACACACATGGCCCGTCGGGACAAGAGGGCAGTGCAAAAAAGCACATTTTACATGAGACACAGATGCTTTATTCATATGATGAGTTTTCACACGCTCACACAGAGCAATCTCTTCTGCGGGCCCGGAGATGACTGGGGCTGCCTGACCTACATTCTGCAGATATGTATACAGGCAGAAGAGATGAAATCACTCTCTCTCTTCTACATCCTGTTGTCTTCAGACCCCGTTCACTGCCTCCTGGACTCTCTCTCACAAACACACGCGCACACACACACACACACACACACACACACACACACACACACACACGCACAAACGCACTCTCACATACACACACACCATCAGAGGTGGACAGTGACTATAATTTCTTGTTGACATGATGCTATTGAAACGGTCTTTGTCAGAGACTTGTTGCATATGTTTGATGAAGTGGATAGAGAGCATTTTTGATATTTCTTTTGAAATAAATCATTGTAATATTCCATACTGAATTGTAATTTATCACACCACTACTGAAAGTTAAGCTTCAAAACTAATGAAAAAGACATTTCAGGAGCAACAAGGGGGCACAAGGTCAATTAAACAGCTTTAGCCACTTAAGGCAATTCCAACAAACAATTTGAACATTTGTAACACAATAATATACTTCATTTGAGTACATGGCACACAGAAAGAGAAAAAAGTAATGCTCCAAAAAGTGTCTCCACAAAAAAAACTGTCTGTCCAAACATTTACAACATGACAAGGATTTGAGAAATAGAAAGAAGAATCATTTTATGTGATTTTCTGATTATTTTGAAATCACTAAGATAAGAAATTTTGTCATCGTTTGAAAAAAGTAATTACCATCGGTGTTTAATAATTACTGATGTTGATTGGAAGTCATAATCCCCTTGCTCTAACAGCACTGCATGTGCATTCTGCAGAAAAGAAAACACGTCCATTTAAATCTGACTTACAGAGATGTCTTGTGTCACAATAAGAGTGTTTTTTTATTTGTTACATCCAGAAGCCAAAAACTCTACCACACATACAGCTTATCAAAAGCTTTTAAATTTACTGTAATATACAATACTCTACTTGAGAATAACAACTGTAGACAGCGTAGTGTAAAGTATTTTATTCACATCTGTACTTCTATTGACTTGATCGTAAAATGGGTCATGGGTCAGGCAATGGGCTAAACTTGATTTGCGCAGGAGGACAGGTGACTACTATCACAGGGAAAACACCAACAGACTTGAAGCTAATTATAAAGCACTGTGATTCTGTCTTTTCACTTTACAAATACTGATGCATTTTCCTACAATTACCAAAGCAGTTATTCGGAGTCCATGGCAAAAGTGGACTGGGCTTTGGACTTTTCTGCTAAAATTTAAATAAAAGTAAATTATGCTTTTCTTTGAAAGAATAAGTTTGTTTTATTGTTTTCTGTAATAAGTGAAAATGTATACACTAACAATGCTGTGTTTTTTTAATACGTTGCCCCTTCCAGTATAGTACAGCTCAGATACAGGTATTTTGCTAAAAGTGCACCCCCCTAAAAACCCTGCTCTTCATTTGGGGAGTTGCCTCGTCTATACGGGAAAAGAGTGGGAGAAATAAGATGGCGTGAACTGCTGTCGCAATTACCCACAGTGGGGTAATCACAAGCACAATGCACTATGGGTAGGCTGGCTGGGAGAGAGAGGAATACTCAGGTGAGGAGAGAAGCCAGACAGCAATCAGCCCAGCAGGAAGACGGCGAGAGAGAGGAGAGCAAAGGGCCATTCCTTTAATTTCCAAGGGAGAGCCAGGGCCTTAATTACTTGATGAGTCTCTTTGTCTCTCTCCTACTTCCTCTCTGCCGTGGCTGTATGTGTGTAACGTGTATATGTGGCCCATTATCAGACTTGGAAGACTCCAATCAGCACAGATAGGAAGTGCAGAGAACAACATTGCAGATAGGGAGGGGGGCAGAGTGTAGCATAGACAGCGATGGAGGCAGAGGTGATTTACGGCTATAGAAGTGTTAACACCACCTCTCCAACCCAGCAGCTATAGAACACCAAGGTCGAGGAGCGAGACAGCCAAGACCTGAAAGAGCCACAGACGAACAGCGCTACACAACTCTTCTGCCTATAGAAAACAGCAAAATCGGCACTAACTTTTAAACAGGATGCTGTGACAGATTCATCTAGAATATTTGGAGCAGGTAGTTTTGTCACCTGCAGTCTAAAGATCAATAGAGAAAGCAAATCTGACCCAAATTCTAGTTCAAATTTAGGTTACACAAAAAATAAGGGAATCTAGGATATTCTACCAAGTTAAATAAAGAAATGACACTATAGAATATTGACCTGGCTTTTCAAACTGCCTATGACTAAAACAATAAAAATAATGCTAAGCGATTCTCATAAAAATTTAAGTTCATTTGTCCTCTGAAGTTTCAGTATAAGCACATTTGAATGTTTTGCTGGTAAACGATATTAGATCCAGGCTTTTGTCAAGTGAACTGATAGCCCTGCATGTGACCATCTGTCAGAGCAGGCTCAATGCTTATTCACAGAGAGTGCACATCTTCCTTTGACAGACAGGACTGGGTCTTTCAAAGTACAGAAAGTTCTTTTAAAGCACATAAGAAGGAAGTTTAACAATCTTAAGCTGTAACAGTATGTTCATCTGGATAGTACAGTGAAGCTGATATTCCTCATTACCATTCTGCAGAAAATACTGCACAAATTTGCTATCAACATTAATCCAATAATGTAATAATTATTAAAAAAATATATTGCATTGTGCTTCTGTTGTGGTGGCAAATTAGACCAAGTGGCCAATCGCGGTACTGCAAATCTCAGACTGTAATGTAAAAATGGAGCATGTATAAAAATGTTTGTTTACGTAATAAATAGCATCACTGTTTCTCAGTAAATCCCAGCCATTTCTCACATAAAGAATCATGCTATTATAGCTGTATTGTAGGAAGCATGATTGCAGCCTTATATGTGCATTGGTCTGTATAATATAGGGACATGTTTTTTGTGTGCGTGTGTGCTTGGGCGAGTGTGTGTCTGATTGCAGCCAGGCCTCAATGCACTGATGAGCTCTATTGTTCTCTTTCCCTTACCCACATGATACACACTTCGTTCGCCTGGTGCTTCCCTCCCCTGCCCCCCCCGCCTCACCTCCTGCCTGGCTACCACTGTTGCCCAGAATACCAAATGATGCAGTCTGCAGATAGATAGCGCTGTCTGTCACATGACCCTATATGTCCTGAGGCTTTACCCTGGGATGACAGCAGGCACACACACACACACACACACACACACACACACACACACACACACACACACACACACACACACACACACACACACACACACACACACACACACACACGTTACCCCTAGCTTGGCATGCGGTATCTATGCAGTGACACACACGTTCATTGGGGAGGCATGTGCGCACACTTGGGCAAGCTAATGGGCATACGCACACAGCATCACTGCAGGGGAGCAGCCAGCGACAGAGAACACCCTACCACTGTGCACACATGCTGTCGCTCGCTCGATTTTGCCTCCTCGGTCATACACACAGTCCTGCAGGCAAATAAAAAGCACTGAATATCCCACAATTTCATCCATCTGCGACACACACACACACACTCTGAGACACACACACACGGCTTCCTGTGGGAAGGCACCCCACCCCTGTTTTCTCACACAAACACATTCGTCACTGACAAGGCTGTACACAGTCACTGGGTATCCTGTGGCACCAAAAATAGACGCCTAATACAATGCAATAGAAATGGTCCCCTTTCTCTCCACTCAAACAGGACTTACAGCATCAACAAGGGTGTCAGAGACATTGGACAACACAAGGCTGAATTTGTTTCCATTTGAATGAATCACACTGTAATTCAAAATAGCTCCCTGAAAAAGCCAGAAAGCATTCCCAGAGGTATGCACTGCCAAACTAGTCCTACTACTGCTTGGCTATGGCAAAATATTCTCAAGATGAGTTGTAAGACGCAATAGTATAATCTGAGCAGGCACTGGAGAGCAAAATAACACTACATAATATCACTAAGAAATTATGAGCAGTTCTGTAAATAGACACACTAGGAGCACAGCTGTTTGTCTAACTTGATAAAATTGTCACCCGGTAAAAATACTGCATTTTAAAGATTTGCACAATTTTTGAAACTATTTGTATTTACGATTTGGCTTCATTGTTCATTTCTATCTATTTCTTCTTTGCTTCATAATCTATAAAGCCATTCACTAACATTCTGTGCACCACATTGTTCTGTTTGAGTGATGAAAGCAGCGGAGGTGAACACAGCCCCACATGTGCAAAGGCATTAATGTTGCATATCTTCCACTAAACTTTACATTGACATTTTATAGTGACCATTTGAAATTTGACTCTTTGGTACATAAACATAAAGCAGTGGGATCTATTGCTTTTTTGCGAGCCTGATGTATAAACGCTTGTGTGTGTTTATTTTTTTGTATTCGCTTTTCCAGCGCATTCTTCATTTTCACCCGTACTTCTCTTAACACCTGTTGTGAAATATGTATATGTGCATTTCTGGATTCTTGTCAGAAAACTTGTTATGTTGATATCACACTGTGCATTGCAGCTACATCAAGGTGACAGCTCGAGAAAAGGTGAGATGTTTTTATGCAAATCACTGTAAGAATGAATATCTGTCTTTGTGAAAGTGAATTGAGAGAAATAATCAAGACGACTACACAGGTATGAGCTGAATATTCTTGGATCGGAGGATAACGCATGTGTGTCATGGGAGCATGGGTGCATCCATATGTGTGAGTGGGCTCAGGTGGATTGTGAACTCGGCAGATGGACATTTGGAGCAGCTTTGCACCCTGCAGCAAAATGCACACATGCATACACACAAATTCACACTCCCACACACTGCTGTAACTTTAGCTTGGTGTAACTCTAACTGCGAGAAACCCATAAAAACATCTTCAGCACCTCAAATCACATATCGACATACTGATCCAATATTTCAACTGTCCAAACATGGCGTAAGCCAAAACTACCATAATGTTCTAATATTTCAGCTTTGTCCTGAAAATACCTCCAGAGGCTTTTTCAGCTGGGCAGACACTTTTCCTTTAGCCTCCAGGCATCTCCATCAGCGTGCAGTTGTTTCACTGAGCTAGTTCTCCAATAGAGCCATGACATACTGTCTTAATAGTATATATTTTTTCCTTCAGTATCACTATTCTCACTTTTATATCTAACTCTTAATCCTAAACTGTTGAGGTCAGTTATTCATTATGAAGCAGATTTATTTTGAGAATCTTCTCAACGTTTAGCTAGGATGTAGTGTGCTATGTTGGTGTCAGAAGAGAGGACAAAAAAGGATAGATGATTAATGGTGTTTTGATCGCTGTTGTGCTTCTACACCTTGTGTGATTGGCATTTGTCAGCTTGGCTAATATCTCTTAACAACACAACATTAAGGCTGTGCGTGTGTGCCAGTGTTTGCTATAGGCTTGTCTTCCCATCCGGACTGGGGAATCAGGGAATGGAGAGATAAAGGGCTGGGGGGATGTTGACGGAGGCTGTGTGGAGCAGCTCTGTCCCTCAGGAGCCTCTTCTGCCAGCCCAGTGCCACAGATCAACAGTCAGCCAGCCAGCCGTGCACTGACCCCATCCCATTCGCTCTCTCTTCCTCTATTTCTGCGTGTCTCGATCTTGCCTTCCCTTGGAGCCAGAGGCATTTGCTGTCCCCATGTCTCCTTCCAAAGCCAAATGCCTGTCCTGCTCCTAACAGTGCATGTCTGTCTGGCAGCCTCTGTGCCTGCCATTCTGTCTGCTGTTCTGGAAGCCCGTCTTTCTTCCAACCAATCCCTCTCTCTATTATTCCTCCATCCTTGAGTCTGTCTGCTTTTGTCTCTGTTTCTCTGTCTGTGTGCATGGGTCCCTGCCTGTCCATCTGCCTGTCTGCCTGCCAGCCACTGTTTTTGGCCAGTACCTCTATGCCGGAGAGCAGCCAGGCTGTCAGCCGCTTTGCCAATCTGCCTGCATATCTGCCCGTCTATTCGTCATCTGTTTGTGTCTGTATTTGTTTGCCTGATCGTCTATCTGCTTGTTTACCTGTCTGTCTTTCCATCTGTGTTTTATCAGTTATACTGTAAATCTTTGTGAATTGACCTGACACAGAAATCATTTGTTTGCAATTTAATCCACCATCACAAAGATTTGTTTCATGTTTGAGAACTCCACTGGCACCTGATCGCAAAGTCAGATGCTTCTCAACTGTCTACAGCTCTTTTACTGATGTGTACTGTATGCTTCCTCTTGCCTCATGGCACTGTCCATGGTACTGAAACAGCCACTTAGTTTGGTTCTGAAGGCTAAAGCATTTATACAGCATTTACAGCATTCACCACTCTGCCACTCCATAAAAAATGCCACCTTTACAGTGGTCAGGACTGAGCAGGTTTAACATGAGCAATATCCAACATTCCTTACGACATTCAGTAAATACACCACTCTTTTTGAGGCCTCCTTTCTTGGCAGACAATGTCTTTTCATTCACTGTCTTTCTAAACAAGACGCCCAGAGCTCTCCCCTGTCTTCAGACGCTTAGTCATCAGACCAACTTCCTGCTAATACTCTTCCTGTCTCATTCACAGCTAGCTCTTCGTGGCTTTCACTTGCTGAATTGAAAAGGGCTCTCTCCTCTGTGTTCTCACTATTTTCTCTCTCTCTCTTTGCTTCCCCATGTCCACTCCTATTCTTGTCTCACCAGGAGAGCGAAAGAGCGTTTGACTGGCTCTTCTCAACCAAAGGCTGCACTGCGTGCTTGCTCGGCAGTCAAGGACAACTCTAATAGAGGTAGAACAAAGGAAAGGGGGAGAGGGAGAGGCTGACGGAGAGAAACAAGTGCGCTGTGGTGCAAGGATCTTTGAAATTATACATATTGTCAAATAATAATGGTAAGTAATTCCCTTTTCAATAGCAATGGCTTTTGCCCTTCACCACTGTCCACAGGCGAGAATTGAGAAAGAACATTTCAATCTTTCTTTTTTGCATATAAAACAGCACCATTATACAAGCTTTCAAGTACATGGACAGATATATACATTCAAATCCCATTTTCAACACAGCCTTTCATTCATATTATATCTGTATAGCTCAATATTGTGCTATCCATTCATTGTGTTTAATTGATTTTATTTTTAATTCTCATATTTCTTGAAAAATGTTTTCTGTAAATTTTCATCCTATTGTTTCCAACTGCTGCATGAATTCCTGAATGCAGGAAATAATTAACAATGGATATGTATTACACAGTTGTCCATCATAGCATTCTCTTGACATCCTATAAAACGAGTATAAACAACAAAAAGCATCTTTCTTCTTTCTTTTCCCTGTCTCTGGTATGTGTTTGTATTTACAGTTACTCCCACATAAACGCACAGCTCACGATGAGCACATTTAAATGCCTCTGCAGCTCCATAGCTAATCCCTGTTGTGGACTGGCCCAGTTTGTGGTTCCCAGCTTTTGGAAGGGAATACTAAACTGGGGATAAGGTGGGAGGGGGGGTGGTATCTCTCTATTTATAATGGTAGCGCCAGCCCATGTTTCTGCTGTGCTCATAGATGTTATCTGTGTCAGTCTTTGTTTCTTTCTCTCTTCCCACGTCTTTCTTGTGTTTCCATGCACAAACACAACTCTTTCTTATCCCTTCTTCCTTTTTCTTGTTTTCTCCTTCACTCCTCCTCTTTCTATCCTTTGCCCAGATGCAGAGAAGACAGCTGTGTTGTGTAAAAAGTGTGCCCAGTCGAAACCACTGTGCCTGGCATCTGCCGTTGGCAAAAAATAATAACCAACCCCCACTATAGGCAAGCATCTCTGTCTTCTCCTCTCTTTGTATTTCTCTGAAATCAGATGAAAGACGACTGCTGTCCTTTCTGTGAGGAAAGAGTTAACCAGCTACCCAGCTCTTCTTCCAGCAAGCTCTCTAATAACCACCAATTATTGGCCTGTACATCAGTTTACAAGAACAGAATGAAGAAAAAAATAAAGTGCCTGCCTGTGTAAAGGCTTGTTAGCTCTAAGGTACACAACTAACTTACTAGCTAACTAGTCGCCCAACTAGAGAAGCCCAGATTATGTTGCTTAGAGGGCCCAAGGAGAATTGTAATGACCAATCTGAACATAGGTAGCAGAATAACATGTGCCAACTCAACTGTAAACAAAGACAGTGATAATATAGGCAGGATGCTTAGGACCTCATTTAAACCAGCTAATCAGGCACTGCCCTGCTTTGTGCTAAGGTGGAGCCCTCCTGAGACCAAAGCCTCTGAGACAAAGAGAGAGTATCATCTGACTGTGTCGAAGGAAGATGCACCCAAACATGGGGGCTGTAGGAGAAGAAGGACGGCTGTGGGAGCCAGGGCTGTAATTAGGTGCCTTGAGTTTGACGCCCACACGCCTCCAATGAAACACCATCCATTCCTCTTTCCCTCAACAAAAGGGCTCCCATACATGTATTTATGTATTTATGCTTTGTACTCACCTATAGTCATCAACCTTGTATGGAGATAGAACACATTTAACATTTGACATTTAACAGCGTATAGGGCAGTGTAGGAATAATTAAATGATAACAAAGCTAAGGAAATATTTGGAAGTACACAATAAGTCTTAGAAATTTGTACAGGATCAATATTTTAACAAAAATATTTTGCTGATACAATAGCCTATCAATTTTGTATTTAAAAAACGTATCTAAAGACAGCAAACAGAGAGCAGGTAAAGGCTACAATGCAATGTATTTTTTGAAATTTGAATCAGTAAAAGCAGCGCCAGCTTTTCTAATGTTAACCACAAAAAATCATCCAATCAGCTGTAGCGTGTTTAGCCACAGTATAGTGGAACCTGATGGCATTTGGCATTTTATGTCATTTTATGTGGTTAAATTACTGGAGTAACAAAAAAAAAATCTGGCAAGGTTTTGTGGGGTCCGAAATTTACTGTGCATTGCTCATTTGTACAACCCACTGTGTGTGTGCTTTCATTTGAATATAATATTTACTTAGCCAACATAAAAATATTTGCCAATATTTTCACTGTGGACCAGAATAGAAACAGACTAAAACACCCCCAAAAATCTATCCTTAGCACAATGTGGAGAAAAAACCTATCTCAACAGCAGCGCCTGTCTCCCCTTCTCCCCTGGTCCATGAGAGCAGAACACACTGGTGCGCTGGCTTTTGACCACGGCAATTTTAATCAGTCTTTTTCACACTTCATTGGGAATTCATCGCCGCCTTCTCCCTTCAAACATTGTTTGGGAGAGTTATCAGCAGCAAGCAGCATATCCGGTAATTATACATGCAAGGTAACGCTGGGAGCTGGGTTGAATATTTCAGCCAAATGCATGTGCTGCTGAGAGGCACTGGAGGGTATAGCTGCTTCATAATTCTGGCTCAATGGCAGCCACGATGGCAGAATACTGTCTAACTGCTCTATACACAAAATATTAAGTTTGAACATATTATGTGAAATGCAAGCTAAAATTTTACAGCAACACATTTTCTGATTAGATAAAGACAATACATCGTTAATGTAACTTTAAAGCCTTCTGTTGAACAAGCGCAGATTGCTGTGTTACATGCACATAACAGATGAATACTGACTAATACTTCACTACAAAAATGTGAAAGTGTTGCAAAGGCGTGGTGCAAACACTACCACAGACTCAATTGCAAAAATGTAGATGGTTCAGCGTGTTTGTTTACTGTGAGTAAGGGGCCAGCTGTTAATAGGGCCTGAGCACACATGTATACATAGACAAACGCACACACACTAGAGCCACCAGTCAGACACTAGAGGGTCCTCTGGGGAACACAGCATTGGAGGCATAACAGTGACTCATCCAAATGGTCACAGAGCACACAAACACACACACACACACTGTGCCATGGCAGGCAGGCTGTCAGATAGCATCAGCACCCAGCCTATGGAGTACTGTTGACAGGTGTGGCCCGGCAGTCACGCACAAACACACGCACAGCAGCGAGCCTTGTCCTCCAACCCTTGCCTGACAGGGGAACCTCATGCGATAATGCACCCTATTCGATGGCTGTGTGAGCACATATGTGTGTTTGACAAAAAGACGGAGATAGAGTGAGAGGCAGTGTGTTTTATCACAATGCTTGTGCAGACCTCTCTGCTTCTGTACAGATTGAATACATGCATACAGTAGCCTAATGCATGTGTGCATGGACGTTTGTCACATCAACGCTAACGTACTAGGAGCCACTGCTATGTGGCTGTACTGCAGCTGCTGTGAGTACAGTGCACTGAGGCATAGAGCTCCACCTTTGCAGATCAATACAGTAATACACAGTCTCACTAATTCGCTCTGTTGTGTGTGTGGGCTTATCGTACCACTGTTGTATACCGGTGTCGGCTAAGTGTATGTGAGGCAGCAATTTTCAGTAAATTTATGGATAAACTTGTGACTTTAAATGTACTGCTCATGCCTGCATTATAATTTAGCAAAGGGTATCTGTAAATAATAGTAATTAGTGGTAAAAAATGCCAAGCAACAGAGTCACAAAATTAGACAAGGCAGTGAGTGTGGTGAGTACATAAGTTCATAAAGCATCATTGGACATGACGGGTCTGGCTAATCTCAGATGACAGTCAGTCAATATCCTAAAAGCATTTTTGAAAACAGCATTCTCATCAGCAGTTGTTCCACCTTAATACAGCTGCTGGCCACAATTCAAGCATACAGAAATTAAACTCAAACATTGAAAGTATTTTTTTTGGGAACATACACACACATTTGTGCTTTACATAAGTTACATTTATGATTTCTATGCAAGACTATATTTTTACAAGATTATATTTTTGTCCATGTAATTAATGCATTCATTGTTCTATAGTACACAACACACATCTGGGGACGTGCAATGCATTCAAACACAAGGACAAATTGAAATGGTTCAAACCAATACACAAACAATAGCTCAATAATCTTACACACACACACACGCACACACACACACACACACGCACACACGCACGCACGCACGCACGCACGCACACACACACACACACACACACACACACAGACACACACACACACAGACACACACAAACACACACACACACTTGCCTTTCAGTAGTCAAGTCCAGTTACTACAAAGCCCACCAAGAGCTCTTTGCTGATCAGATAATCAAGCCTTCCATCTGTTTTCATTTTTCCACTTTAGCTTTGAGAAAGCGTCCTACAGATGTACCACAGCCATGATTCCTCTACCCCCTTGCTCCTCATTATGTCCATGACAAACCTTTGCAATTCTATATTGTCATTGTTGTAAAAGGTTCTCATAATTCTTTCTTGCCAGCAACATTTCCCAGAACAACTCAGCCTTATACATTGAGTACATATTAAAGAATACCAGATACAAACATTTTATACAAAGAAAGAAAGAAACAGCATATTGTCATTAAGCTTATGAACGGGGTATGGGGATGTTTTGTTCCTGTTATGCAAGATGGAAATGAGTTTGCCATGCTTTGCTGTAGCCAAGCTATTTTGGAACAGCTAACATCGGAAAACGCTGGGCCGAGCAAGAAAATTAGGTCACTTACACGAGCAGGGGCCTGCCTTCTTTCGGGATGCAAGCATCTAAGACTAAAGAAGTAAAGCATGTATTGTTATTTATTCAGGGCAGGGGGTACACAGATTGGAGCAGAAAGAACAACTACAAGGCACCGCCAAGAAGCGTTTTAACACAGGACCTGGAATGACCTGAATACATTGGAGCGATTACAGTAAAAAGAAAATCCAGCTCTGAGTGCTTAGCATCTAAGAAATCTTCATGTTGTAACACATACCACTCTTGACTGCAGAGACCAGTAATTGTGCAGAGGGTCTGGTTCATGAAACATGAGACTGTGGAACACAAATGTTGAACTTTGATGAAGAAATGAAGAACACTTGTTCCAACCATCTTCCCTTTCAGTGACATTTGAAGCTATCATTTAGCAGGATAAAGAAATCCTGTCACTGAAGTCAGAAATATGGACTAGGGAAGAAAGACACAAGGATTGCAGGCAGTGGGACAATCAGAAGCTGAAGAGCACATGGAGGCAGAGCTCTGATCACAGAGCTTTACAGACGAAGGGCAGACAGTGAGACGTGGCATCTATGTGTGTGTGTGTGTGTGTGTATGTGTGTGTGTCCGTCCGTGTGTGTGTGGGTGTGTGTGTCCGTCCGTGTGTGTGCCCGTGTGTAGAGGAGTTGGCAGGAGGGCCCAGTGGTGCCTTGTCAGCAGTTTCAGGGGGCTGTGTTTGAGGAGGTCTCCAGGTGGCAGGTGGATATGCCCCAGTTTGAGGAGCACCGTTTCTCATGCAAAACAGAAACAAACACACCTATTTACACTGGAGGACATTCACAGACATACAGTATATACAGAGGTACAAAGCTAGCACACAAATAAAGTTATGGGGGTACCGCATATTAGGTTTACACAGCAGTCAAACAAGAAATAGTCTCCAAAACACTTTAGGCAACCAGACAAGAAAGGATTACCTAAAGTGAAATGCCCTTTACAATTCAAAAGACCAATAGCCTAGAAAAACAACTGAATAAAAATATGTAAGCTTTGATTGTTGATCTTTTCTGCACTGGAGTTTGATTTTTGGAGCTTGTCATTGAAAAGCATATAAGCACTAAGTGGTCAAAACTGAATCCAAATCATTGTTCCCAAACAAAAGCTGTGTGTTCACAAAACAAAGCTATTGATTTGCACCACGCTTAGCTGAGAATCTGTGTGCAAGTGTGTGTCAATATTTATGCATTCCTGTATGTGTGTTTATGTTTAAACTGTTGCCAACATGTTCACGAATGTGTACATATATGTCCGTCTGCAGTATGTGCCTGGCTTAGTGGCTAGCTCGATAAGTCATCCGTCCTAAAGAGGGGCTGCACTGCTGTCATGTGATGACACCTCTCATTTGCTGCTGTCCTGTGAAGCAGAGCTGAAGGCAGAGGTCAGGCCACCCTTACAGAGACGCTGCGACTCAGAGCACATCATGTCTCCCCACTGCCCAGCGCTGGCTGTTGTATGGACCGCAGCAACTCATTTAGACTTTGCATGCTTCAAACAGTCATGCTCAAAACACTGGTTCAACCACGCACACAAGACAGACTCAATAATCAAAATTCAATAAAAGCACCTACGAGTATACAGTTAAAAAGCAAATGAGAGGCGCACAGGATAAAGCTTGTAATATAGCTACTGGCTCCACTAATAGCCGTCTCCTGTCTCTTGCATGGTGAACTGGCCCCCTCCCTGATCCTGAAGGCCATCCATTCGTCTCGACCAGTGTCACATGCCGTCATCAATTACCCATTAGACAGTGTAATATTTGCCCAATATTGCCGGCGTGTGACTGGGAGATTTTAGAGTGATCAAAACTGACAAATCTGATTTACAGAGCTAGCATAAATAAGGAGATTGTGCCCTCCCTGATTGCCCTTTTGAATAATGAATGCCTGTTTGGTAATCATTTTCCAATATCACACTACCTTCCCCTGAACCAAGCTCGCAGGGCTGCTCATTCTTTTTTTTCTATTTACATCTCATCATTACTAACTCATTTCTTCAAATGCTAAAGTCCAACTGGCCTCAACTAAAATAAACTACACATGCTGTACACAAAACAAGATGACTGAGGAGGAATGTATTGTTTTGATTGAAGCATTTTTTCTTTTTCTATACAAGTCTACCCCTACAACACCAATACTCATTTGTTTATTGGCAAGAAACAGAAATAGGACTGACATATTTGAGATGTTTCATTCTCTGTCAATAAATTATTGCTAGAGAGCCAACTAAATGTGTGCCGCAAAGGAAACATCATCATGCAAAATGTTTAATAGGAGCACAAAATGTTTAAGTGCTTCTCTTTCTGTTATAGCTTGCATACATAACCTTCAGATCATTGTAGAAGCTGTTTTAAAATTAATTGTAATGGCATGACAACAACACAAGCATTTTCAAGGTCAGTGCTTTGATGATATCACAGCAGTACTCTCAACAGCGGCACCTCTGCTCTTTAGAATATTCTTCAAGGCACAGTTGTGCCTCTAATGGGAAAAGGCCAAACCAGGTTATGAAAATCCTTATTTACAGTGAGCTGCCTGGCTGTGTGAAGTAGGTCACAACAGCTCCTGAAATGGAGCGAACCTCACTCATACCGTTTAATACTTCTTTTGAATGCTTACTGCCTTACAATCGTACCTGAGGGAAAGACACAAACACACTGTTTCTGCTGCTCTTTAGTAGTGTCTCGACTGGGGTACAGTCTGCACAACAGAAATAGGCATTGCTGGCAGTAATTTGTGTAAATATCATTGAGGGGAAGACATGTAGCTATTAATACTATTTGAAACCTCACAGTAATATATGTTTTTATATAGTCCCAGCAAATTTCCAACCAAAGACATCCTTAGTGAAACACGCTACAGCAAATGACTGTAATGTCTTGTAGGTCAGGCTGGCTAATATACTACTGCTAACCTCTAGTTAGCAGTAGTATATTAGCCACTGCTACTGCTAACCTCTAGACAATTCATGCTCATCATAATAATGCCCGACATTTGCAACTCATACAATGAGTCTGACAGTACTGGATGGGTGTGGGCCTGTGATGGAGGTGAGCGTTGTCCCCTGAGGTGATGGATGCTTGTGGGAGGCTGTTATGCCACAAGGTGAAAGTGTCCATTAATCAGGCCTACTTCCTCCACTGCCGTGGCTTTCCCATTACCAGTGCACTCCAAGCAGCCTGATTGGTTTTTAATTGGCCTGCCCGCCAGGAGATAGATCATGTTTTCCCCCGCGGAAAGGCACTGAGGTATGTATGTGTATATGGTGGGGGGCACCTGTCCATTCATACCTTATTGCTTGAGGAATACCTGGCTTGAACTGCACATCAACATTTTTATCCGACTGTTTATCCAAGAGTAACAGCAGCCAGGTCCAGCTACAGATTAAATATGATAAAACATCTCAATAAAAGATGCTTAAGAGTTACATTTACGTGTTTATCAAATACGAAGGAAGTTGACAATGAAAAACATTTACATACACAGCTTAATAGAAGTATGCTTATAGCTGTTGTCTCGTCAATCTTTATGGTTTGTTAAAGTAAAGCTAACTAGTGTAGGGGGCTTACATGTGTGAAAGACACAGGAGCATCACACTGAGTAGACGTCACTATTGACATTGTGTCTGCTCGAATAGATCAATCCCTTCACAACCCTAACGTTTCTACGTCATTGAGACTGACTGGAAGAACACATTGATTCCCTATTGTATATTTGCCAAGAAGAATACATGGTCTCAACAACCTAGCTGAAAGCATGTTTTGTGATAAAAAAACAAGTTCAAATTTAGTGGACATAAGAAAAGTGTAAACAGTACCAGCTGTTTCTTAACTATGCTGTTGTTCATAAGAGGGAAGAACAGCGGGCAACCTTTATGGTGTTGACAAATACTGCGGGCCAGCATTTCTGTGGGTGAGAGCAGTCTGACGTCAAGGGCAGGTTCTGTTAAAAGATATCTTAACCACAGAACCAAAGGCCAATATTTGTGTTCAAGGAATATACCTGAGTAGACTTTTGCTTACAACGGTTAAGAAGCTATTAGCTATTTCTAATCTACAGAGTGTATATAGAGGACAGTAATAAAATTAAATACTAAATAATAAAGAGTAAAAATATAATTTCTACATTACAATTGTATACAGGTTTATTACAACAGAAAAAATATTTGACAGTTTTTTTAAATGATATTGATCTGTTAAATTGTGTTAAGAGCTGTGTACATGTGTTTGTGTGTATTCACACGTGAAAAGGCAGAGGTGACCACTTCAGCTGCACATACAGTAAGCGCAGAGTCACCCTATCGCAATATATGGTACAGACACACTAAGCATAGCGTGTGGAAGTGTAATCCAGTCCTCCACTCAACATGGAGGCTAATATTAGCGCCTGGTCGCCCCCCACTGCCCCTGCCAGTTGCATGTAGAGGATCCCCAGGAGGCTTTCCTCTGCTCATTCATTAGGCTACTAAGAATAAGGGACATACAGTATTTCCCAAGTGAGTCTGGAGAAAAGACACCCCCTCCTACCTTTAACCACTGGCACAGTCTGTGGCCATGTCTTCACAAGACCGTGCATACAGTATGTCTCCTAAATACTTGAATGTGCACTGTAACACCAACTAAACCATTTTAATTCTACATTAAGGTGTGGTTTGTGCAGAAATCTCAGAGCAGGGCATGTTGACATACACTGGAATGTACAGTGCACCTTACAGTCTATATTCAGCAGTGCTATCATCAACAACCAATTTCCTCTCCCCTCCAGCTCCGACTAGACTCTTGTGATTATTAGGGGCTAGGGTCTCCTTCCTCAGCGCAGACAGCGAACGAGAAAGAGAGAGAGGGAAAATGAGGGAAAGAAATGAGAGGATGGAGGGAGGGGGGTTCCCGCAATGTTGGTCCCAGTAAGACCCAATAGCGTGCTTTCCCACTATAATTTAATCACATTCAGCTGTCTGCCAGTCCTCCCGGCTCGCTCAGCAAAGCACATCAGGAACCACAGCTACACACACACACACACACACACACACACACACACACACACACACACACACAAGTCTGTCCTTAACAAGCAAGACATTTCCCCCATCTGCAGCTAAAGGAGCAGCCCCAAGAACATGGTTTCTCCTCACGCCAAGCCAGCCTGGCATCCTGTGTCAGCTGCTCCAATACATTCAGATAACCAGGTATAAGGGACATGACGTTTACCCTGCTTAGTTTGCTGTTCTCAGTTTGTAAAATCATACAGTGAAGTAAAACATGAACAAAGTTTAAAAGGGTCGTCATTCAGCCCCGATCAGGCAGATTTCTTACAAATAAATAAAAACAAGGGCCACAGCCCCCAAGAGTTTCCCCAAACTTCACCAAACCTCATCTCCATCATCATGACATAAGAAACACTCGCACTGCCACACAAGAGAGCACTTACAAGTTTGACACAATAAAACACGTTGCAACGCTTCTGGCTTCTGGTATATATATAGAACTTACAAAACATCTGCATACTTTTTTTATACACAAAGCAGGAAAATCCCATAAAAAGAATAAAGCTTTGTGCACTTCCACATACCATATATATTCACTTACTAGCACCTCTATTATAACAAAAAACAACAAAAAGACTTATTTGTAAAAACACAAACATTTGCCCCTAATGCCCTACCAAATCAATGTTTGTTTGTGAGATACATTATCTAGAAATGAACTCAAAGCACACAAAGAACGCATGAGGACAAAACTTAGACAACCAACTTCTCAACATAACCTAAAAGTCTAAAAAAGTGACTTGACAAAGTTATTTTAGATTTCAAAAATATTTGATATAGAATGTTGAGTGACACAAAAACTGAGGGATATTAAAACATTAAGAAACAATAAGAAACACATTGTCTAATTGTTAACATCAAAGACTTCACAGCATTTAACTCTCCCTCCACCGAAACAAACAATGAACAACAACAGCAAGTAAACTTTCCTATGTAGTTATACAGTAGCTTTTACTAATAACTCAGATGATTCTGAATATGAAGCTTACATCTTAAGCTGCGCTGTACACAACACACACGCAAGTTACCTACCAACTGCAGCCGTTTCTTAAACTTTCCCTCGTGCTTTCCAGTACGCGTTCCTCTCCTTTTTCACACGATTCTTCTCACACTCTCCTGTTCACTTACTGTTGCAAAGTTCGGCTCAGCTTCTGCATGCAAATCATTTTTACGACTTGAGAGACTGAGAATGAGGGAAGAAGCTGGAGCGACGGGAGAAGGGATGACAGAGGGGTGGAGGAGTGGAGATAATGGTTGGAAGGCAGGCGACCAATAGGCCTGGAGCCTAATGGAAAACGGGAATCAGGACACACCAATGAGGCGCAGCCTGAAGAGAGAGAGTGAGCAGCAGAGTCAGAGCGGAGGAGACGCGTGATTGAAGCGGGGATGGCGAGAGCAGAGTCGGGACGCAAGCGGACAACACAGACCGAGACAGACAGAGAAGAGTAGAGAGAGTGAGAGCAGAGCAGAGTGGATGTAGGAGGAGAGACGAGCAATCACCAACACTGCAGATGAACAGCTCAGAGAAAGCAACACAGAAAGATAGAGAGAAGGAGGGACAGACAAATGCAGAAGAAGCAGACTTACCCGGGTACTGCTAGTGCCATCCTTCACACATCGCCTGGCAGATCCACACACACAAATACACGCACCCACCCCAGCAATAGAAGCGCACGCCGCGCTGCCGCTGAGACTAACCAATAGCAAAAACAACAAAGGAGAGGACTGCCAAAGCTGACTGGTATACCCTAAAGCAACTGCGTGAGGATGTGTGTGGATGTGTATGTCGGGGAGGAAGGGCGGGAGTGTGGATGAGCATGTGTTTGTGCTCAAGCAGAGGGAGATGTATTCCTTTCCCAATGCTATAAGCTGCTTTCCTCTCTCTTTCTCCTATCTGTGCATCTGGTTCTCGCTGTACACTGTGCATGTATGTCCTCCAACACTCAATATGTTCTCTCTCCCTCCCCAGCTCTCTCGCTGCCTGCTAATGTGCCCTCCCTTCCCCTTCTCCCTCTTATACATTTATTCAGGACTGCAGACTGTCTGCTCCCAGAGTCAGTTCTTCCCACGGGCCCGGGTAGAGATGGAGGTGGGGTATGGGGGGTTGGTAAGCCATGTGGAACATGTGCAGTGCATTTATTTCAAATGGGAGACACACATTTTGCCTTAAAAAGCTCCACTTGTGGTTGGGTGCGCATTATTTGGCCTGGGATCATTCAAAGAGCTGAGAGAGCTACAGGATGCAAACTTAAAGGAAGTCTGTGGCTGATCGCAGCCTTGCTGTTAATTAACACTGTTCCCCTATTCCAGGCTTCGAGGCTGGCTGAGCACCAGAATTAAAGGCACAGAAGATGAATGACTATTGAAACAGGCCAGTTCTAGCCATGTGTTCAGTGATGAGCACAGCTAATGCACAGCGCCAAACAGGAGACAATATTTACAATATAGTCATGTCCTACCCATAAATATGATGGAATATGGTGTGTGCATTCATGTGTGAATAAATATAGGAAAAACAACATCATGATTCCCATATTTGCCCATATATGCAAACACTAAGAATGCTAATTTGATCCCCGAGACATCATCCTAATTAGATTATAAATTAGATTAATTTCTTACCGGACAAGAGGTGTTGATTCATTCATTTTTACACCAGCAGGGGACTATAGCTGATAATCCACCTCTGAAAACAGTCGTGAGGACAGTTGATTTACTATGTGAAGGCGACAATAAAGAGCACATTAAAAAATGCATGTTTACACATAATTATTCATAATAGCAAGACATAAGCCTGTGTTGTTGTTTCAGTTCAGTATAAATGTATATGAGTCCCATTGTTTTGATCTTCTTTATAGCAATAAACAAATCAAATGCCATACAGCAGCATTTTGCAGAACCAACAAGCTCTGCTTCCTCCAACAATGCTGCCAGGCAGTGGAAGAAGGCATGATAAGTACTCTAGTGCATTGGGACACAGATGCCCAAAGGGCGTTCAATATTAGCAATTTTAAATTCTTATTTGGCTTTGTTAATGCCAATCAAACGCAATTCATTTCCACATCATTCTTAAACATTCTTTTGTCTGTAGACAAAATACAGACGTGCGGTCGAACCATGAAAGTGTATTTTCTAGAATCACTGTCAGGTATGATGGGGATGATTTATGTGAAAATATTCTTTAAAATTAAGGGCATTGCCATGCTATGACAATAATCTCAAAACATACTGCTGCGTATACAATATATTAACTTTATGTTTAGCTACAAAGCCCATGGATCTGTTATTGTGTAGTGTATGAGTGGAGTCGCCAGGTGCTAATAAGGCTAACTACCTTTACTTCTTGCACCTGTGAATGTACACATCGTGAACATTGTAAAGTTTTAACTTTTGTTTTGAAAAGTTTAGCTGCTGCTATTTATTATATGTATGGTACACAACTAAAAATGCAAAAATAAAAAAAATATATATATATAAAAAATAAGACTGCTTAATGCTAACTTACCGCGAGTTTAGACATTATATCATGAACGACGCTATCTGCAGGTCGCTCTTGTCTCTGGAGACGCTTTTTTGGCTCTAGCGGTATTTATGAAAGCCCTTAGGTGTTGACCAATCAGCGAGCAGGCTGCTGTACGCCACAGTGACGCTGCTCCAGTGGACAGCTCCTAGTTCTGAATCAGATCAGGCTTTAGCGCTCACACTCAGGATTTAGAGAAAGTGAGATCATGATGAGAGCAGTGAAGGTGGCTGCATGTATTGCATGTAAAAGTACCTTAATAAAATGATTTAATGTAATTTATGTCACAACGTGGGTGACTCCAACGAGAGTGGGGTTCCTCAGGGTACTCCGGTTTCCCCAACAACATAAATAAATACGTGCTAGGGGTCCCCTGGTGTGGCTGCCGACTACAAATTTCCCCACGGGGATAATACAATTAAAATGTAAAAAAATAAAATAAAGTTGTGTATTTATTTTAAGATTTTGAAATAAAATTAAGTGGAAATTAAATAAAATGGAAAACAAAAAATCTTTTACTTTTCAGTTACTAGGAGACCAAGTTCTATAGGCACTTTATAACTCACTGAAGATTTGTGTAATAGAGTTCAAAGGTTCAAAACAAGTCATTTAAAAAGATTAGTCAAATCTAAAAAAAAAAAAAAAAAAGTACCAGAATCTTTAATAAATGTACATTTGCAATTATGTTTTATGATTAACACAATGCAGTAAAGATCTCAAAAGCCAGACACAGGTTCTTTGACTATTCAGCATTAACACTTTACTACATGGCTATATTTTAATTTATAATAGTCAAATATTTGTTTGTTAATATAGGAGAAGTAACCTAAAGGCTTCTTTGGTCATTACAGTTCTTGAAAATTTTTCTGTTTTCATCGTACTAGGCAGAGGCTACATGTGAACATAATTACACATTGCCTCTAAGTTTTGAGAGAAAATGAACAGAGTGGCTGAATGCAAACAGAAGCCAGAAGAGAGAGAAATGAAGGACATACCATAGCTGCAGGAGGGATAGAGGGAGCATTAGTTAGAGGTGCTGATGTTGGGGAGTGAAAAAGAAGGTTGCAAGAGAGATCCGGAAAACCAAAAAAGGAGGAGAAAGAGAATCGGGGCCGCTTGGGAACTGGAGATGATAGCGTGGGAGAAGGTGAAAGCTTGTTGTTCAGTGGGACCAAGGGAGAAGCGCGGGTGGGGAGAGAGGGGGGTAGAGGCAGAAGAAGTAAAGAGAGTGATACCTTAAGGGAGGTGTGTTAGGAAGGAGAGGTTGCATTGGTGGTGTATTGGGAGTAAGGGAAAGGAGGAATAACAAGCTTCAGCTTACTTATGTACAGTACAGTGTGTATCCGTGCACCAGAGAGCAAGACTTGTGTCTTTGGAATAGGATGACAAATGTGCCAGACATGAAAGACCAGAGCACAGCACACACAGCACCTTAGGGAGCCACTTTACCTGCACGCACACATACGCACCACAGTGGCTTCAGGGGATAAACACACTGATACACACACACGTACCTCTTTCCTATACTTGTGAAGACCCTCACGATTCAAGAGAGTGCTACATCCCTTGTCTCTATTACTGCATGTTTCTCAAAGTAATCAATATTTTCTATATGAGCAACTAAATAAATGACTAATATCTGAATGTTGTGTGAAAAAGATGACCCGTAGAGGATTACAACAACCGTTTCCAGTAAAGAGCTCTGTAAACCACAAACACATGCACGAATTTCAATAGAGGAGAAGGATAAAGGTTAGCTTTGTATGATGCAATCAGACTAGGCTTTTTAACTAAGCTTTTTATTTTACATGGGTTATTTTTTTTACATTTAATACCTGGTTAAACGCCAGCAAGGTTTGGTTGACTTGGGCTTAAATGACAGTAAAAAGCATTTAAATGATCAGATTGACCTTTAGCTCCATACACAACTGTTATGTGATCATCATCTGACTGTTTTGCAATGCAATGCCACATAACCATGCTCACACACTGCTGTGGAATTACACACACTCATTACAGTATGCCGACGTGCCAACGCTTGCAAGAGAACAAAGGCATGGATATAAACAAGAGGGCATACATAAACAGTCATGTCCATGCATTATGCAGACACATGCACACACCCCAGCTTCAGTAGATGCTCTGACACCCTGTTTACCTCCATCATAGAGGTAGGACCACGCATCAGTTCACCCCCTCACTCTTTTTCTCTCAATCACTGGTCCCCAAATCCATGGCATATGACCTTCTGCGGGACAGATAAAGAATGTGCTTATCAGTCATGCAAATGAAGCTGAATTCATTTTCCACAACAGATGGCCCCATAGATAATGATGATGGAGGAGAGAAAATTAAATGTCTCTCGCTCGGTGACCATGGCAACCGTGCCTCTGCGGTGTAATATCAATAATAAGTGTGCTGCATAATAAGGTTGTCAGTCCTGTGAATCAAAACCTCCCATGATGGTATAGGGCAAGAGGGGGCAAAGTCTCATGGAAAGTTGGGTTAACTCTGTGAGGCATCTTGAGAGGTCTACTGAGACTGCACTGTGTGGACAGCGTGAAGCAGCTTGGTAAGTTAGTTTTCATAAAATTGTCAAAAATGTCATTTGTAGAAGTGTTTAAGTCATTACGTATTAGCTTGTGTTGTTACCTTTTATATCACTCAGGACACTAGATGGAGTCTCGGGTTTTTGTTTGCGCATTTAAGTCTACAGAGATGACTATTTTATTTTGGCCATAAGACCTAACAGAAAAATTTTACTAAAACATCAAAAGACAAATTTTGATTATTGGTGGTAAAAAAATAAGTATCGATGACACAGGACTTGTGGCAAACACTTGTGGTGTTTGTTGTGTTGTTCTACTGTAAATTTCGTGTGTGCCATTTTGTGTGTGTGTGTGTGTGTGTGTGTGTGTGTGTGTGTGTGTGTGTGTGTGCGTGCGTGTGTGTGTGTGTGTGTGTGTGTGTGTGTGTGTGTGTGTGTGAGTGTGTGTGTGTGTGTGTGTGTGTGTGTGTGTGTGTGTGTGTGTGTGTGTGTGTGTGTGTTTATGAGTGTGTGAGTGTGTGAGTGTGTGTGAGTGTATGTGCGTGCGTGTGTGTGTATGTGTGTGTGTTTATGAGTGTGTGAGTGTGTGAGTGTGTGTGAGTGTGTGTGTGTGTGATAGTATATAGTTTGTCCTCTTTAATGACAAAAAATAAATAAATGGCATTTTGATTTGTAAAAGACCTGCTTTCTAATTTAATAATAATATAATGTAACATTCTGATTTATTTCAAATACTCTGTTGGTTGTGTAGTCTTGCCTTGATAAAGTTGAACTAATTTTATGTTTACAGTATGGCACTTATGTGAACCATGTGAGAATGACAGTGAGACCTGTTTAAAAAACAATTCCAGAGTATTGTGTAATACACTTCATAAATGGGTGATATGTGCTGCATTATTTAGCTGACCTACATGAAATGAAAGCAGTATAAACATATTCAGAAGCACAAATGAAGAAATCTGGATCAGTGACTGTTGCTGGTTCTAAATGTTCAACATTTTCCCTACAGCCATCTGAAAGAACTTACTTTACTGTAACTCTTAACTTTTGTGAGTCCACCACAGAAACTAACTAACAAAAGTACAAAGTAAGTTGTCAGTAAATTATTATCCAAGAAATTTTATAATTGTCCTCGATAAAAAAGCACTAGACATTATTATTAATTCAGAGGAATATTATAAATAAGTGTTAATGGGATTGTCCAGTTTTTTGTAAAGGAGGGTTATGAGATATTTAATACACTTTTATTATAACTAACAAACGCTTCTAAAGACTATCAGTGCAAGTATACATTCCTCATTTTTAAAAACCCAAAAAACCCAAAAACGTTTTACTGTTTATTTTGAAACAAGAACTTCATTGTGGTGATCTCAAAAATAAGGACCGGTTTAGAAACTATTCATAACTAAAAACTATCCCTTGAATGGACTAAAGGCAGAATCTAAAAAACCCAAAGACAAAGAAAAACACAAGCAAAAGTTTGACCTTTTGTTTCACTCTTCAAAACAAATAAACAAGGTGAGTATCCTGCTCTGTCATTCTGACCACCAACAGCCAGGGACACTTTAGCTTCTCATACACAACAAACTCCTGGTCAATGATTCACTGTATAGCTGCTGCCATTACACAGCCACCTCCAACTTTAATAGATACTTGGAGCCTGAGGCTTTCTTGTCTTTCTCCAAATATAAACCCATCTGGATGGAGGGAGAAGGATTGGGTGACTCATCAGATGATATGCCGTTGCCTAAGCCTCCAGGTCTTGTGTTCCCTCAGTTGGTAAAGCACACTTGTGCAGTATTTCACAGAGAGAAATTCTCTGCATGAGAGCCTTACCATTATGTCTGTTTAATGACGATAACGCTGAAGATTCTGCTCCACTCTTAGACAGAAGTACAGAGCTCCGTTTCAAGAAAGTTAGGTGGATATATAGTGTAAACTAAAACTGATCTACTACAGTAACAAAACATCACCTTGAGACTGCTTTGTTGCTCGGGCCACATGAGGACAAGTGGAAAGTTAAGTGCAAATTTCTATCTGCAATTTTTTTTTCAGTGTTGAAAATTGTAACATTTGAATAAATACCGTGATTAAAGTAGTTATAAATGTATGTCTTCAGTCTTTGAACTTGCCCACTGCTAAACTTTACAAGTGATCTTTTGGTCCTGCAATGTCACATTCATTGACGTGTTGTTTGTTTAAAGATATAGTTACATATAATGCATGTATGAGCAGACATGTACAATATGATCTAACCCTCTTTGTATCTTTGTTCCATCACTTGTCTCTAGCCTCACGCTGCACTCTCGCCCCCTCTTCTCCTCTGTGTCTACCAGCCAGACGCTCTCAATATAGCTCTGCTCATAAACACACAGACAGAGAGCGAAGCAGGCAGCCAGAGAATGAGAAAAGGGCTCCTGTGACAGTCATAAAAATGAGTGAGGGGCAGGGGAGAGATGGAGATTGGGGTGAATGAGTGGGAGGAGAGAAGGAGGGGGGCGAGGACACACTCATGCAGAAGTGCATGTTTGATAGTGAGTGCAGTGGGGAGAGGAAGAGATGAATCAAGCAAAGCAGGCTGATAAGGCAATGAGCAAGACAGTAGGAGAGAGAAAAGGGGAGAAAATGCAAGATATGATGCAAGACAACATGAGGGGCAAGGCAGAAAAATGACAAGAAAACCAAGCCTGGGAGACAAAAGATATCAGAGTTCATTGGTGAGAGGCCAGGCTGTCCTACTTTAATCACATGCAAATAATAAATCTTGAGGCCAAAAGAAGGATCTGTCAACACTGCAAACTTTATCTTTAAGTGGGAGAGTCTCCCTGTTTAATGTCAATAAACCATTCAAATGAATCTGATTATTTTAATGACTGATAGTCTTTTACTTACTTCATATACAAATAATTACACAGTGTTGCATTGAGTCTGTGAAGGTTCTCAGTCATCCAGATCACCTTGAAGTGACCTCTTCAGTGTTGCATTGAGTATATAGGACTAATTTGATTATTGAATACAGTTTAAAACAACACTCACATGTGTTAGTCCTCATTTCAGTGGCAGTGGCTCAGTGGTAGAGCGGCCGTCCTTCAACCGGAAGGTAGTAGGTTCGATTTCCGCTCTCCCCACAGTTCATACTGTTGTTGTGTCCTTGGGCAAGACACTTAACCCACCTTGCCTCCAGTGTGCATAGCACTGGTGTATGAATGTGTGTGAATGTGGAGGTGTGTTTGGTGGTGGTAGGAGAAGGTTGAGCGCCGTTTGTGTGGCAGCCCCCCTCTCTGTCTGCCCCAGGAGTGGATGTGTGTGAATGGGGTGAGTGGAAGCACGATGTAAAGCGCTTTGGGTGCCCGAGAAGGGTGCAGGAAAGCGCTATATAAATGCATGCCATTTACCATTTACCATTTCTAGGGCTCTGTACAAAATGACAGATAAAAGTTCTTGTGTATTCAGTCATTCATTTAGAAGTGTACATGTGGTGAATCAACCAAAATCCACACTTGTCAGAAATGATTATACAGTACAAGTTTGTAAGACCTGATCTTGGCTCAGCATAAATACATTGATTATTGTAGATACACTGACCTCTTTTGGGACTAAGCATCAGCCTTGCACAACTGATTCAAATACACCAAATATTAACTACAGGTTGTCATTTTGTTTAATTTGTCCATTATATAGTTTTCTGGAATCATGTCATTACAATCCATCACATGTTGACTTTTGGCCTGTGCAGTCAATTGCCTCATTTCTTTATCATGGCTGTTTTTGTATGTGCCTTGTGTATTTGTGTCTTTATTTAGCTATGCATCCCCTTCCCATTAACCTTGAGCACAGAGGCATGTAAGTCAGGAAAGTGTGAATGGCAGAGAGAAAGAAAGAAAGAAGGAAAGAAAGAAAGAAAGAAAGATGGAGAGTGAAAGAAGTAACAGTATTGTAATTACCGGCTACATGCTGGCTGGCAATCACAGGCTTTTTCTGACTCTCCTGTGTTTCCTCCATCGCTCCTCCCTCCACTCTCATCTCCTGCAGACCTCCGACGTCTTATCCGCTCTTCCTCAGTCTCTGTTGTTCTCACAGGACGTCTGAGCAGGGCGGCACAGGCAGGGAGTAGCTTTTGGCCCAGGTGCCTGCTGGGCAGCTATCAGGCTAGATATATGCACTGTAACCATCAGGAAGGGCTTATTCTTTTGCACAGAAAATTACAGAGAGTGAGGCCAGTGTAGTTGGGGATAATTACAGCTCTCAGTGTCCTGCCAATGCAGAGGAACCTCGGTGCTGTGCAGCCCTCAGCAATCTGCAGGTATATATAGCACTTCCTCAATGTTACCTGGGCCTACAATTGTTGTGACATTGTCTGTGCAGCAGAAAAACATAATAGCTGTCAGAAGAGTAAGACATATTCTGACTCTAAGTACTCGGACACTAAAGCTCCCAATAAATTTAGTTTCACAAGTCTGAAAATATAGTTCAACGTCTTATTTTAATGGAACATGATGACATATTATAAATGGGAATATGAAAATAAATATGAAATGACCATTAAAACAAATGATTAACTTAACTTCTAGTTATTATATAATCATTATGTAGTTTTCTTAAAGAAAGCTGAAGTTCAAATGTTTGAAAATATCACAAACTTAACTCCAAATGTGATTTCAAAATACTGGATATTATTATTTTATTATTATTATATTATTATAAATAATATTGGATTTGGGAAAAGTGTCATTGACATACTGTGTGCTGTGTAAAGAATACTAAATGTAGACCAAGCCTTTAATATTTTAGTGCCATGGAGTTTGGTATTTGGAGACTCAAATATTTTTGGAGGTACATTGTGTGAAAAAGTTTGAGAACTGCTACACTTTTGTGTTTATATGCAACACACTATATAAATAATTTGAACAATTACAACTGTATTTGTGTAATACAGTGGTGTACTTTCTTTGAAACACAAAATATGATGTCTTTGATATTATGACTGCAAATCAGTGCCATTGAGTGGCCAGTAAATCTCCATCCTGGTTTCTTGACCATTTACAACTGGTTACAACTGGGTTCATCTAAAAAGCCAACAAATAACTCTTGTTTGATTTGAAAAGGAAAAAAATAAAACAAAAAAAAAAAACACACTACAAAAATGATGTGTTAGGATCAATATGCACAAAAATAGTTTGCCAAATAGAAGAAAGGCCATATTCCTGGGCTCATCTGGAACCACTGAGGCAACTGGATTCAGTGCCTGGCCTTGTTCTGATGCTACTGTGGAGGTAGTTAACTATTCATGAGAGTAGGAGCCGCCTGTTCCCCTCCTTTCAGAAAGTGTGAGCCGAGACAGAAGGCTGCATGGCAGGAGGAGGGTGGGACACTGCTGTGCTTTCCACTGCAGAGTTTGGAGAAAGTGAAGGGTAAGTTTGAGTATGCAGCTGCAGTCGAGGTTAGAAACATCAGGGCTCTGTGTGGTGTCGGACGCCATCAGCTAGAGGGATTGCTTAGAGGACACATTCAGGGGATTCGAGGCACAGCGTGGAGCACAGAGCCCTTGAAACAAACTGAGACACACCTGGGCCTGATAATGAGTTCATGAATACTTCCCATGCATCAGCTGTTCTCAGTCCTCCTCTTGAGTGACACAAAAGACAGATAGAAAGAAAAAAAGTGTTTCAGTGAAGTCATACATTGGAGGATCAGGATAGTAATGACTATATGTGGGTTACATAACTGATTTGGTCAATGATTTTACTATGAACTTGCCCCAGACAAAGAATTACTACCATGTGTCATTACATCTGTCATTTAAACAAGTAACATGGACACGGCATTTTCAGGAACATTATTTTGAATATTAGAACTTTAGAAATTAAAACAAACAAATTCCCTTTCTCCCAGAACCAAGCTTCCACTATTCTTCTGAAAGTGTGCTGTTGTAACTGCTCTAGACGAAGACCCCTGATTGTTTCTCTAGCACATTCTACATATGCCATATTTCCCTCCTTACACTCCAGGTAGGTACTGACCACTGAAGACTATGAACACCTCGCAAGAGATGCATTCATCCAGCTGTCACAATGAGGCTTATGCCATAATCTTAACAAAAAGTACAAAACTTGCTCATCAGACATGGCTTCAAATAAAACATAATCCCTCATTTGACTCACTTTGCTAGCAGAATGCCCTGGCTCGTCCACATACATAAGTGTTCAGCAGTACATTACAAAAGTTGTGTGTAGCTGTGTGCGTATTGATTTCCTGCTCTGGACTCTGCTGCTCCTAATCTGTTATTTTGGGCTGTGTGTGAGAACAAGAGCACACGGGAGGACATGTTTAGCATCAAATGTGTGTGGTGTTATGTGTTGTGTTTTTTTCTCTCTAATTAACATATTCCCTGTGTCTATGTTCCCTGCTCATTCATTTCTTTCCTTTTATCCCACTTCCTTGTTCCTTCCCCTTATTCCTTCCTTCCTCCATCATGGATTGCTCTGTCTGCTCCATTTCTCTGTGCCCTCCCTGCAGATGTCCTCAATTCTAGTTCCTCTCAGAGTCTGCATTGCCACATACAGGAGTTGTTCCTATAGGCGCATCATTTTAAGAAATCCGAAGACAGTGAGAGCAGAGTTGGGCACAGGAGAGTGCCTAATGACAGCGCCCTAGCCATCAGTCCCTGTCAGTGGAAGCCATATGACGTGCACAGGGAAAGAGAGCGTGTGGGCTTCTGTCAGGAGTGTTTCTGAGTCACAACCATGTCTGAATGTGTCTATGATAAAACACATCCGGACAGAATATTAATACGTCTTCACAGCCTTTAATGTGTGTACTTCTTTTGTGCCGCGTTTCAACTCTAATATGTGTCTTCATACATGTGCTTTTCATCTTCTCCTGTGTGTAAGTCCTGGCCGCGACTGGCCCGGCAGACAGACAGGCGAGCTGATTGGCCGACGCTCCCCAGACATCTGACGAGGCATTCTGTCAGAACGTGTTCACACGCAGCGGGTCACCTCATTTCCTCTGACACACACACATGCCCGCAAACACACTCGCACAATAAAAGCACAGGAACACACGGGGAAAACAAATGGATGATTACACACATACACGCAAAGTGAGAACATAAATCATTGTCACAGTTAGCATTATTCAGCAGCTGCTTGCCTCTTAGTGAATGGCACAGCAAATGAAAGCTTGTTGTTATTTACATGTTACTACTTGTTTAGTTTTATTATTGATTTGAAACCAGACCCAAAAGCCTGCACTGACTGATTTCTGTTTCAATACTAAACATGAAAAAATGGCAGTTGACTCCAGTTTGGACAGAGTGCTTTCATGAAACCACAATCTTGAATTGTGCTTGTATGTGTCACAATACAATATAAACAATAAAATAAATGAAAATAAATGAAATCCCTTTTTAGTCGTTACATTAAATTTGAGTGTTACAGAGACCGGCAGATTAATCTGTAAAATTGTGATTTGGTAAACAACCAGTGTTAGTGAAATCTTTATAACTGCTCAGTTGTGGCAGCCTCCAAGGAAGTGTGACCAGCAGTGATGGTCAGAGCTGCTAAAACTTTCCCAATTATCACATGGCCATCGCACTGTGCATTGGGATTACACCAAACATTAAACCTACCTGGTTTATAAGCTTATGCCTAATATGTTTGTGTAAATTTAAATAAGTCATGTTTTATGGCTACATGTGTACTGAGAACATTACATTTGATAATATAAACTTTTTTCACATTAATTTCTTACTGCATTGTATCAAGAATGAGATACTGTATTTTGATAAGTCTGAATCTGAATTAAGCCTTTTTACAAGAAACTCTTCTGTTCTGGGTCTGTCTTCACACTGGACTGAATAATAAGAAAACTTAATACAGTTCAGTCAAGCTCCTAACTTACTATGGAAATATAATGTTAAAAGTCCATTCCCATGATAAAACTACAGATAAAATAAAATGAGGAATATTCTTTTGATATTATGCGTGCGGAAAGTTTTAGATCATTTTTATGCACAGTCAAGTGCTCCCCCTCAGGTCAGATGGCATTTGCCTTTCTTTTGACTAGTGTGAATTATTTATTTTCATATTTAGAAGTCTAAAAATGGGCATTACAAAGATGGGCATTTTTCAAAAAAGTATTTTTCTCAGTGGGCTAATTACAACTTCTGTGTTTCTCTAAAGGCACGATACATGCATGTGGGTTTGACTGTGTAGGTGTGTACTTTTGATTGACAGATTGTCTCTGAAAGTTCATAGTTCAAGCATCTAGCTTTAAAAAAAAAAAAAAAACATAAATCTGAAAACAATGCCGCTAGATACACATCCACAGTCCATAGTCAGTATCTTGGCAACAGCAGTGTCCAGGTCATTGGCAGGGATGCCAGACGCTGCAGGGACAAACGAGTCAGTCACACACACGCATGTAGACACACAGTTGGCACAGACTCTGAACTGGGGTCAGAGAAATGTCTCAAATCACGTGTGGTATGTTTACAGAGAAAGAATATAGACATGATTATATAAAGGCAGTTGCATCCTGCTGCATCTAAATTGCTTAACCTATTTTTATCCCTGTGAAGGCTGTATAGCTAGAGTCAATAGGTGCAAATCCCTGGGAAACATGATAACATTCACTAATTAGCAAATACAGCATTGCTACATAAAGCTGACTGGTCAGTAGCAAACTGCTCAAAGAAAATAAATTCTGTGATTAGAGTGGAGAAGATGCCAGTATGGAGCTTCATCCTGTATATTTTTTTTACCATAAACACTACTAACTGAATGCAAAGTTATTGTATTCACTGTTCATAAAAAGTGCTTTCTCTTGCATGTGAACTCTGTTATTAGAAGAGCAGTCACTCCCATATTTTTACTCCTATAAATGTATTTTAATGGGTTACTGAGAAAAACAAAACAAAAGTGTATGTGAAATGTAATGTAGTTATAAACCTTTCACACTGCTGCTTAGTTTCAAGATATGATATGAATTTGGTCCTATACTTGTCTCTGTACAAGTCCAGTTGCGTTAAAACACATCTGTCAGGACAGGATAAGGTAAGGTCTGGATTTCCTATAACTCTTCAAAGCTGCCACATTACAGTAACTGTTCCTCTGACCCTTGTGAAATGAAATCTCAAAGCATGTTATTCCCTCTCCAAACCCTCTCAAACCACATCCTATCAAGCGCTCGGTGGTTTTCTGTCCACTTCAGAGTGTGAGATGAAGACTCAGAGGCCTGGTGAGAGGCTTTGAGATTAGGACAATACTGCTGTTGTGTAGGAGAAAAAACAAACTGGAAGTGGATGAGATTTGGGTGAATTGAAAACCCATTTGTTAGCAAAAGAGTAGTTTACATGGGGGGATTTAGATGTAAAAACATACATGTTCTAGTACGTCACATTCATATTGTGTGTTTTACAGGGGTTTACCAGTTTTCTTCTTGTTGGCAAAGAAGAGCCAAACATGACATTAAAGTGCACACCTGGAAGGAGACGCATACACAAATGCAGAGGGTCAGATAGAACCGGCTTGGCAAACACCCCTACCCAAAAAGACACTTCTTGAAGGGCAGCCAAACCACAAGGAAAGAGTGCATAATGGCAACTGGATCAGAGTTTCATTTGTGTGTGTGTGTGTGTGTGTGTGTGTGTGAGTGTGTGTGTGTGTGTGTGTGTGTGTGTGTGTGTGTGTGTGTGTGTGTGTGTGTGTGTGTGTGTGTGTGTGTGTGTGTATGAGGGTGCCAGCAACCAAACCAGGGCACAGCTATTTATACATCCCAGTCTTATCTAGCACCAATGGCCTCCGGTCCCCTCACACACACCCCATTACCCCGTACACACACTGCAGTGCTGCCTCACATTAACAGCTCATGTCTGTTAACTCACCAGCGTCAAAGCACCATGTGACACTTTCACATCCACAGCCCCGTATTGTTGTTATTTTCCACGTCGCTAGGTTCTGGGTGATATCCAAGCATCAAAATGGAAAAGATGCGAGCTTCTGGCGAGGGACACTCAAGGCGCATTGTAACAGTTAAGTGTTTGTTAATTGAGCAGGCTGCACAGTTTGATAGCGGCAGTGCTTATAGAGCCGCAGCGGATGGCACGGCCGATGTGTGACATAGATTATTCTTTGAGCTGTGCCTCTTCTGCCACCTTCTTTCACACCTCTGGAAGTCCAAAAAGCAGGTGGAATTCCAGTGATGATGGCAGACAGCTATTTGTGGCTTTGTGAAATTAAAAATGAAATACAAAAGGTTAGAAAAGAAAGGCAAAAGCAACATTGGAGTTGTAGTGAAGTGTGTGTTTTTGTGTGCCTCAGCTTCAAATATTAATGGGATATAAAGACCACAAAACATATTGCTTCATTAAACCTTTTGTGTAGGCGTACTTTGTCAAAATTGTAATGCCATTAATACAAGAGCTGCATTGTAGCTATACTATATTTGATGGGTTGTAATATTAATGACAAGGCCAGAAAAAGCTCCTTCCCTTTTTTGTTACAGTTTGCTCAAAGTCCTACTTTCAGTCCTGATTTAGAGATCATATTGCAAACTAACATAGTATAGAAACTGGGCTAGAGACTGGGGTAAAAGTAAAAATATTCTGGACAGTAAGTCAGTTTAAAGAATAACTTAACCAATAACCGTAACATTACAAAGTAAACCAAATCAGAGTTAAGAGTATATGTTTTTCCATCATTTATAATGCATGGTCAATCTAGTTTTCTTCTATTAAGTCGACATGACAGATGTTTTTACTGTTCAGGGTTTTGGTGTATAGGGACAATAATTATGAGTGGTGGGATATGCAATAAATTCTAAACCTAAGCAGAAAGATATTAGTCTATTCTAATGTATATATCATTATTGGTAATGCATGTTCGCATTTTTGCTCATTATGGATTTCCTCCAGTATGTTATTGTGCTGTTCTACTGAGTCCACATTATGGCATGTCAGTTGTTAGCGATGGTGCTAATTGGTGATGACAGTTCGTCTGGGAGGCTCTGGCGCAGTGTGATCGGCCAGGCATGTCTGCTCCATGCGCCGCCCTCTCCCAATACTGCTCTCACACATTGAGCTGCGGGAAGGAAGACCAGCAGAGCCCTGGGCGCCTGTGATGGATGGGCAAGTGCCAAGGTGTTGCTCCGAGATGAATCTGCTGCTGTACAGTTGCATTCCTGAATCTCATAAGTGTAAATGGACGGTAAGCCTGGCTGGTTAGAAGAACACAATGAGAGCACTAAGCAGCGACAGGTTTGATCCCGTGTGCGCAGCAGGGATGAGCCGCTCTCACCTTCAGCTTCTCCTGCCCCACTTGGGTGGTGGTGTAGTGACTTCAGTGATGGGGTAGAGAGTGGGGAATAGCTAGATAAATGGCCTCTCCCCCGCCACACTCCTCCCTCTGCACGCTCACTTCTGCTCTACCCACTTTGAGAAGGTCAGAGAGTCAGAGGGAGGGAGGGGGTGCTCACTCCTCTCTGGCGTTGTCCTGAATAAGGTGTCCTGCTTACAACACTGCACCACAGCCAGACTGACCCAATATAAACCATTATTTGGTTACTTAGCTGTGTGAATGAAACCTATTTTCTTTCATATCATTTTAATACATTTATTACATAGACTTCAGAACCAAGTGTAGCTAACACAAACACTAAAACCAATAGTTAAAAAAAGTTGAAAGCATATTAACCTGTGATAATTTATTAAAATAGTCACATGTAAGCCAACATCTGCTGATGTGTCCTTAATTATTTACTAACTTAAGTCATAAGCCAACAGTTTGAATCTATTTTGTTGTGTGTACTTTGATTTTCGATGGGTTTCTGTTTGGGTTCAAGCAGGTGCCACGGGACAGATTTAAACTCAAGTCAACTCAAATGATAGTTTCTGAGAAACATCGCTTTGATCCTGGGGTCACACAATTCCCCTTAAGGTCAGTTTGGCGCCGTAGCTACAAAGCTGTAGTGAAGAGCTGTCGACAAGCAAACTATACTCTCCTTTTTTGGTCTATATCAAATCTGTATCACCTTTTAAATTGAGACCTCTCTGACAAAAAATGAATTAATAAAAAATTAGAGGATACATTTTTCATCATTGGCTAATTGGGTCTCTCGTCTCATCACGTCCCAAACTAACTATCTTAGTGTAAATAAAACACATAAAACAAGAGCAGATTTGATCCAAACTAAACCGAGTCAAGGTTTTTATTTTTAACAAATAAAGGCTCTGTTTTTCCCAGAAATGAATTTCTTAAAACCAACCACTCCAAGGGAAACAATGGAGACACACAGTGCATTGGACATTGTTGTTTATCAAGATCACTCTAAACAGTATAAATATTTCTGTGTGGAAGCATTATCTGCAATGCCCCCATATACAAAATGTTTTTTCAAATCAATAAAGAAACTGCTCAAGTATCTTTTTAGAGAGCAAAATTACTGAAAAATACTTTTACAATAAGAGCAGAAAAAAAAAATATTTAAACCTATTCCATTAATTTTACATCCTATACTGGAATTACATTATTAATACTGATTTTATTTTATGACTAAAATAAAATGTGGGTCAAATTACACCAAGCCTAACTTTTTAACACTTATTACCACCCTAAGTAAATTTAAGTAAACTGCCTTTTTTGTGCCAGAGGCAAAAGGAACTTTGTGGGAATCATAACTCACATCTTTATGTCGGTAAAGCAACAGGGGCTTAGTGCTAAGAGCGCTGCATTGTACCCAAAGCTCTTGATTTGGCATTGACTGTGCATCATTAACAACCTTGAATTACCATCCAGCCTGTTAGGATAAAAGCAACACCAAGGTGACTCATAGCAAGTATTGTCAGATGGTCCTCGCTTTTGCTCCAGCAAAGCGTGAAAGTGAAACGACCCACCAAATTCTCCAAGTCCCTCTGCGTTGAATGGAAAAAATCACAACACCACCGGGGAAACATAGAAAACGACTGCTAGTTTGACTCAAAATGCAAATTAGTGCACATTCTATATGCCTCTATGGTTAAGACATAACATATCACATAATCCCCAGTGGGCCCATCAGTGGCATTAATAAAAGCTTGATAGTTGACTTTTATTTGCCTGGAAGTGCTATTTGTGAGTTACTGATTGGTATACAGCAGTAAAAGAAAAATCTCTCAAAATCAAGTGAACACAGTCCAGTATCTGTCTAGATAATATTACTACCAGTCGTCTTGTCAGTTGCTGTGTTAGCAGGTCAGCCTTCCCTTTGCCCCTCCACACATTCCAACTTTGCTTCCATGGGGTTTGTTTAGATCCTCATTTGTTTGCTTGTTTGTTTGTGCGTTCGCTGTGCTCTGCAGCTGAGCTAACAAGGCGCCATTTTGCCCGGGCCACTGCCACGGTCCAATTAAAGCGTGTGATCAGCCAGAACGCTTTAATGATGGTAGTGTTGCTGGAGTTGACCAGCTTACAGGGGAGAGAGCGCAGTAGAGAGATGGCATGCTGTGAGGTGGTGTCTGCAGTACACCACTGTTGTGGCTCAGTGGCTCCGCTGCAGACAGCAGGCAGGGTAAAATTAGCCCTTGCTTTTTCTTTTGTCAGGATGAAGGGAAGGGCCAGGTCGTTGCAGAATTAGCTTCAAAACTACTGTTTTACCGTGGAGGTAAGAAGACAGCATTAAGAATCAAAGTTTTAGTTTAGTTTTGTATATCAGTATCTTTGTCCACGTATCTCATTTTTGTTAGCTTTTCCAAATGTCATTCAGGTTTAAAGATGGTATCCAATTGAACAGTTTAACACATCCGATGTCCCATGCAGAACAACAATCAAGGCAATGAGCTTTATTCCATTAGGGAAACCCAGACTGTTTAAACATTTTTTTCTTTGGGACGAATAGAGGGAAAAGGGAAAATAGAGGGCCTTCTTTAAGAGCCAATGAAAATGGAAGCCAACTAAGATTTTAAAAAAGTGGCTATACTATTTACTTAAGATATTTTAAAACAATTGACCTTGGTGACTTTTGAGTGGCAGATTTTCTCTTCTGTAATATTTGACATAAATGGCTTGAAGAGAACAGAAAATGTTTTCAAAGTGTGCTAGAAAAATCCGCCTTTGCATCAATTGTATTTGACATGTGTCTATTGACCTACTTGTGTGCATGAGCTACAAAAAACAAAAGGGTTGGGTGTGTACAATAGATGTGGGGTTTGCCCTTGATATCTTTATAACTATTTGTATGGAGCATTGAGCAAGCATTAGCATCAAGATGCCTCCAATGTCATTTGTCATTATCACAGGTAAGCTGCCTCATGTTTGATGAAACCAGTGTAATACAAATGACACGTTTGAAGACCACATGTACCAACACCTGTTCTGGTTAAAGTTCCAAATCATCTCCTCGCTTGATGCTTGCTGTCACTCTCCATCATACATGCACTGATAAATACACACGTGCATATTGCTGAATGTTTATGGAGTGCCCTCACGTACACATGCCTAGCGCACACACACTGACTATACCTAACTGTGCTTCTCTGCAGTGCTTTGTGTGTCTGTCGGCTTCAGTCTGCATTCAGCTGGGTGTGCGTGAACGCTTGCGTGTGTATATAGCATCCAACCCTTGGCTCTCAGCAGAGGCCAGCGTCTGTTGTGGAGCCCTCTAATGGACGCCCAGCTGGAGTCAGGCACACACAAGGGCAGCCAAGGTCGCAGCCACTGCCTCTCAGGACCCCATCATTTGGCAAAGCTTTGCAGCCTGCGGTCTGCCGGCTTCACTCTCTCTCTCTCTCTCTCTCTCTGTATGTTTCTGTGTTTATGACTTACTACATTTAAAACTCTCCATTTTAGGTGGGGAGGTTATTTTTTTCCCCGTGTTCAACAAGTCTAATCTTTTAAATAAAAAATGAAATGTGCTTACTGTATGTAGGTGTACAGTATGAGTACATTTTTGTACCTAGTTGCAATACATTTGGTTGATATTTTTGTTCGCTGTGAACTTTTGGGGTCGGTCTGAGTAACAAACTATTCACTCTGATTCACACAGCCTGGCTTTGTGTCATTGCACACAAACACAGGCTGCTAATTGTTTCCAACTAAATATAAAACTATGTTAGCGCTTAATTATAGGCAAATCAAAGAGCAACTGCTAATCACAGGACGGCTGCATGCCTTTGAAGGTTTTCCACTTTGCTTTGTAATTACTATGAAGAATTATGGGTGAGACTAAAAAACAGCATTCAATAGCCAATACAGACGGTAAAAACAAAATGCATAAAGTGTTGAACAAAGAAAGAAGCAAAAAGTTCTAAAGATTATTTCATCTTCACATCAAACTTTCTGTGTTAGCCATATTCTTGTCTGGTGCTGATGGTTTGATGTGTGGATTCGGCAGCTCAATGCTCACTGTTCTCTCCAGTGCTATGAAGGAGAAATGAGAGCATGGCACACTTGTGTGTGGTCCACTGGTTTTGATCTTACATGCAGGCTGCAGGACTTGAAGCAAAGCTTATCAAACAGAATGCTACAGATGGTCCAGGGTTCTTCCTCCAGAATCAAACATGCTGCTTAGAATAGACATGCTGCTGCTCCAATTGTGTGTGATGCAGAATTAAAACCATTTTAGTTAGGAACCTTTCGAGTTTTTTTTTGTAATTCTCAACAAAGACAACAAAAGAAAACTGAACGTTTCATGTCTCAAAGAAGGTTTTGTGGCAAAACAATTATAATCTACTTACAATGTTTCAATTGTAGAGCTATTTAAAAAACAAAAAAACATCATTAATAAAAATAACGTAACATATACAGCAATAGCATCTGATTGTGGCATTTAATTTGGAAGTTTTGCACACTGTTACTGCTGTAGTGGGAATGCGCAAACTTCACTGAAGCATCCTAAGGCTTGTGCAGATATTCTTTGCAAGGTCAGACTGAAACTCAATAATCATGGAAGAAGGTAGAGTCACATAGATCATAATGTTACAATTACTTTTTTCAAACCTAGTCAAGTTGCACATTAAAAGCCAATATAAAACCAAGATAACTTGCTCAACTAGTGTCGAGCAGTGTTGCCACTGGCAGTGTTGTCATGCCAGTGGAAGAAATAGTTTTTTAATCTGGTTCTTAAACTGGTCACTGCAGCTCTACAATGGAAAGGACGACAATACCACATTTTTATGTGCATGCACTTATACATTTATTTTATTTATCCACATTTTTGTGAGTAATAATCCCTTGAGATGAATCATCTCGTTTTCGAGGGGGCCTCTGTTTGACCAGGTAACTGCGGACAGCAGTGCCATTATTAAGTATACAGTACACAACATAGTATACATAGTATATAGAGGATAGTGATGACCACAGAAGTGTTTTTTTAATACAGTACTTTTCCTTATTAAGATTTGGTTCAGGTGATCACCTAATCAGCACCTCATTCAGTGCCCGTGTTGGGATTTAACAGACATTGGAATGGAATGGCTTTTATACTTATACTCAATGGAAAAATTACAGTGGTTTCTTAATTTTTCCAGAGCTGTATTTCAACTGCGCTGTGTTCTGTATGATTTTTTTGTGTGTGACTGCAGGATCAATTCTAAATTTCAAAACCTTAAAAAAAAAAATTTGATTTTAAAATTTCAAAAACAAACATTACTTTCTGACAAAATTTTGCCTTTTTATTAACATGTATTTGTGATTTTTTTTGACAGAAATTGTGCATTGTTTTTTTTTTTGTTGTTTAATTCTTTTGACAGAAATTGTGCATTGTGTAAATGAATGTGTTTCAATCAACGCTACAGTATTATTTCCGTAATCATGTTCCCTGTAGAGCCAAAAAACATAATTTCTCCATGACGGCAAATGTAATTACCATAGTTTAAATCATGCTGTTTGATTGACAGATCAGATCAAAATTATTTAATGTCAAAATTATGCCAGTGAAAATCTCTCAGTTAACCTTTCTAATATAATTCTATACATCTCTTAATGGAGTCATAAAACAGCCCAATAATCTTCTACTTGTTCTTCAGGTACTCTGTCAGATGGGCTGTTAATAGACTGGAGGTTAAGGTTAATAGATGTTTTCTAGTATTATACAAAACCTTTGACACAGGAAAGCAATGTGAAAAATAAAACAATGGGAGGTAAATGGAAGTCTGAGCACTTCAAATAACAATAACATTAAACTGCTTGCACCATTAACCATGTTCTGCTTGGTGTAAAAACGAGCAAGAACTGAAAGATTGCACTTTGTATGACATAAATTTATGAAAATATGTTGATTGTTGCTGACATGAGTAAAAATAAATAAGACACAAAAAAATTGGAATAAATGTGTCCTTTGCTCATGCATTCACACATCCTGAGAGATTTCAGGTTTGCAGCTGGGTTTAGTATTTGACTCTTGAGTCAAAGATAAGGACTGGTACCAGCCACAGGTGTGCTCTAGCCTTGGATTTTCTTCTTGGGACATGAGAAGCCATAGATTATGGGATTTGTATAGTTGTAAATACCTTACTGGACAGCCTCTACCTCTCACTGCATTGAAAAACATTTCACACTGAAAACCAATAATATAACAAAACTAGCAGCTAAGCTATGGTGGCATTTAGACAGTTTGTGAATATCTATTCCTAAAAAGATAAGATACCAGCGTGCGCACACAACACGTCTTGTTACCAGCAACAGTGACATCATTTCTTGTTACCTCCAGCATCTTCCAGATCTTATTCTGAGCATGTGATCCCATGGTAGACTGAAGCTGCCATCTGGGTGTTTTTCTGTCACTGTCAGCACTCTCTTTCTTCCAGCCTGTGGGCTTTGAGACGTTCTTGTGTTCTTCTTTGGGCTTTCTGCTGGAGCGCGAATGCACGGAGCGCACATTCCGACGCCTACAAGCATTAGCGGCGCTCTGATCAAACAACAGTTGGCCCCTAGGTGAAAGGATTATGGGAATGTGTGTGTGTGTGTGTATGCCGGCCCCTTATACTAAGCTATTATTAACTGTGTGTTTGGAACTGAATGGGTTCTGTGGCCCACTGTTTACTGACACATCCCAACCTTTTTTTTCCTGTTTCTTTTGGGAGTGGCCCAGTCCAGGTCCAAATCTTGTCTTGGATCAGTTTACCCAACATCATCTGCCCCCAATTGTTGCCCCAATTACTTGGGTCTTTCTGACAAATAAAGAAAAAAAAAGTCTACAAGGGAAGATACGTAATATGTTTGATGTCATTTATTGTATTTATTTATTCACATTTTTTGTGAGAATTAATCCCTTGAGATGAATCATCTTGTTTTCGAGGGGGTCCTCTTGCTCATATTCATTCACTAGGGACAATTTACAGTTGCCAATTAACCTGTACATGCATGTCTTTGGACAGTGGTAGGAAGCCGGAGTACCAGGAGAGAACCCACGATAACACGTGGAGGACATGCAGACTCCTCACAGAAAGACCGGAGTCGGTCGAGAATGTTTGCTGTGAGGCAGGAGTGCTAACCACTCTGCCACGTGCACCCCAGTATATTTATGTTTTTTAATATTTTACATATATGTTGAAATGCTGACTTTGATTGAAAGGTTATAAACATGTCATTCAATCAGTGATTTGGGGGGACTAGACAGGGAGAATGGTTGCAATGCTGCAGTCGCACAGACCTGAGTTGGAGTGAATGTGTGTGTGTGTGTGTGTGTGTGTCCTCACTGCACTGCCACGTGTAGTGTGAGAAAAGTCAACATCATCTTTCAAGTCTGTTTGACGCTGCTCCGCGCTGCCTCTGGCTCTGATCCAGCGACTCCTCCTGTATATCCAGCGAGGCTACTGGCCGTCTGAGTAAATGCCAGACTCACTTTCCCCATGCCCTTTACCAAACTCCTGTTGGGGCTTCAGAGCAGAGGCCGGTGACACATGCAGTGATTCTTCAACTCTATCCGCTTTTGACAAAAAGAGAAAACAATTTGGTGTGTCTTATTTTCCTCTAACTGTTGACCTTCTCCTTCACCTTTCACTCCAAGAAGAGGAGATTGTCTACAAACAAGACACACATGACAAAGCCTCCTGCAGCTATGCAAAATGAAGACAAAATATGATGGTAAAGGAGACTTTAAAAAACTGTGTCTAGATGAATACTATCCTTGTTTTAAAGCCAACAACTGACCACACTAACTTAAAACAATAGTAGCAGAAAGACATTCACAGTCTGTATTCATCGTTTCTATTCTTCAATAAACTTTACCCTATGCAAATGAATAAAGAAAATACACTATTTATGCAGTAGCATTTTAAATGACCATTCATCTGTGTTTGATTTAGGAAAACAGTTACAATACACACCAATATACCAGTGTTGTAGTCAAGGCAACAGTTTTTGAGTTCAAGTCACTTTCAAGTCCTCAGAGTTCAAGTCCGAGTCCAAGTCCAAGTCACCAAAGACTAGTCCGAGTCGAGTCCGAGTCAGGTCATCATCATTTCAAGTACAATTCAACATTTTTCATGTCGAAGTCCGAGTCGAGTCATCTTTAATTAAACTGCAAGTCCGAGTCACTAAAGAAAGGTCCAAGTCGAGTCCAAGTCAAACCCAAGTGAGTGACAAATCTGAACACTGTGGAAGCCAAACTGATACATTGATTGGGATTTTAGTTTTGTATAAACCTTTTAAACACATTTAATAGAGTTTTGATTGTGGCATATCAATTAAGGCTGTGGCCGAAATAGGCCTATATATTTTTTTTTATTTAGGACCCACTTCTGGATCACATTTAGGGGCTGGAGATAAATGCGAGCAACTCGTCCTGCTCTGAACACATGCAACAGGCAGAGGTTGTGTGATGTTGTTGCTGAGCATGACTTTGTGCTCAAGACGGAGTCTAAGGCCGAGTCACAAGTCCTTTTGTCTGAGAATAAACGAGTCCAAGCCCTACAAAGACAAGTCTGAGTCCGAGTCTGAGTCGAGTAATTGAGGCTTTCCCTCGAATAGTCACAAGTCACAAAATTGAGCCTGATGACTCGTCTAGAGTCCGAGTCCAGGGCTCGAGTACTTCATCTCTGCAATATACATCCTATGATATTGAAGTTCAAACATAGCTTCTGTACATTTAAGAACTTAATGTTTTGTAGCATGTTCTATGGTTCTGATGCAGTGTAAAGCATGATTAAACAATAATGTGGCACGGCTTTTCTGCTTGGAGTTTGCACGTCCCCCGTCCCATGGGACCAGGGCTCCCCTGCAAAAGATTTGAAGATTTGTAATTTTAATGGGACTTTCCCTGTATAAATAAAAGTAATAAAAATAAAAATAAAAATAAAGTGGGCCTCTAGTCTCTTCAGATGCTCTCACATTCTTTCTTGTCTGTCTCCTCTGTGCTGCCATGCAATGTACATTTAAGACAAGAAACACGGCTGTTTATTATTCTTGGAAAGACTTCCGAGAATATTAAGTGATGAGGTGTTGGCCTTGATCATGCTTCTATTGATGAGATTGTTACTTTCTTTTATAAAGCTTACTATTCCGTTGTTCCAAGGGCTCTATAAGTTTGGACTCCTGGCATTGTCCTCCTCCACCTTAAGCTATTAGTCTGTGTCCCTGCATTTGTATGAAGTCCATTAGCAGATGTAGAGTAGACAGTAGAGCAAGGGAAAACAGAGTGTGTCATTCAGGCATTTATAAAACACACCTTCAATTGTTGTTTACCTTAATGTCCCTGTGCCTGTTTACCTTCTCTCTCTCTCTCTCTCTCTCACACACACACACACACACACACACACACACACACACACACACACACACACACACACACACACACACACACACACACACACACACACACACACACACACACACACACACACACACACACACGCACACACACGCACACACGCACACACACACACACACACACACACACACACACACACACACACACACACACACACACACACGCACGCACGCACAAATACATACACACTGTCCTTCAGACAGTGTAACTGTTCCTCTCCCCAGGGCCCGGCCCGGTGAAGAAGGCTCAGACAGTTATGGAAGTATTATTCAATGAGTGTATCTATTTCCATTTCTGTACCATGATCACTGACATTCTGCTCAATTATCCAGCAGCAACCAGATTGGAAAAACTAAACTGTATATGCACAACTTATTATTTCTTATCACAGAAACGTGACTAAAAAGTATTTAGTACAAAAAGTGCAGTATGTTGTTTGACATCGTATGAAGGGGTTGATTAGATATACAGTACATAGCACCAAACTAGATGGTGGCTATTGTGTTTAAATATGCTCATTAACGATTACTGATAGTGTTTTATTAACTGTTAATACACCACAATAATCAATACAAAAGATGACTTCTTTGTTTCTTTCCTAAGTTCTCACCTATATTATTCAGTTGAGACAAAAACATCATTGTTTATAATCAGTGAGAGTTACAAAGAAAGCAACTAGACATAGGGTTTGAAAGTCCAAATGTTTCAAATTGTTTTTAATATAGTGCTTTTCCACCTAGTAGGCACTCAAAGTGCTTTATCAGTGTTACAGCTGACACCACTGGAGGCAAGGTGGATTAAGTGTCTTGCCCAGGGACACAACGACAGTATGAACTCTGGGGGAGAGCGGGATGTTATGATGTTTTGGGATTTTTGAGTGGGGATCGAACCGCCCACCTTCTAGTGGAAGGACGGCTGCTCTACCACTGAGCTACTGCCGCCATTCTCATGTATCAGAATAAACCCCTCTCTCCGAGAAATATCAACATCTCTCACACCAGTCGACATGGGTGTAGCAAACGGACTTAAGTGCAAAAAACACAAGAGGCAAAAGACAATTCAAGACTTTTTATGAAAAAACTAAACTCACAGGCGTAAAATTCTCGAACACAGTGTCTGAAAACAGTCAATGGGTCGAAGTACACAGACAGGTAGGCGTCCAAAAACAAGAGGTTGGCAAACATGTAAAGCCCAATAACAGGATGGACGTCTTCAGCTCAAAAACAATTGGCTAATTTGAAAACTGTGGAGTGGGTCCAATATACTGGCCTAATGGGAAATGAGGACAGGTGTGGAAAACTGGAGTGGGCGTGAAGAGGGGTGGTGATACGGAGGGAAATGCAAAAGTCTTCCTGTCTGTAGTATTGACATTGGATGAGAGAGGAAAATTCTTCTACTTTTAAACCCTTCGTCTAGAGTCCTTCTTTGTAACCCTTTGTTGGATTATGACCTGGATGATTGAGAATAAGAGTTTTAATGCTTTCCCCACTGCCTTCTGTCCATTCCATCTCTGTTCTTTAAAATTTTAAAATTCAAAAAACAATCTTGTAAAGAAGAACAGGGAGTCCACAAAGAGATGGTATGGCCCCCACAGAGCCCTGATCTCAACATCAATGAGTCTCTCTGGGATTGCATGAAGATACAGAAGTATTAGAGGAGCCTGCATCACCCCCCAGAAGACCTGTGATTAGTTTGACAAATGTTTGGAGAACTAACCACCGAGTTTCTTTAAAAACACAACTGTGCACTGTGTATCAAGAAGGCAAATGGTGATTTGATTTTAATAAAATAAATTATTTATATTTTAGAAAGCTTTGTTATTTTTTTACATAAACATTTGCCCATTGCTAAATGAAGTTACTATCTGATTTAATTATATGTGTAATGGTGATTGAACAAAATCCATAATTAAGTCAACAACTAGGGCCTGGAAGAGTTATTGTAGGTTCTCTGTAATTGGCCATTGTACAGGGTGCACGCTGCCTGAGACCCAAAGTTGCTGGGATAGGCTCCAGTCACCCAGGACTCCTTATGGGACCAACCAAAAGACAATGAATGAATGTTAACAGATAAAAAAAAACTGTGTGATCAACTGTCTTAAAATTCTTGCCAGGGCGCGTTACCTACCCATACTCAAGAGACCTGGGTTCAATTTTCAACATTACCCTGTCTTTCAACCTGCTCCCTGTTGTTTGAAACTGTCCTATTCAATAAATTCAAAAATAATCTTAAAAAAAGAAAAAAGAAGTAATGATTCTTGCTAATCATCACATTTGGCACTTTTACGTGTCAAAAATAAAGCTGTCGGAAGCTAGCTTAGTTCTTCTAGAGAATTACTTAGTTACCCAAGAGGATTGACTGTACAGCCGCGATTTAAAAACGAGCATTAACCCTCTGATATTTTAAGAAGGATTGGGTTATTAGGGAGAGGGACATTTTTTTTAGCCAGCTTAGATGTTTGCCTGCCATATAAAACCTACCATCACTTTAGGGTGAAAAGGTCCTTGTGAGGGTCAAGCCTGTGTCTTGGAATAAGTTAAATGGAGCAGGTAGTGCAAACATATCCTACTGTGAATGATTCTGTTTCTTGCCATAGCGGTTTCATAATGTAATACCCTCAGCAAGCTTGTTGTACCTTTTTTTTGGAGTATGCATGGTGCAAAGAGGGCATAAATAATGAAAAATTGATTCAAAGGAGCAGCATGGGAAATTGTGGGGACGCCTCACACGAGAGAAAAAAACATGTAGACGGAGGATGGTACAAGAGTAGGGGATGACAAGCGTGCAAAGAGAAAAGGATGAGGCAAGATGAAAGATGGAAAAGAGCGTGAGGAGCTAATTCGGTGGCCCGGGCAGGGAGGCGTGGAAGAAGGGATTTGGACTGAGCTCTGGTCCAGATCCCTGCCTGTTAGACTGACACAGCAACAACCCTGCCACCGGCCTAATCCTCCAAATCACCCCTCCGCCACGGGAGCAGAGACAAGCGAGGGCAGGATTGTGCACAGCATCAAATAGATGTGCAGGAGAGAAGGAGGAGGAGGAGGCGAGAAGAAGACATTGAAAAATGAAGAAACGATAAAGGATGGATGACAGCTGAGAGTTGCGGACTGAACCGAGCGGACAGATGATAAAGGGGAAGCCGGGACATAGGAATGAAAAGGGAGGGATGGGGAAAACAACAGAGGTCCAAATTGGCTGAGAAGGATGGAGGGAAAGCAGAGCATAAAGACAGTAGAGCGAGGGGGAGCTAGGCCAAGGCAGGCGAGGAGCGAGGGACACTGGGAGAGAACAGAAGAAAGAGAAAAGGAGAGAGTGTTAGGAGCTGCTGGTGTTCCATCCAACAGTGGCTCTCTCTGGCACTAATGAGTGTGGCTGCACTGGGAGCACTGTGTGTGCTTGTGTTTGTGCATCGATAGAGATAGAGAATGTTTGTGGCAAGTACTTCTATGTTTGTGAGGACAACCACCATATTACATTTCTGAATAAGTTAGGATGTTTGAGTTATGCAATAGTATAATCTGAACTCTTTACTACCACAGCCTATTTGTTGCTCTTTTCATTCATTCTTTCTTTCATTTTTTTTTATAACTTTTCGTTTACGGGTCACATAGGGCGGTGCCTTTCCCATTAACTTGGGGAATGGTACACCCCTTGATCAACCAGTTATCACAGGGCACAAAATTTTTATTGATCAATTAACCTGTACATAATTGTCTTGCTTGTTGTTTATGACTGAAATATTTTCTGTTCATGCTTTAACAAAATGAACACAGAACATTACATTTGGATGTTTGGAGCATAGATATATGCATGTTTTATTATCTGTATTGATGTTGCATAGGTAAACAGTTTCTAAAATGTAGACACTTTTGATTTAGGCATGCATATAAAAAAGCAGAATTCATTATATCAATGAGTGTCCTCAAAAAGCTAGGGAAACAGGAATGTGTGTGTGTTGTGAGGGTAGGGGGTGTTGTGGGGGGCTGGAGAAGCAGGGTGTTTGCCTGGCACTGCCAAAGCATCGCTCCCCAAGACCCTTTTTTCTGCTTTGCTGCCTTTTCTTTCATCCCTCGTTCCCCTCTTCCTCCTTCGCTCATTAGTATGATTGAATACCCCCCTCCTCTCTTCGTCTGCTCATCTGCCAGGGTCAGTGAGCATACAGAGCATTCTCCAAACCAACTGCAACATCCAATCCCACAGCCCACCACCAGCCTCCATTGCTCCCTATCTTTTCCTCCGCAAAACATACTGTGCCTCTGGGCAATTCTTACAGCGAGGCTGGCCTCGATCCGAACATCCAAAGAGCTGGAGGTTGTGGCCTTAAGTAACCCCCAACTGCACTGCTCCCCCTTAGTCCTTTAGCACCTCCTAAGGAAAAAACAAGGACTTGCTGCATTTGTTTTTGCCTTAGTCTCTGCCTCCTTCTTCCCAGAGGCTCTCCTACTGAAACCAGGTCCACCATTGATTGTTAAAGGGTGTGAAAGGGCAATCAATAAGGCTTTACTGTGTAACAGGAAACTATAGAGTCCATATGGACGAACACAAGAGTCTAAAGGGCCACAGGCCTCAAGGTAGTTTATTGTGGGCATTTATGTACAGTGGCACAATAGAAAGAGATGGAAGGAGTGAAGAATACTATTCAGTATGACTGTACACGCATAGTCGCACACTGCCCCTCCCACCCCCCGATGAGGGCCCTCTTTAAAAATTCATTCAGTCAATAATGACCCTTCGCCCTCCCAGTCTCTCCTAGGAGCTAGCATAGCTGCCTCCTCCCACACAGGTTTCTCTCATTCTCCTTCTCTCTCCATCCCTTTCTCATTCCAGCGCACATAAACACACAGTCTTCAACTTTCTTGCACACACACTCCCTCATCCTCTTGGCCTTAAAACCAGGGAAGCACTTTTGATGCTTCTGTAGCATTGCTAGTTAGGCTGGTTTATCAGACTGAAATGTTGTGTTTTCACATTACCTACATGCATCTGTTTGAATTCCCAGATGAACTGGACGATTATTTTCATTTCTACAGATTTTCATTTTTTAGTTAAAGTAAGGAGGAGTAAGGAGTCACATGGTTTGCCAGTGGCTGAACAAATTAGCAGTGCTATCGGTTGGCAAGCTAGCAGAGATAAGCGACATGGTACACAGACGATGGGACTTTGATTAAGTCAGCCATGTTGTCTGCTCTCCTCTGAGATGGGTTCCATCATCTGATTACTCACACTGCACACATCTAGGATCAGAATAATTATTTTAATATATATTTTAGGAAACTGGAGAGGTCCCAAGACCTGAGCAAGAAAAAGGAAAATGAGATAATCTGGGCTGAGCGCCAGGCTTGGCTCTATGGCTCTGTGTCATTGTGCTCCTTTGTGTTATTGCCATGTTCTTTTAGTGGCAATGCAAACTAGGACTAGAATTACTGCTTATCCTGTTATCTTCACTAAAATTAAATTATTGACAATGATTACTTACAGATGTCATAGACATCTTTCACAATATGTTTTAGTAAACGTAAAGGTATTACATTATAGTACATAACTCATTCATTGTATTGGATCAGGCCAAGTCATTGCTACATGTGACATGTCCAAAAGCCTAGGAGATTGTATTTAATTTAACACTGGCATTCTTTTATCAGTTTTGGAAAGATAACATCGTAACATTTTTTCCAAAGTGTTTGCTAAAATAGTACATAGCTTAGCACAGAGCTGTCTTCATCAACTCAAAGCAGCATCACTGTACGATGACCTAAACACGCTGTTCACCTCTGACTCCACCTGTGTCTGTTCCCATTACCACCCATTACCACCATTCACAGATCCGAGGGGAGGTCCCTAGTGGCACCTAGTTCCTGTGCGCTCAGCAGGCCGTCGCTCCTCCTCTTCATTGCTCTCTCTCTTCATTCATCTCTCATGAATAAGCTGCTAAATGGAGCAGAGCGATTCGCCTCTGACCCCTTTCAATAAGCCATGGGGTCTTGCAGGGGTGCAGTGCTCCCATGGTCCCAAGGGGAGCGATTTGGAGCAACCCACTCGCATCAGTAATGTCCCATAGCATTCAGGTTGCATTAAGCCTCTGGTTATTCTCTTCATCCAGACCTTGCTGCCTCGGTCTGACTTCAAACGTCTCCCATTTACAATTCTCTTTTCCACCATGCCAATTCTCAGCACATTAGAGCCTACACTTCAGAAAGTTTTCTTTTTTAGACTTCTGTTTTTTGTATAATTTCATCACATGTTGGAATATATCAGCTGTTGGTAACGGAGCTAGAACTTTGTCATTATAGGTAAACTTATAGTGTAGAAAAGTGCACTGCATGCTCTTATCAATGCAGAGGGGTGCATTTTGATGCATGCTTCACCTACAATATGGCACAGGTTAGGTCAGTATGGCACACTGGGAGGGTTTTCTACTGTTAAAAGAGGAAAGAAGAATCCCCAGATGGCTCTTAGTGAAATCACTGCATTCCCATCTATAATAATTTAAACACAAGAAGAACTTTTGACATTTAAGAGTACAAAAATGAAATTTGGTAAAAAGCAGGAAACAATCTTCATATAAATATATTTTTTGGAAGTATAAGGATACAGTGGCAAGGAAACTGTGGTTTTGAACCCCAGGGCAACACAGGGCCTATTTGGGAGGAGTCTGACCTCCCATGTTATCATGGGTTCTCTCAGGGTCCGGCTTCCTTCCACCGGCCAAAGCCATTCATATAGGTTAACTGATCAAACTAAATTGCCCGTAGTGAACGGATGTGTCAGGCCTGCGAACTGGCCATTGCCCTGGGTGTACCCCAGCGAAGGAGCAAAGCTGCTAGGATAAGCTCCAATGAGTCATAACGGGACTAAGAGGAAGAAGATGAATGAAAGATAAATGAATATAAATATATACCACTAGCCTCTCGCACTACTACATAAAAGGATTTACTTGCTTAAATTGCTTCTTTATTTTAGTTAATAACACCATGATTTTTTTCTCATGTTGCACGTGTTACAGTTTGTGTTGCTGAAACACAAACCGTATTGTGCCTTTACATGGTTACAAATCTTGAGTCATTTTGTGTTCCTAAAAAATGTTTAGCAATTATAGATCATCAGTATAGCACACATTATACGCACCTAAAGGATTATTAGGAATACCCGTTCAATTTCTCATTAATGCAAGAATCTAATCAACCATTCACATGGCAGTTGCTTCAGTGCATTTAGGGATGTGGTCCTGGTCAAGACAATCTCCTGAACTCCAAACTGAATGTCAGAATGGGAAAGAAAGGTGATTTAAGCAATTTTGAGTGTGGCATGGTTGTTGGTGCCAGATGGGCCGGTCTGAGTATTTTACAATCTGCTCAGTTACTGGGATTTTCACGCACAACCATTTCTAGGGTTTACAAAGAATGATGTGAAAAGGGAAAAACATCCAGTGTGCGGCAGTCCTGTGGGCGAAAATGACTTGTGATGCTAGAGGTCAGAGGAGAATGGGCCGACTGATTCAAGCTGATAGACGAGCAACTTTGACTGAAATAACCACCCGTTACAACTAAGGTATGCAACAAAGCATTTGTGAAGCCACAACACACACAACTTTGAGGCGGATGGGATACAACAGCAGAAGACCCCACCGGGTACCACTCATCTCCACTACAAATAGGAAAAAGAGGCTACAATTTGAACGAGCTCACCAAAATTGGAAAGTTGAAGACTGGAAAAATGTTGCTCGGTCTGATGAGTCTCGATTTCTGTTGAGACATTCAGATGGTAGAGTCAGAATTTGGCGTAAACAGAATGAGAACATGGGTCCATCATGCCTTGTTACCACTGTGCAGGCTGGTGGTGGTGGTGTAATGGTGTGAGGGATGTTTTCTTGGCACCCTTTAGGCCCTTTAGTGCCAATTGGGCATCGTTTATAATGCCAATGCCTACCTAAACATTGTTTCTGACCATGTCCATTCCTTTATGGTGGTCATAAAGGAATGGACATGGTCAGAAATTGTTTCTGACCATGTCCATTCCTTTATGACCACCATGTACCCATCCTCCAAAGGCTACTTCCAGCAGGATAATGCACCATATATCAGAAAGCTCGAATCATTTCAAATTGGTTTCTTGAACCAATAATGTCACAATGATATCACTGTAATAAAATGGCTTCCACAGTCACCAGATCTGAACCCAATAGAGCATCTTTGGGGGGTCAAACACAGTATTAGTATGGTGTTCCTAATAATCCTTTAGGTGAGTATATAACTATGTAAGCCTGCTTGTGCTAAAGTTGCTTCATGCTGCCTCTTCAGAAACGGGTGAGTAAAAGAGAGCCATATTCAAGCAGGTTGGAGTTGCTCTGTTTGGTCTAATCACAAAAGCCAAAAAGCCTTTGGGTATGTTTATGGTTAACTTTAAGGATAGTTTTTCATTGACATATTATAATGCTTGGACATATCTATGAGCTACAACTATTTGTGTGACATAAAAATGACCATATCATGATCAATTATATTCTAAAAAAAATTAAAAGCATAAGGCTATTGACAGCAAAACTGGACACACACTTTATTTAGCTTCAGTTTACATTGTTGTTGGGTCGATCGCACACTGTAAATGCAGCTCACGTCTTTATAAAAGAACATAAAAAGTTTTGCATAAAACACCTTGAGCTTTATGTGCAGTTTTGTACAGACATTATTACTTTTATTACTTACTGACCATACTGTTCTCTATATTATTGCTTTGAGGAGAAAAACTGATAATTATTTCTAACCTTTCTTCATTCCAATGCTGTTATGTTAGTTACTTTTACATATTTGTCTGTCTGACTGTCAGGCTCCTGTAAAATTGTGATCCTTCAGCTATCTTTCCATTAGCCCTGAACCATCCAGGCATCTCTGTCTTCCCTTCCTTAAATACTTCACTCACCCTGTCTCCCACCTGTCCATCCCATCAGCACGTCCTCCTCCTACGCCATTTCTTCTGCCACTCATCCATCTGCTTGTCTTGCTCCATCCATCATTGCATTTATACCTTCTTCCATGCCTTCAGCGCTTCCACACTCTCCCGACCATTATTTTATCCCTCCCTTCCCATTTTCTTCTATTCATTCCATTCCACGATCCATCTCCTCTGTCTATCCATCCCTCATTCCACCCATTCAGCCGTTTCTCTTGTCACTCTCTTTCCCAATTTCTGAGAGGTCATTTCTATCCAGCGGCCATATAATAAAAGGTCTGATCAGGGGAGAACCGCTGATAATGGGTCTCATCAAAGTGCTACATGCCGTCATTAATTAAAAGAGATTTTCAAAAAAGGGAAAGACCCTTACTGTCTTTTGTGTAAGAGAGTGATGAGTAAGACTTTTAAGCAACAATTATGTGTAAGGACCATGGGCAGCATAGGAATAGTGGACTGACAAATGGTGAATAAACTGACTATGGGCCTGAGTATACAAGTAGGATCTGTCAGACTAAAATTTATGGAGCCGGATGTAATGACCACAGTTAGAATAAGGTCAGCAGGAATGGGCTGGCCACAACGTTTGCAGAGCTACAACCTAAGTAGCTAGTGACGCTAACAACATTCCAGTAAATTACAGCACCATCATTCAGATAAAGAACAAACATAGTTACTGCCTTTGCTCAGGATGTTAAAATAATTATAATAATTAAAAAACACTGCACCATGGTTGTGTTAAACTCTGGGCATTCCCACCCCATTCCTGTGTTTTATTAATGATGTTATCAGCTAGTCAATGTCAACTCAACTGTTGCATAAATGTAGTGTCCAAATAATCAGCAGTGATTCTATTCCTACCTCAGACATGCTTCTAATAGAAATAGACCTACAACACTGTAAGGGAGCGTATTTTCCTTTGGAATATGTTTATGATTAAAACTTTAAGGTTAATCTAAGAATTTGATTAATTATCTTTCATAAAATTCCTAAACACACAGTCACTCTCTTCAGAAACTATCTTTGACCTAAAGAAGAACAAGTGATGGTCTGGCACCCACTGAGCCTTAATCTCATCATCGAGTCTCTCTGGGATCACACAAAAAGACAGAAGGATTTGAGGCGCCTACATCAGCTCAGAGAAGATCTGTGGTTAGTTCTACAAATGTATCTCACCAGCCCAATGTCTTCCAAATGTGTGTACCAAGAAATATGGATGCTGTTTTAAAGTCAAAGAATTTTTTTTTAATTGATAAAAATAAACTCTTTTTATATTTTTACAACTTTACAACATGTCCTCACACCTGCCAAAAACCTTTGCACAGTAGTGTATTTAGCAAGTTTTGGTTATTCCAAAGCTACAAAAGCTACTTATTTGTGCATAAATGATGTTGACTGTTCTCACATGACATTAAAATATGGATGATAGTAAACTGACAAATATTAACATCCTCCCACATACAGCTGTGCTCATAAGTTTACATACCCTAGCAGAATTTTTGATTGTTTGGCCATTTTTCCGAGAATATAAATGATAACACAAAAACCTTTTTTTCACTCATAGTTAGTGGTTGGATGAAGCCATTTATTGTAAAACCATTTTGTTTACTCTTTTTAAATAATAATGACAAAAGAAACTACCCAAATGACTCTGATCAAAAGGTGATTTTGGCCTGAAAACATGCACACAAGTTGACACAAACGGGTTTGGATGGCTACTAAAGGTAACCATCCTCACCTGTGATCTGTTTGCTTGTAATCTGTGTGTGTTAATAAAACGTCAGTGAGTTTCTGAGTTTCTGACAGACCCTTGCATCTCTCATCCAGTGCTGCACTGACATTTCTGTATTCTGAGTGATGGGAAAAGCAAAAGAATTGGCAAAGGATCTGCGGGAAAAGGTATTTGAACTGTATAAAACTTTAAAGGGATATAAAAAGATATCCAAGAAATTGAGTTTGCCAATCAGCAATGTTCAAAATGAGGGATTCTGTTGAAACCACACCAAGGTCAGGTGGACCAACAAAGATTTCAGCCACAACTGTCAGGAAGATTGTTCCGGAAGCAAAGAAGAACCTACAAATAACTTCAGCTGAAATACAGGACTCTCTGAAAAAAGTGGTGTGGCTGATTCAAAATGCATTCTAAGGAGGCACTTAAAGAAAAATAGGCCAGAAGAAAGTCATTACTATGGAAATGCCACAAACATCCCATTTACAATACGCCAAACAGCACAGAGACCAGCCTCAAAACCTCTGGAACAAAGTTATTTGTAATGATGAGACCAAAATTGAACTTTTTGGCCGCAGCCATAAACGTTACATTTGGAGAGGAATCAACAAGGCCTATGATTAAAGGTACACCATTCCTGCTGTGAAACATGGAGGTGGATCTGATGTTTTGGGAATGTGTGAGCCGCATGTTATCAGAAAATACTGGAGGAAAATTTGCACTCATCAGCCCGGAAGCTGCGCATAGGACGTATTTGGACGTTCCAACATGACAAACATTTCAAGGCACAAGGCCAAGCCGTTGGCTACAGCAGCATAAAGTGAAAGTGAATCATTGAGCCACTCTGGGGAGATCTCAAACATGCAGATCATACAAGACAGCCCAAGAATTTACAGGAACTGGAGGCTTTTTGCCAAGAAGAATGGGCAGCTTTACTATCTGAGAAAATTAAGAGCCTCATCCTCAACTGCCACAAAAGGCTTCATGCTGTTTTTGATGTTAAAGATGGCAACGCACAGTATTAAGAACTGGGCTTTGTAAACTTTTGATCAGGGTCATTTGGGTTGTTTCTGTTGTCATTATGATTTAAAAAGAGAGAACACAATTGTTTGACAATAAATGGCTTCATCCAACCACTAACTATGAGTAAAAAAATTGTTTTGTGTTATCATTCATATTTGTGAAAAAATGGCCCAAATATCACAATACCACTCACAATATTCTCTCATAAGGGTAAACTTATGAGCACAATCACATACTGATCTCCAGATCAAATGACTCATAAAACCTTTGTGGTCACAGTGCTGGCTTTAGTCTAAATAATTCCCTTTGACTAAGTATCAGACTCACCCAAACACAATTATTTGGCAAGTGCACAATCATCCTGCTTTAGATCCAGCACCTGGATTCTTCTGTGAATCCCTTGATGCATGGAGCAGTGATAGAGCAAAACAAAGAGTCTGCGTCGCCAGCCTGCAATCGAATCCTCTATTGTAATCCCCTAGTTTTTAATCAAGGCATATAATTACTGCTTATAATAAAGCATTAGTACTCACAGCCTAAATTATGATTGCACAGAGAAATTGTGATTATTTCCTTTTCCTGTATTTAACCCTTTCCTTCCCAGGTTCATTACAGCTACTTATAGCTCATAGAGACAGCATGACAGCAGTCCTCAAGTTGGGCCATTTTGTACCTAGTTCCACAGGTGTCCCAGACAGTTCTTAACAAATGTACCTCTGCAGCACCTCACAGAGTGCGAACGGCGCCCGATGAATGTGGCAATCAGCGCTTGGTGGGAACGAAAGAGTCATAGAGGCTGATTGCACGGTGGGAGCCGCAGAGCGCTGCTCCTCAGACTCTCTCCATGCTAGGAATAACAAGCTCCATCGCCCACAGTGTGAAACAACAGACTGCTAATTGGAATCAGCACGCCACTCCCTGAGCTTATTCTAATATCTGCTGGTTGCCTGCGTTGCTCGATAGGTAAGGTATGATGGTATACTGCTACAGCTGTTGTTGTTCATGGATGGTGTACTTTTCTTGGGCAGTGCTAACGTCTTGTTGGAGCACCCCAAGAATACATGGGAAACAAACATGTCTATTTGACTTTGTACTCATTTATTTTGAAAGATTAACTCATTGTTTATATGAGAATAATTTAGACGTCAACCAGGGAATGCTCGATTAGACAACACAAACCTTCAAATTTGCCTCTTTTTGAGAAGAAACACATCCGAAAGTCAAGTTTAACCCATGGTCATGGTCTCTGGGGGGAAATGAGCCCCAGTGACCCCCGCCTGTGTTTATACAGCAGATCCTCTTATCCCCTAACCCTAACCCTAACCCTTGCACAAAATTTTAACTACTTATAGAAAAAATATAATCTCACTTTGAATGACCACTTTGTGCATTTTCTGTGTCAAATTCATTTTCAGTAATTTAATAAAGAGCACCATTTATTGATTTTTGGCCTCTTGGGACAGCAAAATGGCTGTAAACACAACACTTAAAATCGACTTTTTATGCATCCAGCAACATTAACACGTCTTAATTGTCCTAAAGGTTTTGCTTTAAGAATGACACAACTGTGAAAATGTTGTAAACACTGAACAACCTAATGGCATTGTAATGGTAAATGAATGATTCTGTTTATGTGCATTAAACTCTTGGACAATATATTTATTTGTTTAAAAAATAACGTGGACTTTATTATCAGTGCAAAATGTCATTTCTTGTTTGACTCTAACTTTACAATTTATTGCAACATTGACCGGATATTTGTTACATAGACTTTCAATGAAGGCAATGAATGTCATCAATTTAATTTTTACGAGAGCTTTAAGTGAGTGCTGCAAGATCTATGTTAAATCAGCAACTGCTAATTTAATGCCACCATATTTCCCGATTTTACAAAATAAACAAGCAGCTTAGCCTCGAGACCCTGCAAAACTGGACTCTTTCGGCTGCACTTGTACAGTAGCCTGTGACTATTCCTCATTTAAAGACTTGCATTATACATTCTTTCTCCATTTCACAAGCCGGCATACTGCAGCATTTAACATTTCATATATATGCTATTCAGGCTCTAAACTCAGCCTGATTTGCATGTTCAACACAGCAGCCCCGAGAACGCACTGTTCCCTGCGCTGCACACACAAAGACTAATGTATTCTCTCTTAAGTCATTGCCATAGTCCTGCACACGCTCATATGAGGGTGCGACTCCTATACAATAGCACGCATAGATGTCATGTGCAAGGTTCAAATATGTGCATGTGAGGTTATTCTCACTTGCATTATAATGACATTAGGACATTGGATAAGGTGCGCACAGGTCCAGATGATGTGAAGACACAAGAGGCCAGAATGTGACATATTCCCCAGTGGGTCTCTATGAAAAGAATTTACTTTTATGAAGAAAAAAAAAAAAAATTAATATTGGGCCAGAGCTGTTGAATAAATAATTACTGAAAAAAGACAAAATAAATGTCTGACTTACTAAATGTAGAGCATATATATACTACGTAGATTTCTACATAATACTTTTTATCCATATAATTTAGCCAACATTAAGCAGTGATGCTAGGCCACTTCTATTGGATTAATTGAGCCCCTACTGAAATTTTGATTTGTTCAGTGTGACAGTTTCTCCTCAAAGAACTGTAAACACTGCATTGTGCAAATATTAATCATAGACATCTATGCATTAATGCATTCAACTTTCCAATAGAACACATTTTTCAATGCTACTAATAAAATGTTTTTTTGCGAGGCCATATTGCCTTAGTTTCAGAAATGGGTACATATTAGTTACAGGCTCCTATTTCCATCCCATAATCAAAATTGTGTCTGGTTTGGGAGATAAATAATGCAAAGAAATTGAGAAACAAAGACTCTTATGACAGTGTTGTTTGTAATACAGTATATCCTATGTCCAAAGAACTTCAATGACCAGTCTGTAAAAAGGGATTTGTAAGATTCGTGTCTTTCTTAAATCACTGTCTGGTTGCTACATGCAGAGAATGAGCATGATAAACTACCCAATTTGACAATGGTGGGTGTAACTGCTATCATCCTAACTCAATGGTTTAACAAGGGTTATCATGATCATGTGCTGTTGTGGGAGAATAAATGAAGGGGTGCGCATGCCTGAGTGCAGCTGTTTTTAATATTTCCAGTTGTATTTGTTTTTTTGCATGTGAACAAATATGTGTGAAGCAGTGTGGTTTTATCATGTGTGCAAAAAACACTCCAGCTGCCAATGCAGATGACGACAGATCAAAGCCGTGATGCTGCTGTGTGTATAGCAGAGAGTGAGATTGCAGCCCCCTTTAACAAGCCATTACAATCTTATTGATTCCTCATTAAAGCCCCTCGGCAAAAAATACAGCCTGATGTTAGCGTCAAGAGAGGAGGATCTACCACAGCATCCACCTGAGGAACAAAGATGTGAACTTTGCACATGTTCTGCACACCTACGCAGCTAAATATAAAAACCACACCTGGCTCGAGCTCTTGTGCACATACCTGTAGGCGCATGCCACAAACATGATGACGCACGTTGACAACAAGCACCTTTTCGTCGCACAGGCCAGCCTTTGCGTGATGTGAGACTGAGCGCGTGTACTTTGTCCCTCATCCAATCCCCTCACCCCTTTTTAATTAAAGCATGCAGTAAGTGTGAAATTAACTCTCTCCTACACCAGGCCTGACAGCTCTGAGTGGGAGGAGAGGAGGGTAGAATCAAACGCCTTTGTCTCTGCGTGTAATTAGAGCGATGGGAAGAGAGGCAAGAGCAAAAGAAGACCATGGCGATCCTCAACAATGAGGCATCGGCAGTGAGATGGACACAAGAAGTGGAGGAGGGGCTTGACAAAAATGAGGCTAGAGTAGCCAAAATTTGTAAAATTACTGGTACCTATTGCTTTGATAAACAGGTTATTTACTAAAAACTAATGTAGGCCTAATAATCCACAATGCAAAATAAATACCCTGGCAACCGGTAGACTTAAATAGACTTCATGAAACCTCACCACTATGTTTCTAGTTTAAAATGTAAAATGCAGTGCTCTAAACTAAGAACATTTTCCTGAGTAGTCATGAAAGAGATTCAATGACTCAAGTTTCTGGCCCCTGCTTTTCAATCTACAAACAATAAATCTAGAGAGCAGAGATGCTCCATACCCAATTTAACAATAGGAAAACTTCTAAAAGCTTGCCTTGGCAATCTGACCTGTTTCATACTCAACAAGTGTAAACATGCCTGAAACCCCACTTTTAACAAAGTTACTCAAAGAATATATAACATGTAAGGTTAGCTGAATGAACAGAATGAAAGTTGAACATTTCAGAAGGAGAAAGAAAAAGAAAATAAAGATACAAAAGGCTGTGAAGCTATGTAAAGAGGTGTAGCCATTACATAGAGTAAAAAAAAACTGCCTGTGGATGATTCACCAACCCACTGCTGCACTTCTGCAGTGAATGAGTGTAAGGCTCTGAGAAGAGACAGTGAGGTGGAAGAGGAGCGTCTGGTTTGATAGATGGCACAATTTGGAAAAGGATAGAAGCAGGGAGTCTTATGAGTTTAAGAATTGATGAAGACAAAATGGGCCTGGGCAGCAGGGGTAATAATGTGAGGGGCTTGGTGCGGGCTCCTTATGGGATGTGTCCCCGCTCGGCCCGCCTCTGATGGACGGTTTCCCCACCTCCCAGCATCTCCTCTCTGCAGCTGCAATGAGAGTGAGGAGGAGTGTGGTGGTTGTTTAAAGGGAGAAATAAAATGTCTGACGGTGGGTGTGGCACATGGTGAGTATCCAACCATGACCAATTTGTCTTCATGATTTGAGCTTTGACTCAGATGCTGTTGTGAACCTGTGAACTATTCCTGTGGTCATGTTGTACAAACTATTCCAAGGAAACACACCTTTCTTCCAATTCTGACTCTAAATTCACAAAGAAATATAATAAAATGTAAAGCTGTAGAAATCAAATGTTTTCAAGTCATGCTCATGCATTCAGTTTTTAGTATTCCACTACTCTTCATATGAATTCTAAATCCAATGTTTGTCAAAAATATGAAAAAATCTGCAAAACAAGACAGATGTGTGGGGCGGCAGTAGCTCAGTGGGTAGAGTGGTCGTCCTTCAACCGGTTCGATTCCCACTCTCCCCACAGTTCATACTGTCGTTATGTCCTTGGGCAAGACACTTAACCCACCTTGCCTCCAGTGGCTGTAACACTGGTAATTACTGTAGAACTATGTAATGTAATCGATTTGGATAAAAGCGTCAGCTAAATGAATAAATGTAAATGTAAATAAATGTGTATTAGTGCAATGAATGGCAGAAATTCAAATTAGGCATTTTGGTTTTGAGAAAAAATCTACAGCTGTGGCTTCACTTTGGCCACAGCTCTAGCTATGGCTCTGATTAAAACAGAATCATTTGGGCTAATCAATAGACCAGTGTAAATGTTATTTTCTTCTTTTGAAGTTACACAGTATATAGACCTACAGTATATGAGTAATAGTGTGGTCAATTCTACTATTAATCACCAAAATTCCAATCTAACCCAGAAAGTATTTGACCCATTATAAAAAAAAAAAAACATGTTGGCGACTCAAAATGATTAGATTGTGTCAAAACACAACAAAAAAAACTTCCTGCTCCTCTTTAAGAACATTGCATTCCTTTTACTCATCTTGCAGCAGACATATATTCTCAGTGTTGGACTCAGTTTAATGACTCCAACCTGTATCCCACACACTGGCTGTAAAATATGAGTACATATCAGAATATATTCAGCAGCACAGCTTGATGCTCATTCAGTAATTATTGACCATGCAGCTTCCGGATGCCTAATCCACTTTAAAGCGGGTATACACAGTGCACAAAGACTTGGTGCCCTTCAACACAATGTGCTTCTTTCAACATCCCATTACTTTTCAGGCTTTTATTAAGAATGTATGAACATACTGACCTTGAAGGGAGCAACTGAGAGACACAAATCAGTAAGTTGCATTGTACCTTTGAGCAAGGGAGGAAGATAAGGTCAGCCCAGACCACTGTGGATGGTGCAACAACAGTGTGTTATCTTCGTACCATTTTGACATGGGCATTGGTTTACACAAATGTCCAAATCCGCCACACACGCCACTCCTGGATCTGTGATGTGGACAAATAGAAACACTATGGAGACTGTGCAGTCACCATTGTTTGCTGACCCTACTGGACGTTCAGAGAAGGATTTAGCTCTGGTGTTGGGAGTTTAAAAAACACTTTGTAAATACAGTAGATATGGGATAGGTCATGCAATAAAACGATTATTATAATCTACACTGCAGAGATACACACCTTGAATACTGTTCACACAAACACTGTTACAACAAGTATTTTGCCAATCATTCACTGAGTAGATTGCAAGTTTGGAGCGTGAAGGATAAAAGTGGGAGGAATAGGTGTCACACTGGCGGAAACTGAGAGGCAGACAGAGAGAGAGGAGATGTCAACAGTAATCCCAAGAGGATATCTGGCCCCCGAGGGCATCCTGCCCTGAGGCTAGAGAGAGACAGAGCCAGACAGCAAGACCCTCACACTGTGCTGTGTTCAGACCTCTCCATCAACAAGCAGCTCAGCTCCTCCGCACAATATCTGCAGCCTAAAGCTGGGAACAAACTGCAAGATTATTAAACCCTGCTAAAAACACACAATTCACACACATACACACAGAGACCAACTTCTTCCACCAACTTCCAGTCACAAAGCAACACCTTTGTCACAAAGAACACCTTGAGACAAGAATTAGTATTATAGTATTAGGTAATTCTGGAATCTACTGAAATATTTAGGCCAAACAGCTCGAAAAAGTGTAAAAAAAAAAGGCAAAAATAAGCTTAAAAAAGTGTTGTGGGCAACAGAAGCAGCATAGGCATGAAATGCTGTTGTCAAACTATCTTTACAAACTAAATGGATAGTCCTGATATTCACACAGTGACCAGACAGGCTAAGTGATATTTTATAAAAATGCCTTTCACCAAATGGCAAGCATGTCATTTACAGACAAAAGAACTCAAGAAAATGACAAGTGTTGTGTATAGAAAACATATTAGATGTACAGAGTGTAATTAAAGCAAACATTTCATCTGTCAGTCTGTGGTTTACTTATTGAGAAAGTTTAGGCCTGATATTTGAGAATGTCAGCATTTTACACAAATGGGACCTTTGATAAGCCTCCCCCATAACATTTTCTTGGTACAAATTAAGAAACAAATAACTCTTAAATGATATTTATTGGGTAGAAAGGCAAAAAATATTGACTCACAGCTCTCTTGACGATGCACTTCAAATCTAGCACTTAAACTGTCCAAAGAGTGAAAAGAGGACTGTCAAAGTGCAGAGCGGGAAATCAACTGGTGACTTGGCTACACTTTCTATCATTGATCTGGTTGTCTGTCTGTCCAGGCCCGCACTGCTTTCCCTGTCATGTTTACAACGTCCAGCCTCTCGGTGTCAACATCCCTCCAAGCCTTGCCAATAGCCCGCCGTCCTAGCCGTCCATCAAAACGCCCCGTTGGCCCCGCCCCATTTCCCTCCATTAGTTGCACACAAACCCCTGGCGGCACCATGGGACCAGACAGCCAGCCTCGGGCCTGGCTCCGTCTATCGATTGGTTCTTACGGTAATGGGCGTCTGTCTCCCTTTTGTCTAATTGGCTAAGTGATGGGATTGATCCTCAGATTGTTGGCTAAGTTCATTTGCTGTGGCCAACGTCAAGACCAGTGAGTGGACTGCATCACATGTTGGGAGCTGGACAAGATGTTGGGAGTAATGGCTTTGTAATTGATCAAGTGTTTGGTGGGTGGGGTGGGATGCATTAGTGCTGGAGGATGTTAAGAGAATGTTGATTAAGGCTCATTACGAGATAATCGATTGAAGCAAACGTGTTGTGGATGGACTGTTTTGTTTTGGGATGAACCCTTTTATCTGACGTCTCGTCTGTGAAAGTGCTGATCTCTAGTCCTTAAACCTGTCATGTTGTAATGTACAGTGTTGCTGGAGGAGAGCTATGTAATGATCTCACAATATGCTCTCTTATGCTAAGAGCACTGAGAAAAGAAGCTGTACAATATACCTCCAAGGAACCACCAAACCACCAACCAATGACTCACAATCAATGCAAATTATTCAATATCCTACGCCCATAAAGCAGCCCTATCCAACATTTTATTCTCCCTCAGAAAAGTATAATTCTGAAGTGCAAACAGGTACTTTTCTGCTCCATTGTGTGCACAAATATTTAAGCATACAGCAGCGGTGTGCACTATTTTCTTCTTTTTCGTGCCAGAATGGTGAGCCAGTGGCCTGAAGCGCCTGAGTGCTGTCCCAGTAGTAATAACACATACTTAATTCCATATCTGAGGCTCACCTTTCTACTCCTACACTCCGCTCATTGTTCCTCTGCACTGACAGAGAGTGGGTAGGGAGAAAGTGAGGTACACAGGCACGCGCTTGAGTCTGCAGCGCTGCCAGTATCCTCAGAACAACATGCAGTCATTGATTAACACAGGATTAACACCTCGCGGCACGCACACACATTGCAGAGACTTGCCGGCAGCTTGTACAGCCCTCCGCTGCCACCACTATGTGTTATCTCCCTCCCATATGTGTACCTCAGGGTCCTCCTCGGTCCCTGTAATAGACTGGCTCACTCCAAGTTGCTGTGATGTGCTGGAAGGGAATAGTTCAGGGGGGGTCTGGTGCAAGTGTCAAAGAGGGGTTGAGGACATTATGTTCCCTGCCGGTCTATCATAACCAACATAAACCAATTAAACAGCACACAATATAGTGGTTATAATCAAAAACTTAAAAAAAATATTATAACAAGTGTAAATATATTTGGAAGTAATTGATGCTAAATTTAGATTTTTGGCGGAAGAGGGCCAAACCATCCATGAACCAACCATGAACCAAGTTCATTACCACCAAATACAGGCCCGGAGAACGTAGAACAGTCAACACAGTGTAGTAGCATTGAACATTCAAGTCTGAGTATGTTTTGATATGACAATTTATTAATATAAAATATTTGGTCCTTGCACATGTTATGCCATTTATGCCATGCCAAGGGACAGCACTCACTTGATAGAGCCTAAAGTTGGAGCCAAGTTATCCAATCTAAGATGAGCAACAAGTTAAGACAATGACTGAGAAAGGCCACTATATCTATCCTAAGCCAATAAATGGAGAACAACATGTTATGACAACTTAATAGATAGGTCCTAATTTAGGTTAAGGACACTGTAAAGCTAACGTTGCTCTAAATTTCTCTAAAAATACCTATTAGGCTCACCATTAATATATTATTAAAGAACAAATGTAAGATTATGGCAAGCTAGATTTATGGCCTTTTCTCAATAATGTTGGTATTTTCAAGCAAGTCAAACATTTTTGGTTAAGTTTTTTTTGTGGTTACACAACATTTTCTCTATAACTATAACAAATTCCCAACTTTTAGACTAGGTTCATTAAAAAGTATGCATGATGGCAATGTACTAGTTAACACTAAAAAGGCACTTAATATATTTAAATAAGACGCAGAAAGAAAATTTAGCGTCATTAGTTTAGTGGGAGATTAGGTTTGTGAACAATAAGACATAGCCATTGCAGTAGCCATTATCATTATCATCATTTAAGCAAGATTGTCAAACAGGAAGTGCGGTTTTAAATCATAAACGGTAATTTCTTAAAGCAACACCATAAACCTGCACATGTTATATATTCAATTTGTGTTAATGTGATGGGTTTAGGCAGAATACATGTTCTCATGAGATAACGGACTCTTGACATTCATAATTACATACACATGATTAAACAAGGTTTCATATATGTGCAAAAATACATTTAAAGGAATATGAGGCATTCATTTATTGATTTTCAGTCTCTATTTTTTAAATAAGTTATTAAGTTCTGTAAGTGCTGTAAATTATGCTTCCCTTCAACAAAGTCATGTCATTTACTTTATAGCCCAGACAACATTATTGGCTAATCAGAAGGTCTTTAAAAGCCAAACTGAACCCCACCCACCGTACCGCAGTGGCCTGCAGTGACTGCGGCAGACACCCAGGCAGCTGATCATCTGTTTGTGCCCGGGTGTGACTTTGTGAATATGCATGATTCAGTCAACACCAGCTATTGTGTGTGTGTGCATTCACTTTCTCCTCTATCAGCTTCATTATGAGTCATGACTCATCGATGTGATGTGAAACTCCCTGTGAATAATCCGCATGCAGGCAAACACCACACATCGACATTTGATGTCAAAGGAGCGCAGATGGCACCCGCAAAGAAGTTCAGCACCTCTGACCACGCTAACCTGCTAGTGTGTCCTGTGTAGAGGAGATGGCACCATGCTAAAAAACAGTAATATGTGTGTGTGTCGCTTATCTATCAATTTGTATGAAGATTTAGAGCGAGAGAGCACAAAAAGGGGAATACAATGGCAAAGGAAAACAGAAATAAGAGGCGGGTTTAGGGATTGAGGAATTTCAAAGAGGGCGGTGGTAGTGGTGGTGGGGAGACACAATGATAGTGACTTATATGTCGCAGCGGGAAAAAGGTTAATCTATAAAACATGCTGCATATGATCCCATAATCTATGGTGTCAGGAGATTTGACAATGCTACATGTAACCTTTAGGCAATGTTATATACATAGAGCACCTTCTCCTAAGAGTGGTCAATGTCAGGGCGGGCTCTGGTTCATTCCTTCATTTTCTTCTGCTTAGTTAGGGGTCGCAGGCAACTCTTACACTATAGAAAATGGCCAGTTAGTTGCAGGGCTGGGCTCTGATTGATAGTAATTAAATATGAGTGACTGATGGACAACACAAAGATCACTGCAGAGGTCAGAGAAGATCTGAAGACTGGGACAAATGAGCATCACAAATAGTCATTCATGTGACTGTTGCAGAGCGGCTAAATTTTCATGTAATTATTCTTAAGAAGGCGAACCAATGCTCATTTACAAGGACAACCTGCCCCCACGGTAGGGGGGAGGGGGTTTGTACATATCTTTAGTGGTAGGGGAAAATGAGGGGGAGTACACTACGCAAACACGGGGAGAACACAGAAAGGCCCTGCCCTGGATGGGAACTGAACCCAGGACCTTCTTGCTTTGAAGCAGGAGTGCTAACCACTCTGTGTTAAAGTGTTTTTTTTATTTTTCAGATTGTTTTGATGGTCTAAGTATTTGTCAGTTTATACTGTTACCAGTTTATTTGGTACTGTCCCTTGTTCTCTAACTGGCTAGGTGTCTATCCAATTCAGAAACAGTCACTCCTGTTGGTACTACCCTCCCGGAACACAAATCTAAAGGACAAGAAAAATTATTAGGATGGCTAATATCCAGGAGGTTTTTTTGCATAAACAAGCCCACAGTCAAAGCTTTAGACAATCCTAACACCAGCTGGCCTAAAAACACTGTTATGAAATAAGCCTGAGAAGCAGAAGGATGATGAGAGTTAATGGTGACCCACAGGTGTCCTGGTAAGTATGTGAGCTTGCAAAGAAGAGTTCATGACCACGGCTGTGTGTGGAAACCAGCCAGGACTCCAATTACAGACCACGAGTACAGACAGTTGCAGCGGTTTCCATAGGTCATTACTGTTATACTGACCGTGGCTGCTTCCCGTATATTTAATGGATACCAGGGTGTTTGGACCATTAGACTGCTCCTCTACAGCCATGTGGTCATTTGAAGCAACTCCTGTAATATCCGAACATACAAGCACATCATTATGGCCCTGGCTGGACGGGGCAGGAGTGTGAGAGAAAGAGTGTGTCTGTGCGAGTGTGTGTTCTTGAGGTTAGTGCCCGGTCGATGATAGAATCTGCAAATGGATGCCACCTTTTGCAGCAGGAGGACAAGTCATTTTAGCAGCCTAATGGAATTTTACAGCATGGGAATACGGTGTATAGAAGAAGATATCATCTGGTGCAATAGGAAGAGCAATGCACTGTGTTGAATTCTGATATTCTATTATTCTCTCACAGCGGAAGAAGAAACTTATTTCCAGTTGAGGTTAACAAAGCAAAGATTGCCAATACCTCAGATATAGTCTATTGGAAGACTTAACGTTGATGTACATTCACACTACAGGCAACATATGGGACACTCTTATTGACTAAAAGATAACTCTAGATGCTGTTTACAGTCTAATGTGATCTCCTGAACTAACAGCAGCATTTCAGAGGCTAATTTATGACCACCTTTCACTTCCAAGTCTGGCTTTTAATAAGGAAAGCTCAGAGTCATAAATAACAACTCTGTTCACTAAATCATTAGCCATTAACTGCTTTGGTGTGTTGTTAACAAAAGGTTTGCCAGGTGAGGTTTATGGGACTTTATTGGCTCTGTGAATTTTTAAGGAGGGTTTTGGAGTGTGTCGTAGATCGATATTTATTTTTATCTGCACTAAATCATTTCACCTTCAAGTGTCAATGAAACGAGTGAAATGATGAACAATATAGCTGCCAAAATAAAACGCTCACAGCAAGCATAAAGACGAAACATTGATGATGCATGAGATTTCTGACACAAGCTAAAGATGGAGACAATGTAAAGAAATCAAACCGGAAAAAGTAAAAAATGTAGAATTCAGTACCGTGCCTTTTGAAAAGTTAGTTTATTGAATGCTGATAAGTGTTGGTGGAAGAAGAGTTTGGGAAACAATCAAAATATGTTTTTTTGATTTTAATTTATTAGTGTACTTAATTGCTAAATGAGGTAGCTTGTTAGCAATGTTCACATCGACATTTACCTCTGGCAGGTGCATTTGACAATGTCTCATGTCTTAACTGTTGGACGTCTCAATTCAAGGTGCACACAGCACAAAGCTCTGTCCACCAAAGTGTTCACATGGCCAAATGCTGATCACACAGTTGGTTCATAAAGAGAGGACCTACGAGCACAAGTCTTATCTCCTTAGCAGCAAGCAGCTTTAGACGACTTCCAAAGAGGGGGGAACAGGCTTTGGAGAAGCCGTGCATGCTAAATATTCAGCAGCAGATAAAGGATGTGGAAGAGCAGATTTCCCTTCTCTGCCTCTCTTTTGTGCCTCTTAGCCACGAGGCTGCGGTTAAAGCAGAACCAACACCATCTTCTGCCTAATTGAAACTGTGACAGTAAAGCAAGACATATCCATAAAGAATTAAATTCACATTTTCTTTGAATTGTATTTTCTTAACTAATATGAATATTCACAAACTACAATTCCACAGAAGCCTGTACATCATTGGACCTCTATTTTGTTGGTTAATGCAGTTAGTTAACAAAAAAAAACATTGCTTTTTCCTCCCCACAACCAACAGGGTTTTGCATAAATTTCTCGGTCTTCAAATTTTCAATCATTTTAGAAAAAAATTGTATTAAGTTTCTGGGTCCACCAATTCAATAGTTCAGTGAAGACAAAAAAAAAAGATTTACCTATTTTTTTCAATTATAACATACTCTAATCTTTAGGTTTAGGATTTGGTTTTAACATTGAAACAGGTGTGAAAAGGGGGCTTCTCTTCCTGATAATAACAAGTACTGTAGACTCTGTAGTCCTGTACAGGCTCATCTATAAACAGCAACACAGTGCACCAACACCTTTATTGTTGCGGAAATGAACAGAGGAAACTGCCACAAGGTTTCAATTTAAGTTTGAAAAGTTAGTTGACATTAACGTTTTTATTCCATCTGTCTCTGAGCTACTTTAGCAGCTGTTGATTCTTTCTCTATATGTTCTTGTCCAGAAGTTGTGTGGGCTGACTAAGGTGGCACATCTTGTCCGAGTCATCCATCATTGCCGGGGAGACTAGGCACCTTTGGTGGCACAGCTGTTTGGGCAGTGACACTGTGAGCCAGCCGTGGCCCTACATCTGCTGCTGGCTGCGTGTTGACACGGTCAGCTGTGTCATTGTGCCACACAGCAGCCAGCAGAGTGCCGTCTGTGCCACAAAACCCAGGGTTAGGGGGCTGGAAGGGATATTTTGGGTGGAAATGAGTTGGAGATTGAAGATGATTTCATATCAGTGTGCCGCTCTACTTATCATGAAGAAAAGGCAAAGTCCAGTACTAGACGTCTGAAACACAAAAAGAGCCTCATTTTTTCTTGTTTCTTTAAAGCCATGTTTACTTGGCAAAGTATATGAGAAATAACATGATTACTGTGCAATTTATGAATGAAAAAGCTTCTTAGAAATACAGTGCAGACAGACAGAGCAATATAAAATGACTTGTTTTAAGGTTATGTTTAGGCCAGAACATGAACGAATCTAAAATAGAAAATGTTTTTTTATATTTTCCAAACATAAACAAAGGCTTTAGTTTTCTTAACAAAACTAATTCTTTAAAACTTATCAGAAGTAATGCAGTAAATAACAAAGTGATTCTCCTTTGGGACACAGTAGCCATTGACCAATAGGAGGAATGCTGTTGCTGGGCTTGTTATTTTCCTGCTTTCAAAACCTGCTGCTTCTCGTTTTATATTGCACGTTTGACTTCCAAGACACTTTTAAATGAAAAGGCCTTGTGTTACATTATTAAACACAGCAGACAATAGATATGTTTTCAAGCTTCTGTCAAATCCAATTTAAGTCATCTTTAAGGCGAAGAGAGCGCTCTCTTTCTTTTATCACTGGGTTGAATAGCACTGGCTTCATAAATCTCAAAATTATTGAATGAAGCACTTTGCCATGTTTATACAAAACCCGAGTATAATTAAAATTTTCTATTTGACTGGATGAACTACAACTGATGTCAGCTGTGAATATTAAAGCTCCAAAACAAGGGGCAGGATTTCAAGTTGATAAAGCAGTCAGAGAAATGGAAAAGAGATGATGTGAAGCACTAAGAAGGAGGATGAAGACATTTCGGAAATTCCAAACCCACAAACAAGCAGCGTGTACGGCTGATGGGAGGGAAGGATGCTGCTGCTCCTCTTCTGGGCTGCTCCACCCCAGCATGCTTCTCCTCTTGCTTCCCCTGCTGGGAAGCCCGCTTTCATGTTCGTTTCAAAGTCCCAGGTAGTATTACCCTGGGCAACCTTGACAGAGCCCGGGGCAAAGGCAGCGATTGGCTCTGTACCTGCGCAAACACACACCGCCAAAGACACATACGCGTAGGCACGACTACTGAGTCACACACACCAGCCTTTGATTGTCTCCAACGCCGTGCCTGTCATTAAGACTCATTAAGAAGGATGATTTTATTGAAGGCGGTCGTGTTGAGGCATCTGTTGAATAATTCATACTCTTTTTCTGTCTCCCTCACACATTCACATGCATATACAGCGCACAACGTTGAAATGCAGAAAGCCGGAGCAGATTTGAGAATACAGGGAAAGATGCAGCCTATATAGGTCACTTCCTCCTCCACCCGCTTCGCTCTGAAAGTGGAACTGCAAGGGAGGGAGCAATGGAGACAGAAAACGAGGCTTATTATAGCAGGCTGGCTGGCTGGCTGGCACATAGAAAAACACAGGCCCCAGCAGATAAAGGAGTGTACACCTCAGAGAGTACATTGTTGCAGCTATGAATGAAGCCCTGAGTGGCTTTTGCAAGACTGTAATTCACTGGTGTGTGTGGGGGGTATGGCACAAAAGCCCAATATTGACAGATCCCCCACTAAGAGAGCCACATGGCACACATACATGGATACACATTTACATTTAGTTTGATCTTATATTCCATTAAAAATTCATCACATGCAATCAGGGTTAAATATGTACATTCATGACACTCTGACAGAAAATGAAAGGTATAGTGAGTGCTCTGGTTAAATGTGGAGACTAATGTCATTACATTTGTGTTATTTGTGAATCATCGCATCCTCTGTGGCTTTGTATTTGGATCCATGTTGGACGTCTAAAGATGGCAGTACTGGTATCATTTTTTTATCAGTCATTATAAACTCAAAAATAATAACAAAAACAATGTTCATTGCAGAAGAAAGACCAGAAATAGAGGGAGTGAGAGATGTAAGGCTTACTTTGGGGGACATTCAATGCAAAAAACACTTTCACATGCTTTCAGCGTTTATAATTGTGTTTATGGGGTCTCTACTAACTTACAAAGTTTGAAACTGTGAGATCTCTCTGTTATTGGCCAGAGTCTCTCCAATAGATAAAAGTGCTAACCTTGTGTTTTTTGTGGGTTTTTCTTTGCATCCCAAACAATTTTCCTAACATTTATGGCTGAAATTTTTGTTTGTCTACCTGACCTTGGTTTGCTTTCAACAGAATCCCTCATTTTGAACACCGCTGATTGGCATTCTCAATTCCTTGGACAACTTTTTATATCTCGTTCCTATTTTCTACAGTTCAATTATCTTTTCCAACAGATCCTTTGACAATTCTTTTGCTTCTCCATCACTCAGAATACAGAAACGTCAGTGCAGCACTGGATGAGAGATGTCAGGAGCCCAGTCACTGATCTTTTATACACACACATATTACAAGCAAACAGATCACAGGTGAGGATAGTTACCTTTAGTAGCCATTCCAACCTGTTTGTGTCAACTTGTGTGCATGTTATCAGGCCAAAATCACCAGGGTATGTAAACTTTTGATCAGGGTCTTTTGGCTAGTTTCTGTTAAAAAGAGTAAACACAGTTGTTTGACTACAAATGGCTTCAGCCAACCACTAACTCTAAGTGAAAAAAAGTTATTTGTGTTATTTTTAAAATTCACGGAAAAATGGCCAAACAATCACAAATTCTGAGCACATAAACTTATGAGCACAACAGTATCTAACCAAAAAAGGAATAGGCTGAAGCATGATTCTGTTTCCAACAGAAGGCGCCTCCCTGCAAACGCTTATAACGGGAGCCTTCCCAGATGGTACTGTCAAACAGAGTATGTTCTGTGAGCAGTTCTATCTGGCGGAGTCAGGTCATAAAAGCGCATGGTTTCTCAAAAACCTTGACAGTGACAACACAATCCAAGGAGGCGGACGCTCTCTTCACGTCACTTTCCTTTACCGCCATATTGTTTTCTTTGCTACAGCATAGCAACGTTAGCTCACTATCATGTCAAAGTTTATTGCTTAAAGCTTATTTCAACATAAGAAAAAAAAAACGTGCAATTATTTGTTACTCTTTATGTAGACATAGACAGTAATTGTGGTTTTATGAGGTCAGCAACCGAAGCTAACGGAAGCTAAATATCACAATATCAAGAGTAAAATTGACCGGTACATTCACAGATTTATGCATCTCTCTCTTCTGTGGGAACAAACCGAGTCTCTTGAATACACTTTTAAATGCAATAAAAGTGTTTTCAACAGAGTTAGTTTGCCCGTTGATACCTTAGCATAGAGAACCTTTCTCACCCTGATTTTTGAGTCTCTTTACGCCCACGGTTAGACTAGACTCAAACTTGTAATCCATCACTAAACCAATGACGCACTTTCTATTTTAACAAGGATGTTTAAAATCATGAAAAAAGAAACTGTAGTTTTGTACGAGCACAACCGGGAAACACTACACTTTTGACAAACTAGAGCGTAAAAGGGGGCGGGACAAGAATGGAACTTATCTCAGAGGAGCACTACAGAGAGGGTCCTGTGTTACCTAAACATGTAAAATACACTTCATTGGGAACTGTGTTTAATTGTAAAGGGGCATTCAGTGTCTCCTTTAACTGAAGCTCTTACTGACAACCTTTCTAATGCTAATGTTGTTGCCAACAAATAATCCAAACACTCTTTGATTTTTTATGTTAATTATGTTCTGTTAATATAACCGAATTTAGTGATATTGGCGCCATGTCTTACAATAAAGATAAAACTGAGGCATCTCTAAAGACAGGCACTGCAGCAGTACAGTTTGATGTGTGGTACATATTTCAAACAAGCTATGGTTTCTATTAGTAATGTACATGTAATGTTAATGTATCATATGCAGGCTACAGGGTGAAACATCAAGTGTCTCCTGGCAACACTTCTAAAAATAACTAAAGAAATTCAATCTTATCATACAGAAAAATGTCATACTAACATCCCACCACATACGTATGTCTCTGTAGTTGATTCATCCTTGGCATTCACACTGTGCATAACACACTCTCTGTTCATGGCTGGAGTGACACCACAGCCTTGAGAGACAAGCCCTTAAAAAAAAAAAGCATATTTACAAAGTTGTGAAACTAGCCTAACATGCAACTTTAACAGTCGACCTCAGTGCATTCTGTGCATTTGCATATAGTCCATTACAACTACTGTAAGCAAATGGAATGTAACCATGAAAAAAAGAACCATTACATGATATCAGTCAGTATTAGATATTTATTCTTTGGTCTATGCATTGAAAACACACACAGACTTGGTTTGACCATCATGGCAACATGCTGAAGGTGTTACAACAGGGTTAGAGCTTCAATTTGGATTTGATATAAAACCAGTTACAGTTTTACAGGTTATAAACAATATAGTATTACTTTAACTGGACATGAATATATTTAGGACCTTATCTCTAAACTGGAACAAATCAAGTCTCTAAGAATATTACTGGACTTCCTTTGAGCAAAAACACCACCATTGCTCTGCCTCACTCACAAACACAGAAATATTGAAGATGAAATAGATGTTTGCCTTTGACAATAGGCCCACTTTGTCATCTCCTCAAGGCTGTTCCTTGTTTATTCTTCCACCACAGCAAACCAACAGTTCCTCCTGCCCTATTTTCTATTGGTGGCTCCAGTTTCATGAGATATTTTCCGTGGGTGTATTGAGCTCCGCTGATATGGAGCAGAAAAATAAAATACCTTTGAGTCGAGAGTGGCAATGAGAGATCTCCAAGGCCAGCGTGTGAATAGTCAGGCCTTCACCGGCTTTCAGAGCGGAGAAACGAGCACCACTATTGCTGCTTGCTTGACAGGCAAACACTGCACACGGACAGGTGTGTGGGTATCCGTGGGCTCACAGGGACAATATCACAGCAAAGGTTCACCGCTTCTCCTTGTCACCTGGGTTCCTCTGTCCTCACCTGATGTCTTGTCACTGACCCAAATGTCAAGTGCATCTATGTCTGAGTGTATGTGTGGTCATCTGGGTAGAGGAGAAGACAGATCTGGGTCAGGCAGTTCCCAGGAGTGTGTCCGTGGCCTGCCGCAGATGACATGTCTGAAGTGAACATAAAAGCTGAGAGTAGAGCACCGGAGGAAGAAGCGAGAAAGACGAGCGGGCAGCCAGACAGTGGAACAGCCAGGGGTCAGGGGAGGACACTCATGTAGCCTCGTAGCTAATCCGCATGCATCACTGGATCAGTACAGTGGCACGCACGAGAGTGAAGGTGCACAGCGGGGATGAGCAGAGACAGATACATACACAATACAATCACTGCAGATGGTGCGGAATATTTGTCCTTCACAAAACAGCTGAAACTATGGCACCAAGTAGGATTTGTTTTCTTACCTACACGTATGAGTCCAATGTCATAAAATGAGTTTACTCATTCAAAAAGCAATGAAAAGAATAATGTCACCTTCTGTCTGTCCATCCTGGGAGTTGGTCCCCCTCAGTGGCTCTCTTTGGCTGAATAATTACTTCACTCAACTGTAAAATCTAAACTACTCAAATCTAAAATAGTCTTTGCCCCTTAAAAAAATAGATTTGACTTTGACAGTGGACAAATTAACACAATTGATGAAATATAGCTGAATAAATCTGTCTTCGGAATCTCAAACCAAGATACAGTCAGTCAGTGTGTGACAGAGTTAAAACATTATGAAGAAGATGAGCCTTTACAGAAAATTAATCCTTAAAGTAAAACCATTTAGTCCATGTTTTAAATAAAAGAATTCAGCAAAAGCCTAAAAAAGAAATCCAGCTGAGTTTTGAGGTATGATATCTTGCTGAGAGCACTTTTCACCACATAATAATGAATGACACCGAAAATAATACTGAGCAATCAACTCAAACTACCAAAGTTTTGAAAATCCATCATTAATTCACGGCGGGTTGAATGTTCATGGAGCTTTGAGCTGTACGGTGGAGGCTAAATTGGTTTTAATGGATTTCACGGGGTGGTGTTCGTGGGCCATTTGATTGACAAAGAGGTTTGAGAGTTGCCACAGCCCCCTGCTTTCGCTCTGTCCCCGAGCTATGCACCATTGATCAAACACATACAAACTGTCACTCTGTATTGCCAGGACGCCAGTGACGGACTCACCAGTCACTTCAATCATTAGTCAATCAGCCTCATATCCACGAGTCAAAACTGCAACGATGCAGCGTGCATTCCAAATTGGTGCTAGATACAAAGCACGTCCTTCACTAGTAGCACTCCACTTCAAACAAATAACATTTTTGGAGTAATGAATTGTTGTCTCACAAAAGAAGTGGCTAATTAAAGTTTTAGAGCTAACAGATACAAGTCGAGTCAAACATTGTTGTAAAACTATAAAAAGGACAGGAAAACCAACCGGCTTTATTGAAACTTTTGTGAAAAGCATAAAAACAAACAGCTACAACAATCCAGTGTGCGGCCTTCGATCTGTAATGTCCTTCAACAGCTCTCAATCTCTATGGCAATGCCATGAAGGCATGAGAGCGATGTCCCACTGGAACTGAGAAATGAGCCCAATTACAGCTTGTGAGAGGTAATTATATGTACATTGAGGTGGTAAGGGCTCATAAATAACACTGGCGCTTGTTTGGTAATTGGAGAAATAAGGTGGGAGATGGGAGCTAAGACGCATACTAGATCACTGCAGTACTTTGTCCATTGTGTTTAATTTCAGTTCTGATTTATATCAATTATATCAAGCACTAGGGCTACAATGTCTATGATGTGTGTAATAAATATTAGTAAAAAGAGGACAAAGTGACCAGCATTTGGAAAAATTTACCTACAATTTAAGGACTACAGGTCCAGGAACATAAAGCTTTGGAAACACTGTAGAGAGAAAAGTTATATATATATATATATATATATATATATATATATATATATATATATATATATATATATATATATATATATATATATATATATATATATATATATATATATATATATATATATATATATATATATATATATATATATATATATATATATATATATATATATATATATATATATATATATATATATATATATATATATATATATATATATATATATATATATATATATATGCAGCTGGATAGCTCAGCTGGTAAGGACAGGGCTTTTCACACGGGGACCCGGGTTCGAATCCCCTCGGGTGCTATCCAGTGGGGTCCTTAGGCAAGACCCTTCGCTACTGCCTACCTCATAAAAAAAATGGTGAGAGACAATAAATGCTATGAGAAGCCGGATCAGACGGCGACCGGCCAAACAAGGTCTGCGTCAGGTGTTGGGGAACCAGAGCAACTTGATGACAAATGGGCTACTGGAACAAGAACAGGAACAGGAACAGGAACAGCACGGAGATGGACGAGATGCGATAACAAGGCTCTGTTGGAATGCTACTACTCCAGTAACCCTAGTCAGAGGGGTTACATGAAGAGGATGTGGGATGAATGGTTACTTCGAAACCCACAGTCCAGGCTTACACCGAAGCACCTAGTAGCTCAGTGTTCCAACATCCACAAGCGGCAACTGCTATCACAACTTGAGATTGACGAGATACAACACAAATGCTACGGCAAGGGGGAGCCAGGACGAGAGGTCAGAGGGGAGCCAACGAGGGCTCCCCAACCAGAGATTGGGTACGAAGCCCCAATAAGTGCAATAACGCTGAACGAGGCAGCGACTGACCTGAAAGACAAGATCATGGCGAGAATGAATGAAAGGCAACCCCGACGCCAACTACAACGGCTAAGTGAAGTACCATCAGAAAGTCTCCTAGAAGATGTGAATGCAGCATTAAGTGCGATCCCTACCACAACCATCACTGAAACCAATGAACTGATATACACCTCAGCAGCAGTGATCCTTGAGATGCTTGGCTATAAGAGCAACCATGGGAACCATGATAAACAATACCCACCATGGAAACAAAGGCTGGAGGCTAAAATCAAGAAGGCACGGAGAGAAGTGAGCCAACTGACAGAGGCCAAGAAAGGTGCAATGAGAAAACAAGTACCCAATAGGTACAACCAGATGCCAATACCTGAAGCACTTGAAACTGCCAAACAAAGGCTCCAAGCCTTGGCCAGCCGCCTAAAGAGGTACACAAGAGAGAATGAAGCCAGAAGAATAAACCGGCTGTTCGCAACTCAACCTGCGAAAGTGTACGCTCAGTGGCAGGGTAATAATAACAGCAGGGCCGACCCACCAAGGCTGGAAACTGAACAATACTGGAAAAATATATGGGAGAGGGAGGCATCACACAACAGCGATGCACAGTGGCTGGTGGCTCTGAGAGAGGACCACAGCAACCTCCCTGAACAGAATCCAGTTACCACCACAGCAACCTCCCTGAACAGAATCCAGTTACCATCACAGCGGCAGACGTTCAAGAAAGAGTCTCAGGTATGAAAAACTGGACAGCACCGGGCCCTGACAGGATCCACACCTACTGGCTAAAGAAGTTCACTGCACTCCATGAGCGCCTTGCAGCACAAATGAACCAGCTGCTAAGGGATGGGACGCACCCTGAATGGCTTACCGAAGGGCGTACAATCCTGATCCTGAAGGATCCCACAAAGGGTACAGTCCCATCCAACTATCGGCCAATAACCTGTCTCTCCACAACATGGAAGCTCATGTCAGGCATCATCGCGGCTAAGATAAGTGGGCACATGGATCAATACATGAGCAAAGCACAGAAGGGCATCGGAAAAGAAACCAGAGGAGCCAAACACCAACTCCTGGTTGACAGAACAGTCACCCAAGACTGCAGAACCCGACACACCAACCTGTGCACTGCCTGGATTGATTACAAGAAAGCATATGACTCAATGCCACACACATGGATCACTGAATGCTTGGAGATGTACAACATCAACAGGACTCTAAGACACTTCATTGCAAACTCGATGAGGCTATGGAAAACCACCCTTGAGGCCAATGGCAAGCCACTTGCACAAGTATCCATCAAATGTGGCATATACCAAGGAGATGCTCTGTCCCCACTGCTGTTCTGCATAGGTTTGAACCCCTCAGCCAAATAATCAACAAGACTGGCTATGGATACCGACTCAGGAATGGGGCCACCATCAGTCACCTCCTCTACATGGATGACATCAAGCTATACGCTAAGAGCGAGCGGGACATTGACTCACTGATCCACACCACCAGGATCTACAGCTCTGACATTGGGATGTCATTCGGGCTTGAGAAGTGTAGTCGAATGGTGACAAAGAGAGGGAAGGTAGTCCACACAGAAGGGGTCTCACTACCAGAAGGAACAATAGCAGACATTGAGGATGGTTACAAGTACCTTGGAATACCACAGGCAAATGGCAACCTTGAAGAGGTAACAAGGAAAACAGCAACTGCCAAATACCTCCAACGAGTAAGGCAAGTCCTAAGAAGTCAGCTCAATGGCAAGAACAAGGCACGGGCAATAAACAGCTATGCCCTGCCAGTGATCAGATACCCTGCAGGAATAATAAGGTGGCCAAAGGAAGAGATACAGACCACAGACGTTAAGACACGAAAGCTCCTCACCATGCATGGAGGGTTCCATCCCAAATCCAGCACCCTGAGACTGTACGCTAGCCGTAAGGAAGGCGGCCGTGGACTAGTGAGTGTGAGAGCCACTATCCAGGATGAAACATCCAAGATCCACAAGTACATCAAAGATAAGGCCCGACAGATGACGTGCTTAGTGAATGTCTCAGGCAACGGGAGCAGCGGAAGAGGAGCTGGAGGAGGGACCATCATGGGAGGACAAACCCCTACATGGGATGTACCACCGAACATAACTGAAGTGGCTGATATCAAGAAATCCTACCAATGGCTAGAACGGGCCGGACTGAAGGACAGCACAGAGGCACTCATCATGGCTGCACAGGAACAGGCCCTGAGCACCAGAGCAATAGAGGCCCAGATCTACCACACCAGACAAGACCCAAGGTGTAGGCTGTGCAAACAGGCCCCTGAGACAATCCAACACTTAACTGCAGGGTGTAAGATGCTGGCAGGAAAGCATACATGGAACGCCATAACCAAGTGGCTGGCATAGTGTACAGGAACATCTGCACGGAGTACGGACTGGAAACCCCAAGGTCAAAGTGGGAAACACCTCCAAAGGTGGTAGAGAATGACCGAGCCAAGATCCTGTGGGACTTCCAGATTCAGACTGACAGAATGGTAATGGCGAACCAACCAGACATCGTGGTGGTCGACAAACAGCAGAGGAAAGCCGTTGTGGTTGATGTGGCAATACCCAGTGATTGCAACATCAGGAAAAAGGAACATGAGAAATTAGAGAAATACCAAGGGCTCAGAGAAGAGCTAGAAAAGTCTTGGAAGGTGAAGGCGACAGTGGTGCCCGTGGTCATCGGAGCACTTGGGGCAGTGACCCCCAAACTGGAAGAGTGGCTACAGCAGATCCCTGGAAGAACACCAGACATCTCGGTCCAGAAAAGTGCAGTACTAGGAACAGCAAAGATACTGCGCAGAACCCTCAAGCTCCCAGGCCTCTGGTAGAGGACCCGAGCTCGAAGGATGAGACCACCCGCGGAGGGTGAAGGACAAAGTTTTTTTTTTTTTTTTTTTTATATATATATATATATATATATATATATATATATATATATATATTAAAAAAATAAAATAAAATCAATTTGAGAAAAATATAACTTTGGAAAGATGCAGGTTCTCACAACCATGCCCTAAATACCAAACCTCTGGTAATTTCCCCAATGACTTAATAGAGTGTGTTAGCCCCGTTCCAAAGCAGTTTATCAGCCGCAGAAGCGATAGGACGCTAAATAAGTAGCTTACGGCACACAGGAGCTTTTAGGACTAGAGGCTGCTTGTCATTGTTAAGCAGCTATCCTTGCAAGCTCCGAGCTAACATCAAAAGTGATGGGGTTTGTCTTTCACTGGGTTTTTTCCAACAGGCATATATCTTAAACCCTGAGAAATTTACAAACAAAGGGCAGATTGTAGCTTGGATACATGTTGGTTAGTGTTTTGCCCGGGCCCATTTCCATGTACAGTAAATCCCAGTCAATATCAAGGGATTTGTTTATATTTAGCTCCGCATAGTCACATCGTCAGTGTCTTTTGATACATAAATGCTGTAGTAGAACATTTCCTTCCCTTGAGGATAATAGTAAAAGCATGTATATGCTCTACTAGATCTAGTGGAAAACACAAAAATAAGACTAGTATACTCTAGTTCGTAATGCAATTATTGTTTAAAATTGTTAAAGTGGACCTGGTGCTTGCAAGCAGGCAACTACACAGTTATCAATCCCAGCATATATAACAAAAATCTTAAAATAATATTTGACCAATGTAAACAACACGCTACACATGACACTGGATATCATTTTTTTTGTTCTTGCATCAGATTTATTGTTGACCACATTTGGTTCATAGTGAGAGGCTATTTTAAAGCTCCTGCAACTGAAATATAATATCCTGTCTCCACCACCCACCCAAGTACCTGCCTGTTTTAATTTAATAAAATAAAAAAGGTAGTAACCTAAAACCTAAACTCGTTATGGCTAAGTTGTATCCTCTCATCATATTTACTGTTGCAGCATATATAAGGAGATGAATTATTACAGATCCTGACAAACCCAGCTATACAGTCGGAACCCTAAACCATCAATGTTATTGAATTCAGTAAATGTCACAGTAAAGCATTTACAGAGCCCTTATTCAGGTAATCCTGCCCTGAGCCTAAATGAGCGCTGACAACCACACACATTTGACCCGCTCCAATAGAGACACAGTATAGACACCTATTCAGTCACTGTCGCCCCCTCATGTGAAGTTCAATATGTTTGTTTATATTTTTGATTTCAGGTCATAGAAATTTTATTCTTAGCAAATTAGTCAAACTCTCTGAGGAAATAATCACCCAAAACTCTCTTACGTACACACACACACACACAGACAAACAGACACACAGGCACACACACACAACCACAGTAGGTGCATATTGCATCGCAAACATGAATAAATAATTAATACAATCTAATTTTTATATCATTTCCACAGCAGCTGAATTCCATTCCACCTCCACCCTTTGAGGATAGCACCCAGGTGACCCTCAGGTGCAATTACCATGGTTAAGGACGTTCTTGTGTTTAGCATAAGAGCTGTATTTTTTTTATCAAAGACATTCCTCCTGTGTGTGATGGAGTTGCAAAATAAGGCCACACATAAAAGAATGGCATTTGCGTAAAGCTGCAGCAGAGGAAATGAATGAGTCCATACTGTCAGGTACAGTGATGTCTGGAATGAGGCCATAATGCATCATGTTTCTGTGGTGCTTTTAAGAGATTTGATTTGAGCGTGAAACATGATGCACCATACATTTTCCCACACTGAAAAAAAATACTTTACCAGTCTATATTCTTGGGTTAACAACTTTATTATTAGATAGCCACATTAATATTTCAGTCCTCTCGCTCAGTTTTACGTGAGTGCTTGTCGTGTGAGCCCGGCAGCCATAACAACACTGTCATCTCCGATTCCAGGTCAAGAGGTTTGTGACCCAAAGAAGCCTGTTGGGCTTGCTCATTTCGTACTGTGCTCACAAAACCTGCAAGGTATGCCAGCTAAAGATGCAGCAGTGGTTTCTTAATCTTACTTACTAAATCTTACTAAAACATTATGAGATATGAGGTGGGTTGATTTTCCAACTGCAGGTAAAACAAGAAAAACTGTATACTTCTTAACCCCATTGCATGTATAATAATAATAATAATTAAAAGCATTTTAAAAATGTATAATATGTATATTGTAGTATATTAGATTTTCACGGTTGAAGTGCAGATTGCTTTATTCCATTATGCATGATGAGCTTTCACTGTAAAGATCTATGGAGATTTATATTTGTGCATGTATTTATGTTAACATTTTCATAAGCATTTGGCGACATATGTATTTTTGTTTTGTGTTTGTTAGATATTTGTGAGAAAATGTAACTGCAATGTTATAAATCATACTGTATCATCATTGTTTAATTACTATTGTTTTTTTTACTCAAGATAAAGACAATGAAACTCTCATTATAGAGGAACACATGCAGATGTGTCCTTTTTTTACACTGACTTTAAATGTAATGTAATATGTCCCATGGGGAACAATCAGGAATAGTGATGCGCTACTGTAGCAGATATACATAACCACTGTGGTAGAAGGTAAGCACTCTTTTCACTTTTAATTCTTTTAACATGCATCGACACAGCATCACCTCCACACTCTGCTGCCCTGGAGACGGTAAAGGTGCGATGTCTGTGACAACCATCACCGTTTCCAGATGGGTGAGATTACCTTTTCAGCACTCACCAGCCATCTCTATCTCCACTCTGATTCTGCTCTCAGTAATTGACTGCAGGGTAACAAGGGCTCTATGTGCACGTGTCTTTGTGTGTCTATGAATGTGTAAGTGTGAGTGGTTTCTTTGATTAGATAGCTGAACATACTCTGTATTCAGGCCATGTGTTGCCTGCTCCACTGGCATATCTAATGAAGTGGCCCTGCCCGTGCCCCTCCTTTGGCACTGCTGTGCGTCAGTGTGTAAAAGTGTGATCCATAGAGTCAAGCTGCAATTAAAAGGCCTGTCAATGGTGTCTGCCATAACAGAGGCTCGGACTGTCACTATCGAACAGCCTCAACACACTCTGTATTGAGAGGGAGGCATCAGCAAGAGATATGAAGCAAGTGTGTATGATGACAATAGCAAGTAACAAAAAGCAATCATTAAATACTGAACACTGAGAAATGACAAATGCTTTGGTTTAGCCCAGGACTGTTATAATACTGTGTAATTTCTTAGGATTTGCAGCTAGTAAAAAAAAAAGTCACACTGGCAACTTAACTGCTACTAACCCTTTATGTAACTTATTCTGAAAGAAATGAAAAAAGTTCTGTTGGTTTGGCAAGATATGCGTTTGCACAAGAAGGTGGCATGCCCTTGGAGTTCAATATTGGGCTATACTGTAAGTCGAGCTGGTTCACCATTTTTGAGTCCAAGTCACTTTCAAGTCCTCAAGGTTTGATTACAAGTCCAAGTCAGCAAAGACTAGTCTGAGTCGAGTCATTATCACTTGGAGTAAGTCCCAGTCAATAAAGAAGGGTCAGAGCCAAGTCCAAGTCAAGTTACCAAAGTATTTTTTTTTTTTTTTTTCAGAAAACCATAGGTACAAACCTGAGATGTTATTTTGTGCTTTGAGTACAGCAGCGATGCAGTTCTTAAGTCTGAGTCGCATCTCAAGCCCATGAGAACAAACTAAGAACAAACCAGTCTGAATGTGACAGAGTCAAATCAGTAAGGCTTATGCTTGTGTCGAGTCACAAAAATAAGGTTATGTACTTATTGTTTAGAAATTAAATGCATCACTAAACGCATTCAAAACAAATCTATACATTTCTCTAAACATGGTGATTAATATCCAAGCACTACTTTTGTATCATTACACAATATTATATCAAATGTTGGATATCCAAAGATTTTAGATTGTTGTTTAGAATTGTTTAGATTGCATATTCAATATAGCTGCATTTATTCTTTCAGGCTCTCTTATAGCAGCATTGCACAAAAAGTCCTTTTCTCACGCTCACACCCCCGACCCCTCACTCCAACAACAACATAGCAAACTGCCTGCTTTTGTTTTATTTAAAAAAGTAAGACTAAACCATTCCCCGCTACAAAGTACTACTACGTTAAAAATTGTGTAAATATTAGTATTTATCCAGTATTAATCCATGTTTGACTTTGCTTTCCTTATTTATGTTTTAGTTTTTTGTGCCATTTCTCTGTGTAAACAGACCTAGTCAGCGCTGAAATAGCCACTTTGACCCAGAGGATTTTCTGTAATGGACCAATGGGAGTGTCCCTTAATTGAAATGCAAAAGTAGACAATCAGACCTAAATTTATGAAAACAGATGCAAACATAACCATATGGTATTATGTGATAACAGTGCCCTCAAAAACAAGAAAAAAAACGACAATGTCGGTTTAAGAAACGTAGTTGCTTATTGAGGCTTTTGCATAAATCCTTTTCAGTCAAAATGGCCACTTATTTGTTGAAATGAACATTACTTTTACATTTATGCATCATAAATATCTTTATTCTCAAGTGCCTTTTTATATACACATGAATGTTATGTTAAAAACTACAGTAAAGTAAACACAGCAATATTATATTTTACTTTATTAATAAAGAAAAACAGCAAATGGTTTACAGTGGGACAGAATGTGTGTACAGTATGCAGTAAATTAAGAAACACCTTTGTTTTAATTGTATCTGTTTTGTACAATTTTCAGTCTTTTTAATGTTGCTCCCCATAGTTCTGTAGTCAAGACCACAGTGAGTCCCTGTCTGGGCTAGACTGAGATGGAAATCTCAAGTACTATATGGCCAAGGTGGCGACAGGACAGATTATGAATGTGTTTAAATTCCAAGGTGACACCTTTTAAAGTCTGAAAACCAGCAGTACCACCACACATGTCAAAAAATGTGACGCATATAGATGGTCAATTCACCTTCCTCTGTCTCAGAGCAGGATGCGGTATTTGAGGGCCCGCGGGACCCTGTTGATAACGAGACGTCCATCGTAGCTGAGAGATGCAAACAGCCAAGGGTCAGCTGAAGACCACTCAGCTGCATACACACTGTCTTCGTGTTCCTCAAATGTGGACACCACGCTGTCCTTTAGTGGCTCTTTACCCCTAAAAACACAAATACTAAATGTCAAATAATATTTTCAAACCGGGTCATGATTAAAATAAGGTTTAACATTATGAATTCACAATGAGAAATTAAAGTCGGCATTATACTCAGACCCAGCAAACGTGCACTAACTACATCAAATCCTAGAGCATTGTCTATTTGATTATAATGAATTAATTCATTATAAATCACACAGGGAGGGAAGGAAGGACAGAATGAAGGACAGAAGAGGCAAGACAGAATTATTATTACCTTTACTGACATTTATGTTAATAATGTGTAACTTTGTTGATGAAACTTTAATGTTAACTGCTGTATTGAAGGGTTTCCATGGAAGCAGGTGCCATCAGTTCAGATGCAGTAGGTGGCTATGGAGGTGGAACATTTATGAGCCATCCTTAACCTTTAGCTGTATACAGTAGGTCAAATACCTGCATATGGATTTTGATTGAGCTTGAAATGTAGTATATATAAATCCTTGCAACATGTGAGATTATTCACATCATTCATACTTGTACTCACATTTTTGCTCTTATGTTAGTCAAATGCTTATAGACAGTTTATCTGAGCCATGCCCTTTAACACTACTGTACTATAAGCCCACACACAATCACATGTTGACGACAAAAGCATATTTACTTTGCTTATTCACTACTTAATGTTGCTTTCAGTAGACACAGTCTCTCTGTTCTGCAACATAAAGTATCCTTCTTTACTACAATGAAAAATAAAACTTAGAAGAATTACGATCCGGCATTATGGCCAACCCTCAACTTCCAAATCTGTGGCTGTAAGTCATCCTGAAGGACAGTGGTGGCATAAATACTTGGATTTATTTTACCCATTAACCATAGCTAACATATAGTAGCTGCTCCCAAGTGCTACAGCTAATCTAACATTTTTGGAAAGGTAAGTATGTCACTCAAACTACATAATAGGACTGAAATGCAATCCATCACTGACTTGTATTTTTTATTCAAATTCAGACCCACTCTGTGTAAAATTCTCAAAAAATGAGCATTAGCAAATTTCATTAACCCAGTAAACTTCAATAGTAAACACCTAAAGATGGAAAATGCTTCATGTTTTGCAAAAGCTCTGCAAGCAGTGTCCAGAAACTGTGGAGTGGACATGTAGTGTACATTTGAGGGGGTCAATGGCGATAGTGGCAGGGTTAAAACTGAAGCTGAGTGCTGTAATTAGAAAGAAGAGTTGATAATTGTTGTTGAGAATTGGCTATTGAGTCTGAGAGCTGGTAGTTATAGATGAGAGGGGGAATGGAACCATAGTGGATGAGGACAGTGGCAGATTTTGGAAAGCACTACATGGTTACCAGCACAAATGATATCCCATCAATCCTAAAAACCTACCCTTCACACAATCTAGCAAAATGAAAATATCAACACTTTTGGAACTGAAATGTTGTTTTTTTGTATTGAAATGCAAATGGATGAAGAAAAAACTCTCAGCTTCCTTTACCAAATAGTAACCAATCAAGAGTTTGGACTGGATTTTTAGTGTTTGGAATTAAATACAGTTCTCTGGAATTCTATAAATCGAATCAGTCTCAGGGATTTTAGTACACTTCATCTTGTGTATTATAAATATTACAAATATTTATGATTATAAATATACTTGTATAAGCTATGTGATTACAATACAACAAAAGTAGTATTTAATAACTAATTATGTTCTTACTTTTCCTCTTGTTGGTTATCCTCTCCTTCACTAAGCTCATCATCCACCAAGTGTCCGAACGGCTCTGAGGAGATTGACACCATATTGGAGAGGATGAGGCGACTGTCACTGCTGGCTGTCAACACCAACTGGTCATGACTGTGGTTGTAACGGACACTCCAGACCCTGGATTTAGCAAAAATAAAATAAAAAATAGACATAGACAGTCAGTGTGTAACAATACATTTGGAAAACAGAAAACAATTTCAATACATTACTTTAAAATGAGCAGTAAAGTATGATTTCTAAATGATTTCTATGAGTTGAGGTTGTAGTGGCAGACCATGCCGAAACACACGGCGATGCAGAGAAAGCCTCACTCCCTATCTCTCTTTCACACACTCATGCCCACACAAGTCATGCAGAAAATGCTGCATTCTTACAGTGGAATTCACAGCAAAATATGGCTCTGGGTGTGTGTTCACATGCCAGTGATGGGGATTTGGTACTTTGCAGTCTATATCGGGGTTCGGTTCACATGAGTTGATGATTGTTATCATAAAATCTCAGAGCCTGATTGTGTTTCCTCACCTTGTCCCCACTAGTTCGAGCTACCTTCATTTTTGTTGCAGAGTTTCTATCCATCCAATTGTCAATACTGGCTCTTTTTCATCCTCTTTCTATCCATGCCTTTGTCTACATTTCTCTGTCTCTCTGTGAAGCCCGGGGCACAGCTCAGAGTGCGGTCCCAGTTCTCTCATAGGGGGGGATTGAGGGATAACCGAGGCTGTTGACAGAAAATCAGCCTCGGCCACGCCATTCCCTGCGCTCCCCTAATCCGCTTCCCTGCTAAAAAATAGTCCCTAATACCCCCAGCAGCCCTGAGGCCATATTCTGGCTGCGCTCCGAAAAATGAGCACACACAAATACATGTACGCAGAGGGAAACACCCACACATATGTGTCACACTGAAGATAAGTGCACAACACTGTATGCATTGGCATTATAGAAACGGTTCAATATACACGGCTACACGAAGATAAAGAAAGAAGACCTTCACGAAAACAGATTAGATGGTGGTGTATGGGCAGCCACACATATATACACAGCTATCTCCTATCACAAGAGATTCCATCTGCTGCTATCTGCAGTTATGGATATGTTTTGCCAAGTCGATCTTTCTTTTGGAGATAAGGTCCGCTCTTGTGTAGGAAATACGTGTGCAGGTGCTTGTGTTTGTGCCTTTATCAGGTAATGTGTACTGCAGAAGTAGCCCAGTTTGGCTTGTAGACATGCTGATCATCTATTCAGCTCACACAAGGAGAGAGAGAGTACGAGGGACACAGGGCTTCTGCGGTACACTGTGTTCAGCTCGAAGTACTGCCTGAAGCATCACTGAATAAAGCCCAGAGCGGGACAGGGGAGAATTCAAGCCACTGTGGTTAAATCCTTACTGACATAACGAGTAGCTGCCTATTTAATTAATAAGTGGTATATTACTACCTTTTATTGCAACACAAGTATCTAGGGCATTTCATTAGTTAGAAGAGACAAGGTCATTAATAAAACCAGAAACCAATCAACAAGAGAGCAGAGGAGTTTATCATTGTGTTTATCATCTCTGTCGGTATAATTCCTGAATCTCTTTAAGTCGTTTGTGAATAAGAGTCAATCCATTGTAGACTGCACTAATCAGAGAAACCTTTATAATGTTTATACCCTTACATACAAAGATTATTAGGCACAGAATTAATGTTTAGTAGAAAGTCATTTTGTTTACTTACAAAGTATGGAATGTAACCTTTGAGAACATAACACAGACGCAAGAAATGTGCTAAAATGATAGAAATTCTGCACTTGTACTCTCTTTCCCTGTAATCTACCATAGTCTGAATTTCATACATTTGCAGAATTCCACAATAATATAATAAAATGTGTTTAAATATCTACATCACTGACTGATTTTTTAAAAACATCTTTCTAAAAAGTTGTCCTTCTGTTGCCATCTGTATGTTAATACGTTCCAGATTTATTTAAAAAGGAAATGCTCAATTAATCAGTCTTAATCGATTTACTATAAAAAATTTAACTTAAACATATAGTCCAGGTTCAATTTATAATGATAATAATAATAATAATAATAATAATAATAATCGTTATTTTTATATACCGCTTTTCCACCTACTGTAGTAGGCACTCAAAGCGCTTTACATATATTAAGTTTCTGCAGTGATGTGGTCGATGTACCGGTCTGTCGTGGTGAAGAAGAAGCTAAGCTGTAAGGCAAAGCTCTCGATTTACCGGTCAATCTATGTTCCTACTCTCACTTATGGTCATGAGCTTTGGGTCATGACCGAAAGAACAAGATCCCGGATACAACCGGCCAAAATTCTCCGCAGGGTGGCGGGGCGCTCCCTCAGAGATAGGGTAAGGAGCTCGGTCACTCAGGAGGAGCTCAAAGTAGAGCCGCTGCTCCTTCACTTCGAGAGGAGCCAGCTGAGGTGGCTCAGGCATCTGTTTCGGATGCCTCCTGGACGCCTCCCTAGGGAGGTGTTCTGGGCATGTCCCACTGGGAGGAAACCCCGGGGAAGACCTAGGACACGCTGGCGGGACTATGTCTCTCGGCTGGCCTGGGAACGCCTCGGTATCCCCCCGGAAGAGCTGGAGGAAGTGTCTGGGGAGAGGGAAGTCTCGGCGTCACTGCTTAGAATGCTGCCCCCGTGACCCGGCCCCGGATAAGTGGTAGAAGATGGATGGATGGAAGCTATTCACCAGTATTACAAAACTTCACTGGAGGCAATTTAGTTTAAGTGTCTTGCCCAAGGACACAACAACAGTATGTGGGAAAGAGCGGGATGTTATGATGTTTTGGAATGTTTCGAGCAGGGATCGAACCGCCCATCCGACGGCCGCTCTACCCACTGAGCTACTGCCCCCCTACTGAGCTACTTCCTTGTGCTAACATATGTCTATGCAACAGTATACAGTAACATAATAGTATATAATACATTTTAATACTGATGTAAAAAATGGCTATGTTAAGAAACCCTAAAGGCAGACCTGTTTTAGTTTGTGGGGAACTGTAATGCAAAAGGGTCAGAGTATGCTTCGTTGTGCCATTTTATTGGATTATGTTGATACTGTTATCTCTTTATGTCTAAGGGCATGAGGAAACTGTTTATCTGCATATATTGATTAAGTCAAGTCAGTGCAGTTATAACAATTTTGTGTTTGATTGTGAGTAAAAAAATTCTATAGACATTTGCATGAGCTGACCAGGATCACAGGTTCCATACCCTAAGTTCAAGGACAGTCCCCTCCACTACTGCCCTCCCTTGGCCTGTGTGACTTGCCCTCACCCACCAGTGGGAGTGCTCCTCCAGGGTCTTGACTGGCTCCTGGACGTTGCGGATGTCCCAGAACTTGACCTTGCAGTCGTCTCCGCAGCTGGCCAGGTAGTACTGGCGGTTGGGATTGAAGTCCAGGTCACGAACCAGCTGTCCATGGGCGTTCTCTATACAGTAGATCTGACTGCGAGCAGACAGAGCAGGGAGGGAGGAGCAGTCAGGAGGCAATGAAGAGAAGACGGATGAGTGTGGGGGGAAAATTGGGATGGAGGGATAAGAATGAGAGGAAGCAGCCGGGTAGGAAGGTGATAAGAGCGAGGGAGAGGCAGAATATGACAGAACAACAATAGAAGATATGAGAGAGGGAGAGAATGATTCACTGGGTCCACACAGGCAAGAACATTCCCAAGCTAAATCAAAGCCTCCTCTCTGTCTGTGTCTGTCAGTGAAGGCCAGGCTCAATAAAGAAGCCGACACCGGCGGTGGTAAATTATAAAGGCAACCCTCATAACCACACAGCCTTGAGTTGCTGCTAGAGTGAAGTTAACAGAATGACATGATGGAGAAAGGAGACACTTGCTACATTGTGTCTCTTTCCATCTTTCTGGCCTTTCAAATACCATATGTTCTGTTTAAATCAAGTAATCTTTTCAGAAACATATTTTTCCATTTCTATTCTTTTAATGACAAATTTTACAGTTTCAAGAGTCCTGTTAACCTCTGCTGATGATTAACTTGCTCTGCTCTTCAATAGATAGACTTATCCATTAACACGAGTTTCATAACAAAGACCTCAAAAAGACTGACGTGGTTTGTGGTTAATAATAAGCATTTACTTTCTCTTATTAACTAGAATTAAACATTCCAGGGTTGTGTTAAATATAATAAAAAAAAATAGTAAAGAGTATATATTTAACATTAATCATCAAGTTTTTGATGCATTTTCTCATACCAGCCATCTTTGAAGCTTGATAGTGTTAAAAATAAAACAGCAGAGAGCAACACATCAATCAGGGTCAGAGAATGGAAAGCTATTTGAATAAACTAATTAGCTCTACAGCTCTGCCTTTGCTATAAATGCAACACAACACTGCGATGAATTAGGCTCGTGTTCTTCAGCATCATTTCCTCTCCAGGCTAACCTAGCAAAGCTCTGTTCGGCTCAGTTCTGTTCAGCAGAGTGGAACGCCTCAGTGTTGTGGCCCAGCTGGAAGCCAACAGCAGCTAGCCAGCTAGCTAGTAACCCTGCTGATCACGTTAGGCAATTAACATGCTAATTAAAAATCTCATTAAAATAAGGGAAGTATAAGAGAATGACCTGGGGCAGACCGCTGGGCTACAATTAGGTCAAGAAAATTCAGGGACTCCGTGACTTTGTGCCTGGGTGTGTGAGAGCTGCGACAGGCTGCTACTAGCACCAGATTGTAGGTTTAGAGTTAGCCATTGGAACCTTGCAGCAAATGTCAAATAACAAGCTTCAGCTTAAATACAAGTATCAAGCAAGAATGCATGTACTTGTTTTGCACAGAGAATTTAACATAAAAAATACTTTTATCTGACGTAACTGTATTTTTGTAAGCACAAGAAATTTACAACAACATGTGACATAATGCTTTGCACTAATGGAAAGCTTCACTATTGTTAATATTATAATAACATTAAAGTCTTAAACTCATGTGTACTATAAATATTAACTAGCTGGGAACTTTCGCTGAACTTTATCTTCACTGAAAATAGCATCTCCATGTGTAATTCTGAGCAGGAGCTCATCATTTATTTACAGCGCTGCCTCCCTCCTCTGTGTGTGACTCTAAGGTAAGAGGCGTGACCCAGGGCTGTAGGGTTGCTGGTGTTCAACCCATCCCGCCGTGGAATGGGACGCGACTGCCGCGTGAAAAGGAAATGGAGCAGGAAATTGGGTTAGTCTCGCCGTTTCCCTCTCCGGTGTCTCTGAGCAATCCCCTCCAAGCACGAACACACACGGCCAGGCGTACACTCCCTGGGCCCTGCCTAATAGTGAAGGGACCTGGGACGTTTTATATATCTGTTTGTACAAGGGCCGCGGATTATCGTAGTGGCCAAAGTAAGCCACCCAACACACTCTAAAGTCATCCATCTAGGAGCCAGAGTGATGAGAGGACAGGGGACTTATTACACACACTGTTGGGTTCGAGTAGATAAAAACATAAAAGTGAAAACATACGCTACACTAACAACACAGAGGGAGATATAGGTGAGTAAAGAAGCTACAAAGGTGGATGCATTTGGCAATCACAGACACACTTCTGGCTTAGTTCGGATGATAAATCTCTCTACAGAGCAGACTGACGCACACACATACACACATTCTGTTACTATGACAACAGCCAGGAGGAGGGTGGGAGGAAAAATAAATAAATAAATAAAAGAAGAAGAAGAGCAATCATTTCATCGCTGATCAAAATTAAAGCCTGGCCCTCAGAAGGGGTTGGCAGAGAAAGAGCAGGTAGGCAGGTAGAGGTGAGAAAGCATGTGCATAAAAAGAAAGAGAACCTGGCACAAGCTGCTTCACTGATGAGGGAGATTTGCGTGGTTTGCATAAAGAGCTCACAATTAGGCTGCATCTACACTAATGCGTTTCACTTTAACATGCTATTTTAGAAGCAAATGGGGTTTTATAATTTAAGGCCAACAAACAGAAAAGACACCCAGGAAAAGGGTTTACTCCATTGTTTACAAGCTTCCACACTAATTAAGAACCAGGGTTTCATTGTGTACAGCATTCAATAGCATAGTTAAAGGTTTGAATCTGTCTATCCTAAAAATGCAGAAGTGATGTGGATGCTACATAAAAACAAGGCAGAATTGTGTTTGTTATTGTGAACCTTTGTTCCATGTAAGTCAAAGAACAAAGACATAAGCTGAAAATATATTTTAAAAAAATTACAGAAATTTTATATAATATAATATTAAAACTTACTATAATGTAAAACACCAATAATATTATCCATTGAAGACAGAGTTTTTTTTTTTTAAAACCATCAGTCAAACTCAACAAAATTCTGTTGGTCTCATCCGTCTAAAGATATCTTTTGTTATTTCAGAATTTCAAGGGCCACATAAGGTTGTGAATACATCATTATGAGCATTACCGTGGGACGTGTGCTTCATGTCTCTTAAGGAGGCGAGGTGGGTTTAGAGAAAAGGTTACAGATGATCGATTTGACAGTGGTGAGGTTCAAAAGGTCACTCTCAAATCAACAGTGGCATATGGAATACCTCTATTTCAAAATCAGCCAACGCCTTTTGCATAATGGGCCATATTTGAATGTGAAATATGATACTTCTAATAGGCAACACTTTTTGCATAATGGTGGTATATTTGAATATGTGAATAATATATGATGGAATAGGTTTTTGAATAATGGTTTACCTTGGGTACCCTATCATTATGGCACACCGAGGCGCTGCCACATCAGTTGAACAGGTGAAAGAAAAGGATTCCTTTAGTCAGACAGTGTGTGGCGAGAACACAGGGCTGTGTTGTCTGTCTGGGCAATGACTTTTGATGTCGTCTAGTTCTTGCCTTTGTACAGTTGGCTTTTAACCTGGGCTATAAAGGAGCAAATAGCACCACTATCAATCATTCCACTTTCTTTTTTTTCACCAGTATTGTCCATATCTCTCTCCTCACTCTCTCACGCATACACACACCACTGGGGAGGTGTAGAGAGTCCATGCTTCACTGCAGCACAGCACCACTTTTCAGTATGCACCCTGCAGTGCATGGTATGGCCGCAGGCATGACAGCTATTACACAGCCCAGTGTGCGTGTATGTGTGTGTGTGTGCCCCAGTGTGGACTGTGGGTCCAGGGGGGAATTCACGGAGATGCAGAGTAAGAATATTTCCAATGACAGGCATCTCTCACATACACACATCTGTATGCCCAGTGGCTAGTACTACATGCCTGTTAGCTAGACTAATATTATTCAAAGGCTCCAAGCACCCCGGTGTGCCAGGAATGACACACAGCTGGTTCCCCACAAACTAACACAATGCTGGTTTTCATCATTTCTCTACAAAGACATTTTCAGCTAACTGACAGAATTGTTATTACAGCTCAAATACACTTTTGAACGTGGACACTTGCACATGTGGTACAGTTTCAACTATAACGAACGGTATTGTCTGTGCGCTGAGTCTTTGATCATTGTGTCAGACCTGCAGGGGGCCAAAACAATTTAAATTTCAACAGTTTAGAGTTTTTCTTTCTCTCGTTGGTTAAAATAACGGTTTCACACAACCAGATGTGTTTTCCGTAAAAGCAGCAAAATTGTGGCTTTATAGTTCAAGGTTTACAGTACAACATTTTAAAACCATGTCATTAACGAGACACTAGTGCAGCCTCCATTTCTAAGCATATGATAGCTTTATTTCATTTTAGCACTGTAAAGAAATTAAATAGAAACATTATTTGAATTTGATCTATGTTCCCCGCTGTAAACATAACTTGGACATTAGCTTACACATTATTAAAGCAAGAGTTAATTCAGTCTAATTTATATACAATTGGAGTATATCTCTTTATTTTTTTTTTCAAATCATGGGAAGAGTCTAACACATCTCATTGTAGGAGCCAACAAAATCTTTCTGTTGGCATTCTGTCAACTGCCCTAACCACCCACTTACTGTACACATGTGCATTTCTGACCTCTATACACATACTGCCTTTTATGTAGGCTGCATAATACTGAATAAACATATAAAACTTACCAGTCAATCACTTTACAGAGACAGACAGATGAGTAAAAGAGATGCACTAAACTGCATTAATAAGATATTGTTTATCTGTAATTTCAAATTTTGTGTGATGACTACAAATGTGGTCACGTTTCTGTGACCTAATAGCTTATCTGAAACATGACCCATTAATAAAAAGATCTCATATAAAAATCTGATCGGTGGCACTACTACAGCTTGGATTAGGCTATAAATAATGCAGCGGCAAAGGTACATTATAAAAGGCTGAGGAGATGTGTAAATGTGTCAGGATTTCATATCAAATGGTCTTTTCTGTCCCCAATATTGCAGCCGAGTATTCTATAATTTACATAATGTTGCATATTACATCAGTACAAACTAGAACAGGATCCATATATGTTTCATAAGAAGTGTTATCTTTGTATTTTTTAAAGGCGCTGTGTGTCTAGAGACGGGGTGCAGCAGATACTGTGCTCCTCTCTAGGGTGTTAGATAACTAGCTCCAGGCGACTGCTGCTGCTGCTGCTCGGCTCTTCTGCCTGTCCTTATTTCAGAGCAGGGGCTGCCACGGTGGGTGACAAACCTGGGGACTGTGGGAGGCGGCATTGTGTGAATATATTTTTACTTTCTTCCATACGTGTGTGTGTGTGTGTGTGTGTGTGTGTGTGTGTGTGTGTGTGTGTGTGTGGTGGTCGGTATCTCAGAGGTCGACTAGGGAGTCAGCAGAGCGTGTTTGAAAAGCTGCCATCACACAGCTGCCACGCCAACTGGACCCACACACGCAGAGTCAGAGCGGATCTACAGGCATGTGTGCACAAACACTCTACTAGCTAAAGGTCCACAGCACAAACACTGCCGAGCACACGGCCACTTGTCACATGCAAGTCACTTACTCAAACAGATATACACAGGCCAACATAGTACCTAAACAATGAACTCACACTTTCCTTGGGGCAGACACTTCACAATTGTTCATGCCCATGTGCACACACATAAAACCTTATCTAAAACCTCAGATTGCGTAAACATTCTGGGATTCATTCATTCATCTGCTGCAACCACACGCAACCTTGGAAACAGAATCTACTTCACCTAAAGCTACGTAAGCATATATTGTACAACATTAAATTATTTCATCTCTTGGTTTTTCAGCTGAAACCTTACCAACTTTATAGCTATCACTTATACAAAAAAAGTGCATCACCATGAATGTCTGGTAACCAAGGTATCCCCCAGTGGGTGGGAGCGGGGCAGCAAGTGTAAATGTTGGTTGATGGATGTGTTGGAAGCAGGATTATTGGGCAACACCTCTCAAACCTGTGAGGACTGAAGTGGTCAGTATATAGCAAAAGTGGAGCCTGTTAGCTGTGCTGAACAAAACATAGTCTAGAGAACCTGCTGCTAATGTCTTGGTACCAAATAAAACAACACAAATGTCGGGTCCAGTCATCAGTGGGAAAAACGTTGCTTGGTTCAAAAATCATTAGTAAAGCTTATTAATAATATTAAATCAAAGTATAGATCCCAGTTTGTCCCCAGATGTATATTAAATTCAATCAGTTTGAACAAGTTTGTTATTTTTGTTCAAAATGATAGTACAGTACTCCCTCTACTGGTTCCAGGAGTCCCTTGAAATAATAATGGGGTGTTTTCCAACATAAAAGACAAGGCTGTGGAGTGTGCTAACAAGCCTTGTGCTAAGTCCCCTCCTTCCCATTGTGCCCATGGCCAAATAAGCACTGTTGCATCTTTCAAAATAGCACAGCGGGAGAAGAACGGCCAAAATGGAGCACACAGGAACTGTTTAATTTGTTATGGCTCTGACAGGCAGTGGTATCAATGATTCAACTGTCTTATCCGGGCCTGCGATACGCATCTTGTAAATATATTCCTTCACTCCCTCTCTCTCCTTCCTTCACTCGCACCACTCTCAATCTCTTCACCACTTTGCCGTTATCACAGCGATCAATAGCAGGGTGATTATTATTCCTCTGGCAGAGCCCACACATACACACATGCTGACCTCGCTCACCACATTCCCAGGAAACGCAGCAAACACAAACAAAAACACAAACGTGCACGCAGAGGTTAGGGGGGGCGTTGCTGATAACCTGCAGTTACAAGGTTAATGTGTGTTTCCACACATGCTCCGTGTCGAGGAGGAGCATTAGGCCGCACACTTCATCATTGTGCGGCCAAACACTTGATTAGATTCACGTACAGCCACGAGTGCAAATAAAATGTGTCATAGCAAGACAAGGGGAGATGAGATTCCTTCTGCCACCCAGCCCAGCGTTAACTCTTCTCCTCTTGCTGCCCTACAGAGAATATTCTGCCTCATTTCACAAGACACAACAGCAACAACACATATTAGCAGTGCACAACAGAACTGCTCCGTGTTTTTATCCCGAAAACAAATTCTCTGAGTTGTTTGGAATTTGATTAGTGAAGTCTGAAAAAAGTTGAATAAAGGTTCAATGTGATTTATTAAAATAGGTCATTGTTTTTTTAGTGAACAGTGTATAATTGGTGCATATTTTGTTGTAGTTTGTTGATAACTCCTTTGCAGTTTAATTGCTTTGGTGCAGAGTAACATCTTTTAGTTGTTGTACCATGACTGGCCACTAGTGGTATATACATCCAACTGAGTGGAGTGGTCCATAATTTAAAACAGCCATGTTATTCTTACACCTCTCTCCATCACTCTTTACTTAGACTTTCACGTTTCCTCTTATGTTTTCTGTTCTTAAAACTCTTGGAAGTATCAAGTCTTTTAAACAATACTTGTTCTGTTTTGATGTAACATGTAACTTGCTTGTCCACATTATTCTTTGCAAGCCCTACTGACATTTTGTTAAACACAACAAGAAAAGACACCCATCAGATGCGACCAGAATAGATATACAAATAGATCTCCTTCTGTAGTCACTCACTGAATATTTAAAAGCAATATTAAAGGAATAATAAACAAACACTTTTTCTCACGTCTTTCTTGTGGTAAAAACTCATTAGTGACATTTTTATGAAAAGGCTGAATTAAAGGGCCTGCTAGTGCACTAAACCTTCATGTAATGGCATGTAAGCACACTCACATTGCTAAGCTTTCCGAGTTTAACTTAAAATGACTCCTAACATGACTCACTTCAGTCAGACTTCACCTGCTGGTTTATGTCAGGTGCAAGTAGAACATTAGCTGTGTTCAAACCTAATACTGAGTGGCAAAGCATGGAGAAAACATGTCTCATGTTGCTCTTTTTGAATCTTCAATCCCCACTGCAACATGGTTTTAGAAATCTCTTTCCTGGCACTGGCTTAATGGCAGCTGCATATCAGTGAACACGTGTGGTTTTATTAACTGGAGAATGTGTACTAGCTTGAATTTCACAAAAATAAATCAATGAAAGAAGAGCGGGCATTTAGGAATGCAAACTGCCTTTCCCTTAAATAATAGCCATTTGAAATACAAGTATTAGTATCAAAGCCAGAGAAAGAAAAGCAATGAAAAGGAATGTAGTTGGGCTAATGTGTTTCTCAACAGGCGCTCACCTCATGGTACGGAGGTCCCAGCCTCTAATGGCTGTGTCGTTTGCCGTGGCGAGCTGGCTGCAGTTGTGGTGGGGGCTCCATTTTCCGGAGGTGAACTTGAGCTGGCCTTTGCCCTCCAGTGTGGCGGTGCTTGAGACCTGCAGAGTGTCACAAGCAGACCTCATTAACATCTCTGAGTGGGAACATGAATTTTACCCAAATATCTGTGACAGGTTGAGCTTGTAGTGCATTCAATCAGCATAATAATGTATTAATAGAAGTCGTTTTCTCTGCAGGCTGCGCTCAGACTGCAATTGTTCAATATGACTGCAGTAATATTTGGGGCATTAGTGGCACAATAACTCCCTGCAGCGGCATGTCATTTTGAAGCCTGTCACTTCAAGATGGCTGATGACTACAAAACAGTTGTGTTTATCTTAAGATGTAAGGAGTTGGAATTACTGACTCTAGTTCATTAATATAAACTGTTCCTGCGGCAAAACTTGATTCTTTAGTTGTACTAATCTACATTATCAAAAGCTCTAAAGTTCCACAGTCTGTTATACGTATAAATAAATCTTGCTGCAGTTTATATTCATATTTTGCACTATAAACAAGTACGTTGTAGTAGCCTCGGAATGCTACCCTAACATCAAGCCCAATCCAAGCGTCTGCCATGTTTACATCTGTCTGACCCAGCACTATAACCCCTGCCCCCTGCTGCATTGGTGAAGGTCTTCCTCCTTGTGTGTCTATCTATGTATAAATGTTATATGTTGACCGTCAACACCGTACAAAATTTCGTTGCATTGAAAAGTGTAATGACAATAAAGTATTGATTGATTGATTGATTGATTGTGTTGTGTATGGACTGGGTCAATAATATGCATCTCTGTATGACCTGTTGCTCTGTCAGCTGACCTCATTGACCCCTGACTTCCCTTTTCTCACAATGAGATCAATAAAGGAGAGGGTCATAGTTACTTATGGATCAGCAGAGTCAAATATGGGCCCCAACAGCAAGTCTGAAAGCTAAATGTAACTATACACAAAAAGCTGCTTGAAAAAATTATTTACATGTACTGTAGTGTTTCTATAGAAAAAGTGACAAAATTACATTAAATCTTAAACTGGAACACTTTTAGCTGAAAGGCAGTTGGGATAAATTGCAACATATAAGACTTTTCAAACAAGACGACATGGCTGTCACCGGATATTTATCAAACTCGCTCTGTATATTTTACAGGGCAACAATGTAGGTGAAATTAATCAAAGTCAAAACACTTCAAGGACTTTGAATTTTAAAAACGTATCACTTCATCAGGCTACTTTAAAAATGGAATCCAATTAATTCAATGGGCAGGCTTTGGGAATGATTATCTTTCCCTTAAACTATGATGCATCTAACAACTCTAAAAGGCACCAGCACACAGCACAATTTTTCTTTGCTCTCTGACTATCGGCGGGTTTTTATCCTCATCTTTCTCCGTCTCCCATTTCTCTACCCCCCCTCCCTCCCTCCCTGCGCCGTCTCTGCCTGTTGGAGCAGGGATCATCGATCGGCCCGTCACTGCACAGCTCCCTGCTACACTCTCATTATTTCAGCTAGAGAGGACAGAGGGAGAGAGAGAGGGCCGCCGAAGCAGAAGGAAGGGAGGGAGGAAGCTCGAGAAAGAAAAGGATAAAAGCAGATAGAACAAAGGGAGCAGAGGAGAAGAAAGGTGTCAGGAGGGGGACAGATAAAATCAGACAAGAAGACAGGCAGGGTTTCCACTGTGGCCTTGAAGCACAATTCCACGACTTTACTATTAATAACATTCACAGTTAAAGCGTAGCGAAGCATGCCCAAAAACCCTGTTGATCCGAAAATGAAGGCATTGTTGAAGTCAGTCTTTTACCCTTTAATGATAAACATCACAATTTATTACAACAAGAGTATAAACTGTGACAAAGGAAATCAATTCCAGACCCATTTGACAGAGTCAATGGGTATTGCTGGCCAGGCTAGATCTCAGGTGTAACCATACTGCTCAATGAATGTCTATGAAGGCATGCAGGGTGTGTGTAGCTTATAGCTTGCTACACATGCATCACTCCGCCATCTCACACAAATTATCCCCATTTTTATATTGTTTTTTAATCTCTATTCTTCTCCTGGGTATCTATACAAACTATGGTATCTACATTTTTTCACATGTGATCTTTGGATTTAATTTTACACCACAATGATTAGGAGGAGTAACCATGAGATGTGGGTCTATTCCACATTTATAATCATCATATTATTTTGGGGAGTCTAAGACATGCATGTACAGGTGAATCCAATTGTAGATATGAAAGTGAATGTTTTTCTGGCGATGTCTTTAAGTGTTTTGAGTTTAAATGGTTATTCCTCACCTCTCATCAAAAACAACTGACATATTCAAGCACTCAGGACAAGCAGTAGAAAATGAATGAATAAAACACAATTTTGGTGACTGGCATCATCATGACTTAACCGTACACAATTCATATCATATATGTCAACATTACGCCAACATAGTTCTACAGTGTGTAGGTGCACTATATTCATCTGACAAGAGTAACAGTCTTCTTTAACGGCAAACTTTAGCTAGCATTAATATTTTTACTGAAGAAAACCAATACACGGAGGAGGAAACTTTCAAAGGGGTTGTGAACAGCTCGTTCAGAGATCTGACTTGATGTGAATTTGCTTTATATTGCATCTAAAAGAATTGTGGGGATTGGAAATTTGAAGAATTCTTTGCCTCCACCCACACTTTCTCCACTGACTTCAGGAGGCGGTCAACAAGAGACATGAACAAACATCGCCTATAACCACATGCTCTGGAGTTGTACAAAACTTTTGCCACAGTTTCACCAGGATAACTTGAATTTTTAGAAGGGAGGAATGAATGATTTTTGCCAATAGAGGTATAACCAAGTGAGGAATACAATGTTTTCTCAGCACTTAACTGGTGGAAAATAAATCATCATACACCGTTTGGTACAAAAGCAACAAAACAAACAAGCTGTTCTGCTCTAACAAATCTGTAAAATTCCATCTTAGTCCCAGATGGAATTTAGGTTCATGATTTTCTCCTGACAGAACTCAATGATCAGTTCGAAGTCAGGACTCTCCCTCTCTGTGGCTACGCAATTGGTGCAACAGTAACGCATGAGCTTCGTGCATCCCAAGTTCCCAGCTTTATTAGTGCACTAACCGAATTAGAGGCCCTAACAAGGCAGTACACACAACACTGGGGGACACATTCATTTAGGACGCAAGCAGCACTAATGCAAAGCTATCTGTCAAATCGCCCCGTGTTTATGCTTTCTCTAGTCTCCGGAAGAAGCAGATGTGCAGGACAATGTGTGTGGGTGTGCTGTGAGCCAGCAGAGATGTTCTCACTCAATCCCACCAGTGATTCTAATTGATGAGCCATGCAGACACACACACAGACGCTCACAAATCTCCCTTCAAACAAAGCACACTGTACGCCGCCTAAGCACAAGATCCTCTCTTATATATGCATACACACACCCACACTACAAACACACATACACACACACACACACACACACACACACACACACACACACACACACACACACGCCAATCTGGGCCAGGTCCGTGACAGAGAGACACATCCGTGCTGCAGCTGGACATGGATTGGGATGAACACATCACCCTCTGACAGATCCAAGGAAGAGAGGAGAGTGGGATGAAGGAGGGAGGGCAGGAGATTAGCATTCTCATCAGCACTGGAGGAATTTGTCTCGGCTGCCAAGCTTTCTCTCCTCTTCCCATCCCTCGCTCCTCATCAAGCCCACTCTCCTTCCATATCTGTATCTCTGCTAATCTCCATCTTACCAATCAGCCCGGCCCTCCACAGCTTACTCTTCCCTCTCTCATTATTGCACCTTGCTGCACTGTACTTTCACCTCTGTGGCTCTCCCTGGATGCTGGATTATTAACGGTGTTGGCCAGTGTCAGAGTCCGAGGATAAGTTCAACACTCCAACACCTCCCTGGCTCTTCTTAACCTCACACTGGGGTCACAGCATCTCATACACATTCACACTTGCACATAATGATGTAACATAAGGAGCAGGATTACAGTTACAGCCACCAAAAATGAATCTGGCCAGAGAACTGAACATGTTTGTGTCAAATTTAGGCTAGGATACAAATGTAAATGAGACATTCTTTAAAAGAAAGCTCTCCCTTGTGTACATTCTGTTCCATCTATTTTAGTTTTTTCATTCACAAAATATTATACATAAAAAATTCAAAAATAAAATGTCTCAATTTACATAAAATGTCCAGAGGAGGGTGCTAATTTACAATGTTGCAAATATGTCAGATTCTAAAATTGATAAAAATGTGAACAGAGTCAGACCATACGAATAATTTGAGGTGTTGCAGCTTAAAGTAAATTTACTACATGAGACAAAAATCTCCTCCACATAAATGCTAAATGGACCCAAGAGTTTATGCAACTCGAAGTGATTATCGCAGCTAAAAACAAGCTCAAATTTTAGAGGGCAAAGTGTCTTTGGTCATAATAGCTGGAGAAAAACCTGAAAATAAAAAATACTGGAACATGCTACCAAGTTGATAAGTGTTTCACTAATACTTTAGTGATAACTATGATTTTAGTTAGATTTCAGTATTCATAAACGTACCATTTATCAAGAGCAGACACAGAGACAGAGCTACAGAGTGAGTGGAGAGGGTACACACAAATGCAAATTTTCCAGACATAGCAATATCCACATAAAACGGTCCACTACTGCCATAAATGAACACATATGCATAGACTCGCAGCAGACACACTTGTATCTGTTAGGCATATGACCTGGCTGCCCTTATGCGAATCTTTCACCGAGCACATGAATTACTAATGACTCATTTATATTCTTCATCTCTCATGCCGCTCTAATGGAACAACACACACTCGTGAAAGCATGTGCAGACAAACCACAACTCAATTACTTCTTCTCCTCCTTACACATGCTCACCTGACACACACCATTATTGGGAGTCTTTAAATACATAATGTGCATTTTAATTGCAAAGCTGGTTGGTTTTACAGCAAAGAGCCTCTTCAATTTGCATTAGGTGGGATGCTTTCAAATATAGATTCCAAAATAAAAACTAAATTACAAGGACGTTAACAGTTTAAACACACAATTAAGATATTCACTAACTGAGCATGTGGTGTAGGTTGATTATTTATTTTACAACACAGAATTATTACAATAAAAAAACAGGAATAACAACAATAGAGGCTTATGTGGGTGTTTGTGCGTGCATCAGGATGAATAGTGGACGTTGTTGTCGCAGAGAGAGGATGTGTGCGGCCCGATACCACAGAAACGATACGGCAGTTATCAAATAATGAGTTAGCTTTTGTGAGATATAGTGTGAATGTGTGTGTGTGTGTGTGTGTGTGTGTGTGTGTGTGTGTGTGCGTATTACGGTAGCTTCTGTGGAGCTCTCCTGCAGGTCCCAGAGCAGCGCATGGTTATCAGCCAATGAAATCATACGCTTGCCGTCCCCCATGGGCTCCCAAAGCACGCTGTAAATACAGAGAGACACAAACATATATAAAAAACCATGGATACTAGCAGGATACACACGTCAATCAAGGATACAACACCAACTTTTTTTTTTACGGATACACATGCACGGATACACAAGTGAAGATAACATGAATTGTTAAAAGTTACATTCTTAATATTAGTAAACAACAAATGACCCCACATCTCGACCATATATTTATCTCAATAAAGACCACCACTGCGTGAAGCTGCTGTAACTGGATTTTATCATGGAGTTGCTAATTTGGACAAATAAGACTTTAGGAGCTAATCAATAAGCATGTAAGTAAGTGACACTGCAATGCGTTTGAGTTGTGCATCCTTACAGCGTAGCACTTACAGGCAAATCCAGCACCCCAATTCTGTCAATCTATATAGTTCAAACAGGGTTGTGGGATAGAGAGTTGCCTCACTGGTGTTAAAGAAGTGGTAGTTTTTGCTGCATACTTTAAGCTTTGATTCCTCCCTGCATACTAGTCTCAACAGAATATCGATTTCTCGTTGCATGCTTCTTGGCGTTTTGAGTCTCTGTTACCTCCTACTTAAAGTATGTATTCTGTGGCCAAACATTGGGGATTTCATTGGAGTTGACACACTGGAGGCTAAACTGTTGCTTTATAAAATTCCCTTAGTGTTGATTGGATCATTTTTGTTTGTTCCCTCTCTGGAGTTTGGATGGGTTTAGAAACTAAATGAAGGCAGGCATGGGATAAGAACAAGGACGCGATCCGAGTGAGATGTACTGCTTTTAACTCTCGGTCCTGTCAACTTTAAAAGCATGTGTCAATGGAGTCAGAGACCCAACGCCGGCTCCAAAAAGCTGCTGTATGCTTGTTAAGGTACTGACTTAATGTGACTTTTTGGCTCACCGTCTAATCTGGGTTCAAGGATGTAAAATGTCACAGAGGTGCAGGCATGGTCTTGCTAAAGGTTTAGGTTTCTAAGCCTCTCACATCTTCCAAAGCTGCTGTCATTAGAGGTTTACCAAATGATGCTATTTATTTAAAGAGTTCATCAATTAGACAACTCCATTTTCTAAGTATCATTAGTCAGCTTCAAGCAATTGCGACAATGCCAGTGTTTGAGAGCGAGAGCATGCATTATAGGAGGTAAGCGTGTTCGTCTGAGATAAAAGAAATGACAAAGAGAGGGAGAGATAAATTTGAAGTTTACTTTTGGATTTAATCCAAGTTTTAAATATGCATCGTCCTATTAGAAAAGGTGGAGTAGGGAGAGGGAGAGAAACAGAGGAGGAGTGATGGAATGTAAAAGGGAGGTAGCGATGAGAGCAGGTTTATAAGGCTTGTAAATTCATGACTGCCGCGGGACAGCTTTTACTGCCCTCCTGAGGAACAGCAAGTCATGGGCTTTGGATGTACAGCCACACATGCACGACACACTTTCATTCATCACTGAAGAGAAGACTGCACCAGCCTGTGTCCACTTCCTTCAGACCTGACATTACCTTGTAAAAAAATACTCCATGATAGAGAGAATATGGACATAACCATTTAGACCCCACACTGTAAATAATGACAAATAGATATTGTAAATGATGATTAGTGATATATTTATATAGGAGAACTATGTAGAGATTCAGCAGTTATACAAATCCTCCCTGATCTCAATTTGTTCACTGCTTCTGCAGTAGAATTATAAAAAAAAACTTCTACACACAGATATTACATGTACAGTGCAGATGCAGAGAGTGGACAATTCTTTAGCTGCACCAATTACAGAGTGATCAGTTTTCTGTCCCTACAACGTAGTCTAGAGCTCTTATAGATGGGACTGCAGCATTACAGATACCATCTCTTACGCCCTTCTGCTCGCACGCATTTCCAAACACATACATCAGCACAACACAGGGCCAATTAAAATATACTCACCACTTTGGGATTTACATGCTGTATGCTTCCCTATAGTATCAATTAAATCATGCAATACAGTTAAAGATAGGGCTTAGACACACAGTGTACAGTCTCTCTCATTGCCTCATCTCTCCTATTAAAGAATATAAGTTATGTGCCTTGACCTTGAGCTTGGCAACAAGCTGGCACACGGGCTACAGGAATGGTATGTAAATAGTGTTGTGGCGAGCTGGGGAGCTTTAACAGCCCCATATATCTAAGCCTGGCTAGGACAGAGATGCATTTCTCTCTCTTTGTCTCTGCCTATGTCTCTTGTTCATCAGATTGCTCCCCCCGCTTTGCTGTGCTTTGCATCCATATGAGTTTAATCCCAGCTTTCTCATATACAAAACCAACAACCAACACAAACAGAGTGTGTGCTTGCCGCCTTCTGGACGAGATGTTCACATGGATAAAGAGACACAAGGGCAGCAAGTGGATGTGTGTGTTGCCTGGAGAGACAATGATAGCATCTTGTTATGGAGGCACAAGTATTGTACTAGAGTTATTATTCATATTGGGTTCTCAAATTACTTGAAATTTTTGGTTTTGCTGATTGAAATTTTTTTTTGCAAAAAAGACACTATGATTAACAAAACAAATACTGGGTTTAATCTATTGGGAAATTGATTGTAAATAATCAAAATAGTAAATGACATTTAGAATTTCAAAAAAGTCTTCTTGTCGCATACAATACTTTAATTATTATTCAGTGAGGTATGAAGAAAAAAAATAAATAACTGTCAATTTATTGTACGTGAGATTAATCCAAAATGATCTTAGTAAATGATGATAATAGTCCTAGATTAACACAAATAAAATAAAAAAAACGTTGGACTACATGAATTATAAAATAAAATGTAATTTATCACATTGCTTGTGTCTAAATATAATATCTAAGACTGCTATAAACACAGGTGTTAATTACAAAGAAACACACATAAAACCACACTTCAGCCACGACTGTGGAGTTTAATCTAAGACAGGGGCATGGACTCAAAAGATCAATAATAAACTGACATCTTACACAGGGCTGTCTGCATGAGAGCCCACTACTGGGTTCCAATTGATTGAGATTTGGGGACCCTCACTGTAAAAAAATAAATAAAAATCACGCTCAGTGATCACCAATATATCGGCTTTCACCAGCACGAGCACACAAAGCCTAGTGTGGGCAGACCATTCAGCCCAGCCAATGAAAGACTCAAACTGTTTTAGTCAAGATGATCACACAGTAACACACACAACCGCGTTCTTGCACAAACACTCAAAAAACTCACCAACACCTCCTACCCCCTCCTGTCACACCCCACTTTAGAAAATCAACCTTGTTGCCTTTTGCGCTTTACCATTCCCTCCTAGGGTTCTGATTGGCTCAAATGGCTCCACGGGAATCGATTCGCTCAACTGGCACAGCTCCAAATCGAAACCAAGTGCAAGAAGAAGCAGAATAAGAAAACTGTGATAGTGCACACGCATTCAAACCAAAAAATATATATATAATAATAAAATTCCCTAAGCTTTGTTCAACTCTGTTTTTTGGGAGGGGGGTCTGTTTTGCAGATATTTTTATTCAAAGCACACTTCACAACAGTGCATGAGCTCAAATGTTTGCCCACCCAAACAATGAGGGAATTTGAAGGAAGGAGGAAGTGTTATTGTTAGTAGAAGTGCAGGGACACCGGCAGCCAATTGTGAAACCCACAAATACACATGAAGGATACAGGTTACACGCTGGCAGACATGGTAGAGTGGACACAAACACACAAGCAGCCAGGTGAATAAACACACAAAACACACAAAAAAGCCCTGGGAGAAGACAAAGACTTCATAAAATGGCAAATTTTAAACATGTTCATACATAGATCACTGCATGTCGGTGGCATTATCTGACTGAGTGGCTTTTGTGTCATTAAGAGTGGGAGAAGAAATGGGCAGTAGACCAAAGCCATCCATCTAGAGAACCCAATAGTGCAGAGCATAGACTACAGGCTCCAGAGCACCCAATGTGCACCCCCACAGCACATACATACACTGCTGGTGCCCTTGTGAGGGTTGCAGCTTTAGGGGTGTAAAGACGGTGGAGCCCACAGCCATCAATCTTCACCCAGCAGCCTTGCTTGACCTGCCCTTTAACACACACAAGTATGCCCACACATCGCACCAGCATCGACAAACCAGACTCAGCGGCACAAATGCAATCTTCTCCTCTCTTCTCAGTCTTTTTCACTCCATCTTTATCTCTCCCTCGCAGACACCTGCTACAGTATGCAGCTCACTAACTGATTGGAGCCTCTAAAAATGATAGCAATCATGAGGCAGCCGATGAACGGTGGACTAAAAAGGGGAATGACCATTGATTTTCATTCTTATAAGAGCTGAGTTATGGCGAGGCACTGTGTACACGTGAGCCTGGAGTGAAAGACAAAAGATTGGGCTGTGACTACAATTTGCCCAGTGGGCCAGCCAATAATATGAGCACACACAAAAAAAAATACTAAAAAAAACACTCATATTGAGAGATTGAAAATTAAAGATGGTAGATAAGAGAAAAGACTGAAAAGATGAGAATTGACAGAAACCTTGATGACTTAGAATGGAAATACATTATTGCATTGCAGATTTTTTCTTTTTTTTTTTTTTTTTATCTCCATAACTGTCACAGAATTATTACTTATATTACACTTTGTGATGCAGGTTTGCACAAACAAACAGGAATGTAACAATATCAAAATCTCATGATACACCTATGCCTAAACCATGGTACATTATTCATTGTAATATCTAAAATCATTTGCAAATGCCTCCTGATATGCCTCCTTGATATTGTGACAATTTTACACAATATCAGAATTAAACAATGCTCATTAAAGGATTTTGTATGGCCAACATTAATTTTAGTTTTTTATGTTATGTTGTTTTCCGGTTGAAGGATGACCGCTCTACCCGCTCTACCACGGTGCCCATTCTGCCCATCAACTGAGCCCATCCAGTCTTGTGCCCATTCTGCCCAAGATTTAAAAAATAAAGAGTAGCTAGCCAATAAACAATAAGTAATTACATTTGAAGATAATTAACATTGTCAAAAAACACAATGAAGCCATGCACACTAAACAAACATTGCCCGACAACACCTACCAGGCTGCGTTGCCGTGGGCGCTGTTGTCAAGGTGACAGAGCAGCTCCAGGGTTTGAGGGTTGTGGGCAGAGTCATCAGGTGAGTCGTGGTTGCCAGTGTCCCAGTCTGAGGGCATTCGCCACACCGCCGCACAGGACACCACCCGGCTGTCACTGGCTGCAGAGGGACACAAACACACAAAGTTGACCTCACAACTAACTCAACGGCAGTTTAGAGCTAGAGCTGCTAATTGCTAAGTGGCATAAATGTAAAATGTATGTAATTGGACTGAAAGTTTAAAGCTGCGGGCTACGAATAATCATGAAATGCAAGAAGGCAAAAGAGAAAACAGCATAAGGAAAAGCGTCTAATTTCTTTTGGTGTAGATATTGACAGTGTGAGGGCAAGCTACGAAACACTGGCGTTCAACCTCTTTGTGAAATTAAAAAGCAACGTAGTGCAAGTCTTTAGGCCTTAACTTGGAGTAAGTGAGCAGGCAATCATCTTAAACAAAAGCCTTTTCTTGCTCACATTTTGGAGTGTCTGCGGTATGAAAAATGCTATACACACACATAACACTAGTGCCCTTGTATGTACTGTATGCGTTTGTCCAGTGTCTGTGTACATTGAATATGTGAACGTACACAGTGCGTAGTGGGCTGGCTGTGCTTCAGCCCGGTTCACGGAGACTGCCAGTCTGTGAACTCATGCGTGTACACCTCAGCTGACAGGGAATGAGAAGACCGAGTGGTGGAAATGGTGGAGAGGGAGGGGCCAGAACAAAGTGACTACACATTGTCCCAGTAGTGTCTACCCCTAAAGGCCTACCACGCACTTTGCATCACCTCTGCCATATCCCATCTGACAGGACTGTCTGACTCAAAGTGACGCAACTACTAAAACACAAGACTCGTTCTGAATGATATTCTTGTGAGGACATAGAAGTGACTGTCATGGTTTAGGCTGGGACTTTAATTAATTAATTCATATTCCCATTGTTATGGCTAACCCCTGCTTTATTATAATCCAGTCTAACAAAAATAATATATTTTTAGGAAATTTAATTACTAGCCCAACAATCTTGTCATCAGGAGGAAAAGATTGCTCCTCCTGGGCCACATTAAAGGACTGGGGGATTAGGTGCCAGCCATGTAGGTGATCTTACTATTGGCTCCCCCGGGCTGGCGTTGCTCCTGTGCAGTGTGTTTCATGCCTTTGATTTGAACTACTACTGGAAAATTATGCTACATTTGTCATTAAAATTGTATTGTCCACTCAAAATGACTCTTCATTAAAATATCTTACTTCTTTTTTTTTAGGTTTTTTTTCTTCCGAGTAATAGAGGATTTGTACTCTCTGAGTCACAATGAAGAAAGTCCATGTGACCTTGAAAGGTTTTCTTAGCCAGAGAGTGACTGTGCTGCTGCCATAATCCATCATGTCTACACATTAGTATTGATTCTATCTATCTGAACATGAATTCTAACACAGCTGCTGCCATCAGGCCTGAGAAGTCGGACCGTTATTGATCATCTCTTAAAGACCAATTAAATGTGGATAAGAGAACTCAAGATATAAAAGAGAATATGTATATATGGAGAAACAGACAAAGACTTAAAAGACGGGACATAATGCATTAAGACTGTTTGAATGGAGAAAGCGCCAGAAGGAAACCGTAGGACTCACTTTTGTTGTAGCAGGTGGTAAGCACAGCCTTATCTGCAGGACTGGCGCCAATGTGCCATATCTCCCCAGCTTGGTGCAGAAGGACATTCTTATTAATGATGTTATTCTCATCATCAAAGTCAATGATGTGGATCTGGGAGAAAGCAGAGACACAGAGGAGAGATGAAGCTCGAGTTAAAACACTATGCACCTCCCTGCACACACCAGCTGCAGTTCAAAGCTCCACACTCCTCTGATTCCCCCCTAAAAAAGGCGTATGCTACAGCTTTTAATATGACAGTAAACGTAATTTTAAGGCACTCATCGTTTTGGTTCCTTTCTTTTTTTTCTTTTTTACTGTCAGCTGCATGCGGCTGGAGACTTTTCATCTCAACTTGGCCTTTAAAGCGTCGATTAAGACACTTTCAGAAGCCGTGTTGGATTTGAGAGAGTTCTGCATATGGCATGATGGGAGTCGGAGGAAAAAGGTGGTGCAAAGAGGGATGCGATAAAAGCTCATCCCACTTTTTTTTTTAAGACAAATGGCCTCACTAAAAGGGGCTGAAGATGAAGTGCATTATCCATTAGAGGCTTTCTGTGAGAAGGCTTTAATTGTGTACTTTTTTTTATAAACTAAAAAAATGGATCCAGTAAGCAAACATTGGTGGACCACAATTATTTCTTAGCTAAGTGTACTTTATATGTCCATTTGTGCTGCATACAATGTGCAAAATATCAATTAAGGAATTTTTTTTTTTTTTTTTTTTAGAATATTAACAATAAGCTACAACAAAGAGAAGACAATAATTACATATGAGAAAGAAACCCATGATGTGGTTTATAGCTCAACTCAAACAATATATTTGTTCAATTTAGAGACTGAAAAATACAAACATTAATAACAAAGCAGCCTCAACACCAAAGTCTGCTTTAGTACTGAAATTATACATATAAGGTGAAACTTTCTTCGAAATGGAGCCATAACATTTTCATTTATTGGACATTCTTTACATTATGTTCAACATCAAATATTTGAAGAGTTCTTTTATGTCAGAGAACTTTCATTAAATGCAATGAAAGAATGCCACTTGTTAACTGAACTTAACCCACTTTACAAGCAGTAAAACCCCTGAAATGCTTTGTGCATGTTTAACGTCAACTTCTCAACCTACTTGAAAACACAATCACTAACTTTAACTTTAATAACAACCCACAAGTTCAACAAACAAGTTCAACATTAACTCATAAGAAGTTAACAGAAACTCCTCTTTACTTTTCATTAGATGGAAATCTATTCTATGAGGGCCCTCAACTGAATGCAGTTCAGGGCCCACAATGCAGTAAAACAGTAAGGGTCTCAAGGTTTGATCCGACAATTAATGGCGGTTTGTCCCATAAGGGAGACACTTACAGCACCTTGGGGGACTGTTAATAGGGTTGCACTGGACAATAACTCCTGCTAGGCACTTCCACTCCCCTTGCCTGTACTACTTTTACAGGCTGAACAAGACGATGAGAAGAGGGGGCGTAAAGAAGAAGAGGAGAGGAGCACTGGAGCGGCAGCATCCTTCAGCAACCTCAAAGTCAGCTCGGCAGCTATTAACCTTGGGTTGGACTGCATCGAGCAAAAAATTATTACGCAAAGTTATAATTTTATGGTGGTGGGGGAGCGGTACAAATAAATTTAGGCCGGCGGGACAGGGTAATTGGAAGGCCTGGTAATAGGGTCCCCCCGAATGAACCCAGGTGTGAGAGGAGCGAGAAGTTCCAGCCCTCCCTCAGGTGATTTATCCCTCATTCTAGCAGGCCTGGGGAGTGACTCATAGCCTTCAGCCACTTGGGCAGCCAGCCCAGCGCTTTTAATTATGTGTGGATGGTGGGAGGAATGGAGGCAGGAGGGGAGAGGGGTAAGGGAGGGATAAAACCAAGCTGGCTTGTGGCCCCCACTTCAGGGTCCTCTCTGCGCTAAAGCTCTTTAGCCGTGCAGATGACAGTAAGCAGTACGGAGGAGTAGCGAGCGGGTGAGAGGTGCCAAGCCCGAGCGCTTTATCTCGTTAGCAGCCTTAAATGCCATGCCGACGCGCCTTCCGATCTGTCATTCCCGCTATTGGTCTCTGAGGGATTTGAGAGGTGCTCGGAGAGTTAAGAGAGACATTTCCACCCTGCATTATGCTTAATGGGAGGTGGAGAGGCCAGGAGGCTTACAGATAGAGCAAGAGCTATCGGGGCTAAAATGCCAATCGAAAAAACATTTTTCATATTCAAGTTCAAACTTGAATGAGCTGAACTCAACACAGCTGGCCAGCAAATGGTGGAAAAGACAATGAATGTCATGATCAAAGCAAAGGGCAATGGGTGAAGTTTGTATAGTCCTTTTTAATTTAAAAACAGACAAAAAAGGCAATTTTTTACATCAAGGTCATTGACAGAACAATTAGAGTTGTACAAGTAAAATAAGAGCAAACAAATCCATTTTACCATTTCTTCTGTACTTTTGTACAGGTTCAACACTAACCCCCATAAATTAAAAATATAAATATATCATCACAAAATCTCACAAAAATAAGTGCTACAATAAATCTAATTATATCTAGAAAAAGTCTTGTTAAAATGGTGGGGCACCGATTCTTTCTATCGTCAAGGTATTCTTTTCTTTTGCACATCTTTGTAGTCTCAATGCAACCATTTGAATCCAGTGGGGAGACTAGTGTGTGCTTTCAAATAGTCACACAACTGTGCCAACAAAAAAACAAACAGAATAGTTTGGCCAAAAAGAGATTCAGACAGTGAATTAACAAGGAAATTGTATAATATTGCTCAGTGCTCTCACTCCTGGTCAAATTCATATGCTTATACATACACTTGGGACTTTATGGTTTCAGCTGTATCTCCTATTGGCACCATGCTAATCCACTGCAGAGGCAGAGAAAGACATCTCTTTGCACTACACACATCTAATCACTGCTCTGGGACACTCTGTTTTTCCTTTACTTTATGTGCGGTCTCCGTAGTCTCATTCTGTGATCCAAACCAAGCAATCATTTAAACATGGATAATATGTGATTTGTTAAAAAATTTACTAATACAGATCAATGTAGATTATAGTTTAATGTTCATTCATCCTTTTTTTCATTCATTCATTCATTCATTCATTTTCTACCGCTTTGTCCCGTTAGGGGTCGCGGGTGACTGGAGCCTATCCCAGCAGCTTTGGGCCTGAGGCGGGGTACACCCTGGACAGTGGCCAGTTAGTTGCAGGGCTGACATTAAGAGACAAACATTGACAGACAACTTAGTTAGGGTTAGGCTAACCCTAACCCTATAGTTTAATGTATTAATGTTAATTTAAAAACAACAAGATTCTTAGGGCCAGTTCTAAGATAGATTAAGATATGCACATTCAATTACAAAGCTATAAAGATTTAGTCTAGTTTTCAGATTCATGTCCATGCCAGAGTGGAGGAAAGTGTTAGGAGTATATTAAGATACTGTCAGTGTGTAATAAGAAATCACACAGATCGACTAGGATGCATTGTCACCATTTTCAACAAGCGCTGTATTAGATTCGCTACACAAGACTTGGATTGAAAAAACGTCTGCATTTGGTGCCAGACCGTCTTCACACTGAGGTGTGCCAAAATATATTTTTTTATTTTTCTCCCTCACTCTCAGAGAGCTAATTATTTCTCCCTACATTTAGAGCCAACTGTTTCTGTTATCTGTCTCTGTAATGACCTCTGCAAAATGTGCAGGCATGCATGCACCATGCACACAATCTCAATGTTTCCTCTTCACAAACAAAATTGCACACATTTATTCATTTTCCAAAACACATTAATGTACACACAGCATTCAAATTTATCTTTTTCTGATCAGTCTATTATTATGGTTATTAGCCATGAAGGCAGGTTTAGTTATTACACCCTGGCAAAGCAACTTGTTTAAGATAATGATAGTTGTTTTAGATAATGCTATTTAATGTACACATTTTCTCAGAAACTGTGGGGCAAAGTAAAAGAAATGTCATTTTACTAAAAATATTTCTAATGCCCTTGATTCTTTTGAAATTCTAAACACAAATCCAAGTCAAGAAGTATTTAGGTCAGGCATACATGCTACTCCCTGGCAGAGGCAGTACATTAAATACTTGTCATCTGAGATAAACAAAAAAGACAAAGAAATTGCATGTATAAAAAATGGTCAATTTGTCAGTTTTACTGTGATGAAAGTTATGACTTACCTGGTTGTCAAATTTAAGGGATTGTGTGCCAACAAGGAAACGAATGGCATCAGTTTCAGCTGTCTGTGCAGTGAGTGCCCGTGCCTAAGTACAGAATACAAAACAGAGCAATAAGTGCACGATAAATGACAACTTAATGATGGTAATACGCTTCAATAGTTTATGAGCAGAGAATATGAATGACTACATATTCCAACAGTAATGAATGATGTCATTGATACTACTAAGCAGGATGCCACACACACACCTGAAACTCGAGTCCATAAATGACAGGAGCGTCGTCTTCCATTTTCAGTTTGTGATGGATCTCTTCTTAAAACCCTTCGTCTAATGTTAAAAACATATCTATACTAAGAGGATATTTCAGCTACGTTTTGTGCAGAGTAGATACCAATATGGTGTGCTTCCGCATTTTGAAAGTATAAGCGATTTTAGCGTTTCATTTCGTGCGTAGCGCATTTCCTACAACATTATCCAGTTTTTACATTTTACGTTAATTCATTTGTGAATACCAAATTCTTCGCACTGTGAGCTTTGTCCGCTGTGGGACACCGTATTGCAGCTTCCTGGTGGTTCGGCGCATGCGCACGAGTGTCTTATCTGTCAGCCTGCAATAAAGGTATGATAATAATTATTTTGAGCTTCTAATTTTCTGGTTATTATTTATAATTGACGGTTCTACTTTTAGTTTTAAAATAGTCTCCGATGAGAGCTTGTACTTGAGCTTAATCGTAGCATTTTAAGATAGTATACGATAGCCGGCTAACCTAGCACAAAGCTAACCGAAATGAAACAGAAGCACCTTTGAAAATCCAACGTATCTACTCAGATGTAATTATGAAGAGGCTTTGCCAATGTTAAAAAACTACACAGGGTGGTAATGTTATTTCATGCATCCGCCATTCCATGCAAAATAATCTCTCTGAATGTGAGCAATATTTTCAGGAAGTAATTATGGGCGATTGAGAATTGCCCTTGAGGGAAGTGTCACTGTTAATGGAATTCTGTTTTCTGTGTTTTAAATTGCCATTAGCAGTGGAGATGGATAGTGGGGGGACTCCAGCTGAGCGGCCAGTCACCTTGGACATCACAGTGGAGGATGTACCCAAGGAGGCACCAGTTCCAGCCTCTCCAGAGCCATCCTCCAGCCAGACAGCCTCCAAGGAAAATGTATTGCCGCTGGTGGAAAGCATTGATCTGGGTGGGGAGTTTGCAACGCCTCAGGAGGACAGCAGTGCCACACCATCTGAAAGCCTTATGGATAGGCTTAATGACCAAATGATGGAAAGTGTCATGATTTCTGACTCGCCAAATAATAGTGAAGAGGATGACGTGGCTGCTATGGACTCATTTCTTGATGCAGAAGAAGGAGAGCGTAGTAAAACGGAAAACTGTGGTGAAAAAGAGGAGCAGGACAAGATTGGACAAGATACAAACGAGATAACGGTGTCATTGGAAGAAAAGGACAAAGATACTTCAGAGGAGAATGTAGAGGAGGATTTAAAGAAATACACAGAGCTTCAGCAAGATGACATAGGCACTCATTTTTTTTTGGGTGACACTGATAACACATCTGTTGCAGAAAATAATGAGCAAGGTTCAGTAGCAGTCACAACAGCAAGCCCAAAAGATGAGCCTGTGCCTGTGTGCACCATATTCAGTCAGGGAAACCAGCCTAAGTCTCTAGTCCCTGACGGATTTCAACCCACTCTAATAAAGTCTCCTAGCTTTGGTATGGGGAGTGGAGGGGGGAGCGACGAGGCTGGGACCCCCAGTAAATTACATGTCCCACTAATATGCCAGCCCAGCCCAAGCCTCAGTAAGTTTTTTACTGAAAATGGACAGACCAATCCAGCCTCAGACTTTTTTGACTCCTTTACAGTCCCTTCCTCGTTTATTTCAGTCTCTAACCCTAATGCAGAGCTGCCCTCCAGCTCCAGCACAGCCCCTACTCCTGAGCGCCAACTCTCCTCCACCTCCTCGTCCATCTCAACCCCCGGTACAACGCTTGACTTTACGACCCCTAGCTCAGTATTCACCCCTGGTCCAAATGACTCGTCATCCAAGACACAAAGCACTGCACTTCAAACAGGCCCTGCCTCCTCTGCTGCCCTGCCACAGCCATTCAACCAACTCCAGGCTGTGTTCTCCGGGAGCGATGATCCATTTGCGACAGCGCTGAGCCTGAGTGAGGTGGACAGGCGTCACGATGCCTGGCTGCCATCAGATGAGACCAGGAAGGTTTTGATCTCTGTGGCCACTCAGCATTACAGCCCGGCGTATGTAGAGACGAGCAGACTCACAATGCCCGGCCTCAAGTTTGACAATCTTCAGGTAAGACGAGGTGATTGGTACTGATAATAAGAAATATTAGAGCTACTAACATTTGAATATGAGAAAGTTTATTAAACAATAAGCTGATGTGCATATGGACAGTTTAGTAATAATTTTCAGGTTGTCCAGCTACTAATATTAGTGCTCAATACTCACCGGGATCAGAGTGGTTTGTTCCAGTTTGACCTTCTCACACACTGCCTTATGAGTTCTTTACCCACTGCATTGTGAATGAAGTAATCATACAACAGTACTGAGGAACTGTTTGTATATAATGTATTGTAAATTAAGGTGATAAGTTAGATGTAAATAATACACTCTAAAAGTCAAGAGGCTCAACATCTGTCTCTTTTAAAAGTCACTGATAAATCTTGAGGAAAATCAGAATGACACTGAAATCTTTGTATAGTTTAATGACTATTGTTTATAGTTTTAAGTACAGGTACTCTTTCTGGAAAAATATTTTATGTGACTTTGCCATTTGGTTTTTATTCACAGTTCATAGTACATATGTGATTCTTACTTCTCAACATTAACAATACAGTACAGTGATATATTTCAAAATAAACTTTATACAGTATATTGGCTTAATAGTAGGCAGTAACTTACTTTTCAAATTGTTGTAATAAATCATTATTTCTGTCTTTTGCAAATGCACACAGGCTGACTAAGGTTAAGTTGGTTGTCAGTCTCCACACATACGCTGCCACACACTTCGCTGCTCCTGGGTCTCCATATCATGTATTTTTCTCATAAACATCCTCTGAGCTCCTTTTAACAGCAACATTTATCCATAATAACAACCCTGATGAAACACCAATTTACTTATTTATTCCGTTGAATGTTATGGTGCGCGTCCACCTCCCTGCTCAGATTGTGTTCATTATCCCCTCAAATGTCTGCAAATGCTTGCTTGAATAAATGAATAAGAATTGAGGATTTTGCCAACCTCTTTAGTGATGTTGTTCAGTAAGAGCCAGTTTCCTGCAAACAAATAAGATCCACTTCAGAAATGCTTTAAATACAGGGAGTTGTTCTATTCTGTTTTCTGTTTCGTCCTATTAGAATGAATTTACCATGAATGTTATCTAGATGAGATGTCCAGATGAACAGATTACTTCCCTTTGACATGTCCAGGGCAGCTGTTCTGTGTTTACATCATTTCCGATTGATGTATTACAAAATCTAATGCAAAGATAAACTTAGAAGTGGAAGTCACTTGTAATTGTACTGCTTTGTTACATTATTACTGAACAAAAATGCCTATAATTCAGAGTTATTTTGCAGTTCTGTTTGTTAAATTGTCTGTGTCTGCTTTACTGCAGGGTGATGCCGTCAAAGACCTGATGCTTCGCTTGCTCGGAGAGCAGGCAGCCGTGAAGCGCCAGGTCCTCACAGCAAACTCTGTGGAACAGTCCTTTACAGGCCTCAAACAGCTAATTGTAAGTGTCTTATAGAATGAGTGAACTGTATCCATCTCGTGATTTTATAGCTGTTTTTTGTAGAATTGCTTAGGACCCTAACACTAATAGGACTTTTTGTGTCACAGAAAACAATAATTTAATGTACAGCAAAATTGGCTACAGATATGAGTGATGAAGACTTCCTGTATGCGTTTTTTGTTTGTGTTTAAATGTTAAATGAGGCTGTTTGTCTCGTCACAAATCCACTGAATCCAAATTGTTCTGAATCGGGGAGATACCAGACTTATTTTTTCTTTGCAGGCTAATATGGATATCTGGCTGGTCAAGCTACAATGTAATATTATAAGTGAAAGACTTTAAGCCATGTATTTTTTCATGCTTGTCCAGCCTCTGACTCAGTCGCTCTTGTTTCTGGAAATGTGTAGGTGCTCTCCGTGAACATTTCCTCACTGTCTAGAGATAAATGATGGAACTGTTGGTAGGTTACAACAGCTCCACATCCTGTGGTTTGACCTCTCAACAGTCAGTGTCTGCAGTCAGTGATTCTGCTGAAAGTGCTCGACGGTCAGGCTTCAGCTGATTCAAAACAGTGACTCATCCCTTTGCTTTTTCTTCTACCGAGCATAAAGTGCATGTCCACTTTGTGACTGCAGAGTCTCACCTCATTTCCTCGTCTGCAGCAGTATATCCATAATTTGTGGCCCACAAATAACCCCAAGACAGTTGTTATTTAAGACATATGCATAGCAGCAGACAGTGTGATGGAGTGAAAGAAAGCAGAGAGGAGGATGGGAGGGGTGGAGAGGAGAGATGGAAAGGTGGAGATCCACTCAGCTCACAAGTTCTTTTCTCCTGCTGTGCCCATGTATTATGCATGGGACTGCTGTGCATATTTCAAGGGCCTTCTGGACTCGGGTATACATACACACACATGAAGGACGGTACTTTCAGCTTGCAGACATTGCACTGTAGGGTGGTGTAGGTGCGCTTGTGTAAGAGGATCATACACTGTCTGCTAGATATTGTGTGGGTGGCTCCCTGGAGCAAGAGGAAAAAGAGGGAGAGAGCGACCGTAAGCCAGCAAGGTAACATCAGCCTACAGGAGAGATGTCAAGAAATTACACAAAAAAAAAGAAAATAGTGATGTGTGAATGAGCTATGGAGGCAAGTGGAGGGTTATAAGGGCTCCAGGCTTGCATTCACACCACATAATTGTGTCGGGTTCCTTTAATAACATTTTCAGTATTATGCTACCACATTGATTGAATGTATACTGTAAATACATATCACAGTTTTGTGAAAGTGATATCATTTGGCATCAAACTTTTTAAAATCTTAACACTTGGGTCCTGGTAAACTTTTTGAGGTACACAGTAGGGTGTGAATAATCTGCATCTCCGTTTAATCTTGTGCTTAACTTCAGCTGTTGTTGGGTCCAAGTTGATTGGTCTTTTTTTTTTTTTTACCAGGTGTTGTCTATGCAGAAATGATCTCTTTAGACTCATAGACCTTTTTCAAAGGGTGACCACAGAAAACTAAATATGTGTGTCATCAAACTGTTTCTTGTTGTTTCTTGCCCAATTTTTGATTTTATAAAACGCATAAATGATAAGTACACTTTGGCTAGCCTCATTATTGACAGCCAACACTGCTGTGAGCGAACACATTGTCATGTCTCTAAAGCAACAATTGTGCAAACAATAAGTATGTCATAAACAGTGTTATCATAGACCAAGATATAACAGGAGCCATTTTGGTTACAGCTCATGTAATCACCCTTCCACTGTACTCTGCCTTTTGTTATGATATAAATCTACACAGTCCAGCTCCTTTTTAATACCATTTATTTGCTTTGCTGGAATATTAGACTTACTATTGTGGCTAAATTGCAGTGTCACATATACAACACTATGGCTTTACCTAGACTCGGTGAAGCTGGGTAATGTGATCTTCTTGTGATCCATGAAAAACTCCTAAGCCCTGCTTCTTTTTTAGCCGTGTGCAAAGGTCACAGGCAGCCATAGAGCATTTATTGATGCTGCTGAGTTTCAGTGTTTTATTCTACAACAGTGCCTTAGATAGGCAGCTAAACCTTGGATCTCCAGCTGAAGGACAACACCTCTTCTCTCTGCCAACAAACCCCGCTCCTTAATAAGGAACTCAAATCAGTCTTGGTCAGAGAAGCCCCTGTGTGACAGTTTTGCTGATATAACAATCACTTTTTAAGTCACTCCCACTGATGAATGCATCAGCCACCATCTGTCTTCTCCATCTACAACAATCTACTTTCATTCCAATGAATCACTTGCAAATAAATTATGAGATTTCCAAACTTTTGAGATCAAACAAAATCCCAGATCAAAGCTGTCTTAGGTGATGGAGTTTGCTAAGCTTCGGAGGGAAGGTAGGAATTGGGGAGCCGAGAGATGTGCACAGACTTTTTTTGCACACAGGGAGGTGGAAACATCAGTGTAGCAATTAAATGTGCAGCCCGGTGAAGCTTTTCTTTTGCAAACATCTAAACTCTGTACTTCATACACGTGTGCCACTCATAAGTAGTATCACTAACACATTTAATGGTTCTGCCTTTCTTTTTAGCTCCTATTATCTTTTGTGTGTTGTGCTTGGACAAGGCTGGTAATCACACTGCTCTACTTTATGCTGTCACTTTGTGTCTGTGTCTGTGTGTGCAGAGCCATGTTATGAGTGCGTGTGAGTCAGTGGTAGTGGCAGAGTGAGTCATGCTGCAGAGCGAGAGTGTGACTGCACCCACTGCCACTGTAGGCTCCCTCTGTGCATGCTTACATCATTGTACACTGAGGAATTGCATTTGAGGTTTTGTTAGGGGCATTTAATTTCTTATTGAGAGGTAGAAGTGGCATACTCATGTTGTACAAAGAACTGTTGGCTATTTAATAATATTTTCTGCTTCCATAGAGAGATGCAAAAAGTCTGTTGAACTGCCTTCAGTGATGTAATGTAATTGGAGGCTGTGCTGTTTAGGCCTGGAGAAAAGAGCTGTAAGTTTGATCATTATAGTCCATTGATGTTTGTAGTAAAGATTTGTAAGCATAAACATACTTTTACCTGCCTGTGATTTTAAAAATGGTCATGTACTAAGATCTTGGGTACAGGCACCCGAAATAAGTTTCCTCCACAGAGTAGCTTGACGCTCTCTTACAGATTTTTTGTGAGGAGGTCTGTAACTCAGGAGGAGCTCGGAGTAGAGCCACTGCGCCGTCACTTTGGGAGGAGCCAGCTGAAGTGGCTCTGGCATCTATTTCAGATAACTTCTGTTTGTCTCCTTGGGGAGGTGTACCGGGCATGTCCCACCTGGAGAAGGCCTAGGATACCCCCGGTATTCCACCGGATGTGCTGGAGGAAGTGTGATGATGGATACTATGGCAAGAGAGGCCTTTGAAAGTTAGAATTGTGTTGGTACGGCGGTCAGGACAGCTCTGTTGAAGGAATATATTAAGTACATTAAGAACATATGAATATATCTCAGCTCTGGCCATATTTCTTCAGAGTTAAGATTCTGTAGAGTGCTTTTTAACCAAATAAATTATGCACTGAATTTTAAACCTGGCCCTTTTGATTTGTGGTTACTTAAGGGTGCATGCACTCATTTCACTTGGGTTAAGTAAAATAGTATTTTACTTGTTTTTTGAACTACATAAGTTGGTGAGATTCACATTGCTGTAAAGTGAGTTTGGTGGCTGTCCTGGCTTCCCCTTTACTTCCCCTTTGTCTTCTGTGTGACCTCTGCTGTTTCCGCTGTGTTGTGGTCAGCAGTGGCCCAGTCTCTGGCTCAGCACCACCCTGGGCTAGACCTCATCTGTCTCTCTCATTAGAAATAACCCTCTTCTCTCCTGCTCTGGCTTCTTCTCCTTCATCTTTGTCGCTCCCTCTGTTCCAGCCACCAGAGACTCTCTAACCTCTGCTTCCTCCCACAGTGTGATGCTGTCTAGGCCAGGGGCCAGTCTACGTGAGTGTGTGTCTATGTGTACAGGGAGACCCACCTTGGATGGGTCAGACCAACACACCCCCATAATCACTGCAACAACACAGCTGCTGCATTGCACTTTGATATCATTGCTCTAACCTTTCCTTGTCATTATTGTAACCTTTTTACATAGCTGTCATTTCCGCCACCAGTTCTACTGGCAAGCAGAGGACCGGGTAATGCACCGTCAGCTTTTGTAGCGCTGAAGGGCATGTTTAAACCTTAGTGCTATTGGTTTTCACCTTGCTCTGTTTATGTGGCTCTAGCCATATGGGCAGACCTTTTGCATAAGAGCAGATGGGCTTCAGCCTGTTGGTGGATCGCTCAAAGCGTTGTTCCAAACTTAGAACTCATAATTTGTTGTAGGTGGATTGATAGGGACAAGATTGTGTGTCAAAGATTTATTATATGCAGTGTTTCCCACAGGAAATTTTGTCAGTTAAGGTGGTAGCTACTTGTTGCAGCTCCAAACTTTTATAGCCCGTTTTTCTTTTTTCAAAAGGAGGACGGTCTTGTCCATTTCTTACAGCGAATCCTTTCCTCTGCAATAAAAATGATGAAACCTTTTTTTGCTTCACGTTCAGCGTTACTCTGATTCCTCTTGTAAACCCCGCCCTTGAAATTGAATGCAAGTAACAGGGTACCAGACTAACTTCTTTAGAGTATATAGAATAGGAAAAGAGTTGGTCGCAGCTTGCCAGGCTAAACATTTTAGGCCTAATCTTAAAGTTTCCTTATCTAGCTCTAGGCAGGCGGTAGCAATTTTTTGTTTTGTTGTCACTGATATTTCTTAAGAATCTATTAATATTTTTATATTAAAATAGAGGCAGAATAATCTACAAATGTGTAATAAAGTTAGTCATTGTTAAATGTAGACAACTTGCAACAACACTTGACTTACAACTTACAACACAACACTTAACTTATTGACACATGACGTGTATATCAGGGGTGGAGGTGAGGAGTAGACAATACTTCTGTCTTATCTTTCTTTTCTTTTACATTTGATCTAAAACTAAAAATCCTCTAAAAGTTTACTTTGGGATTTCACTTACAAAACATCCCACTTCTCTCTGGCACACGTTCTTTGTGAATCACTTGTTTAAGCAATGTTTTCACAAGCAAATGGGATGCTGGCCAATCAATAACCTTTCTAAATAATTACAGTGTTAGAAAAACTTGCTCTGAGCATTGTGTTATGTGGAAGTCATGAGCAAGAATAAGGCCTGAGACAGAACTTAATCTTAAACACTGTTTTCTGCTCACTCTCAGAGGAAAAGGAAACGGGGCATGCTGTTATTGTTGACAACTATGCCTTCAAACGCTATCGAGTAGCCCACAAGTCAATCAGTAGCTGATATTACCCAGAGGAGTATCACTAAGAACTTAGAAACCGTCTCGAACCAACTCAGGGACTGTTATGAGGAGTTCTCTTACAAGCCATGAGCTACAGTAGTCTCTTGCCATAATGTATTATGCCTGTTTGTCTCAGTGTTTCTCTGTGATACAGTTTTAAGAGTCCGCACGTCGCCTTTGGGGGAACAAAATGGCCGCTGAGTGAAGTGCATATCAGCGCAGTTTCTGTGCAGACTCATGCAGCTTGAGGCCAACAATGTGTGCCATGGTTCTACTGAAGACCAAGTGCAGAGGCTTTAAAGAGAAGTTAGCTACTACTGTGGAGACACTTTTAGCATATTACTAATGTTTTTTTCCCACACTCACTGTGTAATCCAAAATGCCAGGGTTTAATTGAAGTAGCACGGGAGCTGCCTGTGTTAACCAGCGCTGGTGTGCGGAAACCTTTTTAAGTCTGATTCGCCTGGAGGCTTTGGGTCTTGAGAGGGAACAAGTGGGCGTTCGTTTGTTCATCAAGCTTTGTTATGCACTTTTTTTTTTATATAACCAAAGGAAAGACAAGTTGAACTTACGATCTTCAACACAATTAAGAAGCCTCACCCCTTTTAAACTCGCGACGAGACTAATTATGTCTATGTATTTGCATGTGTGGAAATGAGATAGGAGAAATTTGGAAATGTGCATCACACACATTAGTCTGACTGAGCGTGTGCGTTAATACCACTAAAGTCAGACTTAATTACAATCATTTAAGTTTGTTTGCCCCAGCGGCTTCTGAATTTGAGCAATTACCTTGAGAGTCATCATCCTCATCACTCTCGAAGGTCACGTCATCCTTTTTTAGTCTTTCTTGATCTTTGTCTGACATTATTGAGCTGTTGGGAACAAAGGTGGGTATACTCCCTACTTTTACAACAAACCTTTTTTCACATCCCAAACACACACTTTGTTTTTCCAAGTCTATTCTTCATTTATTATCACTGGTAATAAATCACCATGGTAATGCCTCCTCATTTGATTTAGGGGGGAATCTGATTATGCCTTATTGCGGAGTCATTTGAGCTGAGCTAAATTATTAATCACCATCGGTCTATTGTTTTCTGTTTTTTGTCCTCCCACCACCACCTTCTGTGTTAATTGAAATCATTCAAACCTGCGAAGTGACAGCGGGGTTTGTATGCTTGATGGCATTCCTAGTACGCTAAACTAGAACCCCGTCAATATATCATTTCAACACATAAAAAGTAATGTCAGCGTCAAAGGCTTGGATGAATCAGCATGGCCTCCCCTCTAAAAGCCAGGGATCAAGCCTGTTGTAAGAATCTATTAAATGGACACTGACTCTTAAGCCAAAATGATCAAAATGAATATGAGTGACTGGAATGTGTGATGATATTTCAAGCCATGACCTTAAGTGAGAAATGTTAGCTTTACATGGGCCATGTGTGATCATTGATATTCTTTTATCGCTGAGGTCAACAGAGGCATGGAAACGCTGCCATTGTGGTGCTTCACAACGAGTTTTAGAGAAAGCTGTAACCTTTATATCAAAGAAGATGGCTTCTTTTTTTTCTTTTTTTTTTCTGAAAACTGCTTTATGCATAAGTGTTTAAAGGCCTTTATAACTTAAGGGACAAAAATATTGGAAACTGACTACCATGAGTAAACTTGGCTTATTGTTTTGTATTGTTTAGGACATAACGTAAGCAAACGTTTAATTTTTCTAGTTTGCATGTCCTCCCCAAACCTACATGTTCTGGGGTATTGCTCAAATGAACCAATATGTCCTGTAATTAACAGGCTTTGTCCAGTTTGTAACCAGGATATACCCCAACCTCCTGCAAGTAATTAGAATAAGTTATAGAAAATTAATGAAAATAGTCAAATACATTCGGTTTTGATGCTACGCCACTATACTGCCTGAGTTGAAGTTCTTTTTTTTCTTCCACTGAGTCTCCCTCACTGCCTCTCTGCAGTTCCCATGGCCCTGAGCTCTCTCCTTCTCATGTGCTACCCTCAGCTACTTTTTTTTCTCCATCCAACTCTTTGGTCCAGACTTTCTTTACTCTATGGCCAACTTTTGACTTGTATTCACCAGTTTTCTTCTACCCAAATCCTCTGTACTGTATGTTGGCGCTCCTCATCCTTATCCCACTGTGTTCTGTCTCAGCTGTCTGTATGTATGTAAGCAGGACTGGAGCTACTGTACGCCTCTGCCGTCTCTCTGCTCTGCTTCCCCACTTTCCCTCTGCAGACACAGAGACACTCTCACACCTGTCTTCTTATGCCCCATGGCAGGGCAGCAGCATACTTTAGCACACAGTAGCAAATGTGTGTGTGTGAGTGACTGCAGCTGCTTTTGGCCATCCAGGCTGCCTCCTCGTTTTCAGCTTCATTTCCCCCCCTAATGAAGATTCAGAGGCAGCACAGCTACTGGCACAGGGCAGGACAGGAAGGAGCAGAAAAAGAGGGAAGCAGTGACAGCAGGAAGAGAAGGACGACATAGCAGTACAGTGTGGTGTGTGTGCACCTCTTACCCAGAAGATGAATCAAAAATCTAACTGAAAGCTCGAGTGAGAAAACTAGAGCTGCACATTGTTAAAAACGGCTCACATACCGCTCAATATTTTAATAGCAAAATCAAACTTGAATCTTTTTTACAATGTTCATAAGGCATTGTCAAAAACAAAAGTGCTGCATATAGTCTTGTTAAAGCAGTACTTTCTTCTTACTGTTAAGAAGAAAATTTACCCTGCAACATTTTGTTTTTTTTGTTTTTTTTCCCCCAAATTTTCCAATATAACATTGAAGTATGTCTTTGCAAATTCAATTTTACAACTACTAAGAGTCTGCAACACTGTAATAAGGATGCTTTTTTTTCTGTACTTGTCCGTGTGGAACGTTAATACACTTAAAATATGAAGTATAGGTACAAAAATACATGGGTAAATGGGGACACACAAGCAGCATCTTGAATTTTAGCATGCCATAAGGTTTTTGAATTAGATTAAATATATAGGCACAGGTTGTGCATAGGTGATTGGTAATTGATCTGCATAAATGGACTGAAGAAATGAACCGCGAGGGGGGTCTGTGGGAGAACGCAGTGGAGAAGATGAATAAGGAAGAGCTGGAGCAGAGAAAGGGCTGATGAGTTTTGTGATGAAGATAAGTAGAATGAAAGTAGCCCTGTCTCTCCCTCTCTCTCCTAATTAGCTCTCTGCTGTGATGAATGGCACAGCACTTAAGACCCAATTGGCAAGCTGACCTTGTCATGCGTGTCGATGGGGTGGGGTGACTCAACAGCCCCCACCCACTTCTGTCCCCATCTTACCTATTGTACCCCCTCCTGTGGAAGCAGATGCCGTTAATATCTACTTGTCCGCCGTGTTTGTGTGTGTGTTTGTGTGCGTGTGGGCTCTTTGTCCTCCAGCTTCAACGGGTGGCAGCTCTATACAGTGCTGTAAGGGAGCACCCACACACACCTGCGTCACTTTAATGTGGCTGCTTTTGTTTTGCAGCCTCTCACATCATGTTGTGATAAGTCTAGTAGTGACGCCGGTGTATGAGCCTATTAAGAAAATGAGACAAGGTCCTAAATGGCTTGAAGTTTGTTATTTATTTTTTTTTGTCAAATGAAAAATATTTTATTTTTGAGTAGGTCCAATATATTTAGGCCATGTGGACTGGTCAAATAGACAGAAAACGGTTGGAGAGAGAAAAGGAAATGACATGGAGCAAAAGGACCTCAGTCTGACCAGCCAATTCCTTTTTCTGTTCTCTACAAAGAATGAGTCTGGTCTGTGTGGATCTTTCCAGGGGGGCGGCCTCTGAATGAAATTGGATATGTGTCTGAATGACATTGAACCAACCAGAGAACAGGGGCAGTAGCAACATGCACAGAATAAACTAGCAATTTGAAAAGCATCCTGCCAATCAGGGTCCTGGAGCATTGCATAAAGCCTGTCTCATTTAATAAATAAACAGTTAATTGTTTGGCAGGATCTTCCATAAATACATTTGATTCATATTTAGGACACTTGCCTATGGCATATCTGATCTACCAGGTGATCCACAGATGATCCCTGGCTCAAACCCTTCTGTTCACACACTTTGTTTTTTATAGACAAGTCTGTAAGTTAGTCTATAGTTTTTGGCCCCTTAGTTTATTCCTGACATAAAAAGGCTAGTGCAAACAATGGTTGTTTTCATGCTTCACCATTGGCTTAAAATGAAAAATGCATTAGTGTGGACATAACGTAAAATGCTCAATTCCCCATAATATGTTTCTATGACAACAGGGCACCACTTACAGTGCATACAGTCCATATAGTGTCAGAACACTTTGTTCAAACAAATAGTCTCCAGATAGATAGACGCAGCCTTGTGTGTACTAATGAAACAAAGACTAAGAGCGGTAAGAAACACATATGTCACATAAAGCCAACACGTCTCTGTTCCGAGCATGCCAGCTTGCTTTTCTCAGACATTGATTCAAGGAGGTGTGACGCTGAGGAAGAGTTATGACAGCTAATGTTTATTAACACTGTCAATCATGCCGAGCATCATCCTCTTTTATCTCATCAACTAACTTATTAAAAGACAATATTACTTAAAGATGACAACAAAGACAGAAATCATTCCTCATGAAACTGACCTAAAAAGACTGAAATTGCGGAATTTATTAGAGATGCATTTTTAGTTCAAACTATGCATCGATCTCAGAGAATGAAAGAGTGAGAGCTGGTTTATGACCTTTTATTGCTACTAATTACTGTAGAGACATGAAGAATTTGGTTTTCCTTTTTACTGAGGATGTGTGTCATCCATCTGTTTCATGCTGTAGAGGTGCACCAATTTATATTTAGAACATTCACATATTCATACACCTGCTGTAGTGAGTCAAGACGTGCACAAGAATCCTGTTAGTAATATGTCTTTTTGAGTATGCTACTACACATCAGGTTTGAGATAGCAACAAGCGCACAGTTTTAGCCACAGGCCTAGTTATGTGCCTCCATCAGTCTGTCAGTCTACAGTGCATTTCAACTGCTGTACGTTGTGTGTGTCTTCTCCCCTGCAGAGCAGTAAGAACTGGCGAGCTGCGGTTGATTTGACAGGCCGGCTGCTGACAGCTCATGGTCAGGGATATGGAAAAGCTGGCCAGGCAACCTCCCACACCACCGACTCACTGCAGGTAGGATGCCAATGACCATTCATGTGTCTGTCCATCTTCCTTGTTTTGGAAGGTTTGGAAAGATGGAAGAAGCCAAGGTGTTTTTGTTTGACATTAATGGAATGATATACCAAAAAATGAAATCATGGCTTCAAAATTACAGTCAAATATATTGTGATGAATATATAACATTTAGAGTGAAAGATTATCCGTTATATTGGATTTTTATGTTAGGAAGTATTTATTATAAGTCTTTTGATATTTAATTAAACTTTTATTACTTTTTTGAGTAGCCCACTATCACAAAAGACACAATTTAAAATTTTACTAAACGGATTCAATTGTTTGCAGTTGTGTGATTAATTTTAATGTCATTAAATGAGTTATGCACCAAAGATGGATGGTTGCAGTAGCTCATTAAGAATGCCTTCTCGTTGTAGGGACTGTTCACTCATTGCTTTGGGTTTCACATTTGCATTTCTTGCAGACTTTAAAATTGGCGGGTTCATACTGGCTTGAACTGTCAAAGGGTCAATAAAAAAGAAATCACTCCGTTGGTGATACTGTGTGTATCATAAACAAAGTTAGCTATGGACAACTCTGAACAACTTTTACCACCCACTCTTTACCCACAGGACATTGGCACTATGTAAAACTTTTCTACTCTGGTAGTGCTATAAAGGTGCTAGGGGATTAACTTAACGGATATAGGAGATGACTTTTAACATGGCTAAAAGCACATTTTATATAGTTTCATGTCACTTTCCTTTCACAAGAACTTTCACAAACTTTCCACAGTACAGACATCCATACTTGCTTGTTAACTTTTTCTATTCTCACCAGTTTTTTAGTGTTATTTTGTTTTTTTACACTGTGTAGTAGACCGCTTCCATTACCATCAGTTGAGTGTCAGAATGTATATCCACAGATTACGTGCATAAAGAATACATTTAATTTGGAAAGCAGAATCACTGCCTCAGTCACCCCCTTCCCCCACCCCCATCATTCTGCCTGCTTTTTTTTTTTTTTTTTAAAGTTAAACTGAACCAATATGCCACCTGCATACTTACACATAAAATCACCAGACAATAATCACAATCTTCAGGTCTTGTTTTTTTTTAACAGACCATTCTTATAACTATTTGGTGATTTAAACAGTTTTTCTTAATTAAAAGAAAATAAAAACTTTTAATTAATGACTTCACAGACTGTATGTTTAATAGCTGACCAAAATTACCTTTCAGGTGTTATGAATTCACACTCATTGGCTCCATAATGTATTTTTAGACTACATCATTAGTCAGCATTATCTTTGCAGCTCATCATTAGGATGGTAAACATTGACTTAACCTAAAGCCACTTTGCATTGCATTGTACTCTATTAGCTGCGTGACTCTGTGCTAATGACAGAGGGTAGGACTATGGTGATATAGAGTGAAGTCTAGGGTCAGGAAAACAGTCTCCTGACGGGCCCTCATGCTGCTCTGGAGCTGTCAGATCCATCCATGCGGGGTCAGGGAGGCCATCCAGGCTTCAGCTCTATCAGATAAGAACACAGCTGCATGCGTCTGGGCTCCAGTCCAAATGCATATGGGCTGTGTGCTCTTGAGATTTTTTATCAAACATGGTCCAGTGCCCTGCGAATGTGAAATGAGATTTACTACAGCACATCATTTGCTTTGATTTTACAATGGTAAAGATAAAAAAAAAAAATTCAAAGAAATTAGCATTTTCATTTTTCTATTTACAATTATGGGACTGATGTAGTTGATCTGAAATTTGTGCATTTATTATTTCTACACAGTAAAGGCTGCATGTAACAAGTTGAAGTATTTGTGTTTGCTTGTGTTCCAGCTTTGGTTTGTGCGCTTGGCTTTACTGACCAAGCTGAACCTTTTCCAAAATGCCGAGCTGGAGTTGGAGCCATTTGGAAACTTGGACCAGCCAGACCTTTACTATGAATATTACCCGAATGTTTACCCTGGAAGGAGAGGTACGCACACACACAATTTCACCGACACTAGCTTATTTCTGATTTGGTAAAACCATGCATATGATGTCATCATATTTACTTTTTGGACATAGTAGCTCTTTGAAAGCTAGTTTTAGGGTTGTCCTATCATTTGGTTCCACCATTATCTTTATAGTGTGTTAACAGCTGCATGGTCTCCAAAAAAAATGTTTTTATTTTTTATTTATATGTCACACTCAAGTATACTATGTCCTATTAAATATGCAAAAGAAAGTTTCTGCCAGGAGCTTGATATCAGACTGTTGAGAAGCTCCAACAACTCTCCTTGTCTCCAGCAGTTCTTTGGTTTTGTTTTTCCTCTTTTTACACTGCATGAATTGCTCTCTAATGTATTCCCATTACTTTGGATCTGCTTCGCCCCTCGGGCTACTATAGTGAAAGCAGTAGCACAGACACAGATGCGCACTCATGTACACACTTACAACCAAACCCACTCATACCAAAAAAAGAGCACTTGAAGCTACACCGCACAGCGTTCTAAACAGAGCACCGATTGACTTTTCGTTGCTCAATATTAAACGCTTTGTGACCTGCTAGGTGCTTGCAGACATCACTGGCACGAGTTTTATAGCCTGACATCAGAAGTCGAACATTTCTCCAGCCCGACGCTTACATTGACTATCTATTACCCACGATCACACTATCTAAGCGCCTTAAGAGACAGCGGGCCGCGTATGGCTCTCCGAAGGGATAGAATCAACCCTGTACTCGAGAAAACGTCAATGTCAGTTATTATATTGTTCAGCGAATTAAAAGTGGAGTCCAGTTGAAACTCAGGTATTCAAAGATGAATTCCACATGAATACAAGGAATCTTTCTAGCTATTTTGTTCATGTGTTATTACTGTTGAATATTGCACTCAAAAGCTAGCCTTGCACGCTCGTTTGTATGACAGGCATTGCTGCTTCCATTCAGCAGGATGAAAGAGGCTCTGCGTTTGCAGCCGACATATTTTACGAGTTTAAGTATTCACATAGAGAGAGAATCCATACAATATAACTCTTAGAAAGCTATCGCCCAAATTTATAGATTGATGGAAAAGTTATTGCTCTACAGTGCCCCTATTTGTGCTCGGTTGCTTGTCAGAACAGAATTGGTTAATATACAGCATATTAAAAACTTTCCACTTTTTGTTGTTTTTGCTTCCCGTTTACAAAGTTGCACCAACACTTAATTCCAAAAGCGTATTTAAAGTCCTCATTCTAAGCTGATGAAACTTGCTGACACCCCAAGAGAGAAGGAATAAAAAAATTAAGCCAAAAAAGTGCAAGAGCCAGGTCAGCGAGAAGCTAAAAACATGTAATGCGGGACAAAGCTACAGATATTGGGGTAAGTGTGTTGTAGATGGAAACAGACGGAGGAGGGAGATGGGAATACAGATACATAGACGGGCAGAAGTTGGACCAGCTACCTGAGCTTTAGATCTTATGACAGTATCAAAGAGACCCTGATCAAAGCCCAGGGACTCACCTGAATATAGGCTCTTCCTCAGTGATAAGTGTGTATGTCTTTGAGTTTGGGAACCTTTTTTTTTGTGTGCGTGTGTGTGCGAGGATGGGAGACTGTGTGAATGATGTAGAGGCACAAACATGAGTGATGGCGCCGTGCTGCACACAGAGAGAGCGAGAGAGAGAGATGAGAGGGTTTAATAAGCAGCCATACGTAGCTCAATGCCATCTGTAGGTTCCTGCCTCCAGGGCTGTGTGCAGTCTGTGTGTGGGTGGATGGGTTTATATTCTCATCTCGCGCTCTGTGTCTCTCTGTCTCTCTCCGCCTTCCCTCAATTTTTTTTTCTTCCTCTCTCCTGCTATGTCCTCATCCCACCCTGTTTCTTATTTCCCCTTGTCTCACATATTCTCTCCCTGCTTCCCTCTTGTCGTCCCTCTCCCTCCCCACAGGCTCCATGGTGCCGTTCTCCATGCGGCTGCTGCACGCCGAGCTTCCACAATACCTGGCCAAGCCCCAGGAGGCTCTGGACCGCCTGCACAATCTCAAAACTGTCTGCCTCGCTGTTAGTATACACACGAACAGCCTCTGGATGGACATGAGGATATGCATACTCTGTAGTATTCACACAATTAAACTCCACACCCACATAAAGCACACAGCCATACAAATCCGTAACCCACCTGTGTAAACAGCCAAATATGGATAGATTTCTGAGGTATTACTATGCAGATTCTAATACACAAATACATAAAGCCTTCAGCATTGGCGAGGTAGCAACTTTCCCTGCAAAAGTTTTAATGTTTCGTCCAAATTAACAGATTCTGGAGAACTTGGAGAAAGGCTTGGCTGAGGATGGAAGCATGATCACACTCACAGAGGAGAATAGGCAAGGTAAGTACATGCATATTCACAGACAGTTGGCTACAGCCCTGGCCTCAATCCCAGACTGCATCACGCTGTGGGAGGAGAGTGAGGTCATGGGCCCAGTGGGTAATACAGATATTGAGTCAGAAGCACACCTGGTGCAGGACTGCAGTACGCTTTAAACCCGCACAAACACACCAATGCGGTGCTCTAAAAGTGTTTAGCACCTCACTGCTTTGGTACTTGTGCTGAATATCAAATGGTCTCTCCAGCTTTTCACGCCAAGCAGATCAATACAGATCAATCCAATCCAATCCACTCACATCTGCACCGGTGTGGCAGGGAAATAAGAAGGCATTCTAGGCACAGCGCACACCTACATGTAACCCCATGTAAATGTGGTGTCTCTCTTGTAATTTTTAGCAGTAGTAGCTGTTTGCAGGACCACTCTTTTTTTTTTTTCAAATGTATTTTGTCACATATTTCACAAAAAACGCCTAGAGGCCATTTAATTGGCTTATTTGAGGGCGATAACAACACAATGTTTGCAGAAGTGGAGCTAAATGTACCAAGATGCTTGCTTATAATTGGGGAAAATTGGCAGGGTGACGTTCGTACGTAATATGTGTGAAGGCGAGGCGGTGCTGCCTGCGTTCTCCCCTTCTAAAAGCAGTGTAATAGCTGTGCCCTCTGTCTCTCCTCTCCCTGCCCACGCACACAGTCGACAGTCAAGTCAATAACGCAGGGCCTTGCCTTCACACATCAGACCCCTACTGAGTGATTAGCTCTTCCCCCCCTCAATACACACACACACACACACACAGACACACGCATGTGCAGCGCTGAATACTAATAGGCCTGCACACTCACTGTCTGAGGGAAAGAGGAAAGCGGAGTGTGCCGCAGTGTCTTCCTCACCACCTCGCCTTAAAATAAACCCTGGTGTGGGAAATGGGGATAGGGGAGGGGTTATGAGAGGGATGGATGAAGCGCAAATAGTGGGTGACGTTATAAGGACGCCCATAAAACAGGCACACAAAAAAAAAGGAAGTTGCCCCAAAAGAATTACTAACCCCTTTTGTGCATTGTGTGTTTCTCTCCCTGTTGTAGAGTCCCTTAAGCTGTGGAAGTCTCGTCTCAGCCGGGTCATGTACTCCATGGCCAACTGCCTGCTGCTGATGAAGGTATGCGTAAGTGTTTGTGCCTCTGTGTGTCGCATGCATTGGTTTCAGTGTGTCCTTGTATTTGTATCTGAGTGTGCCTGGACATGCGTGTCTCGATGTGTGTGTGTGTGCATTTTAGAGAGACTCTGCGATCTCTGATGCCAGGCTGGTGGAGGATTCACAGTGAAATCCCCCCAGACTGACCACTAATTGGATTCTTGGTCAGTGAGAGAGAGAACAAGAGAAATGTGGAGAGAGAGGCTGGGGTGGGGATGTCCATTAGACTGCTTAGAGAACCACAGTGCCACCCATTGGTCAGAGTCAAGCATTGTTTTATTTAGCTCCAAAGCAGCACACCATATTCCAAAAAACTTTACTCACCCAATAAATACTTCAGATCAATGACAAGATGTTCCTCCCATCTGAGCTGGACTGAGGGCTACTGGGTGTTGTGATAGGTCTCCCTTGTGCAAAGTGAAGGCATGTTTCAGTAGAAGTACAGTTCAAGAATACAGGATCTGAGGCTGAGATATGTTCATTAAAACTGTAAAATCAAGCCAGGCCACTCAAATAATTCTGTAAACACATCCACACGCTCACTCGTCAGTGACCTCTGTGGCTCGGCCTGCTCAGCAGTCCAGTCACAGTGTGAGCAATGTGTAGCCAAGTGGTGTGGAGGTGGGAGAAGGGTCACATCGTCCTGCTAATACTCCATATGTTTGATTAATGCCTGCTCTCTCCCCACAGCTCCACTCCACTCATCTTTACCTAGCTTGCCCTCCTGCTCCTGCATCCCACTGTTTACCTCGCTTTACCTTGCTAACTTTTTTAATCCACACTCTTCTGACATATCTTTTTCTCTCATTTCAGGATTACATTCTGGCTGTGGAGACCTATCAGTCCATTATCCCATATGAACCCCAGCAGAGAGTGCAGCTGCTCAGTGCCATCGGACGCATCTTCCTTCAGGTTCATACATGCGCACGCACGCACGCACACACACACACACACACACACACACACACACACACACACACACACACACACACACACACACACACACACACACTGTGAATAGATTATGAGACCCATAGGTCATTACTACATGCAGTAGCAGCCTTTTATGTCTGATATCAATGTGGGTTTAACCAGAAGTGCTGCTTAAAGTCAGGTGACCTATTTGTAGCACTTTCTTTGAATACATCATGTCTAGACACAGGATAGCTAAGCGGCTGCTAATGTTCTGCTAACATGCTTCCTTAAATAGGAAGCCTTAAGTGCTTCTCCTGTTTGCAGGCCATTGTCCTGCAAGGACTATTATCCACAAAAGGTTTGTTGAAGTTGTAGAAATCGATCCATATTTAAACATGACAGACTTTACATTATTGACATGGCCATTTTATATGCTCTTATGTTTCAGAATGACATGTGTTTAGTGTAGTTTACACAACGGGATCGTGTATTTTTTAGCATATCTACAGCAAACTTTGTCAACAAAGGTTCTATAATTGTAACTATAAATGTTCAATTGTAATACTGATTACAGTAAGTCATATCATTATTTCTTAAAACGTCAATCAGAAAATTTAAATTAATTTGTCTTTACACATAATAATCTTTGTTTTATATGCAATGAAATAGATTTTAAGCATTAAAGACTTGTTGCCGGTTGTGCTTCACCAGATCGGAGATGTTAAAACAGCAGAGAGGTACTTCCAGGATGTTGAGAAAGCCTGCCAGATGAAAGGGAGCCAGCCCAGTCACACCACATGCATGGTGATGAACAGGTATGTGTGTGAATGTTGATGATAATTTGGGCATCATGGATGCAGAACTTCCTTTAGGGCATTTCACAGCTTTGTATTTCCTCTTGGCTGTGATTTAGCGCAGGAGCTCACACCTCTGTTGCTGTGGCCTGAGGAGATGTGAAGTATAAGGCAAAGCTCAGGTGACAGAAGTGCTCACTCACACTGGGCGCGTTGATGCTCACTTCACAAAGGCAGGGCGATATTGTACAGTCCCCTTGTTGTGGCAACATGAATCCTAATCCATTCAAGTGAAGACTAAAATGCACTTGTCACCTCAGAAATATTTTAAATAGACTAGGAAAACTATTTAAACTTAACACTATCTGTATGCAAAAAAAATTGCAATTAGTGGGGCAAATGAAGTGCCCAATGTTTAATTTCTTAAAGTAAAAAGTATATGGCGCTAACAATGACAGTTTGTTTTCTTCTTTGTCGTCATTTTATTTAGTCACCCATAGTCAAATTAATCTGCACTTTGGGGTTAAAAAAAATGTGTTATGAGCTGAAAATCTGCATGAAAACATAAATCCTAAATAAAAATCTTTTGTTTTTTAACTTAACAAAAAGAGCTTGATCTGACTTACAGCTTAAAAACTGTGAATGTTAAAATGAACTGTGAAGCAAATGTGTCTCTAGATGACATCATCACACCATTTGGTCTGTCTGCTGTTCAGATTAGAGCAGTCTGGATAAGACTGGTGCTGTACAGTATAAATGAATGTCTGTATTATTACAATGATATCGCACTGTAGCAAAGAAGACAATGTAGAAAAAAGTGTTTCTATTTATCTAGTTAGTGATTTTGTATTAAAAAAAAAACTTTAATAACTAAAATATATCTAATGTTGTTATAACAATTTATTTGTATTTGTAAATTTTACGTCCCAATTTAAGACGGTGCACATCCAAGTTGCTAAAAACCATAAATAAATGATTGCTTCATTTTACCATTTATCCTTGAACCATCATAACAATGCTTTCAGTAAAAAAAAGAATTGTGTGCATTCATGTTTTCCAGAGCATTTGTCTACCTCAGTCAGAACAATTACGCTGAAGCACATTCATCGTTCACTGAAGTATTAAAGACTGACCCAAAAAACCCTGTCGTAAGTACTTTTAAGCTTAACATGCATACATTAGAAGAAACATTTAAAAGCTCATTTGTTGCAGTGGATAAGCGCGCATTTAAAAACAAATTTGTACCATCCTAGGCCAATAACAACGCAGCAGTTTGCCTGCTCTACCTAGGCCGACTGAAGGAGTCTCTGCGACAGCTGGAGGACCTGGTACAGCAGGATCCAACTCAATACCTCCACGAGAGCGTCCTCTTTAACCTGACCACTATGTACGAACTGGAATCATCCCGTAGCACGCAGAAGAAGCAGGCACTACTGGAGGCCGTGGCCTGTCGAGAAGGAGACAGCTTCAACACACAGTGTCTCAAACTGGTCTAAGAGACAAGATGGAGGGACTACACACACTTAACTTTGTGTGTGACAGGGAAAAAGCCCAGGACTAGAACAAGAGCAGGAAAGAATGAGCTCACTTCTATCTTTTGGCTTAAAAAAGCATATCAGAGGAGTACAGGTTTCTTTTATGTGGTCCACAGTAAAAGTTGGAAAGAACACTGCTAAAAGGAAATGCACACTTACCCTCATGAATATTGCTCTATCATGTTGCAAACAAATACTTTTAGTAACTGGTGGTAATATAACATGCATAAGCAAACGTTGAATACTTTGGAAAGTAACCCATAAACATAAAACCATTGCTCCTGTTTAATGATGAAATTTGAATTCTTCCTAATTTTAAGTTTTTCCTGTGAACATAAAGTTAGGAAACACCCATCTTATCACAAACTGAAAATATATTAATGTACCACCTTAACAGACATTAGTAGGCACCAAACCAAAGTGTATAGTGCTAACTGAGTTAGTAATTCACCATGGTTAATGTGCTACGTTCAATATTTTGCAGTACATCACACTGTGGAATGAATTATGTCACACCAAAAAAACAAATCATACATCTATAACTACATTAATCGGTTATCTTGAGCTTTGTGATTTTACCTTTATAAATGACAATTACACTAAGCAACTACAAAACAGTATGTAATCGTTCCGTTTCAAATCAAATGAAACCTTTTGTTTTGTCAGCAATATGGTCTTGTGTACTCATGGACAGCATTCTTTAGCCCCACTGGCTACTCCTCCTGTATTTTATACAGACGAGAGTGATCAACTTTCTGTTAGACATGAGAGGAAAATATCATTAAGCTTTTCTAAAATATTTCACAAATAAACTTTCTTGAAAGCTGTTTTTTTATTCAAAAAGTTTGCAAAGTTGTGAAGAAGACATTAAAACAGAGTTGTTCATTGCACTACAGATTGGAAGTGGTTTTAAGGGAGTTTCAGGCTCATAATGTGAGACTTGACACGGGCATTATCCTGAGATTCAGTGTGCTTAAAGTCTAATAAATGTCCACAGAGGTCCTGTTTTAAGCTTCTTCCTCCTGTCAGCGCAGCAGACACCTGTAATACTGGATTAACAGTCAGCGACCACTCAGCTTCGGCTGCCTGTTATTCATTAGTTCATTAAATCGTGTAAAGAAAAAGTAAATAAGCCTTTCAGATTGCATTACCACTATAGAAAATCTGAAATATATAATTATACATTACAGATTTGTTTTCTGTTGTTTCCTTGTTTAAACAGAAATTGTCTTGTTAAATCTTTTGCTGTTTTGTGCTGGTGACTCTTTAATGACTGTTTACACAATGTGTTAATCATATTTATATATAAATATTAAAGTGATCATTATTTTATCCTGAATTAACATGCTTTTCTTTTTAACAAATGCTGCATAAAAGTGACACCATTGAACACCTTTTTTTTTAAATAACAAAAAAAAAAAATCACTTTAAACTTACTTTACCAGTTGCTTTAAGATGTAATTTTTTTTTTTTCTAATTGTCATCAATTTATTTTTTACACCAAGCTAAATATAATGGGTAAAAATGAAATGTCTGAAAGGGGACCAAAGGCACCACAGATTGTTGTAGTTGTGTAAAAGGCGCTCGTCATAAGGTTTTATGCACTGAAGCGGTAAAGTTTTTCTTGGATCAGTCAACTTAATGTAGTTCTTAAGATCCCTGCAATGAAGCCAGATACTTCTTACGGATGTCAAAGTCATCAGCAGGACGGTTGTATGCTTTCCACACGGGCTCCCCGACGAACAATCTCATGGCTTTGGTATAGTTCTGTGGAAACAAAAGAAAAGAGATCCGATACTATCATGATCAAAGACAATACATTATGATTATGGATCTGTTTACTGTGCACGCTAATAAATTTAAATCTATGTAAAGGATTACCCGGGAGCTTGTGAAGTGGCTGCCGAGAAGAGAAAGCATTTGCAGAAGTATAAATGGCTCTTATTGTGAAGGCAGTTCAGATGTGTGATTACTTGTTATCAACTGCCAATATTTTCTTAAGCAGTCAAAGTTTCCTTTGTCTTTTGTCTAAATTGTCTATTAGCTATTATTATACACATTCTATTCAATGGCATGCACATTAGTTGCATACCAACCTTAGTATAAATGCCGAAATATGTTAAAAATGCTTTAGCGTAAGCTGTTCCACTCACAGTCTCGTCCAGAGTGAAGCGATGGTAGATGCCAGCTGGTAGAGTGATCAGGTCGCCTTTGCCCATGGAGATCCGGATCCATCTGTCCTCCTTGTCTCTGACATCAAAGTAGGCCTTGCCTTCAAGGATGTAGCGGATCTCATCATCCAGGTGCAAATGTTCCTCAAAGAACATCTTCAGCTGAGAGACGAGACACAAAGAAAGTTTCCACTCTGGACTGATCTCATTTTCAATTTTAACAGCACCTTCTCAAACCAAACGTAATAAATAAATCAGTGACACGTACCTTGTCCTCGTAGTTGGGCAGTGTGTCTTTATGTATAGTAATGATGTCCATGTAGGAGAATCCATGATCTTTGCGTATCTTTTCCAGTTCTGGGTCTGTTTCATATATATCAGCATTCATCTGCAGATATAAAGGATAAACATTGACCAATGACCACAAAAGCTAAAGGCAAGTCATACATGGAAATAGATCTGTATGTGTACATCTTTAAAATGCTTCAGATACACGGGTATTGTAATTAATTGTATGCCTATTGGCCACAGTTGTTGTTTATGTAACAGGAATTAGAAACTCTTTAGAAATAAAACACCAATATTGTGTGAAACAATGTATTTCAGAATAAATATGAGCCAATTTTCATCTAAGCTGCTGTAGCTAGTTATTATGTGTGGTGAAGTATAACTGCTAGTTTTATTTTAGTTTACCTTCCAGTGAAAAACACCCAGCTTTTTTAATTCCTCCAAAGAAACCGGTTGATTTGGGTCAAATTTGTGTGGTTTCCTCTGATCTTCACTAGAACTGTCCATGAACCAGGCTTCAATGCCCATACTGACTAGAGGATATGATTATTTAACTCAAGTGAGATTAAAAAACAGCGTAAATTATATAATCTCGTGCAGCACTTAATGCGCATGACATTAGCACTGCTTCCTGTTTACGGTGGTCTCACTTCCATTTGACACAATAAAAGGATAATTTTTCCATGTATTTTTCATTTTTGACTGACAGAGCCTTTGATATACATTTATTGTTTAGAAAAGACATAATATAGATTAAGGACGCGCTTCAATGTGGCGCAGGTGATTAATAGAGCTATAATACAAAAACATGGTGAGGGCTCTTGTTTTGAAGGCAGCCACGGATATAAGTAATTTTGCCACTGACTTGTCTCTGATTTTAGTTTAAGTGTAAAGAAAGGCTGTCCTCTAGTGTTAGGAATAAGATATCGTTTACAAAACCAACGCTTGTGGGTTTTTTTTTTGTTTTTTTTTTTGTTTTTTGTTTTTTTTTAATAGCCAAGTCGAAATTACCTACATATTCAAAACAAGAGTCAATTCTGTGTAATATTCCATCACCGCCATGTTATATTGGTATAATTAGCAACAAACATAATTTATCACATAAACTATTATTTTTAACAATTGGTTGTAGCTAAAATTTGGGTAACGGACACAGCCCATCTGACATGTCGGGTTAACTATTCGTAAAGAATCCCAGTTAATGATCAGAAACAAAAAACCTCGACGAGGACGGGAATCGAACCGACGCGTGCAGGGCACAGAAGATTGGCATGCCATCGTCTTAACCGCTCGGAGAGGCCACCTCAGACTCGAGTTAACTTATCTGACCGGTCTAAGCGCGTTTCCAGTTCATAAAAAAGAGCCTACTAAAATGATGCAAGGTTCCGAATTTTTTTTCTATATGTCATTACAGAATGCGTGCAGTACATGCACCTATGTAATTTAAAAATGATTTGTCAAGACTAGAGGACAGTCCATGTGCCATAAATGTAAAAACACTATGCTATAACTCCACCTTGGAGTAGGCTATGGATTCCGTTCCGTAGCCTACCAACCAACTAACTCCACCCGCTCTGGGCTTTTAAAAAAATTAATAATAATCAAACCAAACCATACCGCCAATCACATATGCATGGTCAAAGACTGTCTGCCCTGCGCCCCTGCACTCCCTCAACTGCAGCAGACAGACAACCTCATCAAATACCTGGAGAGGCAACAAAATTTGTCTTTGTGCGACATCTAGTGGTTACCAATGACTGTAGAAGGGTCCTTACCGTCAATGGTGCTTACATAAAAACATCTACTGCTCATCTCGATCTTTTTTTAAGATCATGGGACAGCATCTTATCTGCATGACACCACCGAAGAGAACAAGAAGATTAATAATAATATTGAATGCATTGCCTCTGCAAGGTCTCGCAGTTATAGCGCACTGCCCTGACTCCCTCTTACTACAGTCACCATGAGGTCAAAGCAGGTCCTCATAAAACCCTTTGTTTTAAAGAGGGCTTCAAGTCCCTCTCACAGGCCATGCTCATGGTTATTATAGGATTCCAGGTTCAGCTGTGCACTGAGTAGGCCTATTCACCAGAAAAATTTGAACATTAAGTGCTCTTCTATACCAAATTGTGTCTATTATAATAGCCTATTGATCAGACATGAAAGTGCATATCCTACTAATCACCTTCCTCAGAGTCAGAGTAACTCTGAAGGAGCAGAATTTTAGCTCTAAATTCATTGGTCAAATTTGAAAACACTTTTTTTTAAATGGCTATGGTTGAATGTTTAAAAGGAATAACAGACCAAATGTTGTAAGTGAGCGGAGGCTGAATGAGGCTTAATGTAGAAGCTGCATTTGAGTTTCTAAATGTGAAAGGGTAAATTTGATGGCGACCCAACTATAACTTTTAGTGACCCAGTTTTTGGGAGTCAAGTCAGGTTTTAGGCAATGCACAAACTTTTTTGAGAGATTAGCAGCAGGAATATTCTGACTGTTCTGTAAACTAAAGGCTAACAACAATTTACTTTTCACTTACAAGCTGGTGGTTTACAAAATTAGTGCCTGCCCATCCACTTTTATTTTATTTACATTGTGGTTATGTTTTGTATTTAGTTGCTCCATTAAATTTTATTTTTTTGTTTGTTTGTTTGTTCACTTAGTACAACAGCAGAGGCCACTATTTCTCCACAGTGAAAGAGACCTAGTTTTACCTGGAGGTAGCAGATTGGAGCTGACCAGGTGTGAAATAAGGATGTTGTCATAACATGACTCTTTGCAAATAAAAGTACATTATTAGATGGGACTATAGTAACTATATACTATATATAAATATATATAAACTATTATTAAAGGGCCTTTTAGGAACAATCCAGTCAGTGTCCTTTACGACAAGGTAAAGCCAGCAGTTTGCCAAGAACGTCATGTGGATGTGTCAAACCAGCGGGCACTGGATGCACAAAATCAAACAGAGTCATTAATGGAAACCAGGTGCCATGCTGCTGTTGAATATGGATGGAACTATGTCCACACATGATACTGTAAGTGAAATGTATTCATAAGTCACTTTGATCAATGAAGGCATTACATTAATTCCTTTTGTTATTGTGGAAGAAAAAGGAAGTTGGGAGTGGTCATTTGTGCACTTACTTATTCAGACTATTAACATTTTTTAATTTATAAAATGTAAACCAGTGAAATGGTCACACACTTTTAGCCCTGTCTCTGCATGATATCTGTAATGTATTTAATTGATTTTGTGACATGAGTGATGTGGCCCTCTTCAGACATACAGTATTTTTTTATTTTATTATTTTATATTATTATTTTTATTATTTATTTTTTACTTTATTTAACCAAGTAGGTCCATTGTGACCTGACTCTGCCAGATAGAACTGCTCCACAGTACGTGGTCTGCTCCACAGTACCATCTGGAAGGGCTCCCGTTGAAAGCGTTTGCAAAAGGGCAGGTACTTTCAATGAATAATTAGCTGGTGATTGGATTTATCTACCGCAATATTATCCAATCAGAGCAGCACAATATAGTGTTCTCAGTGTCCTGGCTACCAAGGAAATATATGTAACATGCAAATAAAAACATGTCATACAAAACATAAAGATAAGTGTTTTAATAAAGAGAAACATCTTTGGACATTGGGGAGTTGTAAACAGACATTGTTGTTTGTGGCCATTCAAACCCAGTTTAATACCTCTCTTCAACAGGCTGGTCCAATTTTAAGAACAATGAAGACAGGACACTCTTGAGATAGGTCACCTTTGTTTTAGGAAAGTAAGACCAAAGATACTCAGTTCTTAATTATTTAAAAGAAAAATTTACAATACAGTCTGAGCAATTGAACCAAAAAGTCTTTCACATGCGATTTCTTTCTTTCAAAAAGCAGCATCTGAGTCACAAAATTGTTCTTAAGATTATTTTATTAATCAATTTACATAAAAAAAATACACAGCAGAATTATTAAAAGTGCAACAGACTGACTTGGTTAAAGCAATCTGACATGGAGACAATGAGTCATCACTGTATTCTGTCTATTAACAACTCAGTAGTCATTATGTTTAGTGGTTTAATTAACCTACTAAAGATTATGTGTTTAGACCCATATCTTTCTCTGCGTGAATTTGGCCATTTGGATATTTGACCAAGAGACAAATTTGGAGGGGCTTCACTCTGATAAAATCCTCAGTCTGGATTATGTAACCTACCTTTAAAGTCCCTGCCTGCTCTCTGACAGTTCTCTGCAGAAACACACCTTTTGTATGTGCACATGCTCAGTTTTCTGTGTGATGGCCAACATATCATCCCCCACTGTTTCTTTCTCTGAGCCAAAACCCGGGTTTAAAATAGCTCCACTGCCTCTCAGGTCTTCACCATGATATTTGTAATGCTTTTATATAATCCACACCTCCTGATCTTCACTTCCTCTTACTCCTAATGCAATTTTCCTTACTCCATTTTCTACACCTCTTCCACTCTCTCACAAGCATTGACTAACAAACTTGTCAGAGGAAATAGTATCTGGTCTGCTTCAGCCCAGACAGATATACTCTGGGCTGCTCCTGCATGTTAGAGCCATTCTTGCTGTTATGATGATTTAAAATTGATTTTATGAAACATGAATGATGAGAATATGTTAATCTATTGAGATTACATTATTGCTTCTGTTCTGCACGTCAGCTCTACCTCTCTTGGAAATGCTATTACTGAAATGTGATTTGCTTGCTTTGTCAAAATGGTTCTTAAATTGCTTTAGAAATAAAAATATACTTAATACCTAACATAGCAGCAGCAAATACATACCATTATTTGTAGCAAAAGCAAGATTCAAGCCTCATTTTACTGCAATAATTGGTCACTTTGCAAAGTCACAGACACTTAAGTGAGCTGCTATGCAAGCTAAGACATGACATAAATCACTTTGTAGTCACTCCATGACTAAAGGAGGAAAATATGAGATAGAAGCATGCGCCAAAGAATATAAGCTATAACTGGAGTGGCAGTACAGACAGGTGTCTAATCAGACGCTCTACTTGACAGAAATGTGCACTGAGAGCAACTATCACAGACTGTACATTTAGAAACTTGCATTACTGTCATTTGCTCAACCATAGCATTTTCTTTACACACAGCTGTGATAGTTTAAGTAGATATCAATTTTGATATCCAGTGTCTACACTGTTCATGCCAAGAATAAGAAAACATTGGCTACTTTATTTAATAACCTGGTGGACTGCATTATGTGGTAATTCTAAATTTGTAGATTGAGTTATATGTGTCATTAGCAATAGTTCTTTCAGTTTAGTAACTTAATTTTTTAGAAATCAAGGTTGTCCAATAAGTGCTTAAATTTAGAAAAAGACTTTCCTATTCCAAATTCCAATGCATTCATTTATTAAGGGCCAGTCTCTGTGTGGCATCAGTGATAACCATCGTGCCGCCATGTACAAATTGGTGTAGTGAAATAATTTTCTCATAGTTGTATAACTCTATATGTAACAATTTGCAATAAAATATTTTTTGCTTTTTGTGAAATAGACATATGTTTATGTCCCACAGAAATGTTCTCTATGATTTTTTTATTTTCATTTTTTTTTTTCTCTTTGAGATTCTTCCCTGAACAGAGACCCCCTCAAAAACAAGATGACTCATTTCAAGGGCCTTATTCTAATAAATAAATGTTAAACAAATGCATTTAAATGCAGGAGCAGTTGGCCCTATCTTACCTTGACCACATGGCCCATCAGGCAAGCCTTTACAATAATAATATAAAATGTGCTGTAATTTGACACAAACATTGACAGTCATTAGGCTACCGTTATTGTATATGAACCGGCTGAATCCCCATTGCTCTACAGTTTACTGCCTGGCAATCTTAAAATCGCTGCTTTATATTCCTGTAACGCTTGCTTGTGTGTTAGATGTTGCAGAGATTCAGCAGCTCTCTCTGTCCTTTCTTTGCAGATGCAGCAAACACCCACATACGGCAACACACAGGCACACACAATGAAACGCAAGCAGCCGCCTACTCGCATGCACACAAACCCACACAAAGTGAAATAACAATAAAACAAGGAAGAAAAAACACCTGTCAGAGCATGAGCCAGGGACTATAGTTTTCATGTTTGATAGTGACAGGTAAAGGCAAAGGTTACTTCCTATGTTTTACTGTCATTATGGATATGCACAGATAAGAATAGGCTGTAGAGAAATGTTTTATGACTCTACATGGTGGTTCATGTCATTTGGGCGTGTGGAATTTCACTGTTCATCTGTTCCCATTTAATTTTTTGAGATTCACCACGAATGAGTTTGTGTTTGCACAGGAGCCAAGCCCTGTCATGCTTACCCTCCATAACCGGCGCAGGGCAGCCACCCACCTGGAGCAGATCAAGTAACACCTGCTGCACAGTGATGTTGTGCTCTGGTTTAATGGCCAAGACATGCCCTGAGCTCATTTATCATGTTGATCTACAAGAGATGAGTCAGTGGAGACACAGGGGCAGAAGTCGGCATATATACAGTAGGATATATGTGGAAGGTTTCTATTCAATATTGTGAGCTGGGTACAGTACAGTGTAAAAATCAATCTGTTACTGCTTAATGGTGCAGGGTCAAATCAAAACTGGTCAGCCAACTCTTTCCCTCGCGGTCCTTGATGGCAATAACCAATGTACACCTGGAACTAGGGTTTAGCCAGAAAGACTTCACAAAACTGTCACTCAAAACCTCTAACATCATCGGGGGAATGTCTTTTATAGCTTAACATATTTTTGGTACAAGTGAACTGTTTGAAAAACAGCTTCTCTTAAGATTTTGGTAAAAAAATTAATCATGTTATTGATATGAATTTAATGTTGGCCACCTCAGAAATAAATGATCAGAACTCTAGTCATTAAATGGCCTTTTTAGAACCACATTCCCTTCTGCAAATGTCCTGGTAATTTTAATCATATTGAAACTTAGGAATAGTATTTGTTCCTTCTCAGTGAAATGTTGTTTAGTGTAATATTTGTAACCATTTAGACATTTTTACCAATACATTAATTTTGGCATTTTTGACCTTGCAATTGAAATTTTACTGCGACACAAATACAATTCAAAGTTTACTGTTATTCTCGGATACAGATTCTTTTTTATATAAAAGCCTAAAAGGTGCATTTTAAGAAGATGATTTCTTTGAGTCCCATCTCTCATCCTAGCTTCAAGAGTTTCTTCAAATTAGATCAGGCATTAGAGAAAATCTGCTTGTATATTTTTACTGGGTGACTAACAGACTGTCATCTGGGCCACTAAATCACCACAGTCCCTCTGGCGGCTGTGGAACTGGCACGTATTGTAGATTAACTATTCATACTCGTAGTCACTGGCGATCCTCTTTCCCTCTCTTTGGCCTTATTCAAAATGCTCTAATTAGTCAGCTCTAAATAGACGGACAGACCTACATACTGACACAGCTCCTGCAGTACACTATGGACTATTTAATACACTGCACATGGCACATGTGAGGGTTACAATGTTTGCACTGACATGTCACCAGTGCTAAGACTTTGATTAAAGCAAAAACATTTAGGACTTTCCAATTAAACATATGACTGCCTTTCATTTGCGTCTGTATTATTCTACCTGCCAGAATCACAAAATCAAGAAGGTAGTGAGGACTGGTGTGTGTGTGGAGTTTAAATGTCACAGGGATGAGCAAATGCCTGCTGGTTCACTCAGTTAGATTAGTTTTTAAAATGTTCATGGTTTCAAGTCTAAAACACAAAGAGGGAGCAGGGGACTTCTCACCATCAAGTTTCAGCTTTATTTGTACATAATGCATTAGTAACAAGGCTCAGAAATACAGCACACAATAAAATATCACATAGACCATTATTTTTCTCTTTAAAATCAATCTCTTTAGCCGCCACCGAGCATCAACAGTGATCAGCATTTACATGAGCAGCAAAATAATATATAACCTGATGTTTCTTACACGTACTAAACTCAGGGAGGAAAATTCATTCTTAGTATATCACAGTGGAGATAGATGTCTTTCCACAGTGAAAACCAAAGGCTTTTTTCATTGATAAAAATATTACAATCTTATGGCACATGCTCTTATCTCGACACAGGTCCTTCATTTTGTTTTCCTACACAAATATTCGTTCCAGTGGATATGTTCATGAAGCAGCACAGTCTTTCAAGGAGATCCATTCGCTGCAAGAAATACCCACAATTACACATTAATGTGAACATTCATAAAAACAAAAATAAATCAGACCTCACCCCAACATGGCCGGAGTGACCATCAGTCAGTTTATGTAAACAACCCGAGCGGCGCCACCTACAGTTTATTCAGATCTTTTTTGTATTAGCCGCATCCTACAAGTATGACCAATATACTGTTTTATTAAGGAGCATACGGGGCTGCTAATGCTAAATAAAATGTATTGCCAAAGTGGAAATGCTAGCTTCTTCTAAAATAAAAACGCATGAGCAGATAAGAAACCCTGTGGTAACACTCAGCACCCCACTTCTTGTCTTCTTATTGCTCACATGCAAAACGTGGGTAGAGTATGCCCACACCACACAATGTGAGATTGCAAATAAGAGCTAATTCTGTCTTGATTAGAAGATGTAACCTCCCTGATTTTTATGTAGTTCCTCGAGTCTACAACAGCACAAAACAAGCAAGGATCCCAGTCACATTCCTTGTAGGCCATGGGTCAATAGATGTAATTATTGTCCCAGTAAACACCCATGTCCCGAAACATTCAAATAGTTCAATTGTTTGAAAGTCCTGAAAACCCAATAAAGCTGTTCCTCTGCAAATGCGCTTGAATCCATCTGAGCTAAACTTATAAAATAATCAGACACAATTGGAGTTTTACCAAGAGCTTTTTTTGCAATTAAATTTCACAAGGCAACTATTTCTATGCATATGTACATAATACACTCTCTGATCCAAATACAATCTGCTCATTCCCATAGCAACAACCTTCTAACCAAAAATCTCAGAAATACATGTCAGTTCATTTGTCAAAGTTCGGCCAATTTCAAAATCCAAGAGGCAAACTGAAGTGACACGACTAGCACTGTTCAGGATCCTGTCATTGCTTCCCACGCAGACCCTTATTACCACATCACTTTAGAGTTATAATTGTGCAAGTGATTCCAAGTCGTTAACCTTTCTTTTTACCATTTCAAATGAGACAAACCAATCAATAGATTCACACAATCGTTTTGAACGCAAGCACTTTCATTCTCAGACATTAGTATAATAACTCAAAAACAAGACTACTGCTGAGATGATTGGCAGCCTCCTCTCTGCATCTTTTATTGTGTGCCACTGATTTGGATTTGGATAGAAATCTGCTGGATTGCTTTTCTTGCAGCTCAAACAGAGCTCAAGCTGTCAAACTCTCTCTTTCCGACAAATAGTGATGAGGCTGAATGGCAACACAGAAGGAAAAGAGAAAAAGAAACATTTCCAAAGCCAAATATGCCAGGGACAGGGCACAGAGGGGATCATGGGAGATACGTTTTATTTATTTTTAGAAACAATAGCACTAAAAATGTCCATAGACGAGGGCTATCAACCACCTCTGCTACAGTATCTTTATTTGTTTGGAGCTTTTTTTTAAACCCCGTTCACCCTAATGAGAAACTGAATAAAACCTCTGAATGAGAATAACACCGCTCTACAATCAGTATCCGGTTGTAAATCAAATAAACACAGCCGTTCCTGTACACATAACTCGGGCAACATTCGTCGAATAGATACCTGTAAGCATATTGCTCATTTATTACATTCACAATTTCAAATCTATTTGATAAATAAAACCTTTTCAATAAATGTTAGTACTAAAAACTTATGTTATTTGTTCAAATTGGCACATTCACAATTATAGTTTGCTCTCTATTCTTAAGTTAATGTTTAAAATATATTATTGACACACTGCAAATGCACTATAGCAAGTATAGATAAATGACATGTTATTAAAAATACATTATACACTAAAGTTTGCGCTTTTTAGAAGTACACAAAGAAAGTAGTAAGAAGTAAAGCATAGGACTTGTAAATATATGAGCCTGAGACATTTACTATAGCTGTTCACTCTTATTATGAATAATAAACAATAAAACATTCCCTGTATCCGGCATTAATTGTTTTTTCTCATTTTAATACCTGTCAAATGAATTCAAACGGCAATAATGCTTAATGATCCGTGACCAAGCCAAATAGCCTCTACTCTATTCTATTTTAGGATATTCCCTTCTATAGTGTGCTTTCCTGTATTTTACATTCATTACAATTATAAAACCCAAAGTTGTATGCAAAATCATTATCAATAATAGTTGTAACTAATCAACTAAGACTGTGTTACAATTCAGACTGTTAAAACAATCTATTAGTAATGTTATATGCATGTGGCACACACCTAGCGGCAAAGTTGCCACATTCCCTAAGCTTCTGTGTGCCTTAAACAGACTGTATTACTGTTCAGCCTAATCTAGGAAAACGTACCAGCTATAACCAGTGTTGTAGACAGACTCCACATTGTTAAAACAAGGCTAAATGCAGGAGTCAACATTAACAGGAAAAAAGCTTTAGTTTTTCCAAGTCATTACGGCAGAGCAAGGTCAAAATCCTGGTACCTTTGTGCAACAGCTGCAGGCGTTGGAAAGCACAGCTCAAATGGTCTCAAATATTGGTATCATCCGGATGATGAAGATGAGGGTGATGAGGAGGAAGACGATGATGACAATGGAGGCGGTCTATGTGTTTCATCTCCCAGTTCTGTGAATCGAGCCAAAGAGGACGATGTCCCTTCCTTCTCTTTGTCCTTTCTACTGCCGGTGCAGACCGACCTCTGAGCTGGTTTGAACTGCCACGTCACCTTTTTAGCTGTCGTTGAGGTCTCCACGGCTGTTGCTGTCGTCACACTTGTTGTGACAGACTGAGTTGCCACGGGATTCGTAGGTGTTGCTGCCAAGCTGGTTGTATCCTCGGCAGCCATAGTGTCTTTGTCGTTGCTGGTTTGGTCTTCTTGTCTATCAAGTACTTCAGGTTCAGGGATTTCCTCATACAAGTCCCAGTCGCTTTCCACAGGAGGCCGTTTGGATCGGGCTGCACCAGAAGGCTTGCCCCCAGAGGCAGAAGTCCTGATGGGTCGACTGGGATCAGTGTCAGACAGGTCAGAGTCCCAGTCACTGTCCCCTGCCACCGAGCCACAGCCGTGTACAGACACATCCACAGGACCCGAGTCTGAACTCTCTGAGTCAGACTCCCTGATAAAAACAAGCCACACTCAATAAATGAACAATTACTCTTGCGTCAATTAATGCTATCAAAGTTAGTTTAAGACATATAGTTAGTCTGGCTTGTTCATTCTTATAGCTGCATGATCCCATGGTGACATCATTTTTTCAGAATTTTCTCTCAATATTTAATAATAATGGATAGGATCCATATAGTGCTTTTTAAGGCTCTCAAAGCGCTTCACAGAGTTCCTTATTCATTCACTGAAGTGAATGTGGCAGCCATTTTGCGCATACAGACTCTCCAACCTACAAACATTCTCACACATTCAAACACCAGAGCTGTGGCACTGGAGGCAAGGAGGGTTAAGTGTCTTGCCCAAGGACACAACGACAGTATGAACTGTGGGGAGAGTGGGAGTCGAACCACCAACCTTCCGGTTAAGGGACACCCGCTCTATTACTGAACCACTGCGCTCCTTATTTGAATGTTTTTGTTTTTGTAGCTGCCAAAAAAAGTAAGGGATAGGTTACTTATTGTAAGCATAAAAGGTCCATCTAATCCATAAACACTAGTACTCTTAAATTTTGGAGTGTGCTTTGTGCTAAAATAGCTTGTATCCAGTGACCTCCAAGAACAGCATGCAAAGAGTAACCTGTTACAAAATTTGGGCTACATGCTAACAGCTGCATCACCTGCTATGACTTGGCGTAGCCGGCTGATACACAGTACCTGAGGCTGTAAAAATAAAGGTACTCTACATACCTGCCACTGTAGGATGTGGTTCCTGTTGGGCCCAGTAGGAGGCAGGCTGGAGCGGCCAGGTAGACAAAGCTGTCAGTGCACAGAAAGTCTCCTTCCTCTGGTTTTTGAGAGAGGAGCTGAGTGGTCTTCATGTTTTGCAGCTTGGTCTGCTCTGAGTGTGTGGTGATGTCTGATTGTATGGGGATAATATCTTGTCTTACGTCATGCAGAAAACCTTTTGTCATAGTGGGGAGCTCACCCCGAGAGGAAGGCCTTGCGGAAACGGCAAGATAAACAAAGCTGTCAGACTGGGCAAATGGATCTATGTCCCCACAGTCCAGTCCCGAGCTTCTAATTGGCTTCTGGCTCGGATCTATAAGGTGTTTGATTGGTTGGATTGTAGGAGAAACACAGAGAGGGGAGTCAGCGCCCATTACTGTGACTCTTTTTCTGGGGTGTAATTCTTGAGCTTGTAGAGCTGTACGGTCCATTTTGGTTTGGATAAAAGAAACTGTGTTAATAGTGTTTTTTTCTTTCTTTCCATCTGCATATGTTTTGCTCTCATCATGTGTTTCCTCTCCTCGTTCACCATTTCCTTCAGTGTCGTCTTGGACAGATGTGTTCAGGAGAGACGGGTAACACCACTGTAGTTCGGCACTCTCCTCCCGTCCCCATTCTTTTAATCCGTCGTCCCCATCTTTCTCCAGCGATGTGCTGCTACTGCCGAGGTCAGAGCCGCTGATTGGCTGGTCACTGTCAGAGCCCGCCTCTTCCTGGCTTTGATTGGATAAGGAGAGGAAAATGCCGCTGGAGTCAGACTCTAGCGTCAGGTTAGAGTCTGGAGAGCTGTCCTCTTTAGCAGAACTAGAAAAAAAAGAACATAGTCAAATGACAGCTGCAACACCATGAGTTTGCCAGTGCTTTCTGTTCTGTTACCATGGACACTGTGGTAAAATTGTCTTAACCTACTTTTTTAGATCAAGGACAGGGATGAGTTTTTCTCTACTCTCACCACAAAGTACCACTTGGATCATTTGGACATTCTTATTATACAGTATAAACATCAGGTCCAGGTTTATGGATACTTCATACATGCTTTTAGAAGCACATTATAAAGCCTATTAAACACTGAAAACTCATGTCTCCAAGGTAACTATGTCCATGTTGAAAAAATTACATCAACCACAATGAAGACTGATGTTTTATTTCTTCCTGACAGAAAATATTTAATGTGAATGTGACTGAATGAGAAAAAGGATGAATAAATTAGGTCCCATGGTGAACTGGAGGTTATACTTAATTGTGTTTTAAAAAGATAACACTGTATCTGTTTTTAATTCTCATTAAATGTGAGTAATGCCTTGTGAGAAATCCTTCAAAATTTGCGTTATGCAAATTTGATAATTAATTTTCCGACCAGTGAGGATTTATTGCTATCACTAAGATCAATCCATAAAGATTTCTTAAAATTAATAAAAATTGGAATACTTGTTGTTCTTAGCATCATAAAGTGACATTACTACACAGTTGCTTGTACACATTAAATTACCTTGTGCTAACTGGAGGTCTGTCTGTGTCTGCTGCTGGTGAGGCCACGGCACTGAGCTCCAGACTGACCTGGGATCTGCTCCCCACACCTAATGAGACACAGCACAGGCACTTAAACAGGAGACTTACTAAATATGCCATGCTCTTAGCTGCTGTTGTTTGGCTTATTTGCAGTTGTGTTTGCACGGGCAATATATATTTATATACTTTGTAACCTGTCAAACTGTTGAATTTCAAAGAATTTCTCAAAACAAAATACTCATTAATCTGAACAGAGATAGCCAATGTTGATGTCAATATAAGAAGATTTACAATAAAGGTATGTTTTGTTTATTTTGTTTTTAATCCGACATTTCATTCATGGTTGGCTCATAAAATTTACTCTCTTTATTAAAAGAATATATCATATCAAGATTGAGCTGTGTGTCAAGGGAAACAGTGACAAACTACAAAGAAATCCTTGCCTCTGAGTTAGGAAGGTGCGAGGGAATGGCTACACAAAACAGAGGGGAAAAGATTATCTCATTGACTTGACATTGACGTTTGGTTGGAATTTATTTTCTAAAAAACACTGAAACGTCTTTTCTGTAATAGCTGTGTTTTGGCTTCTTCTTTTTGAGCCATTTTCACATCATTATTTTTCTCTAAAGTTGTATTTCAGCACTTAATAATAATAACATGTAAAAACTAGTGTCCAAACATGGCTTGCAATAATACGTCAACACAGACTATTCATCTCAAAGCAAAATAAAATACACAGTAAAGAAGGCATGTGTGAAATGAAGTTTTCTTAAATTGTGCTCATTCCTATTACAGAATAGCACACATAAGCACTGTTCGTTGCAAACCCCCTCACTATATTTGTTATATAAAAAGAAGTGATAACTACCCACTACTCTGAACAACACCCAAGGCCCACACTGCATAAAATGTGTAAGGACAATAAAATGAAATGCAATAAAATGTCAGGACACAGAGGCGGCAGTTGAGCCAGACGACAGAGACATAAAACAGTTTTATGGTCAGCTTTATGTTTGCTTTACATTTGAAGTTAGATCTATATCCAAACTAGACGCTCCTCGGTCCAGTGCTCTTCCAGAAGCTGTCTGTCCCCTATTTCAAACCTGCACCAGCACAGACTGCAGACCGCCTGTATGGTGGGATCACAATTGTGGGATCAAAATTTTGAATAAACATAGCAACTGCATAAAAACCTGGTCACTTCTTACATTGAACCAGGCCAAAAAGACAGATAATGACCGATAATACCAGATAGGATCAAATAAAATAGTGGAAAATTTATCAAGTATTTCTTTGAGGAACCACAGAAATTCAAACACCATAGTTAACTAAAATGGAAGTCTAAGGCAAGATGGTTTGTGCATCTGTATATGCAAAAGATGATTATTCCTTGTTTAGTTTGCATGGCATTGAAAAAAAAAAAGTTAAAGCACAGTTAACCATTAAGCCATTAGACTAATCCTGGTGCATTTACAGAAATTAATGTACATTGTCCCTACAAACAAAAAACAAACAAACAAACAAACAAATTAATTAATAAATAAATAGCTACCTGTCTTCTCCCTCTGCGGACCTGGGTGGGTCTGGTACATCTCGGGTCGTTCTCTCTGCTCGGGGAGTGTTGGGAACAAATCCTGGTTGTCCCTGTGAGGCTGGGACAAATCCAGGTGCTCCAAGTCTGAGTCCAGCTCGCGGGCCCTTCTCTCTAGCTCTGTTAGACTGAGCTCTGAGGCTGCAGATGACGGTGGATGGGAACCTCCGAAACCAACAGGGGGTCGCAGGAGTGGCCACCTCTGGAGCGAACCCGAAAGGGAATCAACATCTCCTTCAACACTCGCTCCACCTTTCTCCCAGCCGTCATCCCACAGCGTGTTAACCATATCGAGCACATCATCCCAACTATCCCCCTCTTCTCTATATCGAACGCCTTCTCCCTCGAGTACAGCTTCCTCTATGTTAAATTTTGCCACTACCTCCTCCAACTCCTTCCCCTGCTGCTCTTTTAAATCATCACAAATAATTATACCTCTGTCTTCTACCTGCATTTGGACTTCCTTAGTGCTTTCATTTTGGATTTCTGTCCTAGTTTCCACTAATTCCTGTTTCCTTTCTATGATAAATCCAACATGACTGTCTAAATTTTCTTTCTCAACAATGGGATAATCTTTTCTTTTCTCTATCTTTTCTCTTTCTGTACTTCTATCCTTCTCATTCTTATGTTCTCTCTGCTTCTTTGGTTCCTTTTGCATTTCATTAATCTTCTCCCTGTGTTTATCCCAACTCCTAGATCTCTGAAGTTCTTCCTGGTCTCTGCAAACTCTCCAGTGCTCCAAATTCTGCTCTTTTAGGGAAGCCCTACCCACTGGACTGATCCCCTGTCCTATTTCAGAATGGGATGGCTCCTTAAGAGAGCACCGTCCTATAATACTTGTTGAATTTGTAATGTTTGTAAGTGGGTTCTCTGAGAGGTGGTGGTGTTGGTGGCTATGTGGGCGCCTCTTCTCCAATGCTGACAGAACAGAGGGGAGCGGGGGCAGAATGGGAAGGTTGTGGAGTGCCCCACCTTGACGGACTGTCCTCTTTCGAACCATAATGCGTCTAGGCCAGGTAGACTCGATGCCTTCAGCAGGAGAAGGGGAGTCAAGCTCTGGAAGACCTCTGGTTAGCCGTGGACTCAGTGCCCCGGGGCGATGCCCAGTGGCAGTGCCCGGTCGAGACCTAGAACTAGACTTTGATGATTTGTGTTTATGGGATTTGGAGCCTTTATGGACATGAGTGGACTCGATTTTATCAATTTCCAAAGCTTTCTTTTCATCTTGATCTGCCAGAGAAGGTTCAGAAGTTTGAGTTGAAACTTTATTTATTAGAGCATTTTCAATAATATTGTCTTTTTGGACCACCTCAGTTTCAGTATGAGCTTTAGTCTCTGTCTCAACAGCCTCCACATCTTGCACTTGCTCATGTGTGGGTACAATGGTGTCTTCTGTCGTACCCTTAGTTTCTAATGTGGGTTCAGGTTTAGGTTTATTGGTGGTTTCTGCTTCTGGTTCAGCCTCGTGTTCAACCTGCTTTGAATTCTCAACTACATTATTTTCATGTTCTACATTTATTTCTGGGCAAAATGTGGAAGTTGCCTCAGCACACTCACTGTGAACAGTTTGTTTCTCAGCTTCTAGTTGTGTTGATTGTACATTCTCTGCAATAGATTCAGTTTTAGAGAATTTTCCAGATGCATCAAAACTTTTGCCACTTGCTCGATGTGTTTCCTTGTTTACTACTGAAGCTGCATGTTCCACATGCATCCCTGATTGCACTTTCCCTTCCAAATCTCTACCTCCTGGTCTTGTTTTGACCTGGGACCCCATTCTCATTTCGGAACCATTTTTAAAGCTAGAACGGGATCCATTGTTGTGTTTGCCCCAACTTTCAGCTCTACTTCGTTGTATTCCAGCCATCATATCGGCTTCGGACATGTGTCCAACTTCACTGACTAACCTTGGTAAACAGCTTGGTTTACCATCAATGAGCACCACACCAGAATTCCCGTTGTCATATTTAGGGGCCATACCACCACTCATACACTCAGAACCGACCTTTGAACCAGCTCGGTTCCTACCAACGGCACTAGTGCCCATTCTTGGAGCCCCACTGGGAGAAGGAGAGGGTGAAGGCTGAGGAAGGAGCAAAGGTGTTGTGTCAAGCATTGGGTCTGGCTCTAAAAACACAGAATCTCTATCAGATCTCAAAGGAACTGGTCGGCCATATCCAAACGTACCGAAAGAAGTTTCCCTCCGCTCTCGTTCTCTTGCTCTTTCCCGCTCCAACCTCCCCCTCTCCCGTTCCCGCTCCCACTCCCTCTGTGCCCACCCTCTCTCCAACTCTCTTTCTCGCTCCCTCTCCCACTCTCGTTCACGTTCACTTCGACCCCATCCGCCCCGATCCCTCAGGTCCTGCTCCAGGTCGTGAGCGGACAGTTGGACGAGCTCGGCCCGGTAAGGGGACCGTCGAAGTTCGTGAGGTGGGGACATCCTCAGGCTTTGGGTTTGGGAGTAATGCCTTGGCTGGATGACCTGGGGAGGGGAACAACGCAAACTTTGAGACTGACTCGGGCGAGGTTTGGCAGGAGAGAAGAACACAGGAGTATGGTACCCCGAAGACAGAGGTGAACCAGAGAAGGGGGAGATGAGAGGGGAGGTAAGAGAGGAAGTTTGTCCCCCAGAAGGAGGGTAGTGCCCAGGGTTCAGATATGCTCCTCCTCTGTCCATCATGTCCGTTGTGGTGAGATCCACACACTCCAGCTGCCTCGGGGGTGTAATAACTTTCCATGAATGTCTGCTTTCTCTGCTCTTCGTACTGTCTCCATGGTGATGGTGGTGGTGATGATGGTGCTTTTTTGATGATGAAGACATTCCCGGTGCTGAGAATGAGGAAACGGCAGGAGAAACTGACCTTGTGTAATCTCCAGGGGAAGGGTACCCTCTGTCGAGATCATGACCTTCAAGTTTTAACGAATCAAAGATGGCTCTTTCATCTAGACGTCGCACAAATGAAGGATTCGGTGTTAACGAGCGAGGCTGTTGGTCAAACATGTCAGCTGGTGACCTGCTAACTCTGAGAGAGCCACTTGCAGAGTAGAAGCTACCATCACTCCCACCATCTCGCCGTATGGAGCCTCCGTGATGGTGGTGATGGCTGTCTATCTGTTGATTGATGCACATGGTGTCATAGATGGAGCGCTGGGGAACATAGCCGTCTCCGTAGCCTGCTTCTAATGCCCTATCCCTCCCTCCCACTCCCCCATCCCCAACTCCATGTTTCTCCAGGCAGCAGGAGCTCTTCCTGAAACACCCAGGACGGCTGAGAGGCTTGCCCATGATTGGTTGGATGGCTGACGGTGGGAGGGGTTGGTGGGAGGCTCGTGTGAAGTTTGAAGTGTGAATTGTGAAGTCGTTAATGTCACTAAATCTGGAAAATTTTGTTTGCACAGTGACCCATGGCAGCTGGCGTTGTTAAAGCCATGGGTAAAATAAAAAAATCTGAGAAATGTTATTGTCCTGTTACTCTCCAGGAAAGATACTTATCCATAATGTATGTTCATTTGATAATCGGTGAAGACTGCAGTCCTGCGCAGTCTTCAAACAAACACCACATACGTCCAGTTTTAAGTCCACAGGGTTAGCGTTGTTAGCTCATCTTTACTCCCACTCCCGCTGCCACAAATGCATTTGTATTTATTCTGGCTGTTTATTGTTCTGGCTATTTGTTTCCGAGCCAATTAAGTCTTTATCCAGTGGAGCGTTTGTCAGTCAGACACCAAGCAACAAAAAGACCACACACAGTGAATCCAGTCAAAGCTTCTCCCCTCATCTGGCTGTGTTTGTAGATTTACGTCTTCTGGCTGTGAAAAAGAAAGCAAACGACAAAGGGTTTGAACAGATGACAGCTTCAAATGTCTCCGCTATATCCCACTGATTGCATATTAGCATATTCAGTGTTTGCATGTCCATAAATGACAGTACTGATTGTACACACTAAGCCCAATTATTACTGTTGGCTTAAAAATCTGGAGTGAACTATTTTATTAGAAATTTGAGCCATTATCACAGGGGTGTGTAAATATAAACCACAGGCAAGGAAAGAGGTGCAATTGACCCCTACTCTCCTGTTTATCTTATAAAAGTGCTCAGGGGTATGGTTCATTTAAATATAACCCTGGGACTCTAAACAACACACGCTGCGTTGCTAATGGCCCATAGCTGTTTTACACAATAAAACCTCTTTAGCCCAGTGGATTTGCCTGCTGGGACTTTAATTTAGTCCATCAATGGAAGGCAGTGAAATAACATTCAATTCAACTATTCTACTCAGAGTAATAAATGATTGCGCTTCACAGTCAAGACGAAATTAAAAAAAAAAAACAAGGCAGCAAGGATTTTGAAGTTGGATAAATGTTAACGCAACAGCATGTACTAGCCCAGTGCAAATATGCTTCCATAAATAAGTTAGGACGATGTCCATATTATTTGAAATTGGTTGCGCCTGATGATAAAGTAATGCTTCAATTTTGCCATGAGTTAAATCTTTTAGTGCATCTAAGTTGGCTAAGCCCTTACCTTTTCAGAGTTACAGTAATAAGCATTATTTAGTGTAGTGTAAACACATGCTTCCGACAAGTCACAATAAAAAAAAAAAAAAAAAAAAAAAAAAAAAAAAAAATCACATAATTACATAATACCAACACGCTAATTGTTATTCAAATAATGCAAAAGATCCTGACAAAGCTCCTCAACTATTCATGCCAAAATCAGAACGAGAATATGAATGTATGAGGGCTGCCCTGTTAATTAGTAGATTTCCATCAAAGGAGTCTATTAACAGATAAAATCGTTCCCTACCTTTCTTTCCTTATCTGCTCAGAGACTGTTCTTAAAGCGTACTCTCTTCGCTGCCCATCTTTTCATCTACGCCGCTGCCACCTGCTCTATTTTCCAGAGCCGTCGATCAAAAGAAAAGTCACAACCTTATCAACACAGTCATTACGGCATCAGTTGGTCACAGTCCAGCCCCGTCGTCCAGTCCCATCATCCAGCCTCAAATCAGCATCTGGGTTTGTTTTTTCTTACCGGCGTCTTTTCTCTGCTGCCACTGTCGCGTCTCTCTCTCTCTCTTTGGAGAATCTATGCCGTTCTTTTCTTTCTCCTTCAACCCTCCCTCTCTCTCTCTCCCCCTCTTCTGTGAATCATGCCTTCTGTCAGAGGAAGGTTTTTTTTTTTTGACAAGCACTCTCTGCCAACCAACACACCAACGCAAACCCTCCTCCTCCTCTCCCGTTGAATCCCTCTCCCTCTTCTACCCTCTCTTTCCCATTCACTTTCCCTACATCCTTCTCTATCCATCCGCATCTTCCCAAACCCCCTCCTTTTCATTACCTCTACACGCAGCTTCAGGGGCTTTACAAGCTTTTGGAGCTAGAAACTTCTTCTATCCTCCATCTGCTTGGGTCTCTCTCTGTCCTTGCTTCTTCATCCTTTTCCTCACTTTTTCTACCAATCCCTTTCTCTTATAGCTCCTTTCTAGATTTAGTTTGACCTGAGTGGGGCCCCCCTCGGGAAATCATCACCACAAAAACGTTTTAGAAATGAGGTAACACAAGAGGAGAGCACGGAAAAAAGGGCTTTGTCTATCCAACTACCCATCTTTCCACTGTATCTATCATTCTATCGCTCTCATTTCTATGTTACAGTCTCCCACACAGTCTCTTTCTTCTCTGGCTCTCTCCATCCCTCTTGTAGCCCTCTCAGTTTGCCCTCTACCTCCCACTCTTCACCTCAGTGTTAATGCAACACGCATCACTGTGGAGGCGTCGGGCAGAGCGAGAGTGTGGAGCCCAGAGAGAGCACTGGCGCAACAATGTATACTCACATACTGTACAGAGCTATTTAAAAGCTCCATCATTAGCCACAGCATCATTGGCCACAAACAGCTGTGTGCACTCAGACAAAAAAAACACAGCATTTTATCAATAGTGGGACTAATTCAGTCGCCGCGTTGTACAGTATTTAGTCCTAATGGCTGTGATTCATGAAGCTTTTGTTTAGGTCATCACAAAGACCCAGCGCAGCGAGGAATTTAATTTGATGAGATGAGAGATGAGAATAAACAAAAAAAATAAAAATGGGGAGGTGTCGTAAGCAGCGGTAGCAGTAGCCATGTTTGGTTGAAAAAATGTGTGCCACCCACAAAAACACGTACATCACCCAGAAAACAAAAACTCTTCAAGGCTAGGCTCAAAAAGTGTCTAGGTGACGTCAGTCTTGACGACTTTTTCTTCTACAGTTCAAACCAAATATGTGTTTTTGGTTTTTATTTTTTGCAGTGGCACCAGCATGCATGTCTGACACTATTTCAAGTTACATGTACAAAAACTATTATTTTGAGTATTTGATTATGAAAAAATGTTTATACCATGGACACATTACACTGGTCATGATGCTAAACTGTTTCAAAGCACTCCCGTCCAGCTTCTGGTGGCAAAGTTTGCCTTTCTTGTGTCGCTATGCTAAATATTTGTCTTTTGTGTTTAAAGCAGGACAGCAGTTTGTCTAGCAATAACTTATTAAAAGAATCTTCTAATGATGTAAAGAACAACTGAAGTCTATTTTTCAGATCCATAATCAACAGCAAAACCCACAGACGGTAGGTCAGTGAAGTAGTTGACAATAGGAGCTAAATACAAACACGACAACCACTGAATATGTTTTTCTATACAGTACACACACTCACACACACACACACACACAAATATATGCTTGTTATAAATACACCCTGGAATCTGGAGGGTCTGTGTTTTTTGGTTTGATTGACAGAGATGTAGACTGACTCACTCTCTCCTTTATTGAGCGTGTTCTCTGTGAGCTCAAGTGGTGTTGACTCTGTGAGGATGTGTGTTAGAGGCAGAGACGGAGAAGGCAGCCGGGCAAGCATAGACAGGAGAACATCTCACAGTTATTACACTGTCTGAAAGAGGACCGTTCGCTCAGACATCGCAGGTGTCTGCTTTGACCAGCCGACTGCGTTAAGTCCGACTGACTGACAGCTGCAAAGAGCTACATGACTGGTCGTTCCAACAGGGTTTTACCAAACTTGTTAAAACTGATTAATCACCTGGTAAACAACTAAGATCAAAATAAGAGTGTAGTGCATGATGCATTAAAGTAGATACCAAGACACATTTCTTATATTTAAACACACAACATCACATTTACACACAAACGTGATGCATTTGATACATTTACATAAATCATTTTTGGTCATGATTAGCTTTGATGTAAAATCGTGTCTCCTCTGTGTGTCTGAGTCAGACCCGAGACAAAAATGCAAGACCTTCAAGTGGTCTGAAAAAAGTTCTCAAATGTGACACAAGACTTTGCCTTAAAATGTCGTATTTGACATTTAGTCACATTAATGGAAGCTAATTTCTAATGGCTTTAGACGTGAAATACCTGAGATCAAGTGAATTAAACTTTGACCAATCTGACTATGCACTAAAAGCCAAGCTCAACACAGATGCACTGTTTGAAATGGAAAGGTCACCGTTCATTACGCAAGCAGTTTATAATATTGCATTAGCTGGGCAGGCCTTCTCATTCACCTTTACAGACCTTTTAAAAGCCCCATATACATGCATAGTTTCTTTTCTATGAATGAACTAGAGTTAATTAGGAAGGAGGCTTTGGGGCCTGGAGGAAATGTCAATGTAAATGACATTACTTTGTAGTTCTCTGCTTGTGTTTTCGTTTTGTAGGTAAAAACAAAAATCAAAGGGTTCTTTCATTTTCCAGTCATATAGTGATATTTTCAGTGACATTGTCTGCAAATCAAACCAGCTGCTGTCAAATGAATGCCCCAAAAAATTTCTATTTGCCAATTTACGTCTTTTCTAATCTGCGTGCTGCTGTCTCAGTCACTCAAAAAGCATGAGTCATGACAAAAACACCAGATATGAACATTTCTGTACGACTGATGAAATATACCCCTCCCAAAATGAGCAACACAGTTTAATTTCATTCCCCTTATGTTTTATGACATCCGATTTATTCAAAGTATTTTACAACATTTTACAGACACTAAATTGTTAGTAAGAGCCCAGCGCAGTATGTCACCATAAAACACATGCACAGAATGTACACTCGGCTCAGCTTGCCAAATGACCTAATGGGCACTGAAAGACAGAGGGTGAGCCAATGTGACATATTTGCTCCTAAAGGCTGTATTATGAGACTAAAGGCACCGTTACAACTTCTTACATGTTTGAATTCACATAGTCTATTATAAAAACCCTGCAGGCTTGCTACATTTAAGTTGTTGGCTTTTATATGTGTCACAAGTTATTCCACCGTCACTCACTGCATCTCATTGTCACGAGTAAAAAATGTTTAGAGAGACAGACAATCCAGCTGAAATACAAGGCAAACAAATGAATCAACCCCACCAACTGCTCACTCTTCAAAGCTATTTAAACAGCAAACAGTGCATGTCCATGTACAGAAAAGCTATAACGCAGTTTAGGAGCATAGTTAGATGGCCCGCAGTATAGGCTTCTGGTGCAGCATATGGCGGCCTGCAATTGACACAAATACCACAAATCACAATTTCACAGTAGGAGCAGGGAGCTGGCCAAGCAGAGCAGATACACAACAGGAACATAAAGTTAAACATATAGGTTGCTTAAATGAATGTTTATTTTCATAATAAAGATTCTCCTTATATGTAACTGTGGCTGATCCTGTTTGGTAGTGCCGTTTTCCTCTTTTATCCCTCATCGGTTAGTTTGAGTGAAATCCAGGTTTACTTTGGATTTCAAGTCACGCTGTATTATATTTTTTCTAACATCTTTGAGTGAATAAAAGCTACACTCCGTGTGCCGCATAAGAATTATGTCTCACATGTTATAGTTATTTTTTCTTTACGTTTGCTTTCCCATGGTACATACATGCCTAACAATTATTGTACAATGGCTATAGCAGGAGCTCAATGTCAAATCCAAAAGAAAAAACAAGGATTTAGTGAATTATTTTAAAAGGCACTTCTATGAGCTGTGACATAGAATGAACCAGAACTATTATCTATTTTAAGTGATAAACAAATTCATATATTCAGTCAGCTGCTACTGTATGTTCCAACTGGTTCAGTGCTGCATTAATAATATGGTATTTTAAAGCTGCAATTGTTGGCTACCCACGCAGAATAATCAGCAGAATCACCTGCTCTGTATCTCAGCTCTGTAGACTGTTGCAGCTTCACTATACTGTAGCTTTGTTTTGGAGGGGTTGGCATGCACATCCTTGCTGTTGGAGACTTTTTTATCTACAGTAGGCCAAGGTTGAAATAACAAAAATATGCCCAAAAATGAGATAAACCTGCATTTACTGCACCAAAGACTAGATAGTTCTTTAGGTCATAAGGAAACAATGGTGAACTTAAACACTGTTACTGTGTATTGTATCTATCTGTTTTTTATGACCACTCTTTGGAACATAGTGTGGCCTGAAGTGTGGCTCCCTCCTGTGGCTCACCACCAGTTTCTCACCTGAGCTCTATGCTGAGCTGAACTAATTTCTCAAGTCAAAACATGCAAAACCACTAGTGTTTGTACAGGAAGCAACTGTGCTTTCGGCAGCCATGCCTTGCTAATCAGTACTGCGTGTCTCTGACCAACAAGCATGACCATGTTCCTTGTAGAATTTATAGAATGAGGTGAATAATTACAACGCCTATACTTTAAAATCTGCAATCACACTAGACCCGTGAAAAATTCCAAGAAGAGACAGGAGTGACAAAGAAAAGTAGTAAAAAGTAAATGATGTTAGTAAAAAAAAAAACATGTAGAAATCATGAAGTTGTGCATTCCTTTGTCTGAGCCATGGAGCATCTGGAAATCTTTAAAATCAAGAGGAGGGGACTAAGAAGCTGAGGAAGGGGTGGCTAACAGAGCATCTGCTGAATATGTAGGTTAAATATGTTTAATATGACAGGAAGTCATAATTCTCTGAGGTTTCAAATGTAACATGGGAAGTATAGAAATGGACGGGTGATTTCAAAGCTAATATTAAGAGCATGCATAAAGAAAAGAAAGAGCAAGGGGAAGTGTGGTCAGTGGGCTTGGCCTCTTCCTGCCTGACAACCAGCTCAGGAAGTGGAGACAGAAACAGAAGGAGGGCTGACACACAGACACATATTTTCCCTTTGCCTTTGAGTTTTTCCTTATTCAGGCCTGCTTTGCTCAGTGGCAGGAAGAGAAAAGGGGGGAGTCACTGAAAGAGGCGGAGTTTTCAATGGATCTGAGAGACGGACCCTGCGCCAGAGAGCCGCCCAACACTCAAACTGTGGAACTATGATGGAGGCCAGCCTTGTTTCAGACACTGGGTAAGTGTGTTGTGTGTGGTTCTAGGAGCTTAGGTGTAGGTTAAAAAGTAGTGCGTGAAGTGTAAACTTTGTCGAGGCTACAGATCGAGTGGAAAATGAGTACAGAGGAGGGAGCCAGGGGTCAAAAGTCAAGCTGCCAGAGCACAGAAAACAGATGTGATGACTCATTGACTAATAAATAGGTCACTGGTATATTTTTTAAGCTGTAAAGGCCTGGTTTAATGCCACATCAAAAATTGTATTACTACCTATTATATTGCTTGTACAGTACAGTAACGCTCCCATGGGTAGTTTGTCTGGAAAGAATGTGTGGCAAAAGTTAAAAATTATAACACAGAAAAGAGATGTAAAGGTATGTAGGAATTCGGGGGATATTTTTCTTTAGTTGCAAGGAGCGCTGCACTTTCCTACAAAAAAGTTTCAACTATTTAGACTTGTAACATATATAAGTTCCAGGTGAATTTCTCTTTAAAAGTTAACAACTTTTCCCTCAAAGGAAAACGAGTTTCCTGCTTAGATGTAGCTCTTGCTGTATTCCTGTCATTGGTCTTTGCTAAAAGTTCTTCATAAGGTTATCAGGAAAGTTGCGGTCGTTTACACGACTAATTTCACACATATGTTAGCTGTCTGTAACTACAGATTTCTAACATTTACTTTTTTTTTTCTTAAAATAAAGTTAATATATGAGTTATATATTTTAAAAAAATGTGTTAAATATTGACTTTGACTAAAACATTTTAGCAGTGGCTTTAGCTGTTATTCTCCATTTGCTACAGTATAAGAACTTGGATCTGTTGTCATGTGCATTTGTTTTAAAAGCTATGTAAATATCTATCTTCATTGTTTCTCCTTTGGTCTCTCAGGACTAAACTTTCTATATGAGTGTTTTTTTTCTATTGAAAGGATATTATGACGTTACACTGAACATTTCAATTTTGATCAAGACATAATTGAGCCACTACAGCGTCACTGAGGTTTCTGTCAGCAACTCAGCACTATGTATTTTAAAATTTGCAACATCCTGTTTCAAAGCAAATGTCTGGTACATCTCAGGGGAGAGACTTCTGCAAAAAAAAAAAAAAAGTCCTTACTTTAAGACAATATTATGTTAAACCAGTCATCAAATTTCTGATGCCTTTTCCAAAAGGCTGAAGTTGTGGAATGAGGTTACCACAGTTGTTTAAACTACTTACTTCCAAAAGCATGAGTTGCTAAGAAAAAGTTAACAAAAGAAACCAGTGCATAACACTAGTTTGTGATTAGCACACATAGTTTGTCTGTTACAAAGCTTTAGCTTACGCCATACAAAGGTGTTGCAGATGCTACACCATCTTACGTCTCAGTAGTCTATTTAAAGTAAAAGCACATGACCACAGCCTCTTGCGTACATCTAGTTAGGCCACTCATACTTGCATAGTTTATGTTTTATGTAAGAAGTCTGCATGCACTTAATGACTAAAAAACAAATATGCATGTCCCACTCTGGTTCTAGGAGCTTAACTGTTATAAGCACAAGTCATCCTCACTTTATGTGTCTGGTTTATCCCAAAAACTTAAAAAGATTTTCTACAAACATTCCAGTTCACTTTAAACAAGGGAACACTCTGCGTTGAAAACCTAGTCCAGATGCTTTTCCTTTGACCTTTTCTTCAAGATGACCTGGATGGCTGAGAACCTTCACAGACATCCTCACATTGTTATTTTGTTTACCAGCGTCCATTTCTTTTTCTCTTACAGGCAAACACAACCTCTGATAGTAGCACTCGACCCTCCCTCCATCCCCTCATCTGCACCTATCCTGCCATCTTCTCCCTCGTTTCCCATTGCTCAAGCCTCCCCAAACGCTCCATTCCGGCCATTACGACCCAAGGCTCGCCCCGTTCCTGCTCCAAAGTCGTCCCAGCTTGAATCCCGACTTCCCCTGCCTCCAGCCACCCCTCCGTCCCTTCCTCCTCCGCTTTTGCCTTTGGTCAAACCGTCTCCCACTGTCTGCTTCAATCCCCCTCCGTCTCTCCCTCCCCCTCTGTCTCCTACCCCTGCAACCCCTGTGTCCTCTGTCCGGCAAACTGATGCTACTCCTCCTGCTACACCTTCTCTACCCCCTGCTTTATCCTCGACAGTCCCATCTCCTGCAATTTCCTCTATTTTCTCCTTAACCCATCTTGTTCCTCTGAGCCTTCAAGACAAGCTAATGGGGAGTTCCTCAGTATGGCAACCAAAAGGACTGAGCCAAGACCAGACTATAAGCATCTTAAAGGAAGAAGTAGCAGGGGTAAAACAAACACACAGATAAAATATGACTGAAGATGAATGTATACAATGTGTTAAAATGCCTGATCTGAGAATTTACTCCGGTAACATTAGATTGGGTAATGTCAATGTAATTCTTTTAGTAAGCAAGAAACGGTTTGCTTTGTGAACTAATAATGCAATTTTCCATCATTTCTTAGACAGACAGAAAGAGCCAATTAAGATAATAAGAATAATTGACAAAGCCCAACTATTGTAATGTTTCATTCAACTCAAAATTGTCTTCTCTTGTAGTAGGTCAGCTTTTTCCTGTCATTATTTTTCTCTCCATTAAAAAAGAACAAATTGGACTGACATGGCATTACATGAGTCATGCAATTAAAGCTGTTACTATAAGGTTATTATTACACTGGCCAGGTCCCCCCCTTCATAGAGAGTGGAGACATTTAATTACTGTTCATAAGGAAAATCTAATTCTCAGCTAAACCTTTCCATTTTCATTCAATTGTATTGCAATTGTCTGGTGTTAATGTGTAATATTGTGTAGGCAGGTTTAATATAACTAAACACATTGAAGTGATATCACTCTAATCTTTTTGACACCTTACACTTTAGGTTGCACAAGGAAGCTGTGGAGGAAACTATAAATGTTTGCTCACTAGTAGTTTAGCTTCTGTTTTATTACGTAGATGTTTCAAAAATTCTATTCTGGGCTTTTCTGTCTGTCCTCTGGTCTGACCAAGTACTGACAGCCTGTTGTTGATATTTGCAGACGTTCCTGGTTCACGGCACAGAGGAAAAGGACATGACGCTGTCAGTACGAATGCCAGATGAACAAGGGCTGCCAGCGGTGCACAACCTGATGGTCAAACAGCACAAGAAATGTATGCATTCACCCAGTACACGTCCAAAAAGCTCACGTAAATGGTGCACACACACAGAAAACAAAGATGAACTTCGTTGCTGAATGAAAAAAAAATCGGCCTTTTCATGCCGTCATAAGGCATTTATAGTTTCAGGGATATATGACTGTACACATTTCTTGTCACAGTTCTGCATTTAGATGGTTCTTCTCTGGTTTTTGATGACATCTTCATGCTCATCTCTTTCTACTGTGTCAGCAGGTAAACTTCTCCAACATCAAACAGTACACACTGCAAATCTACACATTTCTATTGAATGGGTCTCTAAAATGTACAGTAGGGATGGGACGGCATGAGATTCTGACGATGTGATAACCTTGAGAAAAAAGTTATGACTGTATTGATTAAACCTTAAAAATCAATTATTTTCCAGGTAAAATGTGCATACTTAAATGTTTTTGAATCACTCAAACGGTAAAAGAAATATAATTTCATATAAATGACTGGAGTGTCTTTATGGCTGTTGTTATTTGAGTCTCAGTTCACATCTGCAGAACAGCAGCAGCACCTAACTCCATTCTTTTGAATTGCCTATACAAGCTTTTTAATGCTAAATTTATTTTTAATAACAATCTGTCTGTTCTAATTATTCAGTAAATAATGAACATTACACAGTTCTACTGAAGCGTTGAAAGGATTTACCAGCGGAGGGTTGTACCTTTCAGTGTTTTCTTTGGTTTGATTCACATTTATTGCAACGAGCCAACATTAAACTCACCAAGTGTCGCTGCGTGTCTGCCACGTAATGGACCATGTGACACAAAGAGGACGTAGCCACTTGTTCCTCATGCTACAGTTAAACCTTACATGTGGGTTTAATCTGGCACCAAAGAAATAAACACGCTTCCATTTTGCTCTCAGTGGACCTCCTCAAACAAACGCCAACACAAATATAGTAGGCTACTGTTTAGACTGAGCCTACCTGCTCTACAGTTGGACCTCACAGAGCCGCAGAGACTTGTCCATTTTCTGGTAATATTCTCCTCTAGACTCTCCAAAACTTCTTAAACTGATCCCAGATTCCAGGGGCTGTCTGCCTTTGACCAAAACTTATCTTTCTCGCTCAGCGTCAGCAGCGCGTAGCCGCCACGTGCCGCTCCAACGGAAGCCTGCGTTAGCGCGCACTAATTATGTAATTATTTAATTAAGTTTAACTCCAGCCTTAAAATGGAATAAATGTAAGTGTAACTTGAAGAATAATTGTAACTTGAAGAATAAGGCTATTAATTAAATGTAACAATTTAATTTGTGCCTCATCAGCTAATATTACATTAATTATTACCTTGAATAAGTATTTTTAACAATATAAAACCAGTTATCATCCCATCCCTAATGCACAGTTCATATTTAGACCACAAACACAATAATGTCATGCAGTTGTATTTCTTTTTTTACACTTTTACATTAATTGTTCTCTTATCTTCAAATTCCCAATCAGGGACATTCTGCCTCTCTCACTGAGGTTACCCCAGGCCATTACTACTGCAATGAAAAAAGAGGAGCTCGAGGTCATCTCTGCTGCTGGAAAAGGTAAATATCTTTCTCAGTAGGTTGATGATATGAACACATGGTTCAAAGAAATCCAAATGTATCTATTGAGAAAAGTATATAACATTGTTAATAATTGCTAGCAACAACAGCAATAGCAATTTACTTCCCTACCATAGAATACAAAACACAGTGTAAATACATTTTTTTTTTAGTATTAACACACATCCAAACTACTTTGCTTTCAGATTTTTGGACATCAAATCTACACCAACAAGCAAAGATGCAAGGCTCCACAGTGGGTCAGAATCCCAGCAGTCTGTACTTGTATCTGAACACAGTTATTCTTGAGGAAAACCCAAAAACTAAAGACCAAATCAAGCCATCTGTCATACCTGAAATGATCACTTCACAGAACATCGTGTTGCCCCTGCAGAATGGGGAAACCCCACCAAATGTCAGTCAAGAGGTCAAAAGCCAGAATAAACCCAATGTGGAACATAAGTATAAGCGCCCGCCACCTCGGCCTCCCAGTGTGGGTCTCTTATTCTCTACTACTCCGTCACTTCACCCAGCATCTTCTTCATCTGCCACCACAGATAAAAAGGAGGAAGGAAAAGCAGCAGGAGAAAAAGACGACAAAAAGTCAGCATCAACTGCACATCCTCCATCAAGGCCTTCCGTTCCCCCTCAGAACCGTGCTGCTCCCCCTCTGCCTCCTGCTCCTTTACGCCGCTCTTCCTCCAGGAAAACCACTGACCGAGAAAGAGGAGAGGGGACGGAGAGAGAGAAGGGACAAATTTTGACAAAGCAGAGTGAGAAAGAGTGGGTAGGGGAGCCAGGAGAGGAGAAAGAAGGAAATAGGCCAGCTCTACTGAGCAAGGAACAAGAGCACAGTAGCCAACAACAACAGTACGAAGTAAAACAGGATGGCGAAAAGGATGAAGGGAAGGAAAATGAGGTGACTGTGGATAAAGAATTGACAGAGGACAAACAAAAGTCTAGTTCGCAATGTCCACAGTTAGTAAAGAAACCATCGCGGCCAGTGCCTCCACCTAGGCGGAAACCATCCCCAGAAACACCTTTGTGTCCAAACAAGGCAGGAGTATCTAGGATGCCCCCTCCTTCTCCAACACCTCGTCTGGACGTGTCGCTGTACTCACCGCAGGGGGGTGCTATCCTAGTCACTGACCCTGACTCTGGCTCCACCAGCAGCACAGAGGAAGAGGGAGAGAGCCATGATAATGAGCCAAGGTAGGTCTAGTCTAAGGTTAAAAATAAGTTTTGAGTGGAGTAATATTTTGTTATAAATCATATGAGTGTATACAAGCAGAAAAGGAGAAGGGATCAAGAATTTTTGACCACTTGTCCAAAAATACAATATTTACAATTACATTTATTAATTTATCAGACACTTTTATTGAAAGCAACTTACAAGTGAGGAAAACTCAAAAAACACAACTCTTAACAACACAAGATAGCAAAAATCATAGATGCACCAAAAACTAGTCTGTTAAGACCCAGCACAATATCCAAAGCTAAAGATAGAATTGTTTTTTCTTTTTTTTTTTTTTTTTTTTAGAAAGGAAGTCTTTAACTTCTGCTGTACTAACATGATAGTGTACCATTACATTTGTGCATAAAGTGCACTTCCCAAAACCAAAGCATGTTGTACTACGTATTTAGCTTTAACTTAGGCTTGTATTAAAAGTCAAATTGACATTTCTCCTTTCTAGTCGCCTTGCAGAGAGTCATAGCCCTAAGGCAGGAGTCAAGCGGACCCCAACAACTGTGATATTAGACCGAGCTCGCCACCGTCTGTCCACAGTCCTGACAGGTCTCATTAGCCATGACCGACGCCTCAAACAGCGGGTCGTAGAACTGGCCCGGGACCCTGCAAGTTATTTTGGTAGCCTGGTGAGTATTGTCATTGTTCTTCAAGTTTGGTAGTGTAAAGCTTACAATAGATGCATAAATATTCTTATGTTTTTATGTTGTCTATAATCAGTTAAATTTTCCACCATACTTGTTTAGGTTAAGGAACACCGTGCTTTCACTTTAGAGACAATGTCAAAACATGCTTCCACCACTGAGCTCTTACAAGAGATAAGACAGATGATGACTCAACTAAAGAGTTACCTCCTGCAGAGCACAGAGCTGCAAGCCATGCTGGATCCACAGCATCAGTATCCACAGGACAAACTAGGTAATGTAACTGTTATTTAGACTTTGACAGCGTGTGGTTCAATTAGATTAAATATACGTATAATACAGTACTGACTAAAAATAAAATGTTTTTCCTTTTTATGCTCATGAATCTTTGCAGAAAGCATTGTAGAAGCTGCACTTTGTAAGAGTGTACTGAAGCCACTAAGGGAGCCAATATACCAAAGTCTGGAGAAACTGCACAATAAGAGCGCTAGCCTCAGCAAACTGGCCCAGAACCAGGTAGAGTGCAAGTAGTTATTAGTTGTTTTCAATTGGGAATAGAAGTACAATTTGAATGTCCAATAGTACTAAATAGCACAGGTTAAGCTAACGATAAAACTGTTACATCAGTCTGTTGTATTAGGCAGCACTACCACAGCATTAGGAATAACCACTGCTGTTCCTGAGACGTCAGCGATGGAGAAGATCAACATCAAACTAAACAACCTTCATCTTGAGTATTCACCCCAGAAAAAGATTGAGATCCTGCTAAAAACCTGCAAGATCATCTATGACTCCATGTCTGTGAGCTCATCAGGTCAGTCCAAGGTTTAGAAAGACTTACACAGTTGGTGATGTTCATAGGAGACAAATCTAGATTTCTTATTAATACTAACAATAGTTAATGTATTATATATTTCATAAAGATATATTTAAAATAACACAATAGAATTACTTCATTTTCTTTGACCAGTGATTACCCTAAATAAAATAAAACATGTTGTTTTTTTTATCTTTTAACAAAATCCTTTTTGTTTGTGCATAGGGCGGGCCCATGGTGCCGATGACCTCCTTCCTGTAATGATGTATGTTTTGGCAAGATCCAATCTTTCAACACTGCAGTTAGACGTTGATTATATGATGGAGTTAATGGACCCAGCGTTAACCCTAGGAGAAGGTACATACAAAATGTCCTTACATTTGGAGTAATACCTCTTCCTGCTTGTACCGAATATGAAAGATGATTGTTGTTGGGTCTGTTTGTATAGGCTCCTATTATCTTACAACCACTTACGGTGCTCTGGAGCACATCAAGAGTTTTGACCAGCAGAGGTCAGCAACACGGCAGCTCAGCAGAGAGGTTCAGGACTCCATCCATCGATGGGAGAGGCGACGCACCCTCAACCAGGAAAGCATGGCCCAAGGATCAGTTCGGGTAGACATACACAAGACATGACCCACTAAGTCACATGACATCCTAAACAGCCTATACTCAATACTTTAATCAAATCAATCTAAGTGTGTGCTCTTTGGTATGCACATTTAGGCTATGGAGCATATTTTTCTAAACATGTCCCAATGATGTTGCAATAAAATTTTATTTATTTTATTTTTGTTATGTAGGACTTTCTGACAGTATGCTGTCCCACTATTGGAACCAACCCCAAAACTATGGGTGTGCTTCCAACTACTACGATCCAACAGCTGACTGAACTATGTGCCACACGTTTTGAGCAAGATATACCCCTGCAAGGTACTGTCAGATGACAACAGATGACTTTTAGATAATTCCAATGCCATTTACTGAGATGTAGCTATTCAATTCCCAGACACTGATGAATGTAGGTAGGGCCTACCAAACAGAAGTAACACACCAAAGATTATAGATTATATCTGAAAATAAAGTGTTAATTAAGTTTAAAGTTTTATTAATACCTGTTTGTTTCCCCAGACTCCTACATACTCAGTGTGTATATCAATGATGAGCACCAGTCCTTGGCCCCAACAGAGTTGGCCCTCAGTGTGAAGAACAGCTGCCAGCCCGGAGCCTACTGCTTTGTCTATCACCCCACTGATCAACCCATCAACCGTCCCATCCGCAACGCACCAACAGACCCACCCCATGCACCACCACCTGCACCACCACCTGTACCACCACCTGTGCCACCACCCTGTGCGCCACCTCCACCTCCCCCTCCTATTGCCCCTCCAGCTCCACCGGCAGAGAACTGTTTCCGAGCAGACTCTGCCCCTACTGAAGACGTAGCACAAAAGGCAGAAGACGAGAGTCTGATAAGCTTGTAGCTACGACTTGAATAAAAAGAGGGGCCTAAACTTCAGTCATCTCTGGCTTGAGGAGCTATTCACTTAAACTTTATCTTTCTTAACTTTAGTTCTATAAAGAAAATAACTAAAATACTGAGAATGTTGTTACATGACTCATTTCCATGTTATAAAATGGGGTCAGGAATCCCATGGACTGATTAGGATGTGTAGAAATGTAAAGATGCACATTTGTATTACCGTTATTACTGTTTATACTCTATATATGTTATCATTTCTATTAGGCTGATGCTCAAAAGATACACTATTTTTCGCACCAAAGCTATGATTATTTTAAAAAACAGTAATAATCAGTGTTATTACAGACTTTTAGTACAAACTTAAGTAAACTATTTTATACTAACTTTTTCTTTATAACATTAATCTGTATATTGTAAATAAAGTGTATTTGTCGGGTCTTTGTTTTATACTGTCCTGTTTAATGATCCACAGTCCATTTGACACTGTCCCACTACACATTGTTTTTGAATCTCCTTCCTTTTACTATTACTAATAATCAAATCAATGGGTCTTTGTAAGGTTTGCCATTGGCTCAAACAACTTCCAAAAACTCAATCTTTGTCAGTATTTTTTCCTATAAAAACGTACAGACAAAAAGACGGTTTGCTGTCAAAAACAGTGTATGTCTCATGTGTCAGCCAGTCAGCCTTGTTATGCTTTGCAGGTTTGTAAGTTTCAAAGCCATTGTTCAGACCATCTGCTTCCTGTTCACTGGTCATTATAGGCAACAAGTTCTATAACAAGGTACTTAAATGGCAACTTGCTTCCTGTTGGCCACCAGACTTTTCTATCCGTGCACTGCCTTATAAGATTGAATCAATGGATCTTTATTTTTCTTACATGTAGCCATAAACTACATCTAAATATAGAGACAAAAATCAAAGAGTAAAAATAGAGCTCCTATTTATATTACCAATTATTTATTTTGGATATTATGTTTGCCTTAATGCACAGTGCATTCACAATATGCACAGTGCATTCACAATATGCGCCCTATTTTTTAATGTAATACTTATTTTCTACCATTATAGTTCAAGTAACTATGTGAGTAACATTGTAGTTATTTTTTTATTGCTAAAAACATATTTGCCTTAAACACTAGGTTCAGTCTTAGAGGTATTGATTGATATTAAACCTGTCACAAGCTGTGAATGAACGTGTAGCACTATAATGATGTCAGTAATGATGGAAGCCTCCTGAAGTTTCTCAAATGGGACACTAACAAGCTCCCAGCACTTCCAGAGTTAGCTGCATCTGCACTAAACTCACTACAGACTTGATCTAGTAAGGGGTGTGCATACTAAAGTATATGTGTGGGCGGAGTAGGGAAAGGGGTTAAAGGTATATAAGATCAGCACAAAACAGGTGCAGTGGTTGAATGGAAGAAGAACGTGGATAAAAAATACATTTAAATTGATCTTATACTGTGTATTTTCACTGGGATTCTTACAGCAATATTTCTTGAGCGTGAATTTCTATTGCCGATACACTACAAAGGAGGAACGCGTAAGACTGGGCACTTCTCCCATTTTCTTATTTAAATTATTATTATTATTTTTTTTTTTATATAAATTTTAGGCAAATGTCTTTTTGCTTTTTAAGGTGTTTGTAATGCTATTTTTTCCCCCTTTCTAGAATGCTGGAGCTGACCACTGTAACTCGTGTGCCCTTTGTGTTGGTTTGTATTCTGGGTGTCACTTCAGTGACTACTGCCTTCCCTCAACCTCGATTAACTCTCACGTGAGCCTTATTTTTGGTCACATATTTGTTATATTTTCTGCAATGTATGTATAATCTACTTTTTCAATATTTCTTCAAAAATTTGTGTCTTGATATATTTTTACTTAAGCCAATGTAAACCTACAACTGCTTGCTGATTTCTGGGGTCTAAATAAAATGTTTATTTTTTTCAGTAGTGACAGTTCTGAGGTACTTAAGCAAGATGACTGGGAACTCATCTTCCCCTCCATGGCTCTCTCTGATTGGACCGTCCAAATGTTGTCCACACCCAGTCTGAGAGATGATTTTAAGACAGGGCTGAAGAGGGGGACATGGCTTCTTGCACCAGGCAGACCAGAGGCAAGGTAACTGCATAGTGATAGTAAACTTTGTAATTGACCTCTTTAATATAAACTTTACAAAATTCTAAACTAGTGAGGACCATTCGTGGCCTGCTATGTGGTCACCTGCTGGATCCGGAGTAAAGAGGAGTGTAGTGGCCGATGACGCAGCCTTCAGAGAGAGAAGTAAGCTGCTGACATCTATGGAGAGGCAGAAGTGGCTTAACTCCTACATGCAAAAACTCCTAGTAGTAAATTCTTCAGGATAACATTGGCACAATCAGTTTGGTGATGTATGTAATTTGTCATTAAAATACTGCTGACTCTTGTGTAACATTTAGCTTAGGTCTGTTAGAAATATAATTGTTTATTTTATGGTAGCATGTGTTCAAGAAAGTATTTTGAACAATTGTATGTTTTATGACTGCAGAGGCATACAGTCTAATGAGACATCACTTGTTAAACTTGAAATAAAACCGCTTCCATTTGTTTACCAGTAAAATTTATTTTCTTCTGTTCAAAATGTATTTTTTTCACATTACATACCTTTTTTATATGTCCTACTTTTTTCCTTGTAATACAGAACGATAAAAAATGTGTAACCAGCCATAATAAGAAAATAGTACGGCTCATTAAAAGGCCCATCATTGTTTAAAATCAAAAAACGTTTTGACATATAAACAAACTAAGGTGGGATCAACACCAGTTGGTCTAGGCTCTCAATCATCTCCTCAAGGTGCATCCGATTGGCCAGTCTCTGCCTGTCCCTCTTCTCCAGCAGCTGGGCTTCAGTTTGCATAAGAAGCTCAGTGGCCTCAGATGCTGGCATCTCAAATAGAGCCTGAGAGCAGGTTTTTCTATTTGGTTTCTTGTCCTGGAGTCTGGCTCTGTAGGCCTGGGACAGAATGTCCTGAGGGTAAAGAAGCTTTTCGAGGGAGATGTCAAATCCACCCTGTGCCCCATCAGATGCTTGTTCTTCATCTTCAGTATTCCCTCTGCTTTGACTTGGTCCTTTCTAAAGAGAATTAAAAGAATAATTTATAAATCCATTAATCTAGTGATTCTCAAATTGTGGTACAGGCATCCTTGTGAGTAAGCTCATTTCCTTCCTTTAATGCCCGTAGTGTATGAGATTTTAAAATCCAATTAAACATTTAGTTCTGAAATGTAGTTGTATTTGTACTAGCACAGCAGACAATATAACATTCAGATAATTGTATTGACATAAGTGTAAATTATACATTACACATAATTAAATAGACTTAGACTTGGTTGGTTGGTGATTGGATTTTTATTCTGTTGGTAACTGCAGGTTTATCCATGTTGTTTGCATTAGTAACAGTAAAACAACACTTCATTGTCAAGTCTAAAACACGCCCATAACTGGCAGTGATTTGACCGCAGAAGCTTTGCCTGAAGCAGTTCAAGATAGATTTATCAGAACTTATGAACTTACAAATCTCGTGAGAAAACACACTGCGCAAGATAATAAAGATGTTACTTTAAATATTTTATGAGGTGGTACTTGGCATGAAATGTTTAAGAACCACTGCACTAAACTTAGTTGTTTTCACTGCAATAAAATGATCAATGCCAAGTATGATAAGTGGTGGAGCTGCTGTGTAGATGAGTGTTGGGCACCTGTGATCTGGGCAGTCTCAGAAGCATGTCCAATTTCTCTAGCCCCCGGTTTCCATGGAGACAAATGTCTGAACCTCTCACAGGTGCTTGTATAGGCTTTCTGGCATCAAAATCTGCTAGATGGCAGTCCACCACACTGTCCTAAAGATACACAACATGATGTTGTTCTGCCATCTGAGAGAATTGTAAAACTGGGTAATAATTTCCTGCGTGCTGCTGTGTCTCTCTCACCATCCAAATCCAAAATATATTCTCCACTTGCTTCCACTTTAGATAAGCCTCCAAAAGATCACAGAGCTCCCGCAAACAGGAACAGTCCTAAGGCCATTACACATGTTCCATTTACAAAAAAAAGTACATTAGAACAATTAAATATCACATAACAGGCAAATGTTAATACAAATGCATTTTCACAATACTACAGCTAAAGATTACCTCCTTGATTAATTGAGAGCCTTCATTGGAGATGGCAAAGTCTACAGATGAAGACAGGCTAACAGACAAGATCTGAAAAAAAAAATTACTTGAGAATTTGAAAATTGTTGTTGGAAAAGTTGTGAACTTGTTTAGACATGGTAAGTGTGGTTGTAAGTCTACTGTAAGATATTTACATGTAGTAATAGTTTGAATTGGAAATAGATAATTTCCCTACTCTGTGAAGAAGCCGAACTTTTTCCTCCTGCATAGACAGCAGTATCCGTCCCTGGTGTCTGAGACAACCAATGCGCCATAGAATTCTCCGCAGAGAACTGGAGTTTAACTGGATGTCAGGAGAAACTCTAAGGCCCTCCTTTTAAAAAAATGTACAAAGATGTAAATACAGATGTTTATATTACCTATAGAATGTACCACCAGTGTTGTTATTACTCTACCTGGTTCAAAGGTGTAAATTTGAGAAGTGTTTTGTCGAGCTGCTCAGCTTGCTGTAACACAAGTTTCTCCAATGTTCCTGTAGCCATCAGCCAGCCCAGCGCCAAGAGGAGATCTCTGCTGGAGATAAGCTTCTCACTTCCTTCTTTCCCTACGGGTTGTGTATACATCCACTCTGCATAGTAGCCAGTCTGCCACATGCCTGCAGCCACCAGTTTCCAGAGCTCCGAGCCTTCAAATAGACAGACTGAAAACACAATTTATACATGTAAAAATGTATCTACAAGTGTTTAGTAAATTAATCTACTGACAATCAAGCAACTAGAGAAGAGAGAAATACTGACCTCCATTTAGGTGTTTGCTGATTTCAAGTGAAACGAGGCAAGTTTTCTGCAGTATGTTAACCAGCAGCTGACAAAAGTGTTTCTCCTGGGGGAAGAGATAGCTCACAGTACTCCGTAACATAACACAATGACGTTGATTACTGGCTAACATTAACAGACATCGTACCACATCAGGTCCACCTCCGAATTTAGCACGCCTGAAGATCTCTGGTGTCGGGACAGCGTCCAGGCCAGAGACTGATAGCAGTTTGCATAGGGCTCCAATTACATGTTTTACTTCAACACTGACCGAAGCTTTACTCCTCTGCATTATGACGAATACACATTAAATTAATACTACATTTGTAAACGAATAAAACCCAAACCTTAACTTGAGTTGGCAAGGTGTTAATTTTAATGATCCAAAACAAAGTTGTTAGTTTTTCGCGGCAAAGATCAACTTCCGGAAACCCGGATCGTTCCCATGACAGCGACCGGAACATAACATTACTGACGTCTAATTTGACCAATTAGAACCAGCTACTGGGTAGCGCTAGACCAATCAATAATTGCAGTCCTAAAAAAGGCGGTACTGGTTGTAACTAACTGCCCTTCCTTTTATGTGAAAAAGGGAAGCACTGTTTGTTTAGTGTTTATTTAGAATATGCAATTCATTAAAAAAAAACATTAAAATCATTTCACACATTTATAATTAACAAATATTAGAATATACATTCAAGTTTACCTGAATCTCTCATATTGTTTGGGAACAATGCGGATATTTCCATAAAATACATCCCGAGCTAATACAATTATAGACTGGCTTAACTGCCAGACCATAAACAAAACTAAACAGATATGCATTTTTAGATCCAATTACAATTATACCTAAAGAAATGCTAAACATGCATTTGGCAATAGAAGATTTCACAACACAGTGCTGAGAATAAATTATAGTCAAATGGTCTCTTTTCTTTTTGTAAAAAGAATGCTACAAAGCTTCCAACTTTGATACTATTAAAATGAAGGTACTCCTGAGATAGTCCCTGAGAAGTCAGATTCAAGTAGACCCTAATTTTCAAAAATGTTCTACCAGACACTAAAGCTGAGGAAAGCTTTTAAGGCAAGGCGCTACACATCTGATACCTTTGGATGTATTTGAGTGCAATTTACAATGTGCTTTTAATAAGTTTAAAAACACATTAGTGTCAATATCCTTCCTAGAATAACAGCTGTCACTACTAAAAAACTCTTTTTAAAATGTGCTTATTAAATAAACAGCATTAGGTATTACCAAAGAAATTCTGGTACCAAAGCCACCCAACATTTACACATCTGACGGTTTAAACTCATTTAAAAGAAAACCTACACATATTTGTTGGTTAGATCTGCTTGTAATGTAATGTTTGTTTAATACATGGCCAATCCTTGATTCAGTAGTCCAGACAGTGTGTCTTTCTCTTCGTCACCCTCATCAACCTCTTCTTTGATCACCAGTGTTCCTACACAAAACATAAACAGGTCACGGTTTCTGTCCATGGTTAGAGTCAGCAATAATTACCAAACATGAGCAGTACATGTAACATTATGGGGATCAGTTTAGACACATTTGATATTATAGTACTCTTACCATCTAGTTTCTTCAAGTTTGGCAGTTTTTTAGAGGCTTCCTCCATCCAGTTTCCTTCAGCTGAATGCTTCTCTTCTAGAGGGTTGCCCACAAAAACCAGGTCCACTAGGCATGGCAGCTCGGCGAGCCTCATAAACTCACCTGGATAAAGCGGAAAGCCTTAGTATGCAACATATACATATAGATATATGTATATATACATATATACGTATGTCTCAGGTTGAAATACCATCACCATTGAACAAAGATACATATAATAAACATGTTAAATATATAGAGTAAAAAATAATCTAACCCCATTCTTTAACCAGGTTGTTGGACATGTATAAGACTTTCAAGTTCTTCAAACACTGGACTCCATTAAGTTTCTCAATAAAGTTATAGGAAATCCATAATTCTTCTAGTGTGTCCCTTACAGCCTCCTGTATGCACAGGAGGCTGTAAGGGACACACAGACACAGAGGTTTGCAACAATTAGTTTGGTGAATCATTGAATTATTTTTAAATCAATCAAACTAACTGAAAAAACTCACCAATCCAGCTAGTGCTTTGATTTTATTTCTACCCAATGACAATATCTTCAAATTCTCTGAAACAATATGACTGGCATTACTAACATATGTACAACAGTGTATGTTTTACTTGTCTGTACTCACTTAGGCCGTTGAGATTAGTTATCTTCTCAATACAGTTTGTTGATAACGATAGTTTTCTGAGAAAACGTGATAAAAAAATGTAAATAACAACTAGTTTTAAAGGTTATAATCTAGCTAACTAAGTGTGTTTTTTATAAGAGTTTGTGCCTACTACATAGATACAATGATGTATTCTGCATGTATGCATGCACACTCTATTGTTATTGTATCTTGCTCTGCTACAACACAATAGAACAGTGTCTGTTTTTAATTTACAACACTTACTCGCAGCTGGTGAGCGTGGAAAGAGAGGCATCCATCTTTTCTATAGGTGGAATCTGACCATAAAGTTTTACTTCTTTGACCTCATTTGCCTTTTCTCCTGTTTTTTCCTCCTGTATCCCAATAACAAAATATTTAAGGCACATATACACAAGTGTAAATCATTATTGTTATGTAGCCTATATCAATGTACACTCACCCATTTGGATAGAGCTTCTCTTACAGTTGTTGCTTTAGCCTAAAGACGTTAGATTATTAATTTGCCTAACTGTATGTCAGCATTTTATAACTGTTACATCTAAAATTGACACGTTAACGCTAGCTATTTAAAATTAGTTAGCCAATGTTAGCTCTCAGCGACAGCAAATTTGCCAGTAATGACGGCTAGATCATCAGACAGAAATAAACTAATGTCAGATGATCAAAACCCATCACATTAGCTACAATAATCGAAAATGATCCAAAAAACACAAATACACACCATGTTGACGCTGGACGTCTGCTCTGTTGCTATGGCACTGACAGCCAGTAGGTTACGCATGCGCGGTATGTAGTATATTGGCGAGCTCAGCTGACCCACTTTAAAACACATTTACAAATTGTTTTGTACAATATCATATCAGTGGCAACATTTACTGGGAATGTCCTAAGGTAGCCACTTTCAGTTGTTACGGAAAATTGTTGTTTATGATGACCGATACATATTTTGGAGGCAGTGGGGTTAGTTAAATGTTAATTTTACCCACTGCTACCACTGCCGAGCTACTGCCTTGACCACAAACCTGACATTAGTTTCAAATAAACCACCATACCAACTCATGCATGTATGTTACTAAACAGTAGCAGAGGGAAATTGAGACAAATTTGTGAAATTAAATATTAAAACTTTTTTTTCTGTCTCCCCTATAGATGCTGTGTTATTGGTTAGACACTGAACCCCAGCTTCACGTTCATAAAAAAGTCCTGATAACATATGAGAGCAGAATGCAGATGAAGATTCAAAACCTTTAGCCCTACATTGCCCTCTAGTGACCAAGCGTAATAATTATTTTGATGTCAGACCCCAAAAAAACATGTTTTATGTAGCTGTTTCCTACTTGTTTATAATATTATCGCCAAAATGTATAAATTATAGGCATAATTACATGTGAAAATGTTCTCCACCATGATGGGTACAGACCACCGAGAGCTATAGAGAATTTGAAATTTCAAAGAATCTGTTTTCTATTCCTGGTTGCCCAAGACTATAGTGGAGAGAATTATGTGTGTAAATGTTGTTTATATCTTTCCATGACTGCTGTTAGACGTTGAGAAACCTTGAGGTAACCAAGTAATCCATTTAATTTTGGATATACACTTCTCCCTCCACACTGTCATTAGGATTCCACTGATTCCTGTCCATCGCTGGAACAAATGAGCTCAGCATGACCTTCTGGCTTAAGCGACCTGTGTAATTGGTGTACAGTGACACTCCACAATACAGCTCATGGTACATCCACTGCAACTCTATAGCTTACACAGACAAATTGTTATGATGTGCATGTCCAACCAAATTAAAATGTGAGATACACAATAGGAGAGACATCAATACAGTACAGCATTTACCAGATATTTAATACTGACAAGTTATGTACGTTAACATTATAACTGACAATAGGTTACATTCTTTCATCACCAACCCCTTTTCACCAAATGAATGAATAAATTAACAGAAATTTTGTTTTGTAAGAGAAGAGAAGAAAAGTGCCCTTAAACAGTGTACATGACTTAAAAGTGACACCTCAGGTTTAGGTTAACGCTTCTTGATAGGAGATCCAGTCTCTACCTCCACAATAACACATCAGTTGCCTTCATATTTTCTGCTATTTAAAAACATTATTAAAAAATAGTTTCAAGACAGATCAACATGACCTAAGACCTGAAGTCAAATAACCCCTAAGAACCAATTTTTCTAAAGAATATTAAAGAGGTCCTCAGGGCAAAGGGTACTGTTACAGATCGAGTGACTGCTCAGGGCAGCATTTGTGTGTTAGTGGGCGGTGTCTTGGAGAAGTACTATAAAAGAAATTTAAAGTCAGCTGGATCTATGCGTGTCAGTGGATTGGCTCACTTGACAGCAGATGCATGAAGATGTCAGAACTATGAAACGTTAATTTGGTTCAAAGAAACAGGAGTGGTCTGATTCAAAAAGGAACAAATGAACCTGTGGATGGAATTTGATTATGAATAAAAGGAGGACTTGTAAAAACATGGAGGTTCGCACTCAGCAGAAGCCAAACATCACAGACGTCAAAACATCAAGATCATCTGTCAACCTTCAAGCCAACCCTGCACAAGTCCTAACCAGATCGAGACGACATATGGGTCTGTCTAAACTAAGACAAACAGTAAACATGCCTTTGCCATCTATCAACAGATCAAGAAGTGTCACAGGTAAAGTAGAACACTCTGCAGCAGATTCTATGGTGAAGAAGAAAGACATTTTAAAAGGATATAGTACCATTTTGACAACATGCAATGCAATGAAAGACAATCTAGTGGTTGATGCATTTGTTCAGCCTCATGGACAAATATGTCTTAAGTTGAATAAAAAAATCTGTGTTTACCAAGTAGCAGCAAACAAAGCAGATACCCAGTATACAACGACTCACGGAAGACTGATTAAACAATCACTCGATGTCCAGTCAGCTGTGACACTGAATCCAGCACCAGTAGACCCTTCAGAAAGACTAAAGGAAAATGACGCTAGTGATCCTGGTGCCAATGCCAAAAGGACTACGATGCCAGACAGAGTTAAACATGATGCCATTCTTCATGAAGTACGGCAACAAAGAAGTTTCTGCTCGGATGACTCGGCTATTGAAACAGAATCTGGAGACAGAAGTAATTCAGACAGGCTGAAGGAGGATAGTGACGATAACTATTACACAGATCAGAGGATCAGAGAATGGGTCCTCAAAGTCAACTCCAGCCTTTTCTCCACCGTAAACAATAAAGTGGATAGCTACAAACCTATTGAAGAGCAAGATATTGCAACTATAAAGATTGTCTATAGTGGAGATTGAACTGAAATATCAAATTCTGATTTACAGCCCTGTCAACTATCTTATTGGTTGGTATTAGCAAGAAATAAATCATAAAGTGTTTTTGAATGGGAATAAGTAAGCTTGAACATGAACACATTTCCTCATACAATAACATTAAACTTCTGATTTGATTTTCACAATTGTCATCCTTCATAAGAGTACTTTAGAGTAAATAATAAGGTACAACAATTGAAAGAATAGCCTGCAATACATAAGGAAAAGACTCAACAACATATATATATATATATATATATATATATATATATATATATATATATATATATATATATATATATATATATATATATATATATATATATATATATATATATGAAACTCTGATCATAACATAAAGTCTGTAACCAAAGTCAATTACAGAATCTTTTTTATAAATGTATCCTCAGTATATTCCTCCCCTGCACGTGCTTTTTCATCTCCAACTGTTTATTGCGGGCTACCTAATGATTATTTTTGCTCATATTCTTCTATTTTACTGGCATTTAAAATACAAACCTGTCACATGACACTTGATATAAAGCACTTTTTCACAGCATGGGTCAGTTGGGTCATCACATTGGCTAATGATTTTGCTGAACCCCTTTCCCTTTAAAAAAAAATTAAAAAACGAATAATGTTTTAACTACTTGTTTTCCTTTGACAATCATGTGGAACAATAACTGAAATATCAAGCTTTATTTTATTTTATACTAACAAATTATAAGATGGCTTAATTTGAACAATTAGAACCAGTTACTGGGTAGCGCTAGACCAATCAATAAATGCGGGCCTAAAAAAAGATGATACTGGTTGTAACTGCCCTGTCTTTAATGAGAAAAAGCAAAGTACAGTTTAAACAGTCTTTATTAAGAATATGCAATTCATTTAAAAAATGAAAAACACAAATTCACACTTTAAAAACAATTCTGTAAAACATCAAAATTATTTGACACATTTATGATTAACAAATGCTACAAATCCATTCAGGTTTGCCTAAATTTCTCATATTGAATGGGAACGATGTGCATATTTCCATAAAATACATCCCGAGCTTATACAATTATAGACTAGCTTAATTCACAGACTACAAACAAGACTACACAGATATGCACTTTAGATCCAATTACAATTATACCTAAACAAATGCTAAACATGCATTTGGCATTAGAAGATTTCACAACACAGTGCTGAAAATAAATTATAGTCAAATGGTCCCTTTTCATTTTGTAAAAAGGATGCTACAAAGCTTCCAACTTTGATACTATTAAAAATTAAGGTACTCCCGAGATAGTCCCCGAGAAGTCAGATTCAAGTAGACCCTAATTTTCCAAAATGTTCTACCAGACACTAAAGCTGAGGAAAGATTTTAAGGCAAGGCTCTACACATCTGATACCTTTGGATGTATTTGAGTGCAATTTACAATGTGCTTTTAATAAGTTTAAAAACACATTAGTGTCAATATCCTTCATAGAATAACAGCTGTCACTACTAAAAAACTCTTTTTAAAATGTGCTTATTAAATAAACAGCATTAGGTATTACCAAAGAAATTCTGATACCAAAGCCACCCAACATTTACATATCTGACGGTTTAAACTCATTTAAAAGAAAACCTACACATATTTGTTGGTTAGATCTGCTTGTAATGTAATGTTTGTTTAATACATGGCCAATCCTTGATTCAGTAGTCCAGACAGTGTGTCTTTCTCTTCGTCACCCTCATCAACCTCTTCTTTGATCACCGGTGTTCCTACACAAAACATAAACAGGTCACGGGTTCTGTCCATGGTTAGAGTCAGCAATAATTACCAAACATGAGCACTACATGTAACATTACGGGGATCAGTTTAGACACATTTGATATTATAGTACTCTTACCATCTAGTTTCTTCAAGTTTGGCAGTTTTTTAGAGGCTTCCTCCATCCAGTTTCCTTCAGCTGAATGCTTCTCTTCTAGAGGGTTGCCCACAAAAACCAGGTCCACTAGGCATGGCAGCTCGGCGAGCCTCACAAACTCACCTGGATAAAGCAGAAAGCCTTAGTATGCAACATATACATATAGATATATGTATATATACATATATACGTATGTCTCAGGTTGAAATACCATCACCACTGAACAAAGATACATATAATAAACATGTTAAATATATAGAGTAAAAAATAATCTAACCCCATTCTTTAACCAGGTTGTTGGACATGTATAAGACTTTCAGGTTCTTCAAACATTGGACTCCCCTAAGTTTCTCAATCAAGTTATAGGAAATCCATAACTCTTCTAGTGTGTCCCCTACAGCCTCCTGTATGCACAGACACTCACACAGAGGTTTGCAACGTTTAGTATGGTGAATCATTGAATTATTCTCAAATCAAAATATAAAAATTAACAATTGAAAGTAACTCACCAGTCCAGCTAGTGCTTTGATATTATTTCTACCCAATGACAATATCTTTAAATTCTCTGAAACAACATAACATGACATGGCATTAATAACAACCCATATATACAACAGTGTATGTTTTACTTGTCTGTACTCACTTAGGCCGTTGAGATTAGTTATCTTCTCAATACAGTTTGTTGATAATGATAGTTTTCTGAGAAAACGTTATAAAAAAATGTAAATAACAACTAGTTTTAAAGGTTATAATCTAGCTAACTAAGTGTGTTTTTATAAGAGTTTGTGCCTACTACATAGATACAATGATGTATTCTGCATGTATGCATGCACATTCTATTGTTATTGTATCTTGCTCTGCTACAACACAATAGAACAGTCTCTGTTTTCAATTTACAACACTTACTCGCAGCTGGTGAGCGTGGAAAGAGAGGCATCCATCTTTTCTATAGGTGGAATCTGACCATAAAGTTTTACTTCTTTGACCTCATTTGCCTTTTCTCCTGTTTTTTCCTCCTGTATCCCAATAACAAAATATTTAAGGCACATATACACAAGTGTAAATCATTATTGTTATGTAGCCTATATCAATGTACACTCACCCATTTGGATAGAGCTTCTCTTACAGTTGTTGCTTTAGCCTAAAGACGTTAGATTATTAATTTGCCTAACTGTATGTCAGCATTTTATAACTGTTACATCTAAAATTGACACGTTAACGCTAGCTATTTAAAATTAGTTAGCCAATGTTAGCTCTCAGTGACAGCAAATTTGCCAGTAATGACGGCTAGATCATCAGACAGAATTAAACTAATGTCAGATGATCAAAACCCATCACATTAGCTACAATAATCGAAAATGATCCAAAAAACACAAATACACACCATGTTGACGCTGGACGTCTGCTCTGTTGCTATGGCACTGACAGCCAGTAGGTTACGCATGCGCGGTATGTAGTATATTGGCGAGCTCAGCTGACCCACTTTAAAACACATTTACAAATTGTTTTGTACAATATCATATCAGTGGCAACATTTACTGGGAATGTCCTAAGGTAGCCACTTTTAGTTGTTACGGAAAATTGTTGTTTATGAGGACCGATACATATTTCGGAGGCAGTGGGGTTAGTTAAATGTTAATTTTACCCACTGCTACCACTGCCGAGCTACTGCCTTGACCACAAACCTGACATTAGTTTCAAATAAACTACCATACCAACTCATGTATGTATGTTACTAAACAGTAGCAGAGGGAAATGGTTAGTCACTGAACCCCAGCTTCACGTTCATTAAAAACTCAGATGAGGATTCAAAACCTTTAGCCCAAAAAAAAAAAAAAAAAAAAAAAAAAACCTTTAGCCCTACATCGCCCTCTAGTGACCGAGCGTTATCATTATTTTGATGTCGGACCCCAATACAAAAGGTTTTATGTAGCTGTGGTAACTTCTTAATGATATTATCTCATTATAATGCATTTAATAAATTATAGGCATAATTACATGTGAAAATGTTCTCCATCATAATGGGTAAAGACAACCAAGAGCTATTAAGAGCAGTCTGAAATTTTATTGAAACGGTTTTATATTCTTGGTTTGCACAAAACTATAGAGGGGCGAGAATGCTGTGTGTAAAGATTGTTGATCTCTTTCCATGCCTGCTGTTATCTAGATGTTGAGAAACCTTGAGAATGAATTTGACAAACTTAAAAGTGCCTCAAGTAATCCATTTAGAATTTTGGATATACACTTCTCCCTCCACACTGTCATAAGGATTCCACTGATTCCTGTCCATCGCTGGAACAAATGAGCTCAGCATGACCGGCTGGCTTAAGCGACCTGTGTAATTGGTGTACAGTGACACTCCACAATACAGATCATGGTACATCCACTGCAACTCTATAGCTTACACAGACAAATTGTTATGAGGTGCATGTCCAACCAAATTAAAATGTGAGATACACAATAGGAGAGACATCAATACAGTACAGCATTTACCAGATATTTAATACTGACATGTTATGTACGTTAATATTATAACTGACAAAAGGCTACATTCTTTCATCACCAACCCCTGTTCACCAAATGAACGGATAAATTAACAGTTTAACAATTTTGTTTTGCTAAGTAAGAGAGGTGCCCTTAAACAGTGTACATTAAAAGTGACACCTCAGGTTTAGGTTGACGCCTCTTGATTTAGAGATCCATTCCTCTACATCCACAATAACACATCAGTTGCCTTCATATTTTCTGCTATTTAAAAACATTATAAAAATGAACCAATTTGAACCAAGACCTGAAGTCAAATAACCCATAAGAACCAATCTTTATAAAGAATATTAAAGAGGTCCTCAGGGCAAAGGGTACGGTTACAGATCAAGTGACTGCTCAGGGCTGCATTTGTGTGTTAGTGGGCGGCGTCTATATTATAGAAGTACTATAAAAGAAAGTTAGATGTCAGAACTATGAAACGTTAATTTGGTTCAAAGAAACAGGAGTGGTTTGATTCAAAAAAGAAAAACAAAAGAACCTCAAATGGGCCCTGGACAAACCCAAACCAAAGCTATATAACTTTGTCCATATTACCAAATCATAGGAGAGCTTAGTTTTGGCCCCCACCTGACCCTGAGGCCCAGGACAAATGTACTGTTACTTCCCTGCTCACTTACATAGACAGTAATTCTTTGAACTGCAATGAAACCATTTGTACCAAGGGCAGAGCAGACAATGCAGTGGCACAGGGTCCCAAAAATGAAAACAAAACAAAACAAAAATATGTTTTGAACTGTAGGCCTCTTTACTAGCTATATAAGTCTATGCTGTTTGCACTTTTATCATGACCTTACAATTTGGACAATATGTTTCACTCAAATTAATACTAATAGACCTATAGGTGGCCACTGCTAAGGGCACCTACCCTAATCTCATGTAACTGTACAAATCAATAAGAAGCCAGCCAGCTGACTGATGAGCGGTCATATGTGTGTCCCCGTTTCACTTATACTACTGGGCTGTACAATCAGGTCCCTAAATTGAAATATCACTCCATAATTTGGGGTAGATCTTACAGTATTCGGAAGACATTCCCACTAAAGGACATAGTTTGCACACATACACACACAGGCGTCCTCCAGAGGTGCAGCAGCAGCCCGCACACACCGCTGTTCCTTGTATGTGCCGTCACAGTGCAGACAGAGGTTGTAAACATGGCGGCGGACGGGATGGTGCTCACCAACCACGACCATCAGACTCGAGTGGGAATCTTGACAGGTAAGCAGATTGCTGCTTAAAACAAGATCAAATTATGCTAACTGTATATTTCTGTTCCTTATTGTCGTCGGTTTGCTATGCACGTCGCTGTCACAATGCGAGTTGTCCTCGCTGCAGAGCTAGCCATCGTTAGCTACTACGCTAACCGGTTCAATTGGCTGTCATTGCTCTGTGTTAGCTGCCTGCTTTATCACAGGTGGCACAAATGTGGTATTTGCTCTTAAACGGCCTTGTCTACGACCTTTTGAGTGCTGTGTGTGAGATGGATATACTCATAAGGATAAGACTGTCATAATTAATACTCTATTAGGATGCTATACGACAGTGAAGAACCTATTTAACCAGTGGTTTGTGAGACGGAATGTGTTTGAGCGTCCGGCAAAGTCTTTCAAAATTATAGAGCATTTCCTTGGCAAGCTTTAGCCATGTTAAGTATTTAAGCATTTTATTTTGAAAATATAACTCCGATATTTCCGAATCTAGATTGGTATTTGCCTTCAATTTGACTTAAGACAGCGTTGTATTTTCTTGCAATGTACCGTTAGCGCCTGCATTATTCATGCCCCTTTGCAGATCCGGAATACTGACCAATATTGAAAGCGCTTTCAATTAACATCTATTTTCTATTAACATTTTAACAGTAACTGTATCCAAACACTATATTTGTGTGGTATATAATCCGGGGACATGTATTAATTGAGCGCAATCATAGTGTGCTTATTTGGTCATTAAATGTAAGAGGGATGGCATAGCGCAACGCCGAGGCGAGTACTGTGTTCTGCGGGTTTTAGCAGCTTCACTAATTAGCAGAGCTGATGTATGCCTCTGAGTCGTGCAGAGGGGGACGGGAGCAGCACAGAGCCGCGTGACAACCACCACTAGTCCCGCTGCCTCCTTACCACGGCACACAGACGTGAGAATAATGCCAAGCAGCTGGCTGACAAGTCTGTGGTGGTTCTGATGAGCATCAGGGCTAACAGCGGCTAACCCTGGTGTCCATTGAGACCACAACCTCCAGTCACATGTTAAAACACGTTTCTCTTCCATTCATGAACCGTTAATATGCGTATAAATGTGCAACAACAGTGCTATTGTTATCGCTGTTTGAGTAAAAGGATACAACTAAGGTCGACTGTTACGTGCTGTAAAATTTGATTTAAAGAGAGGTACTCGTATGAACGCTATATGTTTAAATGTTTACAGCACATTAACGGGGGAGTGAGTTAAAAGACTAGTAATAATCTTATTGGCGCCTAAAATCTGAATGATGATGAAGTGATAAAGAACATTTTAAGTCTTGCATCCTATTATAAGAATTAGCTACACAGTGATTGTGGTTAAAAAAATAAAAGAAAACCAACGATACCACTAACTTGGTCTATGTTATGTTTGAGATTTGTAGTTTATCAGTAGTTATAATCTAAATTTTTGGACTGCTAAAGGGCAGGCGTGCCAAGTCTTACATCACACACTGTACTGTTTTTCTGTCACCCAAGATAGTAAAATAAACAATAAACATCAAATACATAAATCAAATGTAGCTATAAACTTTCACTGTTCATTTGAAGTCTACACTACTGAATCTCAGAATGTAATGCTGAACATGAACAAGTTTGATCCAAAGTTTCTGAATTTACTTTAGATTCAGGTCATATATATATATATATATATATATATATATATATATATATATATATATATATATTGAATTCCACATTCCTTTTATAAAGTCTGGTTTATGGCAGTAATAATGTGTATGAGTTGACCTAAAGGACCACCCTCTCTTTATATAAATACCTAAATTTTCTTGTCTTTAGTCAGTGACAGCTGCTTTAAGAATCTGGCTGAAGACAGAAGTGGAGTGAATCTGAAAGATCTCGTCCATGACCCCTCACTGTAAGTGCAGACCACAGTGAACATACACTAAACACAAAAGAACATTCATTATAATTTAATTACTATACTTGGAAAAACTGTATCTTTGCCTCCATCCATAGGCTGGGAGGAGTAATATCAGCCTATAAGATTGTCCCTGATGAGATTGAGGAAATAAAGGTAATCTTTTTGGTTTTCCCTTCCTACCTTCCACAGACTCTTTTAAATCTTTGTTTAATTTTTGATTAAAATTGCTGCCTTGTATTTGTGTAAAGGAAACTTTGCTGGACTGGTGTGATGAACAGGAGCTCAATCTCATTCTCACAACTGGAGGGACTGGCTTTGCACCACGAGATGTTACACCTGAGGTAAACATGAACGGAGGAAGTTCCATTTAAATGTGTATTTAAGTGCAAGAGGTTTGAAGGGGAGCACAAACAAGTGTTTAAATCGTTGGTGTTTTTGCTTCAGGCCACCAGGGAGGTCATTGAGAGAGAGGCTCCAGGAATGGCTTTGGCCATGCTAATGGGATCACTCAATGTTACACCACTTGGCATGCTGTCCAGGTAAACACTTACTGATATGTTGTCTAGAAAGTACAATGCTTATCTGTTAATCTTTTTATTTTAATCTCTAACCCACTGTTTGTGGCCTCTTACAGGCCTGTGTGTGGCATTCGTGGTAAAACTCTGATCATCAACCTCCCAGGGAGCAAGAAGGGCTCTCAGGTATGATGAAATTGTTAAGTGTAGAATATTTGCAAATTAGTTTTAAAGTATTATTCAGTGTTTAGATTTTCAGTGCAAAATACATTTTCAATATAACTGGTTTTGAACTGCACTATTATTTATCAATTCAAACACCTTTGGTGGTGCAATAAATTGAAATGATTTAAAACGTTATATATAAATATATACGTTTGTGTAAATGCTGTTTTCTATTTTAATGTGCTGTTTTGTAACTCCAGGAGTGTTTTCAGTTCATCCTGCCTGCTCTGCCCCATGCCATTGACCTGCTGCGTGAGGCCTCAGTCAGGGTTAAGTCCACACATGCTGCCCTGGAACAGCTGCCCTCTCCTTCTCCTCTGACCAACACGCACAGCAACATGCACAGCAACACGCATACCATGGAGCGTGGCACCCAGTGTGAGGAGGAGGAGGAAGAGGAAGAAGACAGACGAAGAGGTCGACCAGCGCACAACCACCACCATCATCATCATCACCATCACCAGCATGGCTCCTCCCATATCACCGCAGCTGCTATTGCTGCTAAGGTAACCTGTGTCCGAGACACACTCGGACCAGTAATGGTGCTGGAAACTAGATAAAAGTTTAATGATCCTTGTGGGGAAACTGGGACACTGCAGCTAAAGGCTACTATAGACAACTAGTGGTGAAGAACTTTATAGTATTACAATATACGTACACCTAGGTACAAAACTGTCAAGTCATTCATGAGAATATTGAATATATGTTCAAATTGTCCTTTTTCAATTTTTGTTATTTACTTTCTGTTTTTGTGTCTGTTCATGACCTTGAGTAGACAATCCATCATTTCATTTACCTGTAGTGCAACATGTGTCTGTTATTATGTTTGTGGTCCTGTAATGCATGTGTATGTCCATCAGACAAGTCATGCTGTGGTTATGGCTAAGGGGAATCCCTACCTGCCTGGCACCACACCTCCCCCCTCTCATTTTACCTGCTCCTGTAACCATGACGACCAGGTAAGATTACTTCATGCACACTCCTTCATTCCCTTCATTGGTCAGGTCATAAGCCCCGCCCTCCTGGTTGTGTCTTTATACGTGTTTGCTAGGAGTAAAATTATCAGTGCCTGAGTTTTTCTTGTTTTCAACTTCACTTTTCAACTTAAATCTTTTTATTTCTTCCTTTTAATAACATAATTTTAAGCATGAAAAATGACTGAAAACTAAAATGTAATATCAGTGATGGGATGCAGTTTGTAGATGTGATGGCTATTTACTTCACTGCAAACCAAACATTGTAAATTTTTAGATTCTGATGAACATACATACATACATACATACATACATACATACATACATACATACATACATAATATATTAAAATTATAACTGTTCACTGTCACATTATTTGTTGAAATAGCTGTATTTGTATTGAGTCACTATTTACCCCTACCATAAAAGTGTTGTACTGTATTTTTTGAAGGCACTGTTTTGATATTGTAGGCTTTGATAATAAATTACCTCAAGACTAAATGACAGTAAATGGCAGAAAAGTTCTTTTGGTTAAGGATTTGTTCACCAAACCACAATTTGAGTGATGCTGGTGAGTGTCCGTAAAGCCACGTCCTTTTTTTGAAAAGAATATTTCAAGAATATCTATCCTTAAGCATGTGAGAGCATTGGATCAATAGAGTGGGTAGTGGCTCTCTGACAATAAACAACTGAAGATCAGAGCTTTTAACTAGCATTAAGTGTGTTTGTGTGTGTATGTGTCTGTGTGTATGTAGATCCCGGACTCGATCATTTCTCGAGGTGTTCAGGTGCTTCCTCGAGATTCGGCCTCTTTAAGCTCCACCCCTTCTGAGTCACCTCGGGCAACACAGGCGACATCCCGCCTTTCTACCGCCTCATGCCCGACACCCAAGGTACACGCAAACATTCAAACATGCACTCACACTCAGAAAGGAACACTAACTTATCAAATAAAAAGTCATTCAACTGGAGTGCTTTTCAGTTTCACCCCCATTTCACAGTCCATCAAATTAGTAAAAAGCATAAAGTTATATTTATTAACATGAAACAACAGACATCCAGATTCGTCTTTGGTCTATTTTCTCACAGTGTTGCACTAACTAAATTAAGTCTCGGGACTTGTGTGCTTTTTGGAATTGAATGGGAATGAATGGGACTGTTAGGATTTCTTAAACTTTAATGGAATTATCTTCAGTTGTGGTACATTAGAAAGAAAATGTCCCAAAAACTGTTTTGCTCAGTATGAACATTGGTCATGCTTCCACATCAGAGTTTGGGTTTGTGGTAAGCCCAAGCTACTTTTCTTACTTTTATTTTTTATTATTTCAAATGCCAATATTTATTTGGCACACTTGTCTTGACAATCAAATAAAGATACTGATAAAATCATTATATACCAGATAATAATCCATTGACTAATATTTGTTTCTAATTAGAATAAAGTTAAAGTGATCATCAATGTTGAAATGTTGCACAGAGAAAGTAAAATGTCATCACAGCTTTTACAAACTGCTTTGATGCAGGAATGTTTGAGATGAGCCAATGCAAATTGATTTGGTTCACTTCAAATTTTTCCTGTATGGATTTTAAATGACAAAATCTGACATGTTACTTTTAATGTCTTATTCAACATAAAGCCTTTATCTTGTTTTATGATTGTGATGACAGAATGTCTTGTGAAAAAGAGGTATTCAAATTATTCCTTACATATATTTGTATCAAACAATGACCAAATACAGCATATGTGTTTCTCTCTCTGCAGGTTCAGTCACGATGTGGCAGTAATGAGAACATTCTGAGAGCCAGTAAGTTCAGAGCGACAGTCTGTGTGTGTCTCATTAATATGCCTCCCTTGCAATAGCAAACTTGTATTGGTGTACAAAATGTGGATGGATTATGGTGTTTAGTGCTCTCTATATATCTTACTACAAATGTTTGTTTGCTCTGCGCACAGGCCACAGTGCAGTGGACATTAGTAAAGTAGCCCGTCGTCATCGCATGTCCCCGTTCCCACTGACGTCAATGGACAAAGCCTTCATCACTGTTCTAGAGATGACGCCTATCCTGGGAATTGAAGTCATTAACTACCGAGGTAAGTGTTCTAGCCCATGCGTGTAAATTTCCCCTCTCATTTTTTGAGACACAGTTGAATATAAAAATATAAAATGGAGATCTGTGGTTTGCTGTAATCAAATATTTTTAGATTTTTATAACATTTTCTATTTGCTATTTTCTCTAGACGGTTTGGGCCGAGTGCTAGCTCAGGACATCTATGCCAAAGACAACCTTCCTCCATTCCCTGCATCTGTTAAAGATGGCTATGCCGTACGAGGTGAAGACACTGAAGCAGGATAAAATAAGTTACACAGCCCTGTATACTAAATAAAATAGGAAGTCACTTACACTGGAGTACCATACTTGTAAATTTATCTTAATGGCTTGTTTTTTTTTTATGATTTGTCAATTGGCATATTATCTCATTTCCATAAATAACATCAACATCAAATTTTATTGACCTTTAGCTGCTGATGGCCCTGGAGACCGCTTCATCATGGGGGAGTCACAGGCTGGACAACAGGTCAGCTCTAATACACCAACACATTAATTCTAACTACATAACTAACAGATGCTAGCCTAAATTTCATTCTGCTTAGTTACTTAATCTTCTAACAATCAACTGGCTTGATTCTCTTTTGGTGTTGAAATGTTCTATACGATGGGTAAAAAGTCTTTTTTCAGCAAGAAATAAAAGGCCACTTTACCCTTCCAAATATGTGTTTGTTTAGCCCACTCATACAGTGATGCCAGGTCAAGTGATGAGAGTAACAACTGGAGCCCCTATTCCATGTGGTGCTGATGCTGTGGTCCAAGTTGAAGATACAGAGCTGCTGAGAGAATCGGAGGATGTAAGTACAATGTTCAGGAAATCCTTTTGACATTGTCTGAATCTAGCTTTGTGATTATTGGTTTAGTCCTCCTGTTACTACTTAACACTCTATTTAGTGATGGTCTTCTGTGTATTAGGGCACAGAGGAGCTGGAGGTGAGGATTATGGTGCAGGCTCGACCTGGGCAAGACATCAGGCATGTAAAGATAATCAAATGAATTACCATTTACAACATGCAATACACATGAGAGTGAATTACGGGCTTCTTTATCTACACAGGCCCATAGGTCATGACATCAGGAGAGGGGAGTGTGTGCTGGCTAAAGGGACTCATATGGGCCCATCAGAAATTGGTCTTCTGGCTACAGTCGGAGTTACTGAGGTCAGCGTCCACAAGTTCCCTGTGGTAGCCGTCATGTCAACTGGAAATGAGGTATAAACAATGGGGGAAAAAAAAGTTACCTTTTTCATTGTTACTTGGAAATATATATATTTATTTTTTGTTTTGTTTTGTCAAGCTGTTGAATCCAGAAGATGACCTCCACCCTGGCAAGATCAGAGACTCCAACCGCTCCACTCTCCTGGCCACCATTCAAGAACATGGTTACCCTACAATCAATTTGGGCATTGTTGGAGACAAGTAGGCATAATAGCATTGATTTAAAAAAAAAAAAAAAAAAAAAAAAAGAAGTACATTTTCAATAAAAAATAGGAATGATTATTTTTTTGTTTACAGCCCTGATGATTTACTCTCAGCTCTCCATGAGGGCATCAGTCGTGCTGATGTCATCATCACCTCAGGCGGGGTGTCCATGGGAGAGAAGGTAATCCCCCAGCTCATACCAGAGTGACAATGTGTACAAACTTATTATGCTAAGTGCTAAACACAATTTTCTTGTGTTTCTGTCAGGACTACCTAAAGCAGGTCCTGGATATTGACCTTCATGCTCAGATCCACTTTGGACGTGTCTTCATGAAGCCAGGGTGAGATGGGTGGCTGTCGTTTCAAATACTGTACAGTATTATTCTAGTCCTGCTTCTCTAGTTGACCATTGTTTTTGTTTCTCAGTCTTCCTACTACCTTTGCCACAGCTGACATTGATGGAGCACGGAAACTCATCTTCGCTCTGCCAGGTACCTTGTCCTTGCCTGGGATAAGCAATGTTGACAATGTGTTATCCAATACCTTGAGAAGTCATGTAGATACTGAAGTGACAAATAGCTCTTAACTATTGGTTTACTACCATATTGACCTCAAAACTAGAGCTTCCTGACTCTAGATCTCTGTTCTGTATGCAAATGCTGCAATGAATGCATAACAATCTCTCTTGGTGTAGCCCACTAATCTCCATAGACATACAATATAAGAATTGAGACTAGAGTTGGAACTATGGACAGTGTAAATTAGACGGTACTCAGACAGTAGTAGTAGTCTGACATTACTAACCTGGTTGTATTGGGGCGCAGTGGTTTAGTGGTAGAGTGGTTGTCCCTCAACTGGAAGGTTGGTGGTTCAATTCCCGCTCTCCCCACAGTTCATACTGCTGTTGTGTCCTTGGGCAAGACACTTAACCCACCTTGCCATCAGTGGTTTTCCAGCTGTAACACTGGTGAATTGAAGCTTAATGTAAGTTGCTTTGGATAAAAGCATCAGCTAAATGAATAAATGTAAATGTATTGTTTTCTAGGAAACCCAGTGTCTGCAGTGGTGACTTGTAACCTGTTTGTTATTCCTGCGCTAAGGAAGATGCAGGGCATTCTGGACCCTAGACCCACAATCATTAAAGCTAGGGTAAATGAAACATTATGTTATGGCAGCCTTTAAAATTTGAAAGTAATGTGCACAGACATTGTTCTAGTCAAACAACACTATATTTTTGTCTTTTTGAAGCTATCTTGTGACGTAAAGCTGGATCCCAGACCAGAATACCATCGCTGTATTCTCACCTGGCACCACCAGGAGCCACTGCCCTGGGCGCAAAGCACAGGTATGCATCAGAGTTTCTTTGGGTGTGGGGGCAAATGTAACCCAGGTTGATATCCATTTGTGTTATATTAACATATAGTATAGTAGTATTATAAAGCCACAATCCTAAATTTAACATAACAGTAGTTAATTTTCAGTCAAAGTAGCTCAATTCTGTTAAGAGGCTTTTAGAGAAAGCGCACCACAATATATCCTGCACATGCGGCCTTGTGTTTTTCTTACTGTCACTGTCTGCTTTTATATTTTCTCTTTGGCAAAAATCTTCACTGGAACACATAGAAGTTGCCACTGGTGTTACTGGCAACAGGACAAAGGGGCAGTCAATAATCCAGTTCTTATTGTCCATGGCTGATGCACAGATGCTCTCTGCCATCCTTTTTAATCAGGTAACCAGGTGTCAAGCAGGCTAATGTCAATGCGTAGCGCCAATGGTCTGCTTATGTTGCCACCTAAAACGGAGCAGTATGTGGAGCTCCATAAGGGAGAAGTTGTGGATGTCATGGTCATTGGACGGCTATGATGCAGGTATACTTTTATTACATTTTTTACGCTACTAATTTACTTAAAAGAATGTCAACAGTTGTATACAGAAATCACAAATAACTTTTCTCTCCAGATTTTAATGTCACTCGCTACCGATTACCATGGCAGTGCCAGGACTTCCTGTCTGGACAGGAAACGGGCGGGGACAGGAAGTGATGCATGTCTACCTGGTCGCCATTAGCTGTGATGTCATATGCAACAGCCAATCGGAGCCAGCGGAGGCTGAATCCTCTTTGGTCTGCTCTGAGGAGATCACTGTATTTCAATGGAGAAAATGTGAAAAAATATAAAATATGAGATTTATTCTGTAATATTATTATCCTGATGATAATTATTATGGTTATTAATATTCTTAATTAATATTCTATTTATTATTATTATCATGGTTCTGAATATTATCATCTTAGTAGTAACATTACCTCTTCCCTTGATCATTTGCTTTGTGCGTTCCCCTTTTTCCTTGATAGATAGAGAAATATAGACTCTTTTCCTCCAGTCCCATTGTTCTCTTTTCACCTTCTTCTCCCCTTTACTTCTTAACCCTTTTTTTTCTGCCTCTGCGTCCTTATATCCAGATACTAAAAAAAATATAAAAATTCACAATAACCCCTTCCTGCACTCATCACAACATCCTGTCCTGGGACACACTGATCTTTAACATATGTTTTTTACCAATTTATCTACTGAAAGCTGAGAGTGACATTTCTTTATTGAAGCTGCTGATAGTTGTGCCACTAATGGAAAATATGACTTTTGCCAAAAATTCATCATATGTTCAAATATAAGAACATTCACACTAAAACTGACGCTCATGACTCTATGAAGCCATGGAACGCTAAATGTTGGTTAGTGGTTTAGCTTTAACACAGTGTGAGGTTGGGTCCATTGCAGGTTTACAAACTCAACTTAAATCCTTCCTCAGCATTGTCAACAGTCTCTCTGGCCCTACATCAGTTATACCCATAACCCTAATAGTAAAATTCTGAAGAAATAGGTTATTTTTTTATAGCCTAATCAGAGGTGGACTTCTCTGACTGGTTGATGTAGAGTTTTCCACAAAACCCTGCATTCAAGTGGTGTTTGATTTATAGGAGTTTAAAGTTTACACTTAAAAATCTACAATAGTAGACCAATTCAACTTGTGATTACATTCCCTGTAAAAGAAATTATTCTGGACAGGGCACTCAGTCTCTTTTGAAATACCGCTCAGTACCATTAAGTGTCTGAAAACAGTTTCTTGTCAAGTGTGGTCTGATAAATTGACACTGGTGCTGTCAGAGAAAACCTGCATTACAAGCTGTGAAACTAGCGTATTTAGCAGACTGGAAAATCTTGAGATTGTATTTATTTGCACTATTGGACAGGAACCAGTAATCTGCCTCTTGTCTTTTGCAAACAACCTAGATTTTGAGAGTCTAACTTCCCTGAACTTTAAAGGTACACTACGGGCCTTAAGCACTCTCTAGTAATGTGAATTATGAGTGAGTCCCTGTTTTGTTTTTGTTTATGCATGTACAATACTCATTCCTGCCACGTGTTTCACTCTATTTTGCTTACTTACAGATGGTGGTGCTATTGTGGCAGTAGATGTAGCAATGCTCCTACTAAGGCAGTGAAGAAGAAAACTACTAGAAGATATGTACATACTGCCAAGTTTAAATAATTTAAAAATGTATTTAAAATAGCTTTGTGTGTACAGAAATGCATCTATCACATTGCCTCAAGGACACACTGAATATTTGATCCACTCTACTGGGCCCCTTTTGGTAAATATAAGTTTCTGTATCTGAGTTAACATTAACATTTTTCACTGATAATCCAAGTTATATGAATGATCCTTTTTTTGCATATAATAATCCCAACTCAGAGAAACTCCTGACATCACTTGAACGCAGGTGTTGCTTTCAGGTGCTTGTTAACTAATCATTTGGCAAATCTTTAGCCCAACAGGTGCTTATTAATCTCAAACACCGATTATAGTTCAGGAATTCTAAAACTACAAAATCTGGTTTTCCTTTATTGTTAATAGACTTTCAGTATGTTGTCAAACAGGTGGTAGATTAATTTTATAAAACTTTGATATTTACCCCACTCCAAAGGTATTGATTATTTCTACTGTTAATAAAATACAGTGGTCAGTCTGCTGCACTATCTTGCAGATTTTTCACTGATGTATTTGTTTACCAGTTAACAAGGACCATTCAAATGCATCTTATGCAATCTGTGATTTACCTAGTATTTGTTGAATGCACCATACCTTACCTCCTCCCAATTCTTCCTGCAATGGTGCGTTGTGCTAAACAAACCCATATAGTCGAAGGTCAACTTCTGCATTCAGGTCATAGTAGAACAACTACTGCGCAAAGCTCTGCTGTTTAATTTGGATTTATTTGTAAAGAAACCAAACTTTGAGTAGGTCGTTTCATGCATTCTCTGTTACAGCTTATGTCAAAAGTGGGAAGAACTCAAAATAATAACAATTCAAATTAGACGCCTTTGTGCTGTCTGTAACTACTGACTTGAATGCAACATTTGTCAGAATTTCAGATCTTTGACCCCTCTCCTGACTGTCTTCCTCCACCCTTCCCTCTCACGCTCTCTTATCCTTAAATCCTCCCCCTCTTTTTCATGCTTGCATGCCCATTAACAGGGAGGGGGCGTGTGTTCCTCTTTGGGCAAGTTTCATTTCCGATGCCAGACTAGAGTGCATCGCCTGGAGGGACTTCTGACTTGTCTGAACTTTTCATTTTATTTAATGAACTCTTAATCTCGAGTTTGTGGTACCAACCCTGTCCTCTCATGAATTGTCAAAGCTCAGATGTCAGAAGTTTCCCAGTTACCTCAAATGCACCCTATTTCTCCAGCTCATGCTGTGCTCATGTCAAGTACAAAACCAATTTTACCCTCATAAAAGCAGTATTGGTGTGAACATGTTTATTTCCAGTGAACCACATTCATTTATGTCCACATTTGGCAGCTTGGAAAAATAAAACTAACATGAACACAACATCAGAGCAAACTCTGGCTCCTGCCCAAAGAGGACCAGTCAAACCTAGATAGATCCATTTGAGTAAGAAGACGCAGGTTATTAATAAACTGCCTTTGTATTGAGTGATTCGTAACACTGGACTACACTCAGTGTCACACTGCACACACTATAAACTATGACCAGCACTTGTAATGAAGCAATGACACAGCATTCTACTACTGTATAAAAATCTATTGAGGAAGATGTTTTTTTTCTGTAACAATATTATTGAAACTGAAGATAAATTAATAAAAATTATCCTGATTATTCTGTATTTTGTGGCTATCTATGTCTGTTTTTAAATGTTGGCTATAAAGCGCTACTTGCTTTGTTGTACGTTAGACGGTTGTAGTAGGTCCATTGTGCGCTATTCACGTGCAGCATTCCGTCGATAAAGCGACAGTTTTGATTTGTTGACAGAAGATCCTTTTTTCTGATGTAACCAATCACAACCCCTGCACGGAGTTGGTGGTATTTTGTCTCCGCCCCTTTGTCTGGAGTTGACAGTCAGAGGAGAGGTCTGAGGCACTGTCCGACAAACGAGCAACAAGTCTCAATATTTGCTGGGTCGAAACTGAATATAAAGGAGTATATCGGGACTGTTGTTGGCTGTATTAAAACCGACGTTTTTCAGTTTGATTCAACAGCTAATAAAGTGCGTAGATGGCTCGGCAATGAAGTAAGTAACTAAGCGTTTTCAAACTGGCTTTGTTATCAACAGGTGCTGCAGGAACAAGCTAATAAGCTAGTTAGCTGCTAATACTAGCCTGATAACGAACGCAATGTAGTGACATAACTCACAAACATTTTCTTAATTGTTTGATTGTGTAAACTACAAATCACTGGACTTCAGCTAAATATGCTAAGCTTCAACACAATTGACGCTTATTCAAAAATTGCTGAATTGCACAATTTATAGCTCAGTGGCTGTGTTCATCTCTAGTGAAACTGGCTGACCAAAACAGTCACTTCCTTTACAAGCTTTCCATCCACCCTGTTAAATAAGCAATTATCTCTGATTTTACAATGTATACTCAGAAAAGCCTTAAACTGGATAGAAATAATTAAGTTGGGTGATTATATTGTGTTTATTAATATTATTATTATTATTATTATTATTATTATTATTTTAGGCTTTCAGAACTATTATAGTTTACAGATTTGTAATTACCCAGGAGTCCATTTAAGTTCTAAGTGTTGTTTTTGTATATTAAAACTTCTACAGTGTAAAACTCAAAATAAATATCAACACTCACTAAACTGGGACTAAAAGTAATCCCAACCACACACCACATCTATATTCAGGTCATGTCAGTTATAATGTATGACAAAAAGGAAATTGTAAAACAGAAATTAAAAATATTGCTAGTAATGTTGATGTTTACATAACCCAAATACCTAATACTTTTGGTATTTCCGTGGAAGTAGAGTTAACTTGTTTTACCAGCTGTGTATCTTTAGTGAAGGAGTAAAACTTAAAGCAACTTGTATCTTTTCACTCTCAAGAGAATGGCGTGTATGCACTCAGTGCTTGATAAGATTGCTACAATATGGTACATGATTTTAACTTTTTTCTGTGCCAAAGAATGGATTGTAAACATTTTCCTTCTAGGGACTGCTTTGATGACCTCCATTTCACCCACTGATTTATAGGCCTAGTAGGTACCCCTGCATTTGGCTCAAACATAGCCATAAAGGCAGAATGATGTATGTCTGGAATGGGAGGAACAGGAACTGGAACAACCATATTAAATGAGCAAGAAATTGGACTGAAATAAGCTGGATCGCTCTTGTCTTACACTGTGTCTTTTTGGTAGACTCTGCAGCATGTTTGTTCCAAAGAAAAAATACTCTTTGGCTATCGGAAACTTATTCTTGAACAAACACAGTAAATGTGTCTTTGGTAAAGGAATGCGTCAGTGGGAATGTAACATAAGCACTAGTTTTAGCACAAGGTAAATGAGCCTCTTGTCACAGTCTTTGGCCTGTGTCTTCTTTTCAAATTATATTTACTGTAAGATCGATGTGGAAACAGCTTCTTGAAAATTGAGAGTATTTGGAAGTTAGAGTAAGTCCTTGTTCTATATTGATTCATTTAGTTGACGAGTTTGTGTAGGCTTGGCGTTCACCTTAGATCAGTTATTTCATAATTTTTTATTATCCATCAGATTTCTTCTCTCAAAGTTCACTCAAAAGGTATAATACGTATTAATGATATTAATAAATATTTTCTAAAATGTTTAGCTGCAGAGCCAAGATTCAAGACCTTCACTCAATCCATCTGACGGAACCTCTAATATGCTTATGATTCATTGTCCGTTTATTATACACTGGAGAGGCTCTTATACCAAACTGACCTTTTAGCTTCACCCTAGAGCTAGGTATGAGGTCTTGTAACTATGGTGACGGGGTCATAGCTGACTTTTACCAACAAATGCACACAGAGTGAGCTGGTGGAGAGGTGAGAACGGCGCATTAGGCCACAGGCCAGAGAAATACAGACGTCCACTGTTCTTGGGAGTGCTCTGTGGCGCTCTCATTCTCACTCTGTTGATGACCTCATTTCATATGTTCTAAAATGAGAGTTAAATTGACAGTGAGTTGTTGTTATAATAATAATAATATTGTGCAGCTGCTTATGACTGTGTATTGTGATGGTAACCCAATGCACCTGACAGGTCGGTCTCTTGTTTATTTTTACCTTTCCCTTTGCTAATTCTATATTTTTTTTATTTCTTTTTTGTATGTGGATAGGCCACTATACTATGATGTCTGTTTGTACCACGCCCTACTGGTGATTCAAAATGATGGCAACCTTTGTCTTTGTTAAGAAAAGCTGCTGTGCATGACTCACTATCCTAGACCCAGAAGGTATCCATATGCAATCTGTACAGTTTGATTGAACCTGACTCATCTATGACAAATATGACTTTGCATAATTTGAGGCCAGAGCCTACCATATTCAAAGGCTGACATAGTTCATCTATTTCCTGCCTCAGATAGGATAAAACTACAAACATGGACTATGGTTTTGAAATGCAAGTGTCCCTAATATTCCGTGGCTTAGAAAAACTAAAATAGTCAGAATGACCTTATGTGTTAAATGTGACGGTTTAACATACTTCAGTTTAATTGGCACATAGTCACTAATTTAAGTTTGTTCCTGTGTTCTTCCTTTCTCTTACTCTGGTACAGAGTGGTACAGCCCTTTTTTTAGAGCCTGTGTGTGTTCTTGCGTGCGTGCGTGCGTGCGTGTGTGTGTTAAACTCTAGATAAGACGAGCCTGTGTCTGCTCTCATTTGACATTCACAGTGTGTACTACACACAGCATCACTCAGCATTAGTGACACATTGATTGGATGCGGATGTACAGTTTCTCTGTTTTTATTTCCTTTGGCTTTCACTTCCTACATGTTCCTGAATAACCTCTGTTTGAATAATGACCATTAGCCATCTATTTAGAGGGTCTCTTTTGGTCTTGGTGTACCTCTTTGCCTCAGAAGAGCCCAGACATTTCATGCTTTCATTGATGCAGCTGACAGAGAACAATGCCTCTATTGCCCTCTCTTATCCAGGCCAGTATTGTGCTACATTCCAGGTTCTGGTTTCCTTTTAGATTTTCATTCTTAGGGAGCAAAATCACATTCCACTGAAGTAATCCGCTAACATGAAACCAGACGTGAACATATCAGAATGACGTCGGACTCTCCCTGCTGCACAAATGCATCTGTCAGGTCACTGACAGGAAGCAGAGCCTACCACAGACTGGAAAAGGTCAGCTTTTGGAGGACTGTTGTATTGATTACCAGAGTGGAAAACCACTTTGAGCCCATGTTACCTGCTGGAAGCTGAACGTGCATAATTCGCTGACCCTCTGGTTTCTCTTTTTAAAATGGGCAGGAATGGTTCAGTTGAATTGTTTGAACTGAATGATTTGATTTTTGTTGCATAGCTTGGCCTTGAACTATTGCCTCAGCAAGACACTCATTCATGCGCACTCAGCAGGGGGTGAGTGTAGCCGCAGATGGTTCTGTGTGTGTTCAGTGGGGGGGGTCCTACTATGAGGTTGTGAGGATAATCCCTGTGTGAGTTTCTTTAGAAGTGCACTGTTTACCAGGTTGACTAACTGCTAAAGACTTATTTAACTTGAGTAGGTGGTGAGGGCAAGATCCAGTAGGAAACAGCTGCAGGTCTTCATCAGTCATCTACTGGCTTTTCCAGCCAAACTATGTGTCGAGTGCACACCCAGACCTGGCCTTTGTATCTACACCAGCACTATTCTTGAAAAGACAGCTTTCAGTCACACTGTATGGATCAGTAGTCTAAGTAGGTCATTGTCCTGTTCCTGCAAGCTTTTCACATGATTAGTGTGTTTTAATGAGCTGTCTCAGAGCAGGACAAAATGTATTCATGTCAGGCCTGCTGTTAGTAAGTACCTCCATTAACATATGTGGCGAGCCTGGTTATGATGTACCTTTTATTATGAAGAGATTGTACTTATTAGAAATTCCACCTATGCGTTATCAGTATTTTGAACTGTTATTTCTTAAGTGTCTCTATAGTTACACTTTGGTGCAAGAAAATCAAAATAATTGACTTTTTCTCACTACTGCTTGGTTGAACTTCAGTCCTTTTGTATGCTTATGGACAGTCTGGTCAAGAGCTGCGCACAGACACTGACCAAAAGCACAAGGTAACTGAGTTAAGCTCTTGTTATGTAAATGTAATTTATGTTCATTTCAGACCATAACCTGCTTACCTTGTAGCATCTCAGCGTTGTAATTAGGCTAGAAAAGGCAAGGAAAAATTGCCCCACACACCATTGGGCACAACTCCTCATTTTTCAAATCTGAATCTGTAGAACTACAAGGATCAGTGTCAGTGATCAGTGTGAAATGCAATTACTGTTCTAAAATTGCTTCCTTAAAAATAAAAAATAAACACTCAAAAACTATTTATTAAAATGGTTTGTAAATTGAGATGTCAAAGAAGTAGATACGTAACAATAATAAACATGTTATGTATGTCATATTTTGACTTTGTGACATGTAAAAATGTTAAAATGGGGCCCAAGTTCAGGAAATAGGTCTGCTGAAATAACTGGAAACATCTGTAGTGGATCATGGGAATGTACTAGCTTTAAAAAATGTAAAATAAAAGCTCTAGCTGATTAAAAATTTATTGTGTCTTTTCACTTTGTTATCTTTGCCAGCTCATGTGTGGCTCACTACCTCATGTCCATTATGAGTTGTTCACTATGCTGTGGTCTCTTCCTGTGTGTTTTGCTGCTGACATATCACAGTGGCCAGGCTATTTTGAGAGTGAACAGAAACATATTAGACTAATGCTCTGTGGTTTGGTTTGTTTGCTTGGGGCTTCCGAATTAGTTTTTAGTGGTGCAGTTTATCCCCACAGTGTTATGTATTCCTCATGGTGATGTTGGCAGATTAGCCTAATGTTATTGTAGAAGGGAGGCTAGCTCTGCAGAGCAGCCACTTTAATCTTACTGCACTCGCCAACAAACACTGAACATTCTTCTCGGGCTGGAAGGTCTTTCTCTTTGGTTTTTTGCTCCTTTTTATTAAAAAGACTCTCGGCGTGTGCCTACCAGTTTTCATTATGTCATACTATTTCTGTTGATTAATACATTTTATCCTGTAAAAATGTTTTATATAAAATATATAAGTGAAACGTGTTGGCATTTGCTTTTGCTGTTATTGGTCTTTTAAAGGAAGACATTTGTTTGACAGACAATGTGTTTACTGACTATAGTATAGGTCCAGTCTATGTAGTGAAAGTATTATTAAGGTAAAAGTAGTCTACTGTGATTTCCGGAAAATTATTATATTGTCGTCCCCTGGGAGAGGAGATATTTGTCTGGAGGTATGTGGCGTAGGTTTATCCCTGTTCTTCAAAGTATTAAATGTCCTGAATTGTAATAAGTCTTTATTAAAAATACTTTTTAACATTGGACCAATCTTGGTAGATTAAAATAGTATGGGCCTAGTTAAGTATTGTTTATATTTGGTGGCTGTGTTATTGATGAGTTCCTAGTTTCTCCTAAATTTTTCAAGGTAACAGAGTTAAACATATACTAAGATAATGCAAGGCTGCAGTGTTGTAATCACACACGCTTTCTCCTTCCCCCGTTGGAAGAATTCTGTTCCCAGGGCCTGGCATTCCTCACTACATCATAGGACCTCTATCGTAATGTGTGTGTGCTTGTGTGTCCGCAGTCCTGCTGGTTGGAGATAACATATCAAACACACTGCTGTTGTTGTTGCTGCACTGTGAGATAAGTCATCTGTCCATCACCTGTTTATTTTTACTCTCCTCACATTCTGCTCCACCTTAGTCCGACTCCATTTTTTTAAGCTGTGTTTCTCTTTCTGAGCGTGTGTTTGTGTGGCAGAGGGGACCACCCGGCTGCTGACAAAGCCGTTGTCATGGTGATGTGTGGAAAGTGGGGGTTGCCATGGCGTTGTTTGTTGTCTCTGAGATTTTCAAGAGGGCAATGGAGCGAGTTACAAAGGGCTGATAGGCGAGTGATCAGGTTCAACTTGTGCTCTGTGCTTTTTGATCACTGGGGATATTAGCCTGAGCTAAATCAAACTACATGCATTATTATTGACTTGTGCATGTAGTTCTGCTAGTCAGCTGGGTCAGAGCATTTCCAAAACGGCTACTTTTCTGCTTGTCATGGTCAGCACTTGCCAAAACTGAGATGCAAGATACCACACTACTAAACACACTTAATAGCTGAATGTTTTTGTTAAAATACCAACCTATTGGCTTACTGGTGTATTGAGGAAATACTGCAAATTTATCCTTATCATAATATTATTAATCACAATATCTGTATTGCAAAAAATAACTTGTATCACAATAACACTATACTCTTCCATTTTGAAGAAACTTTTTTCTGTCAAAATCATACAATCATCAAAAAATGACTAAACAAAGCTTTAAAAAAAACTGGGTTGTGTCTAAATGAAAAAGTCTGGGTTTAGACCTGGTTCATTCCTACATTTAGTCCTGGGTTAGTCCTAGTATAATCTTTGATACTGATTTGGCTCCTGCTTTGATGAGTGGAAGTTTGTCCAGAGCCTTATATTTCTTTTATTGTATTAAAATATTGCAAGTAATATTGTTATTGCAATATTTAAATTTGTTATCCTATATATCACACATTATTCCAATATTGTGCAGTCCTAACTTACACATTGTTAAATTAAAACACAGCAAAAATGCAAAAAGCCATTTAAAACGCTAAAATTGTCCACATGAAGACAACTGGCAATGTCCTGCTTTATTCTATATACTGTTCTGTTACTCAAGCAAATTAACTAGAGTCCTTGAAGGATAATATTTGTCTGTCTGTTACAGGTGAAGGTATGATGGCCTCACAGTTCACTGAGCTGCCCTCCTCCTAGATCGCAGCTTCAACACAGCTTTGGACACAAACCATTGGAACCCATATAGAGACGCGAGGGATGACAACCTCCCACCTGAACGGCCATGTTGCTGGTGAGGGAGGAGGAGATGATGAGCTGAGGGGAGGACAGCAGCACAGAGAAATGGCCGTGGACTGTCCCGGAGAGCTGGGGAGTCGGACGCTACCGCTCCGGCGATCTGCTCAGCTGGAAAGGATACGACAGCACCAGGTATAGACAAGTTATTTTGCCTACAACAAAATGTATTTGTTGAATAGATTACTTTCATGAAATATTAGAAATGAAACCGAACAAATTGTCCCTTAAACTTTTTTGTGATGTTTTTTTTTTATTATTATTATTTTTTTTTATATCTGTACAACAGGAAGACCTTCGTCGCCGTAGGGAGGAAGAGGGTCGACAACTTGACCTGAACGCATCCCTCAGACTCAGGAAGCTTTCCCAAAATCCCCAAATTGGAATTGACAACCCCACATTCCTGCAAGACTCTCTAACGCCGCAGCCACTGCTCCTCACCAGCTTGCAAGCCCACGCACTGCTGGGTAAAAACACTTTTCACAAATGGCACACAGAGTTTAGACATAAAGGGCAGGTATTTCTGTGCTTAAAGCTCTTGCGTGATAGAGGTAAGGCCATTGAATATAAATAAATTGAAGGATCTCTTGGACTCGATGAAGGAGGAGAGGGGAGGGAAAGGAATGTAACGAAGACATGTGTGCCGTCAGGGAGGGGAATTCCTCAGGGAGGGAGAGACGGACATGAGAGGCTCTTGAGGGTGACTTAATTAAAACAGTTGTAGTGAAGGTAATGACACACAACAAACAGAAACTCATCGTAGAGCTGCAATCTTGACTAGTTAATGAGAAACGGCTTCAATGACTCACTATGAAGCAGGAAAATGAGGTTGGAGAGTAAATATGTAAAGATAAACCTTGTTTTACTGAATGTGTTCATATGTTTAATGTAAGCTTAAAATAATCTAGTTTTTGTGTGGTTTGTGTAGAATTGGAAGAGCTGCTGTTTTCACTAAAGCAGGTCCGAGGCTGTCTGTCTGACCAACAGAGTCAGAATGACATTGAACTGGTTCTTGCACTGCTAAACAAGGTAATACAAAACTAACAACAAACTAATAGTGTGTGTATGTGTATGTGTACGTGTATAAAGGGATTTGATCTATTGACACGGAACTGTATGTTTTAAGAAAAGCAGTATTTTAAAAGCTTCTGTTGCAGTCCTATAAATGATCCTTTAATGACAAGAACTATAACTCCTCATGTACATTAACAACAGCATTGCCTTAGTTATCTTTAGTAGCATTGTCCTTCATGCTTCTGACAGTCAGTTTTAGCACAAAACGCAAAGAAAGACTGGTTTCTTATGTTCCCTTCTATTCTGCCAGAGACATTTTAACACAAATAAGCCCATGTGTTTTAATTGGCCTTTGTAAGGGTTTATTTTGGCATTTCATATGCACATTATTTAGTACAGATATCAGTACTGACGCTGAGGCATTTGGCAAAAACATTGGCCAATTCAGTCATTTAGCAAAAAGTAGGCTAATCTTTTGCTGCAGCTTTCTGTGACAACTGAAATACATATTTAGTCAAAAAGCATTTTACTTGCCAATACACAAGTTGTATTATAAGAAAACAAACAACCTTTCAGAAACCATTAATATTATGATTTCACTTTGCCTACAAATAACTTTCTATTGTATGTGAAAAATTACCAAGATCCAGAAATTGTCTGTTTCTAACTATTACTAACATTTTTCTTATTTTCTAGTCTGACTTCCAGTCTGCACTGAAGATCCATAATGCAGTGGCCAACAGCATGCACAAGCCCTCTCCTCCATACCCACACACGCACCAGGCACTTCCACTGGCGCTGGAGGTTAGACACAGATCTAAATGTTATCTCAATGTTATTTTTGAAGAGTTAAATTTGTACCATGTTCATCCAGCAACAAACAGATACAAGCATAATGTAATTTAGCTTATTGAGTGTGTAATTGTACAGTTGGGGATAAAGGAGCTCTTTTTAATCATCTGTTTGATTGGATCGCTAACACTGATGACCTATATACATTCATGTTGAATGGCCCATAACAAAAGTGTAGCCTGTTTTTTTTTTCAGATTTGTTGAAACCAGATCAAACCCATTTTTAGGACGTGATTTGTGAAAGTGCGGTAACATTCTTTTGTGCAGCAGTGTTACGTTGGCGAGTAGTCAGAGCTATTCATGGCTCATTTCAGTGGAATCCCATTAAAAAGCACATTATTTCTGTTCCATGTTGGCGTCTCCACCCCCTGCCTTGCATTTGGATTTAAAAAGGAAATTATTTGGTTCACATTGCATTCACAAACATCTTGATGATGAAGACGTGTAATGTAGATATCTGTTTAAACCTCACTGGATGGAAAGACCTTCGGGCTTTTTAGCCTTTTTAATTGAAATAAGTGCCAAGGAATTGTGTATAAATACAGCTAATGTCAACTGTAACGGCTACGGCAATATCACACATGAAAGACTAATAACTACGTCTACTGTTTCAGGTCAGGAATATTATTCAGTCAAGTCAGAACAAAGAGGGACTCGAACTCCACAGTATACTGTCAGATACACACCTTCAGGTACATGTACATACTGTGATCATTTTCTATGTCAGTGTTTTGTGTTCAGTTAAAACAGTTAAAGCTATTTAATTATTTAATTTTTTGCAGTCATTACTCATTGCCCATGACAGCATAGCAGAGAGGGAAATGCAACCTGAAGCTGTACCCACCCAAGGAGAAACATTGACCCAGTGGGGAGGAGAGACCGTCAAGATAGTGCGCATACAGAAAGCACAAGACATACCACTGGCAAGTAAAAAATACAGACACCCCTACGCGCAATCAAAAAGATTGTGGGTGTGTGGAGAGTTTTTAGATCCTCATTGTCAGAGAGAAATGAGCCAGTGTGAGCTATGGCTTACTTAAGTTACTTTATACAATAATTAAATTTGTTTATACAACATTCAAACATTAAAATATATGATTCAATGTGGTTGTTTATTGTTCCTGTGTGGTATTTTCGCTTCTGTTTTTTGCAGGGAGCAACTGTTCGTAATGAGATGGACAGTGTTGTGATCAGTCGTATTGTCCGCGGAGGAGCTGCTGAGCGGAGCGGACTCTTATTTGAGGGAGATGAAATATTAGAGATTAACGGCATAGAAATCAGAGGGAAAGATGTCAACCAAGTCTTTGACATTCTCGTAAGTAAATGCTTGCACAAATATTAATGTTAATACAAATTATTACTTTCGTTCAGCCTAAAACTGGCAGGTAACAGTTTAAGGTGTCATTCACACTTACTCTACCTGCAACTTGCTGGCCCAATCATATTAAAAATCAACTTCAAATTTAAGATTTTAAGACTTTTGAAGGACCCCTTTTGTGTTTTCAAAAAAATAAATAATTGCATAACATATTCTTGTGTAAAATAAATAATCTATTATATTTATAAAGCATGTGATCTAAAATACTTTATAAAGCCCTACAGTAATATAATTAAAAACACAAGTAAAGCATACTCTATTGTTCACTGCGTTTGTTTCAGTCCAGTTATATATTTTATTGAGGTTTTTTTTCCCATGAGCAACATATGAGGATCTAAACTGGTTTACTTCAAATATGATTTGGAGATCTATTACTAACACTGAGAGGGGGAAAACATATGGACCACTTTACCAAACAAAGTCTTAGCAATAGCCCAACTTATAAAAAGCTTTTTTTTTTTCTTTGTTGTCTCAGGCGGACATGCATGGCCTATTGACCTTTGTGCTCATTCCCAGCACACAAAGTAAACCTCCTCCAGTCAAAGAGAGCGTGGTGAGTGTTCAGTCCTCCACACAGTATACAGTGGTGAGCAAAATATTCTTTAATGTAATCATGTTTTCTTGACTACACTTGTTTTGGCAAATACGTGTTGTTTATCCTGTGTAATCTTTTCAGTCTAGGCCATGTTTAACAATGACATGTACAGTACAAAGAATAGCTGGACGTCTCATGCTCCTGATGTACATTTAGTCCATCCTGGAATTATCTCTTCTTTTCCATATGCCTCAACTTTCACTTCTTCAGGTCCATGTAAAGGCACACTTTGACTATGACCCTTCAGACGACCCTTATGTGCCCTGCAGAGAACTGGGCTTGTCTTTCCAAAAAGGAGACATTCTGCACATTATCAGCCAGTCAGACCCAAACTGGTGGCAAGCGTACAGAGATGGGGATGAGGATAACCAGCCTTTAGCTGGACTAGTACCAGGTACATACATTATGTCTCTGTCCTGGGCAGCATGTTGTTTGGGTTCAGAAACTAAAATTATTTGTTGGACTTTCCTTATTTTTATTTTTTTGTTTCTCCTTGTTGTTTCACAGGAAAGTGTTTTCAACAGCAAAGAGAAGCCATGAAACAAACAATAGAAGAAGACAAGGAACCTGAGAAGCCTGGTCCGTTTTTCTGCTCTTCAATCAAAAATGCTGTTCAATGCCAAATGCCTGCTATATTATATTTATTTTACAGGAAAGCTATGGTGTGGAAAAAAGAATAAAAGGAAGAGAAAGAAAATGCTGTATAACAGTCACAGGAATGATGGTATAAATTGCTCTTTCTCTTTTATTCTTTAAAACTGTTGATCATTGTGTGAGGTCATTTTCACATTTATTTATTCATTAGTGTCCTTAAAAAAATATGTTTTACTAACACAATTCTATTCTCCTTTTTTATCTAGATATTGATAATGATGAGATTCTCACCTATGAGGAAATGGCTCTGTACCACCAACCGGCCAACAGAAAGCGTCCTATTGCACTGATCGGTCCAGCCAGTTGTGGGCAGGTTGAGCTTAGACAGAGACTCCTCAACAATCATCCAGAGCGTTTTGCTGGAGCTGTACCTCGTAAGAATTCAGTTTATTCATCGTTACTTGTACTCACACTTTTATGCTACATTTTAACATGACAACCCACGTCCCTACAGACACCACACGTAGCCGGCGTGAAGGCGAGCTGAGCGGTCGGGACTATCATTTTGTCTCTCGACAGACTTTTGAGGCAGAACTATCTGCTGGTAGGAATTTTTGGGTTTTAACATAAATGAATGGTTAACAGCATTTACAGGTATAGATGGCTACTACAAACCAACAGAATGCAAGATAATAACTAAACCATGGACCTTTTTCCTCTTTTGCTTATACTAGCAGTACAATGTGACTAACCAGAATAATCCAGTTTTTTTATTATATTTTTATTGCTAAGTTGGAAACAAGTTACCAGTAGGTGCAGTAGATTCTGAGAAAACAAACATGACCCAGCATTCATGATACGCACGCTCTTAAGGCTGTGCAATTGGGCAATTAGTTGAAAGGTGTGTGCTCAAAAAAATAGCAGTGTAGCATTCAATCACTGAGGTCATCAATTTTGTGAAAAGACAGGTGTGAATCAGGTGGCACCTGTTTAAGGATAAAGCCACCAGCACTTGTTGAACATGCATTTGAAAGCCTGAGGAAAATGGGTTGTACAAGACATTGTTCAGAACAACAGCGTACTTTGATTAAAAAGTTGATTGGAGTAGGAGAAAACATATAAAGATGTGCAAAAAATTATAGACTGTGTTCAGCTAAAATGATTTTGGAGAGCAAAACCAGAGAGACGAGTAAGAAAACGGACCATCAAAATGGATCGAAGAATAACCAGAATGGCAAAGTGTCAGCCAATGATCAGCTCCAGGATGATCAAAGATAGTCTGAAGTTCCCTGTAAGTACTGTGACAGTTAGAAGATGCCTGTGTAAAGCTAATCTATTTTCAAGAATCCCACGCAAAGTCCCTCTATTAAAAAAAGGCATGTGCAGAAGAGGTTACAATTTGCCAAAGAACACATCAACTGGCCTGAAGAGAAATGGAGGAACATTTTGTGGATTGATGAGAGTAAAATTGTTTTAAACAGACAGTTTGTGAGACGACCCCCAAACTCTGAATTCAAGCCACAGTACACAGTGTAGACAGTGAAGCAAGCATCATGATATGGGCATGTTTCTTTTACTATGGTGTTGGGCCTATTTATCACATACCAGGGATCATGGATCAGTTTGCATATGTCAAAATTCTTGAAGAGGTCATGTTGCCTTATGCTGAAGAGGACATGCCTTTGAAATGTTTGTTTCAACAAGACAATGACCCCAAACACACAAGTAAATGAGCAACGTCTTGGTTCTAAACCAACAAAATTAATGTTATGGAGTGGCCAGCCCAATCCTCGGACCTTAATCCAATCGAGAAGCTGAAGCAAAACCAAGAAATGTAAATGAATTGTGGAATGTTAAAGAATAATTGAGTGGAATAACAGCTGAGATGTGAAGCAGTTTTAAAAAACTGGTCATACAACTAAATATTAGTTTTAGTGATTCACAGAATTGCTAAATCCTAAAAACATTTGTACAAAATAGTGAGTTTGTACAGTCAACGGCAGACAGTTTTTTTTTTTTTTTTTTTTTTAAACACACCCCTTTAACACACTTAAGAGCACGCGTATCATGAATGCTGGGTCTTGATTGTTTTCCGAGAATCTACTGCACCTACTGGTAACTTGTTTGCCACTTGGCAATAAAAAAGATACTAAAAACCTGGATTGTTCTGGTTAGTCACATTGTACTGCTATTACTTTGAACAATATTGTAAAAAATATTTGCTATAATAAGTATGACATTCAGTTGTTACTCTCACAAATTGTTTTTTGTGTGTTAAGGAAAGCTGATTGAGTCTGGTGAGTTTGAGAAGAACCTTTATGGGACCAGTACAGACTCGGTGAGACAAGTCATCAACACTGGAAAGATATGTCTGCTTTGTCTGCACACACAGGTTAGTATCCACACATTTAGTACTCACTCGCCATAACTTGTATCTTTCGTAATATGATCACCTGTAAGTTCAGGTGTGGCACTTGGAAGTACTATAACATAAAGTAACTTAGTATTATTTTTGTTTACTATTTATTTACTATTTACTTCTTAACCCCTTTTTATTGAAAAACTATATACAGGCGCTGAAGGTGCTGAGAAGTTCAGATTTAAAGCCTTATATCATCTTCATAGCTCCACCCTCCCAGGAGCGACTTCGAGCTCTGCTGGCGAAAGACAACAAGAACCCTAAGGTGCCGGTCTCACTGTTTCTATTGAAGAAGAATAAATGTTATCCGTATTGAACTGTCAGTAATGTGTGTTTTCATTGCAGCCTGAGGAGCTACGAGAGATTATTGAAAAAGCCAGAGAAATGGAACAGAGCTGTGGTCACCTATTCGATGCCATCATTGTAAACATGGACCAGGACAAAGCTTACAACGAGCTGCTACGATTTATCAACAAACTGGACACTGAACCCCAGTGGGTGCCCTGCTCCTGGCTGCGCTAACAACACACGCAAAAGATAAATTATACAGAGCCTATATTGCATACATTTCTACACTTTGAAATGGATCCTTTTTTTACTGCTGCTGTTGCTCGACAAAAGTGTAAGATTACTGTTAGAAAACCAGAAAGAATAATTTTACTTTCATTTTACCACAAAAAAACATGTTACAATTTTTAATACTTGGATTTATGATGCGAGTAGAGATAACTAAGATTCATGGAAGAGTGTGGAAGAGAGCAAATAATCCCTGCCACTTAGTAAATGGACTCCATATGAAGTTAACGTGAAATTAGTTAAAAGTGCTGTTCTGATCTTTGGTCTTAATAACACATTCTGTCTGTAAAATACACTATAATGATAAATTTGACAGTTTAAATTATTAAACTCATTATTCAGTGGATATTACCTAGTATTATGTGAATGAAATAGGTTTTCAGACTAAGACTTAAAATGATTTCTGGTTGTGAAATCCAATTGTCAGAGACCCAACCTCTTTAGAGTATAGGGAAATCATATATATATTTGATTTATACACAAATAAATCTTGCAGATGATTAACTTCTATTTAAATGGAAATCATCAGAATCAATATTTTGTTCTGCTGTGACATTTATGACACTAATGTTATCATCTGTGAGTACCATGAAACCACATCAGTAAAACAGACTTTTTATATTGCTTTTCCTATCCTCAGATCATTTCATCTGACCAAATTCAAGATATTTATAAAATTTATAGTTTCTTTACAAGCAAATCTTGATAAATGTTTGATTTTCAGTTCATGTTTTTTAATTTTTTATCACAAACTTGGTAGTCTAACTCAAGTGAAGACTAAATGTGAAAGATATCTGATCACACTGAGCTCATTCATATTGTATGAAGAAAAAAGACACTTGCATACACTAGTGCATTAGCTGCAGACTCCTTTACTGAGCAGCAGCACTACACTTCCTTCTAGACAGGACTGACTAATGACTGGCTCCTGTTAATGTGCACATTATCACAATAAACACTAAAAGACACAGCAGTTGATGTGTTTGACTGCATTGACTGACTGTTTAACTTCTTGACCATTCTGTCTACTGTACACATTTTAGTCAGATTGACCTGTAGGCCCAGAAAGCGAGAGTTCAGCACAAGATTTTAGTATCTATTTAGTATGTGTGTGATTGTGTGTGCATCTGAATGAATGTGTGTGAGCCTATCTTTAAAGACAATTAAGTATTATCAGAAGTAGGCCTGACAGCATACCACTGTTATCACTGTGTAGAGCATTTATATATTTGTAAAATTTAAAATAGATTTATGAAGTCCAGAATGCACCAATAGGATTACAGGCTTTACCCCCTTGGCCTCCCTGCCATTGGTCCAGGAGGAAATGGGGGTGGGACTTGATGGAATTAACTATTGAATGTAAAGGTAATTGATACCACTATCTTATGCCATTTGTTTCTAAGAGAATCTTTTGTATCAATATCCACAATAAATAAATAAAACAATGATTCACAGAGCAGTGTGGGAGCATTTCTTTCCTTCCTGTATACATTCTCCACCAGGGTGCGTCTGAAAAACGGCCACCCACTGGCAGGCCACCACTAGGGGGCGTCAGATACTTTCCGCAAGGACTTTGGCCAAAAAAGTGTTGATGTTTTGAAGCAGGCTGCAAGATACGTTTGTAAATATTTGATCGAAGCTGTAAATTGTTAACTATATGCTTATTATGTGTTTGTTTGGTATGTCACTGTTAGCACACACAGCCAGGCTAGTAAATCTTGCACTGGGTGCTTTTTGGAAACCCAGTTGCATTAGAGGAGTTAGTATGCAAATAACCGTAAAGTAAAGCAATAAAAAACATGTTTTTATGTTGGTCTGTTTAACGTTGATGCTTCATGGTTCGACATGTTGTGCGTTCAGAGATGGTATTCTGCAGACCTTGGGTGTCATGCGTGGTTTTTGAGTTACTGTTGCCTTTCTATAATCTCTAACCAGTCTGCACAGTCTCCCCTGACCTCTGACATCAAAAAGGCATTTTAGTCCACACAACTGCCACTCCCTGGATATCTCTTTTTTGGACCATTCTCTGTAAACCCTAGAGATGAATGTGTGTGAAAATCCAAGTTTTTAAAATACAGTACACTCAGACGAGCGAGTCTGGCACCAACAAACCTTCCAGGTTCAAAGTCACAAATTATAATAATAATAATAAATGCAGTTTTCAACTAAAGAAAACGTGTCAGTTATTTTTTTATTTGAACAAAATTAGTTGAATAATTAATAAATAAATAGCGCTGTGTTTTATAATACTTAATGCAAAAAAACCATGACAAAAATAAAATAATAAAAAAGGAAACTTGTCAGTTATTATTTTGTATATTTGATGCATTGGTGGATATTGTACTCCACACACAAAAAAGTGCCCTATACAATGTAGTTTCCCATTTATATGGCTAGCTAGGCAAAAGTGGATAGTGTTAGTGGAACATCATTAGCTTACAAGCTTATTTATATACATATATATACAAAACGAAATGGCATGGTTATAATGTGTTATTCAGTAGTTATATTATTCAGTTAAACTTACACATTTTGATCGAGATTCTTTAAATATAAAACTGGTTATAATATGTCCCCTTTGACTGGGGTAGGCCTACTTCCATGCTTCATTGGTTCCATTTATTGATATGGTCCAACCTTAGGCAAGTACGCCACTGTGAAGGACGGTGCAAGTGTAGATGCTTTCCACCAAGTGGCGCTGTTTGATAGGTCTTTTGATGGCATGTGTAAACTGCAATGAGACGAATAAAAAGTCCTGTTTTTTATTTACAATCTATGGTTTGCCCCCGATTCACCCACGACCGTGCAATCATGTTTCTTGAGTAGCACTTATCTATCACAAACGTAGGCAAGTCTCTACCTTTGTCTTTTGCTTCAACCTTTTGTACAGCTCAATAAACTTGCAACACCAAACATTAAATTACGTATACTTTTACGCTTTCTTAAATGTTAAAATTGTTGACTGCTGTTGATTAATTGGCGGCCCTTTGGTATTACTTTTACTCCAGTTTCCTTTGCACCCATAGTTTGCAACCTGTTTAAAGATCAAAGAGTGACAAGAACAGCGAGAGGGTGCAATCATAGATATGTTCTGTGTCTAAGATTAAAACCACAATTAAAACAGAAAAACGGCCGTTGAAAATGGCTCGACAACAATCTTTTATCAATGGGTTCCAACTTCTCCACAAACATCAATTACTATTTTCCATTTCAAAAACGATTTGATAGGCCTCGTTGTTCTTGTTTTGTATTCACTCTTTGGTTGATTTGTAACCGCGGTGACATCAGCCTCAAATACGTTACTGGTGTTTGATAGGCTGTTGGGACAAAAAGGGCGGTAATTTAATAACTCTCGGTAGCGGATTGGTCCGTACAGCTGTCTATCTCTTTCCTGACCTGCCTCCGGTCTCTCACAGTCAGTCAGGTTGATGAAGAAAAACAGCGAGGGAAGAGGGACGGTGAGGAGATGTTGCGGACCACAAGCATTAATGATGTTAATGCCCACGTTTAGTTTAAGTTAATTCTACTTTTTTCTGTTGTGGTTGGCCTAATAAGCAAATTCTTTTCACGTTTATTTTGCCGCTTTACGGTCCGAGTTTTGTATCCTTGACAACGCGAACAACTGTCCTGCGAAGTTTGGATCAAGTGTTATACCTTCACCCGGAGAATGAACTGGATACAACTTCGCTTTTCTTACTAAAAAACACCACGGATTTTACTTAGGACAACATGGAAACATCCTAGGCACTTTTATGCGTATTTCAGTGCGTTTTTATTTGAAACTCGGTGTTTAGGGAAACAGGACAAAGCGAGACAATAGTGTGCGAGAGGGAGGTCGTGCTACGGGGGGAATCGATGCCTCGCAGGGGCTTTGTTCTGTCCCGTGTGGATACCCATCACGAGTCTGCTGTGGATATCGACTGATTGATTTTGGGATTAATGATAGCTTTCTGTTTGATGCTGTTCAGCCATGGATGTAACTCTGTCCGAGTTGTTGGCCACTTTCATGGAGTCCCCGCTCGTGGTGTGGGTGAGTGCACTTAGAAAGGATGCATTGCACAGTCACAAAAATACACTGAATTAAAATTAAAAGGCTTTACTCAAAGTTGTTAAGCTATAAAGCATAACTTCTAAATGTTTGTATGACACTTTTGAGTTACAAATCACTGCATTAACATTGAAAAAAAGTTCACTTCCCAGTTTGTAAGAAATCAATAAGACCTCCCACTTTAGGTTTACTTTAACAGAAAAGTTTTGTTCTACATACTCGGCTTTGCTCTCTTTGCTGGTCTACACAATGTGAGTTTTGTTTATTGCTCATGTTATGAATGCAATTCAGATTACATATGTTAAGTAGGCTTGTGCTCTAGTGAATGTGAGTGGTATCTTTTGTTGGCTGGAATTTAACTCTGACCAGGACTCCAGCTGGTTTAAGCTTCAAACCAAGACCGGCAAGTTATTAGTTGGAATGAAAATCTTCTTAAAACTCAAACCAAAGTCATTCACAAACATATTAAATCCTCACCCCACAGCCAAAGCTGCATCTATTTAGTGTTCATAATTAGACACAGTTATAAATGATAGTTTTTGATGGCTGGTTTATCTGTAGCAGCCCACTGTGGTCCCCAAGACCCGACTAAAAGCTGCAGAGCAATGAACAGGTCATGGACCTCCTTGTACTTCCCTTTTCTTCATGACCCCATTGAAGTGACCCAGCACCAACCATTTTTCCCGTCTTTGTTGGACTCAGAAGGGAAACTTTCACTTGTCCTATATACGCTCCCTTTCCTTTTCCTTAGTGCAGAACTGTTGGTCTGTACAGTTTTTTTAACTAGAGGGTCCCACATATGACTCGTGGACTGAATCTAAGGATATATTTGGACAAGGAAAATGAAAGAGGAGTGCTTGCCTTTTTAAGCTAGGCCCTCAATCTTAAACTGTTACTGTGGCCAGTAGATCAAAAAATGGTTGTTCTGGACAGTTTCAATCTGTGAGTGGGAGCCCTACTCTCAGTCCCTCCCTCATATCGCTCTTTTTAATAATAGTCCCTATGCTTTCATTTATACACATGAGCCGAATTTGCTTGGAGTCAAACTATCAGCAGGACTTTTGTTCGTTTAGATTTGATGTGGTTTGTCTTTTGTCTCTTCATAAGGTGCGGACTTTGGGCCCTTTGACTTCATGTGAAGAAGTGGGCTCAGAGGAACGAGTCAACATGTTTATGGAGCTCGTGGATGGTGTTTTTCTGCACAAGATCATGACACAAATGTAAGTAACGGCACCATTTTACGTTTTTACAGCATGAGTCAGTTTAAAAGTGTGTATTTCTGTGCATGGCTGATTTGAGCAGTAAGAGAGTTAATCCAGTGTTTCCTGTCTGTGTCTATCTGCGACCACATCCTGACCCGTTGGTTTCAGTTTGTAAACGTCACCACCAGATGTGCTTCTGAAGCAAAGAGAAAGTAATGCCATAGAGTTAATGAAGGGTAGGAGTTTTGACACTAGCAAAGTTGATTTAGAGTTGGTTTGGAGCAAAACTCAGATATTGCTCAGCCTTCCTCTTTTTGCAGGTTTTAGACTGGAGGAAAAAATGCATCATTTTTGGTTTATTTAAAGATAGGATCCAGTTTGGGCTAGAAAGTCATATGGTTAAGTTCTTTACTTGTGTGTAAAGAACTTAGCCATGGTCTTTTTACAGGCCGCAGATTTCACAAGCTAGTGTTACATATAGTATATCTAGACTTGCTTTTTGCTGCATAGCCTTTTCTAATTTTCCACAATCAGACTAAGTGTTCATATGTTTATTTATTGTCTTCGGAAACAATCATAATCATGCTATTGTTCTCTACACACCAAAATGTAGGCTGTTGTGACTGGGGGGTGATTAGGTCTTGGTAGGGGTTTATGGGAAAGTGGGTTACATAGGAGGAGGCAGTCCGAATGGGCGTGATGAACAATATTAGATGAAAAGCACTCGGAGACAGTTGGCCGATCTGTCAGTCAAAGAGCCAGTCAGCTGTTAAAGCCACTTTGTGCAAACAAGATAATCTTTTTATCTGGTCTTAATAAAGAAACAGAGATTATATATTTTGTAAAGTAATCAAAAGGTATTTCATTAATTATTTTCATTTAATGATGCACATATGTAATTATATACAAAATGTATACAAGTTTATAATTTGATGTTTGCCAGTTAGCAAAAACATTAAGAAGAAAGGTGTAAATTAAGGCCTTATTAGGGAGGAAAGGTCAAAACTGGAAGTATAGGCAAACATATATGCAAAAATAGAAACTGTCACTACGTTTGGCCAAAGTGATTTTGTGGCTATTATGGAGATGTGTTAAAATTGGCCAAGACTGGAATAATACATCTTAATTTCTGTACTGTGGACTCGTTTCTTTCTTTCTTTCTTTTTTCATGGCTGACATTACTTTCATTTTACTGCATTGAGCTCTGACACAAAGCTGACGTCATGACAGTCACAGTAGGTCAGCCAGACAGCGTTACACACACCCACCGTTCAAATGCAAATCAGTCTGGCACAGGCCAAAGTGTGGACATGGTTGACACTTGCGCATAAATCCCTCAGACACACAATAGTACCCCTCCAAAAGAGACATGCCTTGGTTTGTGTACGTGTGTAATCATCTTTTTTTGTCTTAACTGGCCTCTAATAACAACGGTCTAAGCACTCTTGTGCTGTGTGTATGTGTCTCCATAGTGACCCTAACCCGAGCCATCAGAGGCTGAGCAAGAACGTGAACAATGACATGGCTCTGCGCCTTCACAATCTGACTGTTCTCACCCGGCACATCAGGACGTACTACCAGGTATACGACTCTCACACTAAAGTGTTACAGCAACGACACAATAAAAAAAAAAACACAATAATGGGTCAACTCAGCTGGTTTCAGGGTCAGGTTTATTCTCTGCTCATATACTTGGGCTGAAGAATAATGTATCTTTGGTAGTTGGTTTTACTATCTCTATCAGCCACCATCGCTATTATGTGTGCATTTTCTGACAAGTTCCCTATAGATCCTAAGCCACAAAAACAAACCGGCAATACAGGAAAACAGATTTTTCAACATTGAAAAGCACACCTATTTAATTTGAAGGTTAATCCCAGAACATGAAATAATCCTTTTTACTTGTTTTATTTATTTTTACTACCCAAGAGACTGTGTTATTTGAAGCAAGTACACTTGGGTATATTCCTGGCCTAAATGTCTGCTTCTGGCCTGTTAAAACCCTGTGATGTAATGAGACCCTGCTAATCACAATCCTTGGTCAGCAGCGTAAATTCGAACAGTCCATGACCAAACCATGTATTTGGCATAAATCAATGATAAGGAGCTCAGATGCAGTTGATTTGGCCAAGCTGTAGTCATGTTCTGAGTGTGATTTATCCAAGCACCACCCCACACAGTTATGTGTGTGTGTGCTGCTTGCATGCAGTTGTTGGTTATTTGATAGGTTGCCCTGTAAATGGTGCCAGATTATGTGTTGCGTATGCCCAAAGCAGTTAATGTTGTACAGTTTATATATCCTATGGTTAACCTTTCAGTGGTGCTTCTTATATCTGATTGCATTACAATTTATGTGTTTATGGAACAGCAATAAAACAGATTACATTCACTGAGTCAAAAAGTCTTTCAATTGTTTGTTGTATTGTTGTAAACCAAATGCTTTCTGTTATCAAACCTAAAAGGGCAATCTCAGAAATCCATGCTTTCCATTTATTCTTTCTCAGTATATAGTTGTCTGTTAGGAAATGTTTTAGTACACAAATTTACTGTATTTAATGATTGATAATTAAATTGTCTTAATCCAGGAAGGTTATAATGGTCTGTAGCAGGATTATGTTAGTAAATTTCTGAATGTAGATTTTGATATTTGTGTATTGTCCAGCCTGAGTTCAGTGTAAAAAATCTATTTAATTTATTGAGTAAACTAATGTTGCTTCCCACTCCAAGTGAAATATTTACCTAACATTCGTGAGTTTGATTGTAGAGATTATATAAGAGGCATTCCAGACACAATAAAGAGTACGTCTGCTGCTGTGGAAGTGTGTTGTGTGTATCCCCTGAAGTGGGTCATTTTGGGCAGTATGAGGTTAATCTGTCTCTGATGGTTAATCTGTAACCACAGGCAAATACCCTAACCTTCATGTGTACTTTATAGTATTGTCTGTAGTTTCTTAATGGCAAAAGACTAAATGTGACTCAGGATTATGCGCGGCTGCCCTATCCAGCTGTTCATATGGGCCTAGGCGTTGGCTTTCTCCTAATTAGATGATGTCCCAAGAGACACAGGCTGCCCCAGTGAGTCCTCCTGGTCCCCCCAGTCACTGAACACCAACAACTGCAGTGTGTGTGTGTGTGTGTGTGTGTGTGTGTGTGTGTGTGTGTGTGTGTGTGTGTGTGTGTGTGTGTGTGTGTGTGTGTGTGTGTGTGTGTGTGTGTGTGTGTGTGAGAGGAGAGGGGGAGGGAGGGGGTGCCTGCCACCTCCCTTCTGTTACCCTCCTTTTGTACAAAGCACGGTAACCTGATATCTATACTGAATAATACTATGCTCAGAGCTGGGTTTTTCCAACTGCTCACATGGATGATTGAGCGATAGGTATTCATCTGGTCACCACAGAAAAGAGTGAGGTTTTACATTAGCTTGTCAAATGTGCCTTACCATAATCTCTATATAATTTTGGTGAAGTTACATATTTTTTTACTAAAAGCTATTGCTCTCCATTACTCGCTTGGTTCGAGGTGGAACAGCAATGCAAACTCCAAATCTGACAGAACGTTAGTCAAGCGTTACATTAATTGTAAAGTGACTGTATTAAAATGTGTTTAGACATCACAATCATATTTACGTTTTAAGTTATTCTCATATAGTTATCTAGTATGTGTCATTAGCTATTGCTCTCATATCGTATCAGCCCACACAGCTACAACAGCAGGAAGTTGCAACAGCTAGGTGTATATGATAGCCTGATGATACACATGTACTGGGGCAATTATTTTCCACGTACTGAACTAACACAGAAAAAGCTATAAGGAATCTTAAATACAGTCTTTTAACAAAAAAAACCCTGTTATTGTTAGCACCACATAAGATCTTCCACACATCCAGTAAGCGTAGTACTCCAACAGTGTTTGTGCTTGAGACTTGAGTCTGGCTTGTTTGGCTCTTGTAAAAGTGATTTTATTGTTGTGCAGTAACTTAAGCAGTGGCAGTCTTTTGGTCTTACCCCTTTTTCAGTTTTCTTTACCCTCCTTGGTTACCGTGGGAACTGCAGAACAAAGCCTTGAGCCTACGTGGGATGTTTTCAACTCCATATCCTCTGGCCTACTTCACACACACCCCGACTGTGCAGATTGAGATATTCTTTGTGTGTGCAGCAATGCTTGTTTATGTCTGACCCTGGTCAAAGTTGTCAACAGTGTTTTGTTGGCCTTAATTATTGCTATTGGATGTCAGGGACTTCTTGTCCGTTTATGTCCTGAAAAGCAAACTTTTTGTGTCGCTTTATCTTTTTTATTTTTTATTTTATCTACCTCCAGTGTGAAGTGTGAAGAGTCTGCACACAGCCCACAAACTGGTTGATGGACACAACTTGCTCAAAGGCAAGAAGTTCAGAGACAGTACTAACATTCCCTGTGTCATCTTGAAAAAAGAGATGACGCTTTACTATTAAAAGTGTAATGAGCTCTCTTCTGTGATCTTAACACTGCACTGAACAAAACCCTTTTCCCAGCTTGTGTAAGATGTTGGCATCATCACAAAAAAACAGACTATTTGAGCTGATAGGAATAATTTAAACTCCCCTCCCAGTAAACGTGCTGAGAAAGTGTTGAACTATGCCGTGCGGATCAGTTAAAGTTAGATCTACTCTAGGCTGCCACCATTTTATTGATCTTGGATTAGAAATGTGAGCCCTGTTTGTTTGTGGGCCATGGATTTAGGCCTCCCGTGTGTGAGTTTTGGTTTTTAAATGGGTCAGTGCAGCTGGCTGTATTGAACCATTGTCAGAATTAAGTGTTAGATTCTGCTGGTGATGTTGCCGCAGGAGAAATGTATAGATCTGAAACCAGCAACACACTGCCAGTACTACTTTAATTTTTGACTCCATTGGGATACAGTTTGTGTATGCTCTAACACTGTAATGTCTGTCATGTAAATGGTCTGTTCATGCGCACAGGTAATGAGTGTAAGTCAATCTGTCTCATCTATAATGAACCACCAGTGCAACCTTAGCAGTGACATTTGTCACAAGAGCTTTCTGATTAGAAACAAGCGCCTGAATGCACCACAGGTCTCACTCCCACTCAAAAATATATATATCTATCTCATTTATCTAGAAAATTCTGATGTTAGCCATCAAAAATATTGAATACATTTACACAATTCTTTGAGGGCTCTTTTTGTATCTACTCCTTTTTACTAAGAAGAGGCTTTGTTAAATGTGGAACCTCAGATTATGTTTCCTGATACCAGATTATCAGAATCAATAAGTATTCAGTGAAAAATACCATTTCATTAGCTTCAACGGTTTTCTGTTTAGTGTCAGTGTTTATCTCCTCCATCCCTTGTGTGTTTGTGTGAAATCGATCGTTTCACTTTTAGCTCTCTCTGGCTTAAAGACATCTGCTAGCCTGCGAACATGTTTTATTTAGACAGTACAGTTTGTGTTTGTGTGTTGGCAAAGTAAAGACCGGTGGCTCTCGTGTTACCTGCTGTGTGTTGAGGCCATTGTAACAGTATCTGCAGGTATAGCAATACCTTTTGGAAACCTGCAGCTCAGTTGTAACTGGTGTAAAATGATAGGACATTTATTAGCCTGGTGAGCAGATGACACAATGGATCACCATCTTATGATGCATCTCACAAACTTAGGTGGCTGGGGTCCAGAAGCCGCAGCATAGACCTTAATTGAAATACTGGGTTTAGGAGGATGGCAGCTTTAAAGGGGACAGACAGGTGATCATTTTAAAATGCAGTATATTAAAAACCTGTTTCAATAGACGTAAAACTGAGTGCAATTTCCCTTCACCTTAGCGAGAGGTCATAAAGCATGTCTCCTCACTTTCCAGTGCCTTTCGATGTGCCATGTTTCCTTTGCCCTAATCGCCTATAAGTCCATCATCACAATTTGAAATAAAGCCTGGTTTTTATTTGGACAGTCGGGGCAGTCAGGTGTGTTTGGGCCAAAGGGGAGGACATTTTTGACTGGAAAACATTCCCTCCTAGTGTGTTGTTTCTTTCCTGAGGTGAACAGACACACACACTTTGTCTGCAGGAGGGTGTTTCCTGTTGGCTGCTTGCCTAGACACACACAAACACATAGCCGCAAAGGTCTGGGTCACTTTTTTCTGGACTTTGATTTAGTTTTGCTGAATATGTTTTGATGAGTGACTGCAGTTGCACACATTATGAATTTACACACTGCAGTAAATAAGCTTCTGGTTATTAGAGTCCTTAAAAATTAACAAAGTACTTATAATCTACACACTCAGTACTGTATAGCAGGGATATGCAACGTAATAAGAGTTATACGCAGTGCACAAAAGTTTATCTGAGTGAATCACGTGACCCTATTTCCTTGTTGATCAAAAACACAAAAGGCATACATTTTTTATATGGAGTGAACATAGGTAGGCTTACAAACATTGAATTAACAGGGGACCAACAACGCATGCACTTCCTGCCAAGTTCAGATTTAGAGTAGTAGGCACAGAAAACTTTCAAAACACGTCACTAATTTAAAACATTAGAAAGAAAATCAACATGGCTCTGAAACCTGGTTTAGTTTAGAAATATTAAGTCTGTACTTTGAATTGATGAGTACTCAACTTTAAGTACAAGCTCTGGAAATACTTAAGAATATTGCTTTTCTAACAATAATGCTGTGTGGCCATTTTTATTGTGAACTCTTTTTTTTAAGAATTGTATTTATGTTTAAAATGGTGTATTTGAATTACTCACACTTCTCTTTCTTTGTAACAGGAGACTTTACAACAGTTAATAGTAATGCCGCTTCCCAACATCCTTTGTATCGCCAAGGACCCAATATCAGGTAAAAGTTGCTGCTTTATATACCAAACAATTTAATTCAATCTTTATTAGGGTTACACAGAGCATCTGGTCCATAGAAATAAAATACAGTTTTTAAGTGATTCGATTTTGTACCTAAATGATAATAGGCAAAAAATATAGAGAGATACAAATCACATGAGATGATATTCTTTGTTTAATTAGAGCTTATAACTGTTTAGTTTTCTTTTTCTTTTTTTTCTTTTTTATGTGATTGTAAAAATAAACATGGATCTATAGATACTGTAACTGATGAGATTTTATCATTACAAAAAAGTGTAACGGGCAACAAGAAAAACAATTTGATAATGGTACATCTTATTTGTTTGCAATGCAATGACCAGAGGGTGTATTGTTGAGTTTTCATTTCTCGAGGCTACCTGAAACATTCAGTACATCGGTATGAATCAGGAGTTAAATTACTGCATGTCCAGCAGGAGTCATTGGTTATGTGCCTCTCGGTGAAGCTAAACTCTACTGTGGTTCAAATGCTTAAATAAAAAAAAAAAAAAAACGGAGTCTGTCGTCAGTAGGTATAAGTAAGCTGTACAGTAGTTTAATTTTGCCTGAGGTATGACACCCCATCAGAGTCAACTCTTTGTAAACTCAGTTGCCAAGCAATTCTGAGTTTATTAGAACATTTTGACATGGAATATATCTGTGTTTTGTCGCCCACAGCAAAAAGTATGGAGGAGCTGAAAAGACTTTTGTTGCTAATACTTGGCTGCGCTGTCCAGGTAACACTCCTGCACACACAGAGACACAAATACACCCCGGCAGCACATAAATGAGTCTCCCTGTCTTTCCCAGGAAGTCAATGTAGCATGGGTGTCTGTTTAGCTTTGCATGTCTGAGCACAGCCATTCAGTCCTCCGCCTGATAAGCTGCTGGGAGGGACCTGGTGTGGGTGAGGCTGCAAGATTAAAGCATAAATCTCGCTTGAGCTTTCCCTACTACAGACTGTAGTTTGTAGGCACTATGAATGTATTGACCTCTAGATAAAAAAAATCCCAACAGTGAAACGGGTAGATTTAAAGATGAGTTCAACAGAAGACATTTTACAGCCTTTTTGCAGGTCTTTGCTTTCACACATCCCCAATGCATAGTAAAAACAAAACAGTTCTTCTTCCCCTTAGTCCACCTCCCTTAAATGACTTTACACACAGCAGTTCAGTCTGATCATTCCTTGCTTCTCCCTGATTTTCCTTCCTCTCCTTTCCCCGTTCCCTTCTTTTGTCTGCACCTGAACTGGCTCTACTGGTTCAGGAAAAAGTGAGGCCACAAGGGAGCGATTAATGGAAAGAAAGGCATGGATCAAACCACATGAAAATGATGTTGATACAAGTTGTTATTTTTGGTCAAAACATTTGTCTAAGAAAGTCCCTTCAAGTCATGATTTCCACTGCTAAAGAGATTTTAACATATTCAATTTAATTAGTCTAGGAAATGTTTAAAGACATCCTGATTTGAATTTTAATTAACTATGCTTGTGTTCAGGCACTGATGTTTATGAAGAATATTTTATAGTGTTGATTTAATGGGACAGGTGTGAAGGAGAGGTAGAGAAGATGAATACTTGTTAATCTTAGAAACCAAATGGGCTAAGGCCTGTTGCTGAAATTTGATCAATCAAAAAACAAGTGCGTTAGGTTTTGAGTGTTTAAAAATGAAAACATGAACATTTATGTATGTACTTTTTTACTGTGTTTGTGCACAGTGTGAGCGTAAGGAGGAGATGATTGAGAAGATCAAGCTTTTGGACATTGAGACCCAAGCTTCTATTGTGTCTCACATCCAGGAGGTGGGTGAATTGTGTTTCTTGTACCAGCCGTCCCAGACTCTCGGTTGGTTTGTGGTGAGTTCTAGCTGGCTTCATCCTATGGGATTATATATGTTTGGTCAGGTTACAGATATTTTTGTATTTTTACCAGGGATACTTTACTTAGCTGCTCAACAGTAAAAAAAATAATCTCAAGAAAAATAATAATAATTCTATTTAAAAGTAAAATGACACCAAAAAAATGTAATAATATCTTTGAAGGCTGTAAATAGTTTTTTAGTTCATAGGAATGCTATCTCACACAGAAACGGCTTTGTTTACTTTGAATAGCACGACCGTTTGTACTTTAAACCCATGAATCTGCTGATATAACCAGACTTCCGGCCTCTCCAGTCTTGTATGCAGTTAATATGATCTTTGCTAATAACAAATTTGATACTGGTTTTCTGTCTGCATATTTATTAAGGAAAACATTCTGTTATCTAACTTATAAAAGTTAAGCATTGTTCTTTCAGCTGAAACCAAGGAAGAAAACAAACTGTTATACAGGGGATATATACTACCACTATTTATAGTCGGCATACTTTTTTTCTTTACTCCAAGTCTAATGTCGCTGGGCATTCATTTCTCACACAAACTATTATGTGTGAGATGTTTTGGTGGATGTGGTGTGGCTAATAAGATTAGATAAGATCAGCTACACTTGGGAATGGTTCTACATTTTAGCATATGTTTGACAAGGAAAGTCACATTTTAGCCTTTGATAAAACATTCCACTTCACAAAGTTTATGTTAGTACAAAGTGAGCATCATTTTATTTAAAATGTATTTGATGGGGACCAGTATGATCCATTCTCTGTGTAATACTTGATATGTTTGTTGCAGGTGACTCATAACCAGCTGAATGTTCTCGACTTGTCTTGGTTGGAAGAAGGGACAGATCTTGTACCTGAAGAGATTGAACCTCTGTCACGAAACATGGCAATGTCACTTCGGCAACTCATCGACCAGAGAGACAAGGCCAGTGAGGTACTGAGACACAAACGCAATGACCAATGTCGTAGCTTACAAAGGGGGCTTTTCTTATTCACTTGGTTTGCTGCTGCCTTTTAGGTTATAGTGGATCTGACCCAGGAAAGGGACTACCTGTCCAGCCAGCAGCCTCAGGAACACTGCAGAGACCTGGGCATGAGCAGCCCTGAACGTGGCACTAATTGTAGAGATCTGGCTGTGAATAATGGAGGGTCAGCTGTAAATGCGTCTGGACAGCCAAAAAAAGAAAAACACCACCTGTCTGTAGAGCTCGCTGACACCAAGGCCAAGCTACGCAGATACAGACAAGAACTGTGAGTTTGAATAAAGCTGCATTGTCAAAAGGGGGATGTAAAATACTGTTCAGCTAACATCCAACTGTGCAATAATTTAAGAATCGAGACCCACATACGGTCATCTAGTTTTTCAACCCATTCTAAACGGCAGACCCGTGGTGACTGGCAGCAGAAGGATGTAATCTTATAACTGTCATAGCTTATTATCCTGTCTCGTTTAAATAAGTCTTCTGTATAATCATATAGGGTTTCATCTATTTGTGGATGCACCTCAAACTCTTTACGTATTGCATTGGTTAGTTCTTTTATATTTACCGTCTAGATCTTGTATTGTGGATATCTGGTGGTAAAAACCTCGACTGAGATGCCGGGACCTGCTGATTTTCGTCAGTTTCATTACTGTTAGCTGTGAAATGCCTCAATTACTGTCAACTTATGTAGACATTACCAGGGTGTGGGATGCCATAATGACAGATTGCAAGTTTTATAATTAAATCTATGCTGTTATTTACAGTACTTGTGTTTCTCTGTGTTTGCTGTTTGCCTAAACAGGGAGGAGAAAACAGAGCAGCTGATGGATTCAAAACATGAGGTGGAGCGTCAGGATCAGGAGTTACAAAGGTTGAAGCAAGAGGTCAGTACCTGGTCAAGTTTCCATATACAGTAAAGAACTAATAAAGATATAACAGCTGAATCTTTTTGTGGCTCAGAACCAGTCACTGTCTTGTGAGGCTCGTTCAGCTCGAGTGTATCGAGATGAGGTGGACTCTCTTAGGGAAAAAGCATCCCGGGTTGACCGCCTGGAGGCTGAACTGACCAGATGTAAAGAGAAACTGAATGATGTTCACTTTTACAAGACCAGAGTGGAGGTACAAACCCATTTACAAAGTGAATACATCAATATAAAACAGCCGAACTGCTGTTTGACCTTTAAGAATCATTGTCTTAAGGTTTTTTTTTTTTATACTGCAAAGTGTGTAAACGGTTTACTGCTGTCACTGGCAGTCCTCTCACAACCTACTTTTGTATGCATTTCTGAATAGGAGCTGCGTGAGGACAACCTGACGCTAATGGAGACAAAAGTGTTGTTGGAGGAACAACTGTCTGCTTCCAGGGGCCGCTGTGATAAGCTGCACACTCTTGAAAAAGACAACTTGTTACTGCGAGCAAAACTCAACGACCTGGAAATGGTATGATATTAAAGACAGTCAGTGTTTTCTCATTATTCATATTCACTTTGTGCCTTTGGGCGTGCATGTATTGTTTATGAAGAGGAGTTGTGCCTCAATGGTGTTAGTATGTGTGTCTTTTATAGGAGAGGGAAAATGAACGGCAGCGACTGGAGGAGCTGGTAGAGGAGAACATGCTTTTGCAGATTGGCCAGAAACAAAGTATGAATGAGTCAGCGCACCTCGGCTGGGAGCTGGAGCAGCTGACCAAAAACCATGACAACAATAACGTAGAGAGTATGGCACAAGACTTTTGATTACTTTTTAAAACACATTTTTGTACATCAAACAATAAAGATTTATTTACTGATGTAATTAATGTAATAATTTGCGCTTTTTCAGGCCGTAAATCATTGGTCCATGAGTTGAACGAATGTGTTTCAAGTCGTGTTTTGAAGCTGGAGAAGGAGAACCGAGAACTACAAGCCTCTATAGAGAGACTGAAAGAAGATAACCATGTCCTACAAGAAAAGCAACTCCACACACAAGAGCTGGATAGAGAAAATCAAAGTCTAAGCAAGAAGGCAAATGGTCTTTTATTACACTGTAAATACAAAATATTCCATAAGTGTACCCTTGACTGATATTTATTTGTTGTTTAGCTGGAGCGTCTTCAAGGATTACTGGACCAAGAAAGACTGACCAATCAGGACATGGAGTCCCTTGGCGAGGAAATTCTAAAAGAAAAACAAGTTTTGGAGCAAGAAATGCATGTCCTGAGGGCAGAGAAAGACAGACAGGTCAGTGACATATTCATCAAATAGACAAGGTTAATAAACAAAGACTAAAGACTGCAAAACCTTTGCCCAATCAGATCTCTGAGTTGGAGAGTGAGAAGCAGCACTTGTCAGACGCAGTGGCGGCTCTCCGTGATCGTGCCCAGTCCAACAAGGAAGCGAGGGTTCGAGAGGTAGAGGCAGAGAACCGACAACTCCACCAGAACATCACTGACACCAGCTCCAGATTGGTCACTCTCGAAACTCAGCTCAAACTTGCAAATGAGGAGGCTAAGAGGCTGAGGGACAAGGCATGCCGTTGTGAGGAGGCGGAGCGAGAAGCAGCACGACTGGAGAGGAGCAGGGATGCTCTAAACAGAGAGGTTCTTTTAAGACACAGAATGATACAGTTTATGTACTTGTATGTCTGTATGTCTAAATAATTCTGGGTTTTTCTTTCCAGGTGTCATCTCTGCGCACATGCAGCGAACGGTCTGAGGCTCTTGAAAAGCAGGTGTCCTCTTTGGAGCAGGAGGTGCACAAGCTGAAGCATGAGGCAGAGGAAGCTCAACGAGAGTTTCAGCAAGAGCTTCAGCGACTGGAGAGACAGGAGTCAGAAAATAGCCTGCTGTCAAAAGAAAACCTGGACCTACGATGTTCCTTAGAAAACCTGCGCTCTACTTCTGCCCGGCTGGCTTCACTGCAAGAGGAGCACAAGGAAGCTCAGAAAGAGGCTCAGGAGCTACGGAGGAAGCTGGAGGAGGCCCAGGAGGAAGCACAAGGAGAGAAGAAGAGGCTGGAGAGGCTGGAGTTAAACATGGCGGCTCTGAACCAGGAAAAGCATCGATTAGAGGAAGAAATAGAGAAGCACAAAGAAGAGAAGGAAGAACTTGACAGAGAAAGGCAAGAGGTGAAGAGCAGAGAAGATGAACTAAGGAGGGAGGTGCATGAACTAAAGGAGCAAAGAAAGCACTGGGAGGAAGTGGATGAGGAGAAAAGGAAGCTCCAACATGACCTGGAGCAGTCAGAGAAGAGCAGGAAGCACCTGGAGAAAGAAAGCTGGAGAATAAGAACTCTGCTGGAGGGAAAAGAGACCGAGCTGGAAGAGAAAACCAGACGAGTGGGCATGCTTCAGAAAGAGGGTGCTGCATTGAATAAGGAAGTGGATAGACTGAAGGAAGTTTCCTCCAAAGCCAAGGAGGTTGAGAGAGTGAACAAGGAGCTTCAGAAACAAGCCACTATTGACAAGAGGATGCTGGCTACTCTGAGAGAGGTGGGCACAACCATTGACAACGAACACAGTAGTTTAAAATAAAAAAAAATGTGCCCAAGTAAATGCACACATAGCATTTCATTTCAAACAAGCTTCAAATGAAAGAAGTTTTTTTTCTTTGTGCCCATTTTAGAAACTAAAAAGAGTGATCATTGTATATGAAGACAGCTTTAGAAATGTTAAACCTGTATGTTGACCTTTGTGCACACAGGAATTGGTGTCTGAGAAGCTCAATGTTCAGCAACATAGTGTTGAGTTAGAGCGCCTTAATGAAGAACTGGAAAAGATTGGACTAAACAGAGAAAAACTATTGCAACAAGAGCACACATTAGAGGACAGGTACTTATTTGTAGCATTATTTAAAGACTCATTGCTCATCAACAGTCAAATAGTTTCTGCATAAAAATAGATTTGTTATTGACCCAGTTCCTTTGTACGTGTACATCAGCAGGTACCGGCTGCTGGAGTCACGACTGGAGGAAACCGTCCAACAAACATTGAAGGTGAAAGAGGAAAAAATCTCCAGTCTGGAAAAGAAACTGGAGGAAAGCTTCACACTCAATGCCTCTCTGCGCTCTGAGCTAGCCACTGTAAGAATTCACCTGTTTTCCCTGAAACCTGTAGTGTTGCTCACACATTATGTGGTATATGGAGTTTCAGGCATTATTGTCGGCTGTATGTAACAACTCTGTTGTGCTTTTTGCTTTTATAGGTTCAACAAACAATGCCTTCAATTCAACAAGAACAGGGACAGGAACAAAATCACAATTCCCAGAAGCACACAGGAAATGACAGAGGGCACGGGTCCGCCACTGCTGAACTCCTACGAATTAAAGACCATCTGATCAATGTAGAGAAAAATGTATGGTTCCCTTTGAATTTAAACACTCTTATCTTGTGCATTTCAATTGTGTATGCATCTATGTATTTGTTTTTTTTTTGCTTCAGAATTCATCCCTGCAGACCGAGACCAGTTTATTAAAGGAGCAGCTAAAACAGATGGAAAACCAGAACAATTCTCTCAACAACCAGATAGCAACTCTGCAGCGGCACACCACATCACTGCAGGAGCAGAACTCATCCTTACACACGCAGACTGCTAAACTCCAGGTAAACCTTACCTTACCAGCATTACCTATAGTTATTTTGGTATTCTATTATTTTCAGTGAATTTACTGTATTCCATGTATCCAGGTGGAGCACTCTACACTTTCATCCCAGAGTGCTTCTCTTATGGCCCAAAACGCTGTGTTGCAAGGCCAAGTAACTGCCTTGGAGGCTGAAGTGGAGTCGTGGCAGCGCCAGCGCGAGGAGGCGTGGCGTGGCAGAGAGAGTGTGCTCAGTGACCATGAACGCCTGCTAAGTGTGCACGAGAGACAAGCACACGAGTATGAGCAACTGATCAGTCAGCATGCTGCTCTAAAAGGCAAACAGAGATCACTTGAAAATGAACACAGGACACTGCACAGCAAGTAAGTTCAAATACAATCTAATGAACTTTAAGATTTTAAACAAAACATTCTGGGCTAAACTAAGACCACCACATTGTCAATAAAGAAAACATTAGATTATCAGTTCATGCTTTGTTGTTAGTGTTATCTATAGACTGTGAAATATTACTAATAAGATAGTACTGAGTCACATGACGTACACGTATACAAGTTGTGTTGAATTTCATAAAGTGAACTCAGTTAGACATTTTATTATATTAGTTTTATACTTTCAGCCTTGCACAAACATTCCCATTGACAATTAGAAGATTTAAATTAAAAAAGCTCTGTTGTATTTTGTAAGATTCTAGTTTACACCAAATATTACTATGTTTAGGGATTCAGTTTATCAATTTTATCAAGCTTAAGTCAGTGGTAAAACAGACTGTTATATGTTTTTCAACATCAAAGATCTTATACCTAAAACAAAAAAATAGCAATTTATGATATGCAACTCATATGTAACTGACAGACTTTATATCAAGACCTTGCGCTGGCTTGGGTCAAATGAAATGGTAAGTGAGCAGTTAGAAATATCAGAGCTACACATGTATATCTTCTCTTCACCGGAAATATGGCTGATGCTTTAATTATTTGCACTGCAATGCCCTCTGTGTTGTCTTTTAGGTACTGCATATTACTGCAGCAGAAAGAAAAGTGGGAGAAGCATGAGGGACAAGGCCAAAAAGAGAAAGAAGAGCTAAACCTAGAAGTTCAAAAGAGTCGCCTGCTGCAGCAAGAGAATCTGCAGCTGAAAACAGAAGTGGACCGGTAAACATACTTAAATGTCACAATATATCTTTCACTGAAAGTTGACCAAAGTACTATTTTCTAATCTTTCTGATGCACCTTCCTGCCTCCAGGCTGACAGCGAGCCGTTCCCATCAGTCAGAGCAGTGTGAGGGACTCCAGCAGCGAATAAATGACCTGAAAAGCTCATTAAGCTCCTCGCAGCTTGAAGCCAGCAAATGGATGGAACGATATGATTCGCTGATGGAGCAGCACCAAGGCTTGGATCTGACCATGACCAAATTAGACAACCACTGTGAGGTAAACTTTTTAGAGTTTTACATTAATTTTAAATGCAAAGAGGAATGTTCACAAATTGTCCCTTATGTTGATTTGGCCATTGTCTGTGTGTGTTTAGCTGTTGAGTCGATTGAAAGGGAACCTGGAGGAGGAAAATCACCACCTCCTCAGTCAGATAAACCTGCTGAGTCAACAAAACCACACTCTGCTGGAGAGGAGCATGGAGAGCAAGGAGCTGTACCATCAAGAACAAAAACTATACATGTAACTATCTACCATGCAATACCAGCACTTTAAAGTGTAGACTTGAAGCCTTTAAATGCCTAAAAGTCTAACCTTAAAACTGTCTAAATTATGGATTTTTTTTTCCTCCTCAGTGATAAGCTGAATTCTCTTCGACGACAAAAAGAAAAACTTGAAGAAAAAATTATGGACCAGTACAAGTTCTACGACCCCACTCCCAAAAAGTAACATTTACCTTTTTCTCTGAAACAGTTTTAAAGAAAGGTGGCATTGTATTGTTGGTTGTATCAGATGGAATACTTTTTAAAATAACATTTTAGATAGAAGGGCTTTAGGGATTCAATTTAAAATGTGAATAGCTGTAAATCGTAAGTATTGTTCTTTTAGGAGGAGTCATTGGTCCGGAGCCAAAGCTTTAGTCAAATTAATCAAACCCCGAAAGGAGACCAGCCGAGAGCGAGGGGGAGATCGAGATAAGGAGAGCTTTAAAGAGCGAGAGCGAGCCAAGAGTGCCCCAGACATCCCTTTACCTGCACCTCCTCCTCTGCTACCCCCTGAGACCCCACCACCGGTTCCTCAAAGAACATTAAGCGACAGCCAAGAGGGAAGCTACGCCCACAGTAACCATAACAACCACACCACCAGCCCCAGCTGCAGTCCTGCGCTTACGCCCATCAGTCGAGGTAGAAACATAAAAAACTGCTTTTCATTAACTTGTTCAAAAATGTAAAGCTTTTGTTTACTTTTTTACCCTGGTGCACGTCCCTGTTTATATCTGTAGAGGGCGATGTTGACTCAAAAATGTCTTGAAGCCAGACTTCATCCTTCTGTATAAAAGAAAAAAGTCCTTAATATTTCCAGATTTTTCTTTGTGACATTGTAAATTCTAATGTTTGCATCAGAGGAAATAAAAATAATGCTTTTACTTCTTTTAAAGCTGAGATAAGTGCCATACCATAATTATGACACAGGATTAACACATTTTATTATGGAACTACATGTTCTGACTCTAGTTCCCTAGAAACATTTAGTTGTTCCTCCTCGATCTTACTACTTCAAGCTAAGTTTCAATAGAGACAACGTTTACGGAGTTACAGAGAAAAGCTAAGTGGGAAAACAAATGCAATCAGAAATGACAAGAGGATTTATTTTCAAATTGCTGTTGCTGCCTTTCAGTGATTATTTGGTTTTAACACATCAAAGACTGTGAAAGCCCAAGACAGAATAAAAAGTGAATTGTGTTATTTTGTTTTAGAAGCACAGCTATAGAAAGCAAAGCACATTTAGTTTGCTCCACAGACCATAAAAGACTAGCAATACCTTTTCTCATTTCATCCTCGTTACAGATTCTGTTCTTTATACTTGATCTAAATCATTTCTTTGGATTGTGTGTTTGTTTTTTTTTTTTTGTAATCAAAAATTTATTTCTGTTCAGAGCTCAATTTACTCACATACAGTGTACATATACAATATTAGTATTTAAGACTCGGTTCATGTGTTATGGCTTGTGAACATTTAATACTCAATTTGATGAAGAAAGGATACAGTTGGAGCTCTGTAGAAAGTTTCTTGCTTCTTTGTGAGTAAGTTGAGCTCATTATTGGGTGTAATGCATGAGTTTTCCTAACTGAGATTCTGGTTTTCTTGTTAATAATGGGATTCTTTTGCATGATATCTTTAAAATTTTCTGTCATTTAATTATTAACCTGTTTTCTTTTACTTATCCTTTTCTTTACATCACCCTATCTCCTCCACCTGTCTCTCCATTCTCCTAGCCTCTCCTGCTCAGAAGCGCTTTCGTTTCTTCCGCAGTAAAAGTCAAGACAAGCTCCTCCCGTCTCCCCCTACCACCTCCTCTGCGTCCCATCCTTCTTCTCGATCTTCACTCTCTCTTTCCAGACGGCTGCGATTCTGGTCTTCCACTGACATCACAGCTGATGACACTAGCACGCCCGTCTCGGCCACTGAAGTGTTTTAATATCCCCCTCCTCTTCATCATTTTTAACCATCCATCATCATCTTCACTTCCACCCCAGCGCCTGAGTTCACAGCAGCCCACAGCAGTGCCACTTTATGCACTACCGCAGTCACATATTACACAGCCCTCAAGCATTCAGCATTCAGATACACATTCAACTCACACAGGTGCATGTTGCTGCTGAGAGCCAGCCAGTGCTACTAGTAAGTGTTAAAATGGTCTATTTGTGATGGATGTGCGCACACGCTTCTGCTTCCAACTGCCCAAAGCCAAATGCCTTTGTCTGCATGTCCTTGAGATTTAGTGTTTAACTAATACCTCCGCAAGTGTGTGGCTTGCCTTTACCTAATGTCTCGGAAATGATTGTCTGAACAGAGATCAGATCTTTTTATTTAATTTCAGTCAGTTGTTTGGTAACTGAAGTGGATCTGTTCTTTCCCAGAGAGCTCAACTCCAGGCTTTTTTTTCCTGTTCATTTATTTTGCAACTTTCTATAAAACTGATTTGTTTTTTATTTTTTATGTTGTGCTTGCTTTAACCTTCCATCTTCTGGTTCCTAAGTATATTAATGCTGTAAAATGTGACAATATACTGGATTTAAATGTGTTTCAAAATGAACTAAATCAGTTCAAACATGTCTTCCCGTTATAGTAGCTACAACTCTTTTCTGATTGCACTCTGATTCTCGTGTTACACGCCATAGTGTAAAAATGTCGCCAATTAACAAGTGCATCCTGAAATAAACTGCACAAAGGTATAGTTGGATGTTAAATTTTATTGTAGCTCTTCAAAATAACCCCAGGGTTGGCTAATGTCTATAATGAGTCAGGGCTTTAGTCAATTTTGTATAAATGGAATACAACTTTTTTTTATTATTTTTATTTTTATTTTATTTATTTTTTTACCAGCAAAGGGACATTAAAGATTTTCAGCTTGGCGTTTTTGTTACAACAAGAGTCACACGTCCACAATAACCCTGTGTTTCATTCCTGCACTTGCAGCACTGTGCTTCCTATATTTTCCTGCATTATTTGTACCAAGCAATTCAGTGTTTGCTTATTGCATTCTGATTGATCTACAGGAATGACAGATAGGGCCCATGCTGGTTATCGAGGCAGTACTCCAAGGGGCAGCAAAGAGAGCATCAATGGGGAAGAAGGCCATGGACAAGGTGATTTAAACCATTAAGACATTAACTAAACCCTGAAAGGAGACCAGCATTAGCATTAAGGAAAACTGGATTGCTTGTGCTCTTGATTAGTTTATAAATATGAAAGATGAACTCAAATTTTTCTGTTTTTTAGGTCAGGCCTACAGAGTTCTGAGCTCCACTCCAAACAATCAATCATCTTCAGTGGGTCTAACAAACAGCTCAAGACTCACACAAGTCCCCAGCCGCAAGCCCAGAGGTAGAAGTCTGCAGATGCCAGACTAAAGATCTGTTAATATTACTGTTACTTACTAATTTTAGGCTTGTTTTATGATGAAGATTTACGCCACAATTCGTCTGACTCCATGTTTGGTTTCCATGGCAACACTGGAGGTCGTCCAGGATCTGCAGATTATAGTCACAATACGTCTAGCTCCAACTCTCCAGTCAACTGCAGAGGTAGGATTTTTCTTTTCTTTTGGTCACTTTTTAGTTGTATACTTTGCATGTCAAATGCCTAATAATGTATTTTTGGCTTCAGAGTCGTCTGATCGCCAGGGTCGCTCAGCCAGTCTTTCTAGTGATGATGTCATGGGTCTCAGCCAATCGCAGCCGACTCTGTCACGTAGCTCCACCCTCCCTTACGACCACATACCACAGAAGGCCCAGCCGCAGCGTGGAGGTCCTGCTAGAAGTAAGCCTCGTCCGGGTTCTCCTGGAAGTGAGATGGTAACTCTGGAAGAGTTTCTGCAGGAGAGTAACCTTCAGTCACCACCTATGGTAATTTAAAATAGATAAATAAAGAGACACATGGGCCCATTTTCATGATCTGTACAAATGTTAGGAATAAACAGTGTCTTTAGACATTTTAATGAAACTTTAATTGTGTAAATCAAGCCATTTAACGGATATTGTGTTTGTTTGAAACCCACCCACTGTGATACATATTGCTATTTACTGGAGTTAATGGGTTGATTATAGAGCACTTAGTAACCACCCCCACTTACTTAAACCACACTGATAATGGACTGGCCCACTGGGTTTTCTCCCCAGAGATTTGGCAGCAAGTCATCTGTTAGCAGCATCTGCTGTATTTGCCTACGGCTAAACTTTTCTTTGGCTCTGATACTCTTCCTCACTCAATCTGAGCAAATAGAACTTTTGTTTGATCAATGGGTCTGAAGATTGAAAGGAGCTAAAATAGAAATGTTATTACCGGTTTGAACTTTTGATCGTTCCTTATCCAATCCTGAAGAAACAGACACATCCTGACGCTTGACTGTAAAATGTATCAGGCTGTTTTCTTTTATCAGTGTTATTTTTTTTTCTTAGATTATATAGTAAATAGCTTTATAAAATGACAATATGATGAAAGATGCCAATCATTATTCCTGGGGCATCAGATCACAGTCAGAGAGGGTTTTCGAGGACATCAGGATTTTCAAGGACATAATAAAAGGAAAATAATAAAATTGTTTGTTTTTTTTTTTTTTTTTTTTTTTTTTTAACGCTGTTGATTTTTATTTTTATTTTAGATCCTTTTCAAGTTACTGTGTCTAGTGTAAGTATAATAGCAGAACAGAAATTATTGTCCAGGATGAGAACCTCAAAGTTGAACAGCAGGAAGCATTTGTTAATTTTAGTGTGACACTCGTAATTTACAACTAAGCAACAGACAAGCTTTAAGTCATCACAGCTGAGTTTAAAGAAAGTATTCCTCATCCTCTCTTATGTAACGGCTACAAATCAGCTGTTTCACTCCAGCCTCTCACTCCCATATGTGGAGAAGTTTCAGTTCGAGAATGGATATGAAACATCTAACTGCGGTTGAGCGGCAAAGTGACAGATATTTTTTGACTGGACCACCAACACCCACAATATTTATGGAGAAGCATATAAAATTATTCACTGTACTTGCTTCACCTAAGATAAAAGTTTCAATGAAATACTTGTAATGAGTAATTTAGATTAGAACCACTGATTCCCACACGTACATCAAAGAACTCAAGAAAGATAAATAATCAGGCAATAGTTTGAAAGGACTAGTCCAGACACAGCTGGTTGGGGGAAAAGCCATAGCATTAATGTTTTTTCTCTACAAAAGTACATTTTACTACAGCTTATACTTAAATGGTTAGTTGCTCACATGTAAGATGTCCACTAGCTGCGGTCTGTTGTTCAGAAGCCGAAAGCAGGGTCCGGGGATGGTCTAAGTTGTTCAGTAAACACTGATCTGATGAAGAGGGCATCAGGTGTTGGGTCTGTTCCCTAGAAGCCGCTCCGTTCATGAAGTCACTGGCAGTGTCTGGTTCAGCTCTTGGTTGTACCAGAATGTAACCACAATGACATGTGACTCTCTTGGTACAACAGGTCTCAGTCCCACTGCCACGATCCCACACCCTGACACCGATCTTCTCTTAACTGTAACATTCCCGGATAGCACCATCAGTAGCTCTCACACAAGGCCTCCTCGCTGACTCCTCCCACTTAAAGAATCCTCATCTGCTCTGATCAATATCAATCCATTTAGATCCACAGATGAGTCCAGAGTGTTATTGTTTAAGCAGAACTGGAGAGGAGTGAAAAGTAAAAGACTGCATTCACGGGATTTTTAGGCTCCTCACAAGATTTTTAGGCTCCTCACAAGAGCCTTCAGTTCATTTCCTATTAAAATTCTTGTCAAAAGCAATTTGTTCATCCACCTCCTGTTCCTCCTTTGCTTCCCAGATCGGTAGCCTCTGTATCTCCGGCCAATGTGTCAGTATGCACTGTTGTGAGCATGATTGTGATGTTAGCATTGCAGGTTTCATTCAAATTGATACGAGCTGGTATCAATTTGATTGAAACCTAGAGACTTACAAAGTAATAGTGAACTTCCCTGTACTTTTAGGAAAAAGTGGAGAAGACGGGAAGAGCAGAATATTTTCTTATAAATATATTAGCTTTAGCTATATTTGTTCCATTTAGGATAGGTTGATGCATTTAGCATTACCATTAAAAAGATTGTCTCTTTTCAGTCTTTCTTGTAATGAACATATTTTTTTTCTCAGTCTTTAGATGAGATAATATAACATTGCAGTATTTAGAGGAAACTATAAAGAGATTTCTGAAAAGATCTTTCTGAAAGATCTACATCTTGTGTGTGAAAGAAAAATGGTTTGTTTGACATAATCCTTAGTTGCTGTTGCTATAAAGTCAAAAAGTCCCAAATGTGGTAGCAGCCACCACTGCTTTATATGGGAATTTTATTTTTTACGAATTTCTTTTTCTGCAGGTTTCAACAGGAAGCCGTGAGGACTTGATGACCGAGTACTTCACACGAGGTCCCGCCCCATCAACCCCCTCTGGCAGAGAACAGGTCACACCGACCAGTTACGTCACACCAACTGTGCAATCATCCAATAAGAGGCCTGGACAGAGTGTGAAGCCATCACCTCGCCAACCTGTAGGTCAGTCCCCAGCAGCGGGTCAAACCGTCGCTCAGAGGACCAGCCAGTCTCTAAGCAGGACTTTCAGCTTAGCCTCTGCTGATTTGCTGCACTCCAACGGCCCTGACAGTTTCCATGGAAATGAAGGATCCTCTGCCCAATCAGATGTGGTCGTCCGGCGCCAAGGGGGAGGAGCTAACGCCAGAGAACGGCCTCTGTCAGCTCGCCTGGCTGGTCCAACCAGTCACGGAGATACAAGCTTTCTTCACACGCCTATTCACCACTCCTCCTCTGTAAACCTGCAGACAGACAGATACGCAGAGAGGGAACGTGGGCACACACCTGCTTCACGAAACGGGCCCTCCACAACCGCTACCTATCACCGTGGTGAGGTCGCCATGGTAACCCCGGTCAGAGCTGTTCCTGCTACGCGGTTAGAGGACGAGCAAGTGGACGGGTTAAGGGAAGGGCGCTCTGGTGAACTGTCCCCGTTAAAGAAAGACGGAGACCGAGCGCGGTGTAGCTCTTCGGAACGCCCTAAAAGCACGCCAGCTTCTCCTGACCCCAACAATGACCCCCAGACAGTGTGGTATGAGTACGGCTGTGTGTAAACATCAGACAAACATGGTCTTTGTCTTAAAAATGGAAGCAGAATGTCAAATTTGCGGAACTCTCAAGCTATATGTAGTGAGAAGTGGTCAAATATAGTGGCTCAAGATAAGTTATTTGGCTATGAACTGAACTAAGTACTGTAAAAGAAATTACATACTTTTAAAGCTCTTTTTTCTGAACACAACTTCATGAAAAAAGTTCAGACTGCACAAACCACAGTAACTATTTTGAACATTAGTTGTATCTAATTTGTGGTAGATGACAGATTTCATCTCAGCTTCTAATATTTTTAAAGACATGAGCAACACAACACTAAAATAAACCCACTTCTACTGGAACTGATAGGGCCCCACTAATTTATTATTAAGATTTTAATGTCATTCAATATTTTGATTCAACACATTTTTTTACCAGAGAAAATGAACTAAAATGGGTCATTTTGGACTGATGTATTTCTGTGAATGTATTTAAAGTGATGCATCCCCCCCAAAAAACAAGAGACGCCCTGAGAAACTGAGGGAACGCTGTTGTGGAGGTAAACTCGAACACTATGGATGGGCTTTGTCTATGAGCTGGAACTCTTGACTGCCACACATTGCAAATCATTGCTGAGGATTTTGTGACACTGAAGCTCAATCAGAAAATGGAGGGAGCTTTAAGAGTTTGAAGTGAGTGTATAGCTGGTCTTGACAGATGTGTATTGATGGACTGTAAGTGAAAGCAACCTGAGCAACTGAATGTATGAGATTTCTTTTATTTTTCTTTTTTTTTGTTAAGACCTCCTCTGATATCTAAAACAAACACTGGAAAAGACAAAGGGGGAGAATAAGCAAGTGGCTTTGGGGGAAGAGAGTAAATAAAGTGATGCCGAGACGTAGATGTTGGTAAAAAGGACAGAGGCAGGACTTAGCAGAGATAAACAGAGATGGAAGTGCACCTCCCAGTTAAATTACAGCCTTTCACACTCCATCTTTAGATTTATCCCAGCATGCAACACTGGCCTCTGACACTTTACTGGAAACGGTGGTTGGGTCAAGCCAACACGAGTACACACATACACATATATAATCATACGGTAGATGAGAGATACAGCGGCAGGCATTGTCTTTGAAGGAGTTGGTTTTGGCTTCGTTGACCATTGAGCCGAACTTAATTCACTTCCTTGCCACTGGATAAAACCTCTGCGTTTAGTCAGAGGGTATACTGTTGCACACTGTTAGCCAGTTATGAGCAGAAATACAAACTGGACGCAGACTCAATGTAAGAATTTGTCAGAGTTACATAATATCACAATGCATCAAATATTTAAAGGTATCACTGTTAAAGAGTGTTGGGTCTGTAATACAGCTGCTGTCATAAAGTCATGACTAGAATTAAACAAATCTCCTGTCTGTGCCCTCAAGGGTGTTCAAACAATCTCGGAAAGTTACAGCAGGGAAGTAGTAGGCACATGGATGATTAATGACTAAGTTGGAAAGGTTTGTTTTAATTGTATATTTGTTTGAGGTAAATCTTGAAGGCACACAGAGTCGTTTTAATAGGCAAGCAATATTTCACTAAAGGCTGTGGTGGGTTCGCAGAAATGTGGTGCTTAAGGCCTTATAGCTTCATATATATTCCAACACACATTATTTATTAACTTACTTTGACTCATTGAAGCATATCACCGGAGAGAGTAGGAGTCCACAGTCAAGGGGAGAGACGTACTGGATTATGACCACAGGGTGACGAATGGTTAAATAAACATTCTTGGTGTATTAGCTTGTGATCCTTTTGAACCGACAGATGAGGAAAAGGAGGACACTGAGAAAAGAAAGAATCTCCCGAATTTTTTTCTTTTTTTTTTTTTTTTTTATTTTTTTATTATTTTTTTCTGCTGATTGTACATAGTGATGTGTCCCACCAGCTTTGGGCGTAACCATCCCTAAAAGCACTAGAATGATGATGATGATGATGATGATGATGATGAAGATGATGAAGAGGAGGAAGAGTCAACACTGGAGTTCTCTTATGATGAAGATATGGCCGGATCACATAGGACTGGTATCCATCACTAACATTGTGTTCACTTGTTGAACAAAGGCACATTTAAATATGCAACCCAATGAATTATTTAACATTTGTACATGACCTTAGCACCAGCTGTAAAATGTAACTGGACTTTTTGTCGATACCAAAAAAAAAAGAACAGCAAATCCAGATCAGTTCCTGTAAAACTGGTTAAATGTGATTTCACTGTAGGCAACTGTGTAGATATGTGATGATTAAAATGGTTAGTACTGACACTGTAGGGCTGCAGCAGCTCTTTACCGGTCATTTCTATTGTGTCTCACTTTTTTGTGTCGTTGCTCTTATGGCTCAACCCTTTGCATTATTGCTTTCTAGTGCCCTTTCTGTGTCAGTTACATTCAGTCTTCTGACGTCAGAAGAAGAAACTTTTTTTTTATTAGATTTTCACTACATTTCCATTACATTACGTGTAATACTTTTTTGTCTTCATCCTGTCTGTCACTGTCCTCCAGTGCCTAAACTCATACTGACCAACATTGTGCAACCTTCTTAAACAGATCATTATATTAATACAAAATGACACAATATTGTGTCAGTGACAAATGAAAGAAGAAGCTGTAGTGGAGTTGACGTCACTGACATTTCCTGCTGTAACGACTGGAAAACTTATTGTAGCTCTATGCTTTGATGTGACTCCTGTCATTCTTGTTTTTAAAAAAGGCTACTAGTTTGAAACAGTAGAATCTAAGGGTGATGATATTACATCTAAGAGCTTTTTGATAATAAAGATTTCTGACTTTGGAATTATTTTTGGGTGATTCTTCATTTGAGACACATCTACTTTCCTCTATTTGCATATTTAATGAAGGTAAATAAACCCTCAACACTAAGCCATGATTACAAGAATAGGCCTTTGCTCTAGAGATGCCTTATCACAAACTTTCAAAGAACTATATATCTACACGCAGTGGCTCAGTGGTAGAGCCTATCACCGGAAGGTTGGCGGTTCGAATCCCGCTCTGCCCTGTTCAAACTATCGTGTCCAGTGTCCGTAGCACTGGTGTATGAATGTGTGTGACTGTAGAGGTGTGTTTGGTGGTGGTAGGAGAAGGTTTTGTGCCCCAGGAGTGGATGTGGGTGAATGGGGTGAGTGGAAGCACGATGTAAAGCGCTTTGGGTGCCCGAGAGGGGTGCAGGAAAGCGCTATATAAATACATTTTACTAACGTGATCTAATGTAGCCTACATCTCATTACACACAATTCATCAAATGTACAAAGCCCACTTATTTTACAGTGAAGCTGCTTCCGCCTGGCTTTTTCTCACAGGTTTTTTTTTCTTCACAGACCCCTGTTAGTCACTTGTGGTGTAGTGTGGGCGAGTGGGGAGTGCGTCAGGAGGAGAGCTAGAGCAGGGCACGCTCGTTTTTGACGCGAGGAGAGTGAGGGCTTGCGGACACTTTGATGCAGACCTTCTCTACGGACACTTTACGGTAAGAAACACGTCTGTTTGTGCCAATGGCTGCGTATTGAACTTATATTGTCAATAGGATTGCGTCGGATTTTGCTTCTTAATCAAGCTCAAAGAAAAATTAACAGAAGACCGTGTTTGTGTGTAATTAGAAAGTTGATGCCTGCACAATCCTTTCAGTCCATTCATTATTTACATGAACGATTATTATTATGTCCAGTCAGTTTGGGCGCGTGTGCTATTTTCCCATCACTTACCCAGAAGACTTCTTTTACTGTGCAGTGGATTTGACAAAACATAACAACAGCTGCAGTTTCCGTATATACACGTCTTATTACTTTTTGCTTCAGTTATTACTTCTTGCTTCTGGATTATAGGTCCTCATGTATTATTCATAGATTCAGAATGAGTCGACACAGTGACTGTTAAAGAGTCTGTGTGCACCTGTTGTGGACTGTTTAAAGGAAAGTCAGACTGCTGTGCCTCAAGAATGTAACCTCAGCCTGTCAGTGCTGGGAAACAGAGGATATGTTGGCTAAAGGGCTGGAGTTACTAAAGGAACTGACCAACTTACTGCTGTTTTTGGAGCACTGCATTTTGCTGTTAACCAAGAAACTGTAGCTAGTTTTCACCAGTTCCACTTCTGAAAAAGAAAGCCTACCTGAAAAATGTATTCTCCATTTGTGGCACAGCAGAGGGACATGTAACTGATTTAACATCCTGTACCTGTTTAGATATACAGCTTAAATTCATTGCCTTGCACTTGTCTGTTGAAGTTGTGATGGTTGAGGTAGTGTAGTTTTTTTGTGTTGCTGTGGCTGTGACATTTGACAGTCTTAACCTACTTCAGTAAACCACACATCAGACAGTGGCTCACTGGCACAGACATAGTTTATGTTTACGGGAGTTTCCAAAGGCAGAGCAGTAACTGAGAGTCCGGTGAAATCTAAAAGAAAACTCATTCCAATAAATGCTGTGCAGAAGAATACATTTTTTTGCTGAAGAGGCAGGTTTTATCCAGTCTACATTATGCATGTAATAAATCAGCATAGTTAATAAAGATAATGGTATCCCTATTCCCCATAACTAAACCTTGACTGTCTGCACACTAGAACAGCTGGGTTCTCTTGTTAATATTGGTAGGATCAAGTCCAAGGCCTAGTATTAAAAACCAAGCATCATTCAAAAAACATTTCGTTCCACTGCAAAGGATCATTGTTTACACTTAGACATCATCTTACTTATAGAAATTAAACTTGAAACAAATATTTCAATTTGTATTATTGAAATTCATTCTACAATTACTTTTGGAGAATTTAAGCTCCTCTTTTTTTTATATCTTTGTTGGGCCCAGGCCTAAAACACTATAGGCACCAGGACGACACAGCACAGTGGTCCTTTTACACTAACCTCGTGTAACCTTACAAAAAGAGCAACTCAGCGTTTTGCAGAGTGGCAAAGACAGAAAGAGCCAAGTCCTTAAACGTCAGTGGCTTTTGATACAGAGTTCAGCAGGGGGACCTTCTCAGGGATGTGCTCAAGCCAAAGCCAGATAATAAAAGAAGATATAAGCCTCTGGCCACATAGGAGTCTTCGTTTAGGCTCAATGCATACAGGGCTTTGACTTTGATCCTCCTTTGTTCATATTCTGTAATTCTCTAAGAGCTATAAATTCACAGCATATGCAGGTCTAATCGAATTAACATAGCCTCAGTTAGTGTTTGCAAAAACCAACAGGTGTAGCAGTTAACTGAAAGTTAATCTCACAAATATGTTTCGATCACAATAAATTGCTGGCTCCTTTACGTGACTTAAGTTAGAGTTTGCAGGTGCCTAGGGCTGAACAATTAATTTAATTTGCAATTGAATCAGGCTGAAATTATTGGTCATGTGACTGGTGTTGTGAGAAATTCTGCTAAATTTGCCTCGAGCCCGTGTCTGAAAGAGGTTTCTGAACATGAGCGTCCTGCAGGGTTGGATCTAGAAAGGTTGGGGCCCATGGGCTACAACCATATTTAGGGACCCCTTTGGGAGACCCCCAAGATAATAACTGTCAGAGAAAAATAAAGTATGAGATGAAAAAGTATGAGAGTTTAACTTCTAGGCTCATGAGCCAAATCCAGGCATTTTAATGGCTAAATAAATATATTTAATTCATATAATTTCATTCATCATCTAATTTCTTATTAACATATAGGCCTGGCCAAAAAAAAACATCTTTTTAAATTGTGGATATGTAAAAAAAAAAAGCAAAAAGATAAATAATCACAATTGCAATATAGTTTGATATATTGCAATACGATTATTATCCAAAATCATTCAGGCCTAATGGTACCATAACCAAACACCAAATCCACTTCTTTTACATGATGCCATTTAAATCTGTGCAGGAAAGAAAAAAATGGATCAAACGGGTAAGGATTCAAAATGCACTGCACTCAACCAAAGCATTTACCCGTCGATTACTCTGGGCTGGATTATTATGACATGCAGTTGGCGCCCCTTACAGTTCATCACTTATTTACAATCGGCAAGGGCAGGATAGGATTTCAACCTTGTAATTAGCAAGGTACAGTCACCCAATTAACCTGTTAGCTCTATACTGCATTGTCCTGATGTGGTAGTGTGTGATAGACAACAACCTCTGAGTTTCATGCTGGTCCGTATGAAAGTGCTGTGATGTTATTGAAAATGACGGTTTCACCAGCCTCAGAGGCAGTCGTCTGGCTGCCCACAGCCAAGCACTGCACGGGCAATGCATTTATCATACAGTGGTTTGAAGAGGATGTGTGGGCTGAAATAGTAACGATGCATGCGTCAAATCTCTTTTATCACATTTCTGAAGTGTCATATCTGTGAAGGAAATGCAACCTTTCAGTTGATACATTTTTACGTTAAGTTAATACAAGCGGACTAAATTAGTTTAATTGACCAGTTGAATTGCAAACTACAAAAAAAAAATAGTTTGAGCAGTTTCAAGTGAGGTTCATGTTTACATATGTGTCATTTGGAAACAGTGGATTAGTTTTGTTTTACAGCAGATAATAAAACGAAGTTGAAATATGTGGGAGGTAATATACAGTATAACCTGCTGGATTTTTCCTGAAGAATGAATGATTTAAAAGTGGAGTTGTTCATTATTAGTTTACAGCATAATTTATTAGACGCTAGTTTTGTTTTACTGCATAAATTGGTTTAAGAAAAGGGTAATGCAACGGCGTGTGACTCCTAATCCTGATGTAGAAGTCACACTGAGGAATCTGAGGCCGCCTCCTCTGTTCAGAAAGGGGTTTTCCATTTGAACAAAAATGTCTTCCTTCACACTCCCCCTCTCAAACACTTCTCTTGGAATAAGAGAGTTAATGCCGTTGCATTAACCTTTTCTTTAAGATGACCTGGATGACTGAGAACCTTTACAGACATAAATTTACTGCTCATCAAACAACATCAATAGAAATGACACACCTGCACAAATAATGGATGTTTTGTTTGCATGTAAATAGGTCAGCAATGGTATTGTATCATGATCACATACAAACCTTTCACATCTTTATTATGGTAACACGGTTTTATTTTAGTTTTGCTGGTAGAATTACCAAGGGGTTATCAAGGTTTATTACTGTTAATAAACTTGATAACCCCTTGGCAGAACATTTAAAAGCTTTAAACTTACTGGAAAATCTTGAGAGTACAATGTAAAAACAAATATGAAATTTAGTCTTTCTATATCAGGCCCTTGTTGATCATGCTGCATAGTTTTTTTTCAATGAAATCATCACAAACTCATGTTTTCCTGTGTGTTTTACCCAAAAGGATTCAGGATCTACAAAGAAATGTAAAAACAGACTCACACTTATATGATCTAAATCAAATAGACACATTACTAACACAAAAGATAAAATTTGTTTTACTACTATGAAACCAGTGTCCTCCTCCTTGGGGAGTTGATTCAGATAAATACATTTGTTCCAGCTAATGCTCCATATCCAGAATAATAACCCTGTCACCTTGACTATAGGGTGTCCGTGTCAGCACAGACTATAGTGGAACATAAATCTGATTAAAAGAGTGACTGACTAGGACTGTGAGGTCAGTGTGCACCATGAGGCTGAGGCCTAAAGACATTTCACATCAGCCTTTGTTGTTGCACAACATTTAGTTTCAGGAATTTTGGTGTATTTGGTGCTGTCTGGCAAAAGAAGCAAATAGAGAGTGTGAGGTTTGCTCTCTGTTCATGAGAAAAGGAAACACACACATCCTGTCATGTGTGTGTTTCCTTTACTTCAAACGGTACTTGTAACAACTTTATTTTGGTAAAACATGGAATGATCCTACATTTATCAACATCAATGATGAAATGCTTTAATGCTTTACACTGAATTTCAAACCGTGTTGACCAGTGTGATCCTCAGAATGCTATTAATTATGCAGACACCTTATGTAATACTCAGCCGTGTGGTAGTGACCGAGAGATAGATCCCTCATTTGTGCCTGATTTACAACCTGCTTCTGTTGCTACGGTTACTGCCTCCAGATCAGGATGCAGCAATGGCACTCATGCTGCCTTAAGGGAAATTACATAAAAGACTGATCAGCAGCTAATTTGTAAAGATATCGACCACAATGTCCAGTAGATGGATTAGGGTAAAAGTTGTCTATAGTCGGAGACACTTTTACAGATTGGGCCACACTGACGACACAGTACACACCTGAGTAGGGTTGCACAATGCATAAAAATATATTATTGTAATATCACAAAATTCTGAAATGCCATAGATGTGAAGATAGTCACAGTGCGAGGTATTCACTCTTTGCATGTTAATATGTTTGGACAAGAAGATGAACCAAACCCAGCAACGTGGTGTTAACACCATTCATTCAGTACGCAATCATTTTAGCCTTGAAGGGAACATATGCACGATTGTACTATCATGCATGTAATCTTTCAGCACTGTTTTTCAGTGTAAGCACTTTATACACTTATTCCCACGCTTTTACAACACTATGTACAACAGTGTCAGATCTCAAAATGTGTTATAGTGTGACTTCCTCCAACCATTTAAAGACACACATGTACTTTTTTTTAAATTAGTGACTATAGTTTTCCAGTTCAAATGAGGGCAAAGTGTTAGCCCTGTGAACTCATTATTTTTTATACTTATCTAACCTTTTGGAATTTCACGGTTTATTGAATAAATTTGCCTTAAAATGTGATCTGATCTTCATCTAAGTCAAGGGCATTGACAAGCACAATGTGTCTAAAAATAATTACACAAAAAATTCTGATCTTTCATGTCTTTATTGAACACACTCATTCAACATTGATAATGGCAGCTGAAAAAGTATGTGAACCTTTAGAATGAATAACTGGTCGACCCCCCAGGCAGCAATAACCTCAACCAGGCGCCTCCTGTAGCTGTAGATCAAACCTGCACATTGTAAGGAGGAATTTTAGCCCATTCTTTCTGGCCGAATGACTTTGGCTCTGTCATATTCTTTGGACGTCTCGTGTGTGTGTGGCCCTCTTCAAGTCAATCCATAGCATCTCTATTTGGTTCAGAGGTCTGGGCTCTGATTTCACCACTCCAAAATTAAAGCCATTTTGTTGAGGACTTGCTCCGGTGTTTTGGATTGTTGTCCTGTTGCATCACCTTCTACACAGTTTCAGCTGATGTACGGACATCCTAACATTATCCTGAAGAATTGTCTGATATACTGTACTTGGAAATTCATCTTTCCCTCAATGATAGAAGCTGGCCTGGTCATACTTTACAGTTGGGATTATGTTTTCATGATGATATGCCGTGCCCTTTTTTTTACGCCAGATGTAGGCGCTGTGTGTTTTTTCCAAATAGTTCAATCTTAGTTTCCGCAGTCCACAAAACATTTTGCCAATGCCGCTGTGGAGTGTCAGTGTGCTCTTTTTCAAACCTCAGACGTGCAGAAATGTTCTTTTTAGTAAGCAGTGGCTTCCGTTGTGGTGTCCTGCCCTGGATACTCTGCCTGTTCAGTGTTTTATGTATTGTAGACTCATTAAGAGAGATGTTACCACGTTCCAATGATGCCTTCAAATCAGGGTTGTTTCTAAATCTCATTGATGAGTCTTCCTTGTGCTCTTGGTGTAATTTTGACTCGGCGCTCACTTCTTGGTAGAGTAGCAACAGTCCCCAAGCGTCTCCATTTGTGGATTGTTGGCCAAACTGTAGACTGATAAATTAATAAAGTCTTTGAAAAACCTTTGTAACCCTTCTTGATCATAGCTCCTCTGAAAGCTCTTTTTGGCGAGGCATGGCTCACATAAGAAGAATTCCTTTGTGTAATTATTTTTAGACACATTATGTTTGTCAATACCCTTGACTTAAATGAAGATCAGATCACAAATTTAAGACAAATTTTATCAGAAAACCATGAAAATCCAAGAAGTGCACATACAGACTGTACATAAGAAGGCCAGAACAGGCAGAGTGTGAACTGCAGTGTGACAGGTTCACTGAAGCATACAGCCTTGAACTTGTCCTTAAAGATTTTTCTCTCCAGCTTCACCTGCCCTGTATCGATGTTGCGTTACTCCCAAAAAGCATGCAGTTTGAATTTGCCTATTTCTTTTGCACATTACACATTTCGTTAGTTCTAACAGAGAAAGACAAGCATGCATTGATTTAAAGTCTTACTGTGAAAGCCTGTCCAAGAATAGCTTATTGCATAAGTCTTTGTTGCACTTAAGTGTGTTCCTCCATGGATTACAGTGATGATGTGATGACTGCTGTACAGTTACAGTATTTTATGCGACAAGAAAAGGTGGAGTCTGAAGAGTATATTATTAAATGCATTGAGTTTTTTTCAATGCAGTTGCTAAATGTAGAAATAAGAGGCTAATTAACATATCATGAGTTCTGGTTGCAAAAATGGACATAACCCCCCTCAACTGTATATTGCGATGATGCCCTGATATAGTCCACCTAATGTAGGCTAATGGTAGCCACACATCACAGAACCACAGTTCTCTGGGCTCTCTCCAGAACCTGGATGTGAAAATTACATTTGCAATTTATTGGAATTCACTTGAAAACCATTTGGTTTCAGATTACAGATGTAATTTATAAAAACAATTATTTTAATTTGAACAATTCAGATTCAGTTTATGCCCTTCTAATTCAGATACAACATATTCAGTTTCAGTTTCTAGTCGCTCTAATATCAGGCCATACATGTGAATGTGAAAACACAATATTAGTCCTGCTATCTGTCTGACCATTATATCAACCTTGATCAAAATAGAGGAAGTTGTGTAATGTAGGAGCTAAACATGACTCTTGTTGGTGTTTTTAGGAACTGGACAGTTGGATATCTAATAAGATAAGACAAAGACGGAGAGAGAGAATGTGAGAAGCTGTTTGTGACTCTAAATGTTTTTTAGACTGTGTAATTACTGAGCCACTTGCCAAAGCAAAGAAATCTGATTAAGAGGTTCCCTAGGCTTGTCTCACGAGGGTCTAGAGCAGTTTAATGACAATCTTGTCTCCTTCTCACTGCTATTGTTTAGTGGAAGTGTCATAACACATTTGGGTTACGTTCAGAATCCAGCACAAATTTAATTTCACAAATAAGCAATAGAATAGAAGATGAATGAATGATTTGCTCTTAACTTAGGGCTGTGACAGAAATAGCTTTAGAAAACCACCACAGCCCCTGGAGTAGTTCAGTGGATAGACAGTGACCTTGGAAGCGTTTAGGGTGGCACTACTTCTTCTTATCATTTGCTCACATGGTCACCACTTTCCACTGCACAAGAGCATTGAAGTGATTCTGAAAGCATTTCCCCGGTTGGCCTGCAGCTTTTCACTTTTGTTGTGGTAGAAGCAGCTGTTGTTGTGATAGAATATAATATGTAAAGTTTAAAACAAGAAGCATGTTATAGCTATTCACATTATAGAAAGAACTGTGACTGGTAACAGTGGAGGTAAAGAAGTTCTAGTTACAGTTGTCAATGGCTCCATCTCTAACAGATTACACTGAGCCTATAAACAGCAGTTTCACACTAAATGAGATTAGTGAGAAGTCAAGTTCCTAACTGCATTATGAGCTAAATGTATGACATTATTATTTAAGCAAACAAAATTACAATTATATTAGTACAGCACTTTAGTAGGAAATCTGACCTTAAATGTTTTTGTGACTTCTGATTTTTCATGTTCAATCAAAAACATGTTCATTTGAATGAGATAATCCTTCAGTGACTGGAGATGGGTAAAAATGGCCAGGGTGGATACTGCTCAATGGCTGAACACTGCTCCTAATGTGATACCTCCCTGGGCCCTATGTTGGTTAAAAGTGATATCCGTTTGTGGTACTTGAATTACCTGAGGTCGATGTGTCACTCCAGTCTGGAAGTGCACAGCTGTATATGAGCAGCCTATTGCTTTAGTGGAAAATGTGAAAAAATATGTACTGTCAGTTCTTTGTAGCGTAAATCGAAATGGATATTCAGGAAAGGCCCACTGCACCTCGAAGTTTGGCCTGTTCTCTAGACAGACAGTATCTGCTATAGTTATTCAGTAAACGTAATCCTATACTTCAATCTTTGAATACCACTTTAAATTCAGAGAATGTATCCAATAAAGTTGTTTCGCTGACCAATTTGTCAGGCACACAAAACTGTCAAAACAAGCAGTGCAGTTATGTTTTTATACTATTGTATGAACCAAACAGCACTGTTTTCAGAAAATAACCCACAAACACAAGCCTAAAAGGAGTGACTCATATTTCCAAACAAATTCTAACAATGTCTTATTTGTGGTTGACAGGTACTGATTGAAAAGCAATCACTCAGAGAAAGAAACCCTTTTGAAGACACGTGCGCTTGAGTGCATGAGCTCATGTGACATCCGTGCAGATGTGTGAACACGGCTGGGACCATTTATGTTTAAGGCGAAGTCAAGAGAGTGTGAGCTGAGTGGTCGGTGTTAGTCACTATGACCGAAGACGATGTCATTAACTGCACCATTAGCCACGAGATCCACCAGTACCTCTTCTCCTGTGTCTATATCCTAGTACTGTTGGTGAGTAGGCTCCCTCCTATAAAGTACCAGTCACTCTTTATAATCCATAAAACTATTCTAATCAACAGCTTTAGTATTAATTAAAATGATTAATGTATGACCTGTAAGTAATGACCTTTCTGTATAAAGCAGGACAACACTTTAGCTGAATAGTTTTTCAATTACACTCCAAATAAATTATCTCTTTGGTGTATTAAGCACTCCTGCCTCACAGCAAGAAGGTTGTGAGTTCAAACCCCAAACATCCTCGGCCGTCTCCGGTCTTTCTGTGAGGAGTCTGCATGTCCTCCAGGTGTTACTGTAGGTTCTCTCCGGGTACTCCGGCTTCCTCCCACCGTCCAAACACATGTGTAGGTCAACTGGCAAGTCTAAAGTGTCCCTAGTGAATAAATGTGAGAGTGAAGGGTTGTCTTTCAGTGTCTATGTCTGAGTGTCAGCCCTACGACTAACTGCTGGGATAGGGTCCAGTCACCCGCGACCCCTAACGGGACCAAGCAGAAGAAAATGAATGAATGAATGGTTTAGGAACATTAATAGTATTTTTTATATATTATGCAGGCTCATATGCAAAACCATTATGCTTAGGAGATACTACAGTATTATTATTCTTTCTGCTGAGTACACAGCATCATGGTAAAGTCGGTACAAAAAGCTTGTCCAATAATGTGTAACAGTATACACTCTACCTTGTTTGGAAGCTTTGTTTTTACCTCTTGCACACTGCCGTTGAATCAAACACTGAAGATTGGTGTCAGTGCAACTGAGGTTTCCTCTCTATTGCTAAGTTTCTCAATATTGTGGCAGATATTTTCCATCACAGTGGTAGAAATCAGCTGCTCAATGTACCTTGCATAAACCACAGAACACAAACATCTTCATAAATTTTCTAATAAACCTGTATAAGCGGTGATCTGGCTGGTATGTGTATTTGTGTATTTAATGTGTATTTATAACTAACTAAGAGTGAAAGATTTAAAGCAAGATTTCTGTACACTTACACAAATAACAATGCTTTTTCTTTTAGGTCGGTGTCCCGTCAAACCTCTACTCGCTGTATCACGCTGTGCTGCAGCTGAAACAAAAGAATGAGCTGGGAGTTTATTTACTGAATCTCACTGTGTCGGATCTGTTGTACTTGGCATCTTTACCGCTGTGGCTCCAATACATCTTTCAGGTACAAAAGCAGCACTTCGGTCCTCATGCATTAGGTTTGGAGTAGCATGTGACTGTAGGTTTATCTATTAATCAGGGGAAATAAACATGTTGCACTATGGTTAGGTTCACACTGTGCTCATGTTTATATAAACTGTGGCTCAGTTTATTTATACTTTGATCAGACCAGATATGTTCTTTTCACATTTCACATATTATTTCTTTTAATTATAAGTGATACCTAAGCTCATGAGCAATACTTAAGTAAGTTAAGTTCATGAAACAAAAATTCATAAAGTAGAATCATGACTGGGTCCACTCCTTTTTGTCTCAGCTCCATTTTAGAATTTCTCGATTTGATTACTATCCTATTTGTACGTTTTGTTGCATGTCAGGATGACGACTGGCGTCACAGGGAGTGGCTGTGTCAGCTTTGTGGCTTCCTGCTCTATGAAAACATATACATAAGCATTGGTTTCCTATGCTGCATTAGTCTAGATCGCTACTTGGCTGTGGTCCATCCTTTGAGGTAATGAAAATTATTCAAACTAAATCTGTCTCATCCTTGTTGTGCAACTCACTTTTTATATTGGTGTCTTTTCCCAGGTTTACGTCTCTCCGCTCTATGAGTGCAGCCTGGCTTGTCAGTGCCATCATCTGGCTGAAGGAGATTGCGGTGGGTGTAGTTTTCTTCCGCCATAAAGAATTGAGCAAAGACCGCAAGAACCAATCAGTGTGCTTCGAGCACTACCCCATGCAGCCGTGGGAATACCAAATCAACTATTACCGCTTTATTAGCGGCTTCGTACTCCCACTGGCCATTCTGTTGGTGAGTTTGTGTCTTGTTTGTGTACTCTGTCCAATGTGGGATTTCCAAAACACATTGTTTTGGATTAAATGTTGATGTTTTTGTGCAGATCAGTTACCTTTGTGTTCTTCGGGCTGTGGGGAGGAGCGCTGGAACACTTCCTGATCAGAAGTCAAGGATTAGACAACTAGTCAGCAGCACCATCCTCATCTTCCTAGTCTGCTTCTCTCCCTATCACATTTTCCTGTTGGTGCGCACCATACTGGAACGGGACTGTAATTTTATCACAGGTACAAACTTACAAAGCATCATGAAGACTACATTATGTGCGTTTCAAATATTTATATTTTTGTCATTTATCTATTTGTGTGATTATTTCCCAGGAATATTCAACTTCTACCATATGTCACTGTTATTGACCAGCCTCAACTGCGTGGCAGATCCTGCCCTCTACTGCTTTGTCAGTGAAAGCGCCCGACGTGGTCTGTACAAGGCAGTGTTTCGGCCCGCTTCCAAGATATTCTGTTGTTGTCGTCGTCGTGGCAATGCTAGCCCTAGCAACCCAGCAACCGACTCCCATGAAGTTGCCACTGAGGACCACAATGGCCAACCGACTGTGATGCTGCTCACACACAGCAGCACAGCTAACAGCAAAAAAACTGACACTGTGATTAAACACACCATTTTAGTCACGCAAACAGATGAAAAAACAATCATACCATTGACTGTACAGAAGAACAAATACATCAACAAACACATAAACGGTGAAGGAAATCCCAGCTGTGTCATTTAATTGGACAATAGACTCCAGTTAAATATCAATGGTCGAAACCAAAGCATCTGGCAGCTCTGAAATGTATCTGATAAAGTTGAACAAAGGTGAATGAAGAATGGAAGAAACCAAACATAACTTTGCTGCCTTTAAGGTGAGGTTTAGGAGCAGCTTTACTCCAAACATGTGTTTACATAAACTTTCATTGGCCTACATCAGCTGACTTTATCAGCATCTGGTTACGGTGGGCAATGTCCCCCTGAAGATGCCATAGCTTTGAGTTGACCCTTCCAGCAACAGTAGTCAGAGCTAAAATTGATATTACATTCAGTCACACTTTGTTCTGCTATATATATTTTAAAGGAGAAGTAAGTGGAAATGTTTTTTGCATTGCATTTCCATAAAAATCCAATAAAATATATGGATAATTATAAAATAAAAGGGACTGTATACCAGAAAATTTGTTCTTTGTTTGTTACAAAGCAAGGGACTGAAACTCCTATTTTAAAATTATTTCTACATTTAAGTATTTTTAACCCTGTACTTGTAAAAAATGCCACTCACTTCTCCTTTTACAACATTGAATAATATATCAAATGAATAAGGGTTGTCTACTCAAAAGTGCAGCTGTAAAGTTTAAACTGGGATTTGGACTGACACCTGCTTCAGTATTTATGACAGTGTTGCAGTATTGAACTTCACTCTGGTATTTCTTTCAATGTAAGTCAGGGATTGAAGTCTGCTTTAAAAAAGAATGTGTAACTGTTCCTCAATTATGGCTGAGACCAACAGCATAACTTATTGTAAAACAAGTTCTCAAGCAGAAAAGTGACTCATACATAGCTGCTACATCACGAAATACACCTGATTTGTTATTAGATAAGATACAATCATTTCTCTCTGAGTCAACGGTTCCTCCATTCTCCTGTGACCAAAGTTAGCCTCTGCAGAAAAACAACAACAACTCTTCATCAGACAAAATCACGTATCTATTTATTTTACAGGAAATGGTCTCCAAAGGATTTTTCAGTGAGCAAAGACACTTTAAATCTGTGACTATGGACGTTTAAAGTGAAATCAGTGGAAATGTTTACATGTTTTTATCTGCATGTAATTATAAATATTTAATAAATGCCAGATCAGAGTTAATGATCATTGTCAAAAACATAATTATTACAGTATTCTTTATTGCAGGTAATTGAATTTACTGAAGTGTAGTCTAATGTATATGATGTTCATAACAATTCATGGAAAACCTTGTTAAGAAACTGTATAATATATAAATCTTATCTTTGTAATTATGGTCAAACTTCAGACAGGCTTTATGCTATTATGAAGTGATTGCTTATGGGTGACTCATCTGTAGAATGCTGAATGTGATAAAGTATATGTTTTATAAAAAAAAAAAATCCAACAAGACTTTTCTTTTTGTGGTTAGCCGCCAGGCAGTGTCCCTGTGACTGGTGCATACACATACATGTAGTTTTGTCTGACTCAGGCGTCTCTCTTTGACATTGGCAGCAGGATGTCTTTCTAAAAAGTTGACAAGTAGCAAATGTGACATTGCTGACTGATTGAACTAGGCCTTACTGATTACAAACAACGCCAACATTGACCTTGAGCAAAACCTCCTTTTTGACCTTTTATGACAATGTGTGGTTCATCTATACATTCTTGTGTACATTTACAAAGCCCAATGTGCCACTGAATGGTCAAATGTGAGACAAATGCATTTCTAGATGGCTGTGCAAAAATACAAGTATCAGCTTTAACAAATTAAAATGTAAAATTTCATAAATCACACATTACACAGAACTGTCTGAGAGCTAGTCTTGTACAGACATGTTATATTTTACCAGACTATATGCTCAGTATATTTGCAGCCGTCTATTATCCAATTAATTATGATATATACATTTTATATGTAAACAGTGGAGCAGTAATTAAAACAAAAAACATTGGTTTGAATGTAATTTCAGAAGAGTGCAGTTAAGGACAAGCACCTTTTCATTAGACCAGCTCTCTGAAGTGAAGTGGTAAACTGTTATGATTGGCAACATGAAATACTTATGTGTTTATTGCTTTTCGCAAATTATTAAAACAACTGTCAGGTGACTTGGGAGTTGAAATTGAACTAGCCTGTCAATGCATGAGTTTGTTTTCGTAACATAATCTGTTATGTGCGTGCAGCTGGGCCAAGCGGATTGTACAGTGTGTGACAGTCTGTGTGTTACTCTTGGCAGTATCAACTGCTACTGGCTGCTGCCCTCCTTCAACAGGAAGTCACATTAAACCTAAGTCAGCTGGGGTCAGAGGTCAGAGTTGAGGGAAAGATGAAGGGACATGAGGAGTCTTTGGCTTTTCCCAAATTGCTTGAATCCACAAAAATGTGCAGGAATTGGTTCAAAGCTGAATTTGGAGCTTGAAAGCAGGGAACTGGATCAACTGCTGAAACACAGGAGATGGATAGCTGCTTGGTTTGTTCTCAGTCTCTGACACAAATGTAAAAACATATTCAAGGCTATTTTGCTCTCCAGTCTGTGTCTGATTAGTTACTGTTACTGTAGTCGCGCCCACAGTCCAGAAATACCCGTAACTAGACACATTTAATGTTTTTGAGAAGCAATTCGGGAAACCAACCTCAGCTGTTTATAACTTTGTCCTTCTCTTGCTTCTCTCTTTCTCCGACTTCTGTTTTGCTTTTGGCTAAATCATGTGTCACAAACCTATAGAGACCTTATCATTTATTTTATTTTTATTTTTACGGGGCCATCTCAAATTAACTTCTACAGTTACTGCTATTATTAAAACAACATACAATGAAAAGTATCCACCCACAGAGTATCTGGTGATTGGTTGTGATTTTACAACTATTGAAAATGACATGAATGTGATTAACTTGTACAGTACAAGTGGTACAAAAACACAAATGTGTCTGAGGTAATGACTAAGGTAACACAGTGCCATTTTGAAAAGGAGAGCTGATGAGTCAACTCTGGGTAAATGGAAAACAGATGAATGGTAACCAAGGTTTTCCATTCTTACAAGATGAAGCCTTTTAATGTTAATCAATTTGTGAATAGTTGAAGAAGAAATATGAAAATAACCTTTACTCATCTTTATAATGATACATACAATGCAATATGAATGTCAGGATTCATGTCTGTTATATAGTCTGTCTGATTTTGTTAGTTTATTTGTCTGTTTTATTCTGATATGTTCTTTGTAGTTCCTGAGTTTAGTTATTGTATCTGATTTAGTTTCAAGTTTGTATTGGAGTTTCTGTTTTTTTATTTTGAAATGTCTTACCCCTGTGTGTGTTTTATGAATGACTTCCTGCCTTGTGTCTTTCCCTCCTGTGTGATTACCTGCTCCGCCCTAATGTGTTTCACCTGTCCCTTGTTGTCTATGTCTATATATACCTGTTTGTCTGTGTTCTCTGTGCCATGTCGTCGTCCCTGTAACTGTGAGTCTGGGCTGTGTTCCTAGTGGTTCAGTGAATATCCCCTTCCTGGTTTTCTTGTATTTTATGCCTGGAATCCCTAGCCTGTTTTTCCTTGTAATTATTGTCCTGGATTATTTATGCTCGGACCTTCGCCTTGTTTCCTGGTTTTTGTTTTGTTACTTTGTCATTTAAATAAACCTTTTTTTTTTTTTTCAACTCTTTGCCTGTGTCTGGGGTTTGCGCTGGAGTCTTCCGGTTTCTGGGCCTTTGGCCATGACACTGAAAAACTCATCTGATTATCAGATAATATGACGGATTGAATCTAATTAGAGAGACAAGACAGAGATCAAGAGGTTTGGGCGTGAAAGCCTCATGTGTCTTTCAATAGTCTGGTGATGATTTCAGCAAGTCTGGGGTGAAGGCTTAAACCATTCATGGCCATACACTCCACCTAAAGAAGATAAGACAAGCAGAAATACATCAATATAAGAAAGAGCCCTAAAACATGAAAATAGCTCATCAGTTAAAACATTTGTCTAGTTACTGTTTATGTCTGATAAGGCAAATGTTTTTTTTACGGAAATGCTACCATAGGCACTAAATCTTTCTCTTCAATGCTCTTCTATTTATTTACCTTCTCCACAGAGGGCAGGCTGGATGTCCATTTCTGCAGGTGTTCCTTGGGTATGGGTTTATTTAGTCCTAGTCCCTTCTTTAGGTAGCGCTGATGTGAAGGGCAGGTTTGCAACAAGAACAAGCCACAGGCCACTGCATGTCCTCCCCTGTTGGATACACCTGCAAGTAGCAGCACTAGAGCGACTGAAAAGCTGCACTTTTTTTCCTTATTTTTTATTTATTTTTTTTATTTACTGTTATTATAAACAACTTTTTTAACCCTTTTGTGATTTGACTCAACCATCATTTGCAGTAATATGATTTTCACTTGTGCTACATTGTGGGTAAATGTGTATTTTCTTTTTTTTTTTCATTTATTTACCTGAAGTGTTAATTCCAGGTATTTCCTTGGCGGTGATGAGCAGTTTGTCAAAAGGATCCACAAAATGTAAATCTTGACTTTCTCTCATCTTGTTGTAAATGACATCTGCAGCTTGTCCACAGTGCTCTGTCACCACAAGGTGGTCATAACTGGTATTTCAACAACAAACAAGATGTCAAAAAGTGCAACCAGATTTAATGCGCTCATGTAGGAGACTATAACCAAATTTTTTTTTTTATTAAATTTTTAAGTCTGTGCAAAGGTGCCAAAATATAACTGACCTTAGTTTGCTGACTTCTCCGTTATCACAGAGAAAATGCAGGGCAAAGTCAGGGCCTTTATTCTCAAAGGTGACCAGTGGTACTGTAACATCCAGCACACCTGACATTAAAATTAAAGAATGATTAAGTAGCCTTTTTCTACAGAATAAATATTATTCCACTTGGTGATTCTTGTCAACATCTTGTCTCTCTTACCTGATCTCACAGCTTCATCAATGACGGCCTGGTTCTTCTCCAGCGCTCTTCTGTCTGTCACCATGGTCACCTGTTTTCCCAGAGACAACAGCATGTTTGCTAAGGCAATGGCTCCAGGTGGACTGTCTGTCTTGTCTGGAAGGCTATGTGGGCAAAAACAAAACAAAACCTCTTTTAGGAGAGGCTTGGATGAGATTAGAATCTGAAGAATTTAATCAAGCATCTATCTCATGCCATATCACTATTGATAACTTTGAAAATGCAACGTAGTATTGATTAGTAAGAAGTGTACTACCCACAAATAGAGACATACCTGCTCATACTGCCTGTAACTATGGCAACAGAGGAGGCGTGAGAGAGGGCCATACAGCAACAGACAAGTTCATCCTGAACAGATAAAGCTTGGGTCGCTCGATCTCCTAGTAACAGTATATGTGTAGGAAAATTACAGCTTTTAAAATGACATATAACGTTATGATGAAAGTGAAGTAAATTGCAGTGACTTGTCAGTTACCATGGCAACTAACAATAGGTGGGGTATAATGGCATCAAGAGAAATTTCTGTCTTCACGCAGATCTAATTTATAGCTGACAGAAAATTGCATGTTATTGTAATATTTTTCCGGCTATATACTTGGTTCTGTACGTGTAGTGTCACATGACTGATAGTTGGGAGCACTTGATATTGTTGAATAAGCTTACCAGGGTCTTCCCCAATAATGGTCTCCAGTTGTCTGATTTTTTCCACTGCCCTCTTTGATGCTAAGCTGTAGAACAGAGGCTTGTGAGAGAGTTGAAAACAAACAGGTATTAGCTCAGAGTCCTCCTTCTGATGGGACAGGGTTATTGAAGATGAAGAGGAGGTGTCTGGGAGGTCAGTCAGGAACATGCAGCCTGGAGAGTGACTGAAGGCCAAATGTGGCTCTGGGAAGAGTTGAGTTTCCGTATAAATATATATATATTTGGTTTTGCTTTTCTTCAAATACAATAATTAAGTTAATTAAATAGAGAAGTTTATGTAAAAACACTGAAGCCTAAATTTAAGTAAAATATCAGCGCTTACTGCTGCTGCGTACAGCCTCTATAGAAGTCACTCCACATGCCCAGAATGTGGGGACGTCACCAGGCTGTTGCTTCACAGCGTCACCATAGTCTGGACGGGATAGGTCCTGAATGCCTAAGAAAGCTGCAGTACATTTAGGTATTAGATATGTCTTGACTTAGAGTACATTTAGTGTGTGTTTTACCCGGGTCTCCTATGTGCACAGGAGCCCCATGTGCAAGAGGGTTGAGATGGGTGACCTCAACTGCAGTATCAAGCATTTCAGCCGGAATGGGACGCATAGTGACCACCAGGGGGCACTGAAAGACTCCTACAGGGACACAGGGCACTGAGGTCTGAACACAAAACATAGCTGATGAGTGCCATGATCACATATGATTGACAATCATTCAAATAAAAAAAAATAATCAATGTTTATTTACTCTGTACATGCTGACGTTCTTCCCTTGTTCCACGTTCCTAACTGGGACACCAGCTTTATTCAGTCTGCCCTCAAAGCCAAAACTGCAGCCCAGATAGAAACACATCATGTCTCTGCAAATATTAAAAAGAAAGGTAAAACAGAGAAAATATGAAGGCTGTCAGAATATTTGCTGTTTTAATTACTTAAATTCAGTGCTGTAATCCTTCAGACTGGAGATGGTTTTCATCAGGCTGCCATTCTCATACACACAGTAGCGGGGGATGTCTGTCCTACAGGCACAAAGTCATTCAGAAGTCCATGCATTTAACATTTAGTCATTTACATTTAGCAGACGCTTTTATCCAAAGCAACTTACAGCTTCTATTCACCAGAGGAACACCACTGGAGGCAAGGTGGGTTAAGAGTCTTTCACAAAGACACTACGACAGTATGAACTGTGAGGAGAGCAGGAAACAAACTACTACCCTTTTGGTTATAGGACGACCGCTTTACCACTGAACCACTGACAAAGTGTAATAGTTCAATCCTGTTAATTCAATTTGAACCACTAATTATAAATTAGAATGACAAAATGTTCATTGCTCAGCTGCTCAATTACCTAAATCTAAGTAAATGAAATATTCTGAATAACTTAATTTTAAAACTTTGGGACAATTTGAGTGAACGTCATTAAACTAACCAGGTTTTTCTGGCTTTTTCCAGTGAATATCAAAGCTGGGGTGGGACTTTTTTTAAGCCCAGGAATTTTATGTCTTAGACAAGCCCTTATTAAACTTTCACTGAAAATCAATTTCAGGAATAAAGTTACAAAAAGTGAGATACCTATAAAAAATGATTAAAAATCATTATATTGTAGCTGTAGTTAAGGGCAGTGGCCCCTCTATAAGGCCAGGTTTAATGACTGTAGAAGGGCACATGCAGAGTGCCAGTGAAAGCAACTGTTGCTAGATTGAGTGAGCAGCTTCACTCAATGTACCGCCGCCTTACCGGGCTGGCCCTCATCCTGACCGGTCCCGATTACCCAGGCCCTGGTGAATATCAAAGTGTTTCTGAAAAATACTCCCTTCAGCATGTCCTGGGTCTGCTCCTTCAGGTGGGACCCAGAATCAGGTCAACACATTTCCAAATTGTTCCTAAAACTCATGTAAATTAAAAATGACAAACGTTTAAACTTTTGTCTATTTAAAACCTGGTACCTGATATCAGCCTCTTGAGCTATTGGCAGGCAGGACGTCTCTCCAGGTCGACTGCGATAAAGAAGTGCCAAGGGAGCTGCGTTACTTTGACAGAAGGCTTCGAAGTCCTTGGCCAGACAAGATGGTAGTATTGTTACATTAGCCTGCTGGTAGCCTGCCAGATGAAAAACATTTCTTTAGGGCTTCTTCTGGAGGTGACGCACTTGGCCCAGATTACAGAAATTACCTTTGGGGCCCCTATGGCATGTAAATGAAAAAGATGATAAGGCAAATGAGATCTTGTTTGAATTTCAAGCCTTTTGCCCAGATAATAATATTGACATCTGGACTATGTCATGTGGCATGTAAATGTAAAACAGGATGTGGCAAAGGGTACTTGACATGACGCTGAAATCTTTTGTAATCATGTAAAATTATGTATTCTAAATATGTCTTACCTCTAGAAATATACACTATCAATGAAAATAGAGTACATTATTAGACTGTTTTAGTTTTGGACAAATGATGTGATCTATTTATTTTTTTCATGATTACCCTTAAAAATGTTCTGCAGTGTGACTGTAAAATTCACCAGAAATACAATTCTAATATTTTTATAATAAGACACTAGCAGCTGGAAAAGTTCCTGAGGTTTTAGGCAGTATATAACGTATGTTTACTTTACTATAATGTTTTAAATGCACATGACTTATACAAAGATATTAACAATAAGTGAAAATTTGTAATGAAAATTAAGTCTTGTGGTGTGACATGAAAGATTACATATTAAACAGCCAGCAACAAAAAAGCATATAGTTTTAAGGCTAGGTACTTTGAATAAGTGGATATTAACAAAGTTAATAAAAATCCCCAATAAATCTGCTATTGATGGATTTAGACCTGGTTAATTATTTTGTGTGTAAATTTTAGCCTCTTTGCTAACACAGATTAGCTTACTGCTCACATTCTCTGTTCTTCACCGGTAATGGGGCATTTACGTAACCTTTTGTTGAGTAAAGCTCAGCCTCAGACACAGTCTTGTTTTTGTTGCGTGCTTGTGAAGTGCCGCTCATTAAGTCCGTGCAGTACCGGTCTGTGCAGCAGGCAGCAGCAGAGAGGCACAGACAGTGAACGCCTTTTGCTAAACTGGATTTATTTATGGATTTTATGCTGCCACACCTGTGATTTTAATGCGTATTTCTCAATATCAACATCCTTTACTCGTCATTGCCATGCTAGTAACTGTTTGCAACCACTTGTTGAAAACTATACAGAGCGGCCCCTTTTGTTCAAAACATAAATCGCGATATAATTAGCATCTCAACCGACTAGAAATGTCACATATGTTAATTCATTTCTTAAACCGGCTCACAGTTAATCATTACATCCCTAGCAAGTAGTTATTTAGACTTTTGCTGCAGATGTGTGACTAGTTTGGATATGTGTATTTCATTCTTACTAATGTAATGTACATTTTACTCCACGTAGTACATTTACATTACATTTATTCATTTAGCAGACGCTTTTATCCAAAGCGACTTACATTGTTCTACAGTAATTACCAGTGTTACAGCCACTGGAAGCAAGGTGGGTTAAGTGTCTTGCCCAAGGACACGACGACAGTATGAACTGTGGAGAGCGGGAATCGAACCAACTACCTTCCGGTTGAAGGACGACTGCTCTACCCACTGAGCTACTGTAAAATTGATTGTGCTAAAAATAAGAGTTGCAACTCATCTTGAGTATATTGATGCTTATGAGGATTTTGATCTATTTGTTTTAGCTATTTAATTCTGTGGGAATACTATGCTTCTATTTCGTATGTGCTCCACCCACCTAGAGGCTTTGCTTATTTGCTCAGATTGGTTTATGGCCTGGAAAGGGCCTGCTGGCGACGGCGTCAGATGGTCTTGGGAGAGGTGGTCTGTGTGACGTTGCCTGAGGGCGTGCATGGCCACTCTTGGGAGATGTGGGCTTGCATTGCTCCTGCTTTTTTCCTTCACCAATAGTTTGTTCAGCTGGGAGTGCATTGTTCTCCTATGCCGTTGCCTGGGTGGTTAACACACAAACTAGAAATTATAGTTACCTGATGTAACCACAGTTCTACGACTGTATGTAGCCCAGCTACTCTCATGCCCAGCTGGACTGCCTCCCTCTCTTGAGCTGGTTGAAAAAAAGGCGAGTGTTGGGCTGGTGAGGTTGTTGGGCTGAGGTTGTGCTGAGGTTGTGCCATGGGCATGATTGGCTTGGTGAATGCTTTGATCTGTCTCTGGCGCCAGAG